>CM060923.1:383930970-385130970 GCA_030737875.1 Allium sativum | reverse complement strand
TACAACAGTCATACCGATCCATATTATTACGAGTATGCCACCGCCTCATATACTACTGACCTATACTTATATTTAAGGACCGACCCATGCAACAACTACAGTACGGACCCACTTTAATATATATGACCGATCCACTGTTGAGCAAGCTGCTGACAGCTGAAACTGACCCATATTTTATTACTTTGGCACTGACCACATTATTACGTTTCTGCCATCGCCATATTATTTGAGGCCGATTCATATATGCCACGTTGTTCTTTAGCGTCGTCCCATTTTTACTGAAAGATGCCGACCTATTTCTTTTTCGACAGCTGGAATCATAGGACCACATGTATGCTTCAAAGTAATCGGAGCCATCCTTTATTACATTGTGTTGCCACGTAATGTTTTATTTGTATGAAACGAATTGATCCATACTATTATTAAGTAACTGATTCATAATAACGTGATGATCCATGCGTAATTAACAGTGCCGATCCATATTGTCCCAGTTTAGGACCAACCCGTACTGTTATTGAAGTTGACCCATATAAATTAAGGTACCGACCCGTACAACGTTATTCCTCCGCCATGTTTACGTGCGGATCCTTCCAGTTCACTTATATGTGAACCATTCTTATGTACTAACAGGGATTGTCCTCATGCGTGACCCCATGCAATGTATCAATACCGATGAATTACTACTATTTGATCATTTTATAATGACCGTCCTACTTAATACTCAAGCTGGCCAAGTACGAGTACCATTTTGAAGCCGTGCAGATTGATCCATGCATTATACTGTACCTGACCAACTGATATATAAATTTATGGTCGACCGAACCCAGTTGATGCGGGGATGACCAACCGATTCTGTAGTGACCGACCGACCGACTCTGTAGCGACCGACTGACCAATTCATTAGCGATCGACCATGGAGTTGAGACCGACCGAACCACTATATTAAAATAACACCAGTCCTTGACACTTAAGCATTAACGATCTTATTTCACGTGCATTTGACTGATTATTTCTGACCCGTGTTTTTAACATGGTTAACATTTGCCCCTCGAAGCTTGTATTTTTACTTGTGAAAAATGCGAGCTTCGAAACAATCGTTTTTGTTAACATATTCTATCTTAAATGCACATGAATAGATCGTAGATATATATATATATTTAAGGTGGATCAGAGTGTTTTTATCTGACTTTTGCTTTCTAGCACATAAGCTATCGGGTTTGAGCACTCAAGATTGTTTCCATTGCATGTGGAACTTGCATTTTTGATCTAAATTTGGTCGAGTTCCCATGGTGATGATTTGAACTCAAACAAGCTCTTAAGTGTTATGCCATGTCCTGTAATAACAGAAAAATATTACACATGTACGGGCTAATATTTTGCTATCGACTGTCCATCTTGATAACAGATTAGTAAGTTAAAATTTCCAATTATGGCGAATTTTTATTTTGAATTGAATGATGTGTCTATACAGAACTTTTTTATTCAACGGTTTATAACTCGTCGAATATTATCTGCACAAACACAATATTCTAATTCGAATTCGCGACGACGCTTAAGATCAACTAATCGATACAACCGATTGTGGATTTTAAGCGCCATTGTTTTGACGACTTATATGATGGTGTACAACATTTCACATTTGCGAAATAAGTATCTATGATTTATTTTCTGTTTCCTTTTGGAGAAGTATTGGATATTTGTGCCCCTTTCTGGGAGGTCTTTATCCTTTACTATGAGAAGTATTTTTGGCCTTTGATGTGGAAAGGAATCTTATTACTCAATGTACATCTTCTTTGTCGATCAGTTCTGACATCAGAGAATCCATTAGATGGCCCTACTATGGAGAGGTCGTTTATTACCCAATTCTTGTCTTCTCCTGCCGACTGAATCGACATGATAGACTCTACTGAGTATCATTGATCTCTGCCATGGAGAAGTTGCCCTTTCTATGAAAAGGATTTTTGTTGTTATGCCCCCACTTAGGAAGGACTTTGAATTTCATGCCCCTGCTTGGGCTAAAATTTAACACTTGTCTCGTATGGGGTATTCAGACACTACGCAAGTGAAATGGTTAATGTCCAACACCAATCGCATCTGAGATACTTAGACACTACGCGAGTTAATTGACATTCTTCACATCTAATATTCTAGATGCTACGCAAATGAATTGGTATTCTTCACATTTGAGATTTCAGATGCTACGTAAATGAATTTCCCGAGCCTCTTGCTATGGACAGGTGGACCCTCTGTGTTGGTGCAACAGTCTGACATAAAGGATTTTGATTTTCCCTTGCTATGAAGGAGTTGATCCTCTGTGTCAACGCAATGGTATGACATGAAGGATTTTGATATTCCCTTACTATGGAGGGGCTGCCCTTGCTATGGAGGGACTTTGAATTTACCATTACTATAGAGGGTTTTTGAATTTTACCCTTGCTATAGAGGGTTTGCCCTTGCTATGGAGGGAATTTAAATTTACCCTTGCTATGGAGGGATGGCCCTTGCTATAAAGGGACTTTAAATTTACATGTCTATGGAGAGATTTCCCTTGTTATGGAGGGACTTCGAGCTTACCCTTGCTAGGGAGGGACTGACCTTACTATGGAGGGTTTGCCCTTACTATGGAGGGATTTCCCTTGCTTTGGAGGGATTGCCCTTACTATGGAGGGACTTTAAATTTTACCCTTGCTATGAAGGTTTTACCCTTGCTATGGAGGGTTTTCCCTTACTATGGAGGGACTTTGAATTTGGTGCAGTTCCACAAGCTGACCATTAGTCGTCGTGTCGGATACGCTTAATTATGGTAAGCGATCATAGCCGGACTGAGAGGCTCCCTTGACAGAACTTAACAAGGTTTGCGTCATTCCGCAGGGTGAACATCAGTCCTTGTGTATCGGATACACTTATCCATAGAAAGCGATCACAAGCGGACCGATATGTTCTTTTGAACATCAGTTGTCATGTCGGATTCACCTTGTTATAGTTAGTGATCGCATCTAGACTGAGAGGTTACGACCCTTTGGGATTTGTAAGGTTTTGCGTCATTCCATGGAGCAAACGTCGACCTCTTATTGGATGCACTTAACTATGGCAAGTGACGGTAGTCGGGCACGGGCTGCCCCTTGGAACTCGCAACCTTTGGCATTGACTTCACATCCGCTTGCTGAACTCTCCACCATTTGACTCTTGGCAACTCTTCTCGCTCACTCTCCAAGGTAGTTCTTTTAATCGTTACATTTATGCATGCTGATGTTTTTTGCACTCGCCGCTTGAGTTGGTGTTATTGGGGTTGTCGCATTGCATTGGGTTTCGAGGAAGCCAGCGTTTGTCGGATAGCCTGTAATAAGGAATCGTCTTTTAGAAAATTTTGAATTATCGAAAATATTGCAAGTAAGAGATTTACTCAGGAAAATATGCTTTTAGTCACATAGCTAATGTTCTATACACCACTTGCAGATTATTACAGACTGTTTACAATAAGTTTTGAACACAGCGGGCAGTAAAATATGAAGTAAAGCACGAAGTAAAGAAGGAATTAGAGCAGTGGCAATGATGATCGCTTATTCTGAGCCATTAAAATTGGAGTGCCAATTATTGGTCCTCAGTTGATCACCGTCGTGGTATCAACCTATGTTGGAGTTTGATTACTTGGATTAGCTTGATTGGTAGGTGCATTCTGCCCCTGTAGTGCTGGAGAAGAGTTTGATGCTTGTGGATTATTGACATACTGTTGCAGCTATTACTTTTGAATCAACTCCTCAATCAAGCTTTTGAGGTGTCTACATTCATTCGTGTTATGATCAGGCTGGTTGTGAAACCTACAGAACTTTCCCGAGTTTGCTGCCTTCTCACCTATCCTTGTCAGTTTTGGTTTCGTATATTCTTCAGAATTCTTTGTTGCAAGATAGATGTTTTCAGGGGTGTCATTCAAAGGTGTTAGCTCTGATGGGTTGAAAAGGATAATCTTCTTATAATCTTTGTTTTCATTTCCATCGTTGGTGCGATTTTTCCCCTGAGTATTCTTTTGATTATACTTAGTAGCGGCATTTTTGGGTGCTTCGAGAAGTTGGTTACCCTCAATAATCTGAAGAGGCACAGGATTACTGTCCACTCTCATATACTTTTCTGTTTTTTTATAGATTTTTTCAAGCGTGTTTGGCTCTTTCATTTTAATCCATCTACCAAATTCGCTCTTCTCATATATGGCGTCGATTAGAGACATTAAGATCATGTTGGGCTCAGGATTCCCACTTCGGACAAAGCAGTGTTGAATCTCTTGAGGAAGGCTTTAACAGACTCTCCTGGATTTGGCTTCGTTGATGTCAAAGAAATACCGTACTTAGCCTTGGTAGCTTGTAGCCTAAATTGCTCCTTAAATTTCAGAGTCAAATCGTCGAATCGGTCGATGGATTTGGGCGGCATCCTCGTAAGCCATAACGATGCGACACCTTTCAAGATAGAGAGGGAAGAACAAGCATTTGATCTCGTATGTCGCTTTGGATGCATTCATGTACCATTTATATCTATATAGGAAGTGATTCGGATCAGAAGTCCCATTGTACGGAGGCAGGGTAGGACTAGTGAACTTTTTAGGGAACTCAGCTTTGCGGATCCTCTTTGTGAATGGGTTTTTGCTGAGTGAGAAGTCCTATTGTCTTTCACTGTCATTGCGAGCCATGCTATCTTTCATGACTTGCTTTACCATATCTGCGATATATACCTTTGAGTTGTGTCGTTCCGGAGAGCGGACTTCGATCTCTTTACCGGACGCTCGTTTTGGTGAGCGATCGCGATTAGAGGATCTAGATCTTTTACCTCCACTATGGGGAGGTGCCCCCTTGGCGGGACTTGCAACTCATCAGGTATTTCGGTCGGAATGGTTTTTAGCTTTTGGCTTTGAGTCTTCCCCAACTTCAAAGCAGCTAGTAAGTGGTGTAGCTTTGTCATTAGCAACGTTGTCGGTTTCTCCAACGGTTTTACTTGTACCTTTCTTAGATATAGCCATTATCGCGGATAAAGCTTTGAATTTTGAAGAGAGTTCGTCGATTGGTCGAGATCATAGATTTGGAGAATCTATGGTAGAAGTAGGCTTAGAACTTCAATAGAAGGCTCTTAATCTTGAGAGAAGAGTGAACGTGGCCCCTTGGTGGGTGCCAAATGTTGAAACCAAAAAATGGCCATAACACCAAAAGTGCCCTTGAAGCACTTCACCAAACGAAACGACTTGAAATTATAAGGCCACAAACACAAAATAAAGAGCAAAAAGTAAAGAATAAGGAATTTTTAGAGTGGTTCGATCAATTTGGACCTATGTCCACTATGGAATCATTTTTCATTCTCATACTTCAGTTTACAAAGTACATAGCTTCATTTAATTCACTCATTTTTTGATAATTTCTCTCTTTTCTATCTCTTTGATCTACATTTCACTTGAATATATCAAAGGATTGGTTTGATCTCTCTATGTATAGTGGAGATTGATGAATATCTTCAACACTTGAACACTTGAGTGATTTTCCTTCATTCCATGACGGTATTGCGTTAGATCATGGCTTTAGAGAGGATTGATAGAGATTAGAGAAGCTTGGATTGAACTTGAGCAATTTCTAATGGAGTTTAGAGAAGATTTGATCCATTTGTTATTGGAGAAAGATGGATCGAGCTTGATAAGTCATTAATAGAGCTTTGAGTGCTTGAGAGTGGTAGAGAAATGATTGGACAGCCCTTCGGGGTGGAAAAATCATTCCATTGAATGGTGGAGGAATGGGCTATTTATTGGTGTAGTTTGGGGTAGTGGCAGTGTTGTAATTATAGTGTGCAGGGTTTCGGTCGGCCTCAAACTTATTTAAGAATATGCCACTGGGTTATTTTCCGACCGACCCACTTTATAGCTGTGTACAGCTGTCATACCGATCCATATTATTATGAGTGTGCCACCACCTCTTATACTGCCGACCCATCCTTATATTTAAGGACTGACCTACGTGACAACTACAGTATCAACCCACTTTAAAATACATGACCGATCCACTGTTGAGCAAGCTGCTGACAGCCGAAGCCTACCCATATTTTATTACTTTAGGACCGACCACGTTACTACGTTTTTTCCATTGCCATATTATTTGAGGCCAATTCATATATTGCCACGTCGTTCTTTAGTGTCATCCCATTTTTACTTAAATATGCCGACCCATTGCTTTTTCGACAGCTGGAATCATAGGACTACGTGTATGCTTCAAAATAAATTAAGCCAACTTTTGTTACATTGTGTTGCCACGTAATGTTTTATTTGTATGAATGAACGAATTGATCCATACTATTATAAATAATCGATTCATAATAATGTGATGACCTATGCGTAATTAACAGTGCCGATCAATATTGTGCCAGTTTAGGACCGACCCGTACCATTGTTGAAGTTGACCCATATAAATTAAGGTACCGACCCGTACAACGTTATTCCTCCGCCATGTTTACGTGCGGATCCTTCCAGTTCACTTATATGTGAACCATTCTTATGTACTAACAGGGATTGTCCTCATGCGTGACCCCATGCAATGTATCAATACCGATGAATTACTACTATTTGATCATTTTATAATGACCGTCCTACTTAATACTCAAGATGGCCAACTACGAGTACCATTTTGAAGCCGTGCAGATTGATCCATGCATTATACTGTACCTGACCAACTGATATATAAATTTATGGCCGACCGACCAAGTTGATGCGGGGATGACCGACCGATTCTGTAGTGACCGACCGACCAACTCTGTAGCGACCGACCAATTCTTTAGTGGCCGACCATGGAGTTGAGACCGACCGAACCACTATATAAAAATAACACAAGTCCTTGACACTTAAACGTTAACGATCCTATTTCACGTGCATTTGACTGATCATTTCTGACCCGTGTTTTTTAACAGGGTTAACAGAGTAGATCATCGAGTTGTCTAGAGGCACGAGAGGAGCATACCCATCTGATTCTCAATAAAGATTCATTTCTATATTATATTTAGTTCCGCTGCGATGTGAGACTCTGTGTTAGTTCTTTTTCTTCTTCTACTCTAATATTTCTTTCTTCTTGATATTCTGCTTGATATTCTTCTTGCTATCTCTATAGGACTGAAAGGAGGCACACGGCTTTCGAGGGACGTAGTAGTGTACTCTGTAGTGGTCCTATGTTGTGGTGCATGCTTAGGTTGTACTCGCAGATGTTGGGTCTGTGCGTTACCACCCGACGAGTATATCTTGACTGTAATGGTAGTTTGGCAGTCAAAAGGCTGTAGCTGTATGGCATTTGGGTGATTCGATGATTTGCCTACAAATAGGCTAGTCAAGACCAAATAAAGGATAATAATCATCGGGTACCTGTTATCAACAGTCAGCGTGATGCGGAAAGACTAGAGTTAAACCTATAGACCGTCGATCTTTCACTACCGAGACTTTGGTTGTGGGACATGCCAATTTTGATGTAGATTGTTTTCTAGGGGCACATCACTTAGCTGTTAATGTAGTCTTTCACTAGTTGAGGGAGGTGTCTAAGTGGGACAATAGCCACCATGAAAATGTAGACCATAGTTTAGATATCTGTACTTTATGTCTCTTTAGCAGACCTATACAGATATGGAAAAGCTCCCAACCGAGTTCCGTGCATTCAAATGCAACCCTATTATGGGACTCGATGTATAATAGACATTATGTACGTGTGAGGATCTAGGTACACGAACGCCACACCAGGTGGTCTATCGTAGACGTTAGGGCATTACTCTGTATTCAGACTTGATTTGATCGAGCAGCCTGGATATGGCAGTCTGTACGCTTACATAGCATAACAATGGTGGTTCTGTGCGGAATATGGTGTAGTTATATGGAGGTCTTTAAGTTGCTCAGGCGTAGGAAGAGAGTCGCATACGCTTTTGTGGCGTTACGGCGGTAATTGCGCATGAAGGGTACCATGGGAAGTACCTTGATATTGGGGGTAGCTACATATATGCTATTTTAGATTAATCCGGTGGGAAGGAGATCGGTACGATATGTGTGCAACGCCTTGAGTGCTATTAACCCGAGACAACCTAATAAACAAGAAAATGTAACTGAACGGTAAATGTAAGGTTATTTCAGAATGTGTAACTTACGTCCAATCACCAGAACTTGTGTTTTGACCCCCTCCTCATAACACACACGCGGGTTAGGCTTTTTACAGAGATATGATAGCTTTGGATACTGGTTATTATTACTTTGGTATGGCTATATTTGGATATATTTTATTCCATTTCATCGCGAGATGTTTTCCGAGCTCTGATATATTTATTATCTCTGTTTTTTCTGTAGGATACTAGACAAGCCAACTCGAGTTCCGATAGATTGAAATTTTGGTAGAAGAAAAATTTGTTCTTTTGGAATTCAGTTTGTTACATCTGGTATCAAAGCCTAGGTTTAGGATTCCTGTATATATAGTGAGAGTGCGTACTTTTATATTCTTATATAGTAAGAATATTATGTATATATAGTGATATGTGTGTGTGTGTGTGTGTGTATATATTCATATAAGGAAGAAGTTGAGCTGCCAAGACTTGTATACTATACAAAAACACAATGGAAACCTAAAAAATGGATAATTTTGCAGTTTGGTTAAGAAAGTGTATAAGATGAATTGGAAAAGGAAATAATGGAGAAGATCGGTTCAAAAGAAACCATCGGAAAATGGATGGACTTCAAGTAATAAGTGGAAAACGGCGATATAGCAAGGGAAGACGTTTGAAAAGGTAATGCAGATAGTCGGCCAACCCTTTTATTTTCTTCTTTTCTTGGGTTTACTCGTTGCTGGAAATCAGGTGGGTGAAAAAAAACTGAGGGGTCGGGTCGACCTATGTTCTGGGTGGGTTGACATAAAGGTCAACACACGAGAGGCAGGTCGACCTACGGGTCAACACATGCAGAATGTGGGTCAACCCACTGGCTTCATAACGCAAAAATAAGAAGATGAAGAAGAGAATGTCTATTGAATTTTTACGTGCTTTTGTAGGCGTTCTATTGAATTTTTATGTGGTATTAATCCGCTATATTAATATCTAAAGCTATCGTAATTTTGGAAAAGATCTGCAAATTAAAAATCACCAATTCTGGTCAAATTAAATATATCCTTTGTAACTGTACTTTGACCATTGTAGACTCGTTCTACGACAATATGAACGTTTTATATTCGTTGGAGTAAAATACGATCGTTGTTGAGTCGTTTGGGTTGGAAGAAAATAGGGAATTGAATGGTTGTGAGGGATAGCGTCGATTTTACCAACGCACAACGTAGCGCGTTTATTAATTCAGTGCATACCGATAAAATTGGCATGGTACATTGTGCGCTGGTAAAATTGATGCCTGAGGCCAATTCAGAATTCAGGATTGGCCCCGTAACATTTGGCTGAATATTACGTCCCCAAACATTTGTTGGGGACGATTTCAGCAGAATATTACTGATTACAAGTATGAATTATCAACTATTGGCGTTGCTCTAATAAGGCTACTTTCATATGCATTGATTAGTTTAAACGGAGAAGTTATACATGTTTATTGTATGCTTAATCTTTGGAGCATCAACACTAAATAGTCAAAATTAATTTACATTTTAACATAAAAACTTAAATAAAATTATTTATTCAAACACGATAGATGTGGTAACATTCAAACTACATCACTATTTACTAATCACAACCAAGTTTTTACTAACATGATTTAAAATATGTGCATCTAGTTATATTAAGATTAATCCTACTAAAAGAATTATATCTGCTAACCTACATGAACCATTATTGCAATCAATTAAAAAACATATTTCAATATTATTTGTACGTTGTGACTTGTAATTTTTTGGAGATGTTGTTGTAGAATGGTCATGACTTAGAAACTGAAGAATGTTTATCTTTTTCTAGAATGGATCATGCTCATATTGGACGTTTATCAAATTATTTGAAAAATTATTTAATTCTTATATTATTGTTACGTCTCGATCAATTATTTGTTATTTAACTAAATCAAATTTTTTGTTAAAACAAGAGTCCAAGCATAGCTTTTTTTATTTTTGTATGTTAATTTTATTTTTTAGGGGTGTATACGGTGCGACAACCGTTGCTACTAACGCCAACTGGTGCCATACCATTCTTTGATGGCTAATTTATTTTGCCAATCGCAACCGTCAACTATTGGTGATGGTTAACTGATAAATAATATGGTTACCATTTGATCATTACGGTATGGTTAGCCATGTAACCACTGTAATGAATGCATACATTATAAGTAAACGGTAAAGTTGTAAAGAACAGGAACATCAAGTATATTATATACACAGAAAGTACTACAGATGTGTTATTGCTTGCACAATCAAGGATATATTATATACAGCAGCACAACACGCATTGAAATGCTTGCACAACACAATCACTAACAAATATAACAAAAACTGAATACATTTACATAAATATTCATAAACCATGCCGCCATGCCAATTAATAAGTAAGTATACATGAATGTGAAGACAGCAAGAGCAATTAATACACACATTAATAAATACTTGGCATTCATAGTTCATACATATTACATGATACATGCTGATAATTCAAAATTAATGCTGTATAGATTATAGAGTTTATGCTTAAACTTTTACAAATAATAATCGTACTCACATTTCATTTTATCGCAGTAGTTAAGCTTCTTCTTGTGCAGAGTTATGGTGCAGCATCCCAACATCGGTCTTCCCTCGAGCTTCAACTGACCAAGCCGAGTCTGTAGACTTCACTCTCCACACATCATGAGCAGATTATATTGTAACGGAGCCTGACTCCATACGACATTGTAGAGCAGTAATTTGCAGCTAACATGAGCTGACTTTATAAGTCTAAATCTATGATACAACAAAAGTCCAAAAAACTGCCAAGAGACAATGAAACATAAGTGTAATGTAACTTAAAAGAAATTTACTATCATGGACATGAGTTGGGATTATACTTTTAGTATCCAAGAGTCAAGAGACATCAACAACTATGATACCAAATAATTTACTATCATGGACATAACTTGGAAAGAAGAGTTGAATTTTTATTCACTTACCAAACTCACGCCAAATTTTTTTATTTAACAGGACTTTCATTAACATTCGCTATTTTTGTTTAACATGACTTGCTTTAACATTCACGATAAAACAGGACTTGCATTAACATTCATTTTTTTTATTTAACAGGACTTACATTAACATTCCCGATAAAACGGGACTTGTATTAACATTCATGATAAAACAGGACGTACATTAACATTCATTATTTTTATTTACCAGCAGACACAAGTGGCAGTTAACATGAGCAGACGCAAGAAGGACCACAAGGTTGATAAAATAGGACAAAAGTGATAACATTCACAAGCATTAACGCAGACTTGCATTACCATGAATGATGCATATTAACTTGAATAATACCTAGCAACAAAAGAAGCAGTACCTTTAATAATGCACTAACTTGCATTTGGATCGGCACTTGTAGGAGTTGCGGCTTTCAAAGTACCTAATACAATATCAAACAAACAATGAGCATAACATCTACATAAGATAATTATTTATATGAATTGATATTTCTTAATTATTTCAAGAGCATCTAGCTCCTTGTACAACTGAATATCATCTTCCACTTGCTCTATGTAAAAATTAAAGTCTTCTGGTTTAACCTGATCACTTGCACAGACTAGAGCTTTCACCGTTTTTGGAGTAAATGAAGCTCTAAATGGATCCACTATTCTTCTACCTAAGCTAAATGCACTTTCACTTGCTATGGTGGAGCTCGGAATTGATAGTACATCTTTAGCTACTTTGAAAAGAACCGGATACCATGATTGGTTAACATTCCACCAATTCAATATATCAAAAGATTCACCATCCAATTTTTCACAAGGGCCGGAAAAGTACTTATCAACTTCATTAGCAATATCCTCCACCTCCATAGCCTCCCTCCTTCATTTGAACAGCAACTCAAATGAAGAGAGTACAAACAAGATATTCTTTGAAATTGTTAGGATTTGAATAGCCGAATTAGTCAAGGGAGAAGATACTTTAGTATCCTACTCTTTATATCCATTAAACAGGGAGAGCAAATTTCTTTTTGTTTCACTTACAATATGAGATATACTGATTTCATCATAATCAATGCATTCAAAATATTTTTCAATGATGTCAAGCTTCCACCTAGGAGTTAAAACATGAGCAATGTATGTCATCTTATTGACATATTCAAAATCTCCCCAATATTTATTAAACTTCTCCTTCATAGAAGCTGCCACATCTTGTGGAACTGGATTAGAATAGTCCTTAATCTTCAAGTCAATCTCCCATAATAATTCAGCCACAGCTTTTAAAATATGATATGATGTACTAGTTTTTGATGCACTAAGCATCAACATGGGCTCGTAAATCTTTTCTAAAAAGTGCACAAAGGCTTTAGCTTTCAACCAATCATCTACACATGGTGGCCCAATCCTCTTTTGTTGCCTATGTTCGTTTTCATTAAAATAATTAATGAAAGGCATATCGTCTTCCTCCATCATAGAAAACACTTTTTGATATTTTTTCGCATCATGTAACATTTTACACATGAAATTCCACTTAGTGGACGCATCCATGGTTATATTGGACATTTGACACATTTTCAACAAACGTGCATATATTCTAAACTTTTCTAGTTGTGATGGAGAAGAGTGAATGTACTTTACACAATTTTGAATTGCTTCAATTGAACTAAAAAGATCTTTTAGGTCGTCTTTGACAATTAAATTGATAATATGACAAGCATATCTCATATGAATATATTTCTCATTGAGAATAATCCCATTATGTCATCTAATCTTTTCCTTACATGCTCGATAGTTGGATCATTTGAACTAGCATTATCCATTGTAATACACAATTCATTTTCTATCCCCCAACCTCTCAAGCAAGTCTTTATGCTTTTACCTAGTTCTAAACCAACATGACTAGTAATTTTTGTGAAATTAATTATTTTTTTGTGTATCTTCCAACCACTATCCATAAAATGAGCCGTGACAACCATGTAGTTTACATTTTGTATGGATGTCCACGTATCCATTGTAATACTAACCCTTTGTTTCCCTATTACACTCATAATTTTAGTTTTTCCCATGTAACACATCTCCCATACAAGTGCAGCAATTTTTTGTCTGTTTGATATTTTTAGTTTTGGGCATAATTCCAACAACATCTGTCTAAAACCAGCTCCTTCTACCATTCTAAAGGACATCTCATCTTGAATAATAAATCGAGCTAATTTTTCTTCACATCTTTCTGGCTAAAAGAATAAGGGATTAGTGGACCACCTAAATTTGTTTGAGTTATAGTGGGCTGACCTTTAAGAATGGCTTGATAAGATGGACATTCATTACATTTACGTTTAAGATGCTCAGCAATAGTGGTAGTCCCATAATGCATACTATCAACGGGTAATGTTATTTTACAAGATGCCAATTCTTTCCCATTGACATCCTTATACTCAATGGCATGTTCTCAAACCCAAGACTTATGCTTTCTGCTAGATTTTTGTTTAAAAGTTACCTGTGGAGATGAATTCAGTTCTTGAGGATGCTCAACAATGGCTATAGTCCTATGATGTGTACTATCAGCTGGAAGTTCTTCCATATTAGGAATAGGTGAGTACTGTTCTTGAACAATATCCATTTCTGTAGTAAAAATTATGAGGAGAAAGATTAGTATTCATATTTACATAGAAAGCAAAAGCATGCAGTCAGTAAATGAAAATGGTCTATATATGACAGGAAGAAGAATGGAAGTAAAGGGTGGCTCAGCATAAATTAAACATGATAACATGAAGGGGAAAGATTAGTATTTTTATAGTCATAGTCAGCTAAATCTCAAAACATGCAATAAAAGAAAATGTGAGAATGGAACTAAAGGGCGACTCAGCATAATTAAATATTGTAAGTAGAAAACTATATATCAGCGTTAATGTCCAGAATTAAGAGGAGAAAAGTAAAATAATTGTAGTAATTCGGTACGCAACTGCTATCATATTCACGAAATATACCATTGTTTCCATTTTCACGAAATAATTGCAGTTTGAACTGAATATGTATAAAGTATAAACATCTGTACCCAAAATAATTTGTGAAAAACATTTTTTTAATCAACTCGAATGAGAATTGCAATAATTTGATTTATTTTATGTTTCAATTACTTCATTTTGAACCAAAAATAAGAGACAGCTCGGAAAATTAACACGAAAAATCAAAACTGGTGTCTTGAATTAGAAATCACTTGCTGTGTTTTGAAGAGAAATTAACAAACGGACAAAAAACGTAATTACATACCATTACTTTTTGATTGTGATACTTGGATGAGAGAATCTTCTAATGGATTGTGAAACATAAACGGCAAGGAATAAAAAACTATAGGGGCGAATACGAAAATGAAGTATCTGCTCCTCAAATTATAATTTATGGGGTAATATTAAGTGGACGAGATTGTTTACCTTTACATCGATGGTCCTAAATCCACCAACGAAAAACCCTAATTTTCCGTCTATGGTTGAAAAGAGGCGGTATGGTTAGCCATCGGTTTTGAAAATTGAAACCATTTCTATATGTTGCCTGATGCTGTAGGAGAACCGCACCGTTTTAAATGAAACGAAGACCATTTACAATTGATTTTAGCAGGTAGCAGGTTTATTTTTTGTGTGGTTATGCAGTTTAAAGTTGAACAAGTACAACCCTACTATTTTTTATAAAAATGATACTTTAAGGTGATTATTTAAATGTGTTTCAATAATATGCAATTTATTTATTGTACTTATTTTTGCATTTTCATATTTTTTAATAAAATATGATGATATATTTTGAGTTAACATTTGTTTTATTTATCCTTTTAGTTTTCAGACCTAACACTGATTTAAAGCTTAAAAGATGCTCGTTATTTTGAGTATTTCAATTCTTCTTGAGATAACATATATGTAAGTGATATTTATCAGACTAACTAAATCTTAGTGTAATCGGATTTACAATTTTTTAGTTAATTTCATTTTTCTTTTTAAATCGATGCAGTTATTTTTTCATCACCTACATAATTAAAAGAAAATATTTACAGATATTTTTTTTGATTTGACATTATACTACCTAACGGTCGGTTTTTCCACCGTTGTGCAGTTATACTAGTTATAAATTGATGACTAATAAAATAAGCAGATAAGAAGACCCATACGTAATATGCAATCTTTAGAGATAAACTCAATACATTACACCGTTGGTGTTGCGTAATCTCAACCTTGCTCTACAAAGAAATGACGGTGGCATTTATACTAAGTTGTTTGCTATTAGTACGTATCCCACTTCAAATTTACTTGCACATCTCCATAGTGTCAGGAATACCATAGCTAACCATAAAAGCTTCAACTAGTTCATAAATATGTTTGTCTTAATCAATATACATATGCCATTACAGTGTTGGAGATTCAAGAAAAAAAACAAAGAACATCCAAGCTTGTACTTTAGAAACGACTATTTTCAAAATCAAGTTCCATACGAAAGCACACATCCATTTGAGCACATATATTATATCAAAAACATAT
Source organism: Allium sativum (assembly GCA_030737875.1). Taxonomy (NCBI): domain Eukaryota; kingdom Viridiplantae; phylum Streptophyta; class Magnoliopsida; order Asparagales; family Amaryllidaceae; genus Allium; species Allium sativum. Next base: position 385,115,340 of record CM060923.1, on the reverse strand, counting down.
ACCTTTTTTTTTTAATTATTAAGGATATAGTTAAGATGTTCAGAAAGTTGCAAAAGTAAGAATATAGGTGAACTGGTTGAAATCTTGTATTATTGAATTGAATAATGAAATGTACAAGTCGATGTTGTATAAATACACAGCTAAGTGGGCAAATAATATAAAGCCCATACATTATTGTAAAGCCTATACGACAAATGGTCAAACAACAAATAAAATGTAAAGGAAGCGACACGAGAATAACTCGTGCCCTCATAACAAAAGAGATAATGTGGTGTAGCCGCAACTCATTTTATCTGCCCCTCTAAAAGATTATGGTTTTCTCTTCGATCTGAAACCCTAATTTGTGCTGAAATTTGCGGAAATTTGCAGAAGCTTTAAGTGGATAAGTAGAGATCAGCATCAAAGTAGCCTTTTTGATCTGACTGGAAACTTTGAAGTGCACCAGAAGCTTCATGAGATCAGGTTGTATGGTTCTGTTACTTTTAATTCTTTCCTTAGTCTCTGATAGTTCTTTGCTGCAAGTGATTTTGTGAGAATGTTGGCCTTTTAATGAAATGTTGGAATGTAGTTGACTTGTAGGTTTTTTACTTTGTATTTGTTCTCTCACAAAGTATATATTTATTTCTATGTGCTTTGTTCTTGCATGTTGAACTGGATCTGCTGTCATGTAAATAGCACTTTGATTATCACACCAAATTGTTGGTTTAGTGTTAGTTAGTAGGTTTAGCTCCTTCAGTAATGACCGTAACCATAGTAATTTGGTTGTTGTACTTGCCACACTTCAGTATTCAGCTTTAGTGCAGGATCTGAAAAATGTGTTTGTCTTCTTTGAACACCATGAAATTAAGTCGTTGCCAATATAAACACAATATCCCATTATTGATTTTCTATCATCTTGATTTGCTACCCAGTCTGAATCACTGTATGTTGTAACTCTTAAATCTTTGTTGTCCTTAAGTGATAATACGTAGTTAATTGTGCCCTTTAAGTATTTGAGAATCCTTTTGACAACCTTCCAGTGCTCACTCAGAGGATTCTGCATAAATTTTGAAACTTTGTTAACACTAAATGCAATATCAGGTTGTGTTATAATTGCATATTGTAATGCACCTACAATACTTCTATTTTGTTTAATATTATCTATGGCTGCTCCCCTATTTTTAGAGTAATGTTGACCAACAATCATGAGTGTAGGTTGAGGTTTTTCTTCATGCAAGTTCACCTTTGTCAGTAGTTCAGAGATGTATTCTCTTTGAAACAAATGAATTTCTGAATTTGAATGTCTCTTTACTTCTATGCTCAGAAAATAGCCAATGTCTCTTAGATCTTTGATGGAAAAAGTTTTATGTAAGTATTCTGTCAGTTTTTTAATTTCCTCGTCATTGTTACCTATAATAATTAGATCATCAAAATATATTAGTATATAAACATTAGACGATTTCTTAATATTTCTACACAATGATGAGTCAGATTTAGTGGGAGAGTAGCCCAGTGAATTAAGTGATGATTTGATCTTTTCAAACCAAACTCTGGGAGCATGTTTTAGCCTATATATAACCTTCTTCAATTTGCAAACATGTGTTAAGTCTTGCGTGAATCCAGGTGGTTGTTGCATGTAAATATTTTCCTGCAATACACCATTTAAAAATGCATTATTCACATCAAGATGCTTAATTTTCCAATTATTACTCAGAGCAATAGTAAAGATTAGTGTAGTAGTAGAGGGTATCACCACAGGAGAAAATGTCTCACTAAAATCAAAATCATATTCCTGAGTGAAACCTTTGGCTACCAGTCTAGCCTTATGTCTATTGATTGAACCATCAGGATTTCTTTTCATCTTATAAGTTCATCTACAACCAATTATATTTTTGTTGCTGGGTGGATGAACTAATTCCCAAGTGTTATTCCTGATAAGTGCATTGTATTCCTCTCTCGTTGCAGCTCTCCAATTTTCATCTTTGATAGCTTGATTAAAGCTATATGGCTCTTCATTGTTTATATCAATAGTATAAGTCGGTGGCTTGAAAATGCCACTTTTGGCTTTAGTCATCATATGATAACCAGTTTGAGGAGGATTGACTGGTAAAGTAGATTCCTGTTGTTCATTGTTGTTGCTATTTGAATTGTTCTCCTCACTGTCATTGATTTGCTTATTGTTCTGTATATTTTCTGATACTCTGGTTGAACTTTGTGATGAACTAGGTGAATGCAAGGCGTGTTTAGGAATCTCTAAACTATTAGTTCATTGATCATCAACACTCTGATTACTATAATGAGGATCAACAGCCTCTACACTGATCATATCTTCCCAGACATTACCACGGATGGGTGGTTCAGGTATATTGATCTTCAAATTGTAAATTTTGCTGGATGTTTTCATGTTAGCTTGTTTAAATGGAAATATCATCTCATCAAAAATAACATGTCTACTGATATATATTCTGCCATGTGCATTAATGCACTTATTACCTTTCTGATCATTACAGTAGCCAATAAAAGTGCATGGTTTAGACTTAGAGTCAAATTTATTCGTATTGTATGGCTTTAGGTATGGATAACAAAGACATCCAAAAGATTTTAAACTTTTGTAATCTAGTTTAACACTACATAATTTCGCTAGTGGGTTGATACCATTCAAAGTTTTGGTAGGCATTCTGTTGATTAGAAAAACCGTTGAATTAAAAGATTCTGGCCAAAACTATAATGGTAGCGATAAGTTATTCTATGAACAATCCCTTTATCATTGAAATAACTAGAAAGAGGCTTAAATTCAGAACCTCCATCATACTGTATAATCTTTATGGTAATGTTGAATTGATTTTCAACAAGATTAACAAAATGTCTAACAACATTTTGAGTATCAGATTTTGACTTGAGTAGATACAACCATGTACATCTAGTATATGCATCCACAAAGGATATATAATATTTATAACCAAAATCAGTGTTTATGGGTGTAGGTGTTAGAGTTTGTGCCCTAAAGGCAATCTGTCAGATGTGAATAATGATAACATTGTTATTGTTATGTTTTATTTGGAATAAAATGTTCTGTTATTTTATATTTACTGCGTAATATAAATATTAATGTAATAGAAGACCTTAGAATAATAATACGGGATTATATAGTCCGAGTAAGACTGAACTTGAGATTATATGATATGAGAAGTATTATAATTCTTAAATGTCCCTAGTCGAGCTTTATTGTTTATACAGGAGAACAATAAAGCGTTAAGACTAGTATATTGATTGACTGATGATCACATCTCATTGATCATTAATATACGTGATATTAAAGTCAAGATATAAATACGTATTAGAGAATAACGTATTGGGCTGACCCACCGTGAGATAACTACATGGAATATAATCAACAGTATCATAAGTTGTTCTCATAGTGATAGTGATATAATGGTCCTCAGACCTGAAATCATTATATTTTATTCGAAGATATTTTTGTTTTGATATCATCTAAAGTTATTTCGTAACAGAGTAATGATAACGGAGATTATTGGATGTATCTAGAATCAAATATAAATTATGAATGATCAAGATGGAATTTAACCCTACGATATATTCGTAGTGATATCCATGGGCCTCTTGATTGAGTGAAACTATCAAATGCATGGCCATGCTCAAATATTTATTTGTTCTGAACAGTCTACTCATTGATCAAGAAAACAGATTAAATTAAAAGAGGATGATACGATCCATGCCTTCAGTTTAATCTTGGATATAACGGTTAAAAGGATTAAATTATATTGAGACACTATTCACAAAAGGTTGTATTGAATCATTACTATTATAGCTTGGGTAATAATGATGTGTTACTAGACGCCGCTCATTGTTTACAGTCAAAATATGTTTAAACTGTTTCCAACGCTGTCATAGCCTATAGGGTCACACTTACATACGTTGTAAAAGGGTGAGGACATTTAAATAGAAGGGTTTATGACTAATTCTTCTATTTTAAATAAGGATGAACGGGTAATAATGAGGTATGCAAGTCGGTTATGATTATTATAAAGGGGAGGTCAGACCTTTACCTAATTATCTTATCATAACCGAGTTCCTCAAAATCCTAAATCCCAATTAGCTAGTACAACCTCAACCTTATTCGATTTGATTCGGAAGCAACATCGGTGGATCTCCTGTAGAGGTGCTCGATTTCAAGCACTGGATTCGATCTAATCAGGAATTGGATTCAACAAGCTCAAGATCCCCTTTTGATTCGAATTGAAGAACTGAAGAAAGGTACTTGCTTTAATTCAATTTATGGTTCGAATTTCATAATTGATGCATAAATTTTAAATCCACTGCCTAAATCGATCCCAAAATTACCTTCAATGGTATCAGAGCTTAGGTCATGTCTATTCAAATATAATTTAGGCCTTGAAACTATTACTGTTACATACTGATTGATGTTGTGAACATCGAGAAGTTGAAATCTGGAATTTTGTAAACATTCATTTAAAAAAAAATGAAATTGTTTTGTGATAAACAAAATTTAGTATTGTCTGCATGAATATGAATTAGTACAAGTTATTAATTTAGTTATGAATGTTTGAAATCCCAATTCTTATGTAAGTATAATTTGGTTTAACTTATATTTGTATCTGTTTCATAAGGAAATCAAGTGTTGGTTCTGTACTGTAATTGTTACAGAGATTGTAATATGCATAACAATTTGATTTCGAACTATATATGTTATATGTTTTTATAGTGATATGTTGAATCCTATGAATATGATTAAGATAATACACGGTTTCATATCAGTATGAGTTTAGATCTGTATACCTTTCCAGTTATTGTATTACAGATCTGAATAGTTGATATTATTTATCCTTGCATATATATGTCATGACAAATCATACATATTAATATATGACTATATGTTATAATCTAAACTGGACTTTCCACTTACCTTGGTTTGAATTCTTGTGAGTTTAGATTCAATTAAACATGCACACTACCTTCAGATTATTGATAGAAAACTGTTTCTATGACCTTAGTTCACTAAGAACAAGATTGTCATATATACAATTGTATGCAATGATGCTTAATATCTATTCAGATGATGTTAAATAATATATAGAAAATTGCCATTAGTATTGATATCTGGAATACATATATACACATAAATATACATACTTCTTGGCTGCCATGATGGAAACTCACATGTTTGACATATATGAAAAACCTATGATGATCAAACATAGAAAAAACATGTCATAGTGTAATTAGATTTGGTCTGATTATCTGTGTCAATCAAAACAGTAATAAACACATCATATATGATATGATTTATACTGTTTAAATACCAGAGTAAGGAAAAACATAAATGTAACTGATATTAACACATCAGATTTGATATGATCTTATCTTACGTTTTAGTTACATATAAATATGTAAAACTGGTGTATATAAATACATATATCAGATCTGATCTGAAATAACATTGTGTCTATGTTACAGTCATGAACATATATCATTGAAACTGATGTTAATATATCAGATATGATCTGATTAACTCTGTTTTATCCATATGTGTGTATATGTGATGAACAACAGTGAGCATTATCAGATGCTGATCCGGTTTCTCCTGATTCGTGATTCCAGTTAAACACAATATACTGAAAATATTGTGAAGAAAATTCAATTGTTCATTTAAATTGTCATATGATTATATGTAATGTTATGGTGGTGTTCTGTTTTGTCTATATTATGTTATGGTTGTAATATAAGCATGAAATTTTTTATGAGCACTTTTTGTTTACATCTTGTATGTATTAATTCATATTCTGAAATGTATATACATGTATATGTGTATGCTAATCTGCTATGATATCATCAGATTCTATAATGCTGGCCTTGTTTTGATTCCTGTTAATGATTTATATATAATATTGAGGTATATTAGCTGTAACAGGTTGGTATCTATATAAATGTTCAGTAATATGATTGGATAACCATAGGCCGTTTTGATTCTTGTGAATAAAAGGGTTATTGGTTATATTGGGCTGTTTCTTTACATGTTGGGCTTTCATTTCAATCTGTCTGGGTTGGTTAATGTGGGCTGGTTTTAAAAGCAAAGTGGACGGTTATGTTTAGTTTTTTTTGCCAATATATTAACAAATGTGAAATTTTGCTGAAAATGTTTCAGCCGAATTATTTTATTTATACCATTCCATGGATAAATATATATATTTAATTCCAGATTAATACTATTGGTTTTAGAAATCTTTGTATTCTTAATTTTGGAATTAAAATTCTTCGATTTAAAGTTTTGTATTTTAAACTTATGAAAATAATTTGTTTTGCCTATTCTATTTTAAATCCCTATCAAAACTTTTGTTTATATTAAATCACGATGACGTCTTCCAATAATATACTCATCACTGTCCAGAATTACTGGTTGTAACTAACGCCAAAGCGTTGTGCATCTTTTAACTTTGGTTATATGCGATGGAGTAAAATGTGGTGCTCCATCCTATTATTGGGTCTGATTTAACTAGGCTGCATAATACGATTATGGCCTCAGATACAAACAACATGATTTATTCTATATTTTGAGCAACAGAATAATACAGAACAAAATTTTCGACATGCGATCCAAAAATTATATAGACGATATAATTGACATTAGATGTCTACCTAAAATGTTAGGTTTTGAGTTTATCCAAAGCTAGGTCAATACATGATTAGATATGGATTTTGGAAAACCAAAATATATATACAGACATTTATATATTAAAATGGGGATGTTGATTTGAGTGGGAGCATATTTATTTATACATTTGTTTATTTACCCATGATTATTATCATTTTGATTGTCAAAATTATTTATTGTCTCTTGTAGATTCTAAATGGCCAGCAACACAAATAATAATCTATCACTTAGATCTGCTCTTGAAAAAGAAAATCTGAATGGAATAAATTTCCTAGACTGGCACCGTAACTTGAGGATTGTCCTCAAACAGGAAAGGAAGTTGTATGTACTTGATGGGCCTACTCCAGAGGCTCCACCAAGTACTGCACCCCGTGCAGAGATTAATGCTCATAAGAAACATCAAGACGATGCTCTTGATGTAAGCTGTCTCATGCTGGCAACCATGAATCCTATGCTTCAGAAGCAACACGAATTTATGGATGCTTACGATATGATCGAACACCTTAAGAAGTTGTTCGAAGGGCATGCTCGTCAAGAAAGGTATGACACGAGCAAAGCACTATATCACTGCAAGATGGGTGAAAAGGAACCCGTTGGTCCACACGTACTGAAGATGATTGGTTATATAGAGTATCTCGAGAGGTTAGGGTTTCCTTTGACACCGGAAGCTCAAACTGATCTTGTGCTCCAATCATTAAACAGTAAGTATTCTTCATTTATTATGACCTATCTCAGGAATGAGATCAAGAAGCCCTTGACTGAGTTATTGAGCATGTTGAGAACTGCTGAGAATAACATGAAAAAGGCAGAACCGACTGCCATGATGATGGTTCAGAAGGAGACTGCTAAACCCAAAGGCAATGGCAAGAACAAGAAAAAGCAGCTTAAGAAGACTGCTAATAAGACCAATTTAAAAGAGGGGTCAAAGCCTAAAGGAGGGGTTCCCAAAGAAGGTGATTGTCACCACTGCAGAAAGCCAGGTCACTGGAAACGCAACTGTTATGTTTATTTGGAAGAACTAAAGAAGAAGGGAAGTTTGACTTCGCCCAATTCAGGTATAAATGTTATATATGTCAACTTATCTACTTCATCATCGTGGGTATTAGATACTGGATGTGGATCACATATTTGTGTCAATTTGCAGAGATGCAAAGGAGTAGAGACTTGGCAGAAGGAGAAGTGGACTTGCGTGTAGGAAATGGATCAAAAGTTGTCACATTAGCCAAAGGAAGCTTCCACTTGTCCTTACCAACTGGATTAGTTCTAAAATTAGAAGATTGTTATTTTGTGCCTTCTATTAAGACAAATATTATTTCTGTTTCTTGTTTGGACAAGTTAGGATTTTCATTTATAATAAAAGACAAATGCTGTTTATTTTATTTGAATGAGATATTTTATGGAAGTGCACAGTTAATTAATGGTCTCTATGTTCTTAATTTTGATTCGCCAGTTTATAACATTAATACCAAAAGGACTAAATCTAATGATTTAAATCCAACGTACCTCTGACATTGCCGTTTAGGCCATATAAACGAGAAACGCATATCAAAACTCCATAAAGATGGAATTTTGGATTCATTTGATTTTGAATCATATGAAGAATGCAAATCTTGTTTATTAGGCAAGATGACCAAAGCTCCTTTCACTGGACACAGTGAACGGGCTAAAGATCTATTGGCCCTTGTACATAGTGATGTATGTGGACCAATGAGTACATCAGCTAGAGGTGGATTCTATTACTTCATTACATTTACTCATGATTTCAGTAGGTACAGATATGTGTATCTTATGAGACACAAATCCGAATCCTTTGGAAAGTCCAAAGAATTCAAGAATGAAGTTCAGAACCAACTTGGTAAGAATATAAAAACTCTTCGAACAGACCGAGGAGGAGAATATTTAAGCCAAGAGTTTAATGACTATCTGAAAGAATGTGGAATTGTTTCACAACTCACTCCACCGGGAACACCACAATGGAATGGTGTATCTGAAAGGAGAAATCGTACATTGTTAGACATGGTACGATCAATGATGAGTCATACAGATCTTCCAATAAGTTTTTGGGGTTTTGCCCTTACAACAGCTGCATTCATACTTAATAGAGTTCCCACTAAAGCGGTTCAGACCACACCATATCAGATATGGACGGGAAGATGTCCTTATGTCTCTTTTATGAGGATTTGGGGATGTGAGGCTTATGTTAATCTTCTTAACTCTGACAAGATCTGACCCAAATCAGAAAAATGCTATTTTATGGGATATCCAAAGGAAACAAAAGGATATTACTTCTACAAACCGTCTGAGCATAAAGTGTTTATTGCTCGAACTGGGTTTTTCGTTGAAAGAGATCTAGTTTCTAATAATATCAATGGAAATAAAGTAGAACTCGAGGAAATTCGAGAACCACAAAATATCACTGAACCTGAATATGAAATTGAGCAAGAAACACAAACTGTTGTGGAAACTGAACCTGCTCAAATTACACAAAACATTCGTAGATCTGGTAGAATACGTCATGAGCCCGATAGATATTTTGGATATCTAGTAACTCAAAAAGGAGACGTAATGCTCATAGATCAAGATGAACCTACTTCTTACCAAGATGCTATGAATGGACCAGAATCTGAGAAATGGCTTGAAGCCATGAAATCTGAAATGGATTCCATGTACACCAACCAAGTGTGGACTCTGGTTGATCCACCTGATGGGGTAAAACCAATCGGGTGCAAATGGGTTTTCAAGAAGAAAACTGACATGGAAGGTAAAATACAAACCTATAAAGGTCGATTGGTGGCAAAAGGTTTCAAACAGATTCAAGGAGTTGATTATGATGAATCTTTCTCCCTAGTGGCTATGGTTAAATCCATAAGGATTATGCTTGCAATTGCTGCCTTTTATGATTACGAAATCTGGCAGATGGATGTTAAAACTGCATTCCTTAACGGGAACCTCATCGAGGATGTGTACATGACACAACCTGAAGGTTTTATCAATCTAAAGGAAGCTAGAAAAGTATGTAAACTGCATCGATCCTTATATGGATTGAACCAAGCGTCTCGGAGTTGGAATCTTCGTTTTGATGAAATAGTCAAAAAGTTTGGTTTCACTAAGAACGAAGATGAACCTTCTGTATACAAGAAAATAAGTGGGAGTAACATAATATTCCTAGTATTATATGTGGATGACATATTACTTATTGGGAATAATGTTGATTCGTTACAAGCAATAAAGACATGGTTGGGGAAAAGTTTCTCAATGAAAGACTTAGGCGAGGCATCCTATATTTTAGGTATTAAAATCTATAGAGATAGATCAAGAAAATTGATAGGCTTAAGTCAGAATACATACATTGATAAAGTACTGAAAAGGTTTGGCATGCAAGAGGCAAAGAAAGGATATGTACCCATATCACATGGTGTATCACTTTCTAGATCCCAATGTCCTAAGTCATCAGATGATAAGGAACGCATGAAGATGATCCCTTATGCCTCGGCAATTGGATCAATCATGTATGCAATGTTATGTACTCGTCCAGATGTCTCTTATGCTTTAAGTATGATAAGTAGATTCCAATCGGATCCAGGTGAAATTCACTGGACAGCCGTCAAGAACATTCTTAAGTACCTGAAAAGGACTAAAGATTCATTCTTGATATATGGAGGCGAAGAGGAATTAATGGTAAAAGGTTACACAGACGCTAGTTTCCAGACTGATAAAGATGACTTCAAGTCACAGTCAAGTTATGTGTTTTTCCTGAATGGTGCTGCTGTAAGCAGGAAAAGTTCAAAGCAAGAAACAGTTGTTGATTCAACCATGGAAGCTGAATACATTGCTGCTTCAGAAGCTGCTAAGGAAGCTGTTTGGATTAAGAAGTTCATCTCTGAACTTTCTGTTGTTCCAATCGATCTTTATTGTGACAACAATGGGGCCATTGCTCAGGCTAAGGAACCTAGATCACATCAACGATCCAAACACATACTTTGGCGATACCATCTCATCCGTGAAATTGTTAACAGAGGAGACATACATATCTGCAACGTCCCAACGGATAATAACGTTGCAGACCCATTGACTAAAGCTTTGTCGCAGCAGAAGAATGATAGTCACACTAGTTTCATGGGTATTCGATACATGAGTGATTGGCTCTAGTGCAAGTGGGAGATTGTTAGAGTTTGTGCCCTAGAGGCAATCTTTTAGATGTGAATAATGATAACATTGTTATTGTTATGTTTTATTTGGAATAAAATGTTCTGTTATTTTATATTTACTGCGTAATATAAATATTAATGTAATAGAAGTCCTTAGAATAATAATACGGGATTATATAGTTCGAGTAAGACTGAACTTGAGATTATATGATATGAGATGTATTATAATTCTTAAATGTCCCTAGTCGAGCTTTATTGTTTATACAGGAGAACAATAAAGCGTTGAGACTAGTATATTGATTGACTGATGAACACATCTCATTGATCATTAATATACGTGATATTAAAGTCAAGATATAAATACGTATTAGAGAATAACGTATTGGGCTGACCCACCGTGAGATAACTACATGGAATATAATCAACAGTATCATAAGTTGTTCTCATAGTGATAGTGATATAATGGTCCTCAGACCTGAAATCATTATATTTTATTCGAAGATATTTTTGTTTTGATATCATCTAAAGTTATTTCGTAACAGAGTAATGATAACGGTGATTATTGGATGTATCTAGAATCGAATATAAATTATGAATGATCTAGATGGAATTTAACCCTACGATATATTCGTAGTGATATCCATGGGCCTCTTAATTGAGTGAAACTGTCAAATGCATGGCCATGCTCAAATATTGATTTGTTCTAAACAGTCTACTCATTGATCAAGAAAATAGATTAAATTAAAAGAGGATGATACGATCCATGCCTTCAGTTTAATCTTGGATATAACGGTTAAAAGGATTAAATTATATTGAGACACTATTCACAAAAGGTTGTATTGAATCATTACTATTATAGCTTGGGTAATAATGATGTGTTACTAGACGCCGCTCATTGTTTACAGTCAAAATATGTTTAAACTGTTGCCAACGCTGTCATAGCCTATAGGGTCACACTTACATACGTTGTAAAAGGGTGAGGACATTTAAATAGAAGGGTTTATGACTAATTCTTCTATTTTAAATAAGGATGAACGGGTAATTAGGAGGTATGCAAGTCGGTTATGATTATTATAAAGGGGAGGTCAGACCTTTACCTAATTATCTTATCATAACCGAGTTCCTCAAAATCCTAAATTCCAATTAGCTAGTACTACCTCAACCTTATTCGATTTGATTTGGAAGCAACGTCGGTGGATCTCCTGTAGAGGTGCTCGATTTCAAGCACTGGATTCGATCTAATCAGGAATTGGATTCAACAAGCTCAAGATCCCCTTTTGATTCGAATTGAAGAACTGAAGAAAGGTACTTGCTTTAATTCAATTTATGGTTCGAATTTCATAATTGATGCATAAATTTTAAATCCGCTGCCTAAATCGATCCCAAAATTACCTTCAGTAGGACCCCACAAATCTGTAGTTATCGTTTGTAAAGGCTTAGTATAAACAGTAGCAGAATTAGCAAAAGACAATTTATTATTTTTACCCATCTGGCAAAATTTGCAAACATAGGTTAAATTTATGTCATTAAAGGGTATCTTAATATCAAGAAGAATTTTCTTTACAACACTAGCCGTGGGATGACCAAGTTTATAGTGCCATGAGTCAAAAGTAGAGATATTATCACTAATTTCAGAAACATTGCTGCATGCAACATGACATATACTATCATTGTAGTTAACAATATTAAATTTGTATAGTCTTCTAACAGCATCAACCTACAAAAGAATATCTTTGGTCAGTATGTCTTTAACCAAGCAAAGTGTAGGGAAAAATTCAAAATACACTTGTTATCTTTAGTAAATTGAGATACACTGATCAAATTCTTCTCGATTCTAGGAACCCTTAATAACTTATGTAAGAAATTTTTTCTCTTACCATTTATACTTCCTTTACCTATGTGTGAAATATTAATACACTTACCATTTCCCATAGATATGGATTGATTACCTTTGTATTCTCTATTGCCAAGATTAAGATTTTCAAATTATTTGTGATGTGATTGGTAGCACCAGAATCAGGATACCAGCTATCATCATTTATGTGATCTACCCTTGCACTTTTACCTTGATTTCTTAATGATTCAGGTTGAATAGATGCATCATTTTGAGTCTTTGCAAGGTTGGCACTTGGATTTGAATTCCTCTAAGATGTTGTATTTTGGTTCACTGCAAAATTTGCATTGAAGATAAAGAAGCATCTTGGTGCAGTGTGATCAACCTTCTAGCAGATTTGACATTTTGGGTTATTGGTGTTGTTGTTGTTCCACCTGCCTCAGCCCCTTCCTCTAACTGGTTGACCTCCTCTCTGAAAGATTTGTTCATTCTTGATATTCTGATTTTTGTTTATAAAATTGCTGGCAGCATAATTCACATTAAAGTCACTTTCTTAAGTTCTTTTACTTTCATGTTTGGCTTCATGTGATAAAAGAATAACATGTACGTCATCTAAGGATGAAAATTCTTTTTGTGTTGCAATAATAGCTTCAATGGCTTCATAATCATCACTTAATCCACTCAAGATACACAGAATTTGTTCTGAATCTGGCAACTTTTGTCCTGCAACTTCAAGCAACTCACATATAGATTTCACTTTACTCAAATATTATCTCATGGATGTGTTTTCTTTTCTGATCTTATGCAACTGTCTTTTGTACAACATGACTTTAGCATAAGATTGGTTATTAAAAGACTTTTCTAAAGTTTGCCGGATTTCAACAGTAGTCTTACACCCAGTAACTTGTGGCAACAACTTTTCACCAATAGATGACAGTAACCATGTAGAGATTAATCTATCTTGCCTATGATATTTAGTGTATTCTTCATTAGGAATGACATCGTTAGACAGATCTGTGATATAACTTTTGTGGAACTATAAGAGTACACATGATAAATCCTTCTAACCCATAACCTTGTATTGCAGTTTCAATCAGTAATTTCCACAAAAGTTAATTATTCTCATCAACTTGAATATTTACCAATTGTGGTTGAGGACTAACTACACTTTTTATTAGATGGTCTGTAGCAGTCCCTATCAGATTTGACACAACAGATGGATCTGAAGTTGTTGAAGAATTTGTATTATTCACCATGATGATGACACATCGGCTTCAAAACCAGAACAGAGTTCAAGAATTGGCTATCAAGAGGAATATAGAAGGCACTAAACACGCTGATGCAACAGGTATCCAAGAATGGTGAATAAACTCTCTCTAACTTAGATTAATGGTAAGGCACAGTGGTGTTTAAGAGTTTTCTTGACTGGCTTTCTTGAAACTTTCAGTTACTAGTTGTTTGTTGCAGTGCTGCAGCCACTAGATTTGCACTGGCGAGGCATAACACTGATATGCAGCCATGTATTATCTTGATCAGGCAAGGCACACTATAGGAAACAACTTCCCACTCCGATGATGATGTTTTTCTAAGGAGGGGAAAATGTAATCAACTTCACTGATGAAAAATCAAATAGAGAAGATGAATAAAGAATTAAGACCAGGATGGTGATACACTGTCAAGCGAGGGAGATGAAAGTGCTCGATACCAAGTTAATATGTTCAGAAAGTTGCAAAAGTAAGAATATTGGTGAATAGATTGAAATCTTGTATTATTGAATTGAATAATGAAATGTACACGTCGACGTTACATAAATACACAGCTAAGTGGGCTAGTAATATAAAGCCCAGACATTATTGTAAAGCCCATACGGCAAATGATCAAACAACAAATAAAATGTAAAGGAAGCGGCATGAGGATAACTCGTGCCTCATAACAAAAGAGATAATGCGTAGTAGCCACAACTCATTTTATCACATATACATTGTGCTTATCCCTTATGTAAGATTCTTTTTTCAAATTATTTGTGATGTGATTGGTAGCACCAGAATCAGGATACCAGCTATCATCATTTATGTGATCTGCCCTTGCACTTTTACCTTGATTTCTTAATGATTCAGGTTGAACAGATGCATCATTTTGAGTCTTTGCAAGGTTGGCACTTGGATTTGAATTCCTCTAAGATGTTGTATTTTGGTTCACTGCAAAATTTGCATTGAAGATAAAGAAGCATCTTGGTGCAGTGTGATCAACCTTCTAGCAGATTTGACATTTTGGGTTATTGGTGTTGTTGTTGTTCCACCTGCCTCAGCCCCTTCCTCTAACTGGCTGACCTCCTCTCTGAAAGATTTGTTCATTCTTGATATTCTGATTTTTGTTTATAAAATTGCTGGCAGCATAATTCACATTAAAGTCACTTTCTTAAGTTCTTTTACTTTCATGTTTGGCTTCATGTGATAAAAGAATAACATGTACGTCATCTAAGGATGAAAATTCTTTTTGTGTTGCAATAATAGCTTCAATGGCTTCATAATCATCACTTAATCCACTCAAGATACACAGAATTTGTTCTGAATCTGGCAACTTTTGTCCTGCAACTTCAAGCAACTCACATATAGATTTCACTTTACTCAAATATTATCTCATGGATGTGTTTTCTTTTCTGATCTTATGCAACTGTCTTTTGTACAACATGACTTTAGCATAAGATTGGTTATTAAAAGACTTTTCTAAAGTTTGCCGGATTTCAACAGTAGTCTTACACCCAGTAACTTGTGGCAACAACTTTTCACCAATAGATGACAGTAACCATGTAGAGATTAATCTATCTTGCCTATGATATTTAGTGTATTCTTCATTAGGAATGACATTGTTAGACAGATCTGTGATATAACTTTTGTGGAACTATAAGAGTACACATGATAAATCCTTCTAACCCATAACCTTGTATTGCAGTTTCAATCTGCAATTTCCACAAAAGTTAATTATTCTCATCAACTTGAATATTTACCAATTGTGGTTGAGGACTAACTACACTTTTTATTAGATGGTCTGTAGCAGTCCCTATCAGATTTGACACAACAGATGGATCTGAAGTTGTTGAAGAATTTGTATTATTCACCATGATGATGACACATCGGCTTCAAAACCAGAACAGAGTTCAAGAATTGGCTATCAAGAGGAATATAGAAGGCACTAAACACGCTGATGCAACAGGTATCCAAGAATGGTGAATAAACTCTCTCTAACTTAGATTAATGGTAAGGCACAGTGGTGTTTAAGAGTTTTCTTGACTGGCTTTCTTGAAACTTTCAGTTACTAGTTGTTTGTTGCAGTGCTGCAGCCACTAGATTTGCACTGGCGAGGCATAACACTGATATGCAGCCATGTATTATCTTGATCAGGCAAGGCACACTATAGGAAACAACTTCCCACTCCGATGATGATGT
Source organism: Allium sativum (assembly GCA_030737875.1). Classification (NCBI taxonomy): domain Eukaryota; kingdom Viridiplantae; phylum Streptophyta; class Magnoliopsida; order Asparagales; family Amaryllidaceae; genus Allium; species Allium sativum. Next base: position 385,099,242 of record CM060923.1, on the reverse strand, counting down.
TTTTCTAAGGAGGGGAAAATGTAATCAACTTCACTGATGAAAAATCAAATAGAGAAGATGAATAAAGAATTAAGACCAGGATGGTGATACACTGTCAAGCGAGGGAGATGAAAGTGCTCGATACCAAGTTAATATGTTCAGAAAGTTGCAAAAGTAAGAATATTGGTGAATAGATTGAAATCTTGTATTATTGAATTGAATAATGAAATGTACAAGTCGACGTTACATAAATACACAGCTAAGTGGGCTAGTAATATAAAGCCCAGACATTATTGTAAAGCCCATACGGCAAATGATCAAACAACAAATAAAATGTAAAGGAAGCGGCATGAGGATAACTCGTGCCTCATAACAAAAGAGATAATGCGTAGTAGCCACAACTCATTTTATCACATATACATTGTGCTTATCCCTTATGTAAGATTCTTTTTTCATAGATATTAAGCCACAGTAGCATCATTTTTGACCATAGATTTTGTTTACATAGATATTAAGCCATAGTAGCATCATTTTTGACCATAGATTCTGTTTACATCATAGTCATGATCCACATAATGCAAATAATAATGGCAAAAAAAAATTAAACAAGAACTGTAGATGTTAGATTGATACTCATGAATTCATTGAACATTATTTATTGCAACCAACTATTATATCAAACATAACCTACATATATACGATAACATTTGAATTTTCGAACATGGATTAGTGTAATAGCTTAAATGTTCGAGAAAATATGCTTTGTAATCATGAATTAGTGTGAACAAGGATAGTTCAAGAAGTGAAAAAGATAGAAGCAAATGTATGTGTTAGGCCAAAAATTGTCCTAATTATCCCTTATGTAAAATGACTTCACCCCTGATACTTCACTGAAGAGGATAAGAAGTATAAGATGAATATATAACGAATTTGAGCAAGCAACTATGATGGATAAAATCAGATGACCGGGACAAGAACATATGTGGCTATTTATAACTATCATGCATCAAAGAATAAAGTGTATGTAAATATTAGTGTAATTTTAAATGTAAACGTGATATATTAAGTGTAATGATGCACCAATTTCTTCTGCTTGCCTGTTTCAATATAATAGAGACTTTAATTGCTCTCTACAGTTTGTTATCGGAGTAGATGGCGGTGATTCATTGACGTCTACACTAGTCACTTGTCTGCTTCCAAGTTCATCTTAATTTGACCTTCCTGCTGCATAGAAAAATGTCTTCTGCTATGTACTTCTAATCTATATCAGATTAGGTTTGATTGTTTTTGTTCGGCCCGCTATTTTCGTTCATAAGATCGATGTGCTGGTGGCTTGTTGCACTTATTTTCATCATCCCCCTCTTAAGTGTTTTTGAGTTTTTTTTTGTATCATGTATTCTTCCACTGGTTTGTGCCTAATATCCCAAACTCTTTGTTTATATTTTGTCAATAAACCACATGATTTTGAAAGAGAGAAGCAAAAGAAAATCACATATGCTTTAAGGTTGAAACATTGTAATTAAACATTAAGATGTCCTATTGACTGCAGGTAATTGTATAAGTTTTTATTCTCTCTCAACTCAAGAAAGACAAAAAATCATGAGATACTAAAATGAGGAGCATCCAATCTGCTTAAAGACATGCGATGGTAGTCGAGGTTTAGCACAGACGTACAAGGGATGCTTCCTAAGCAGATTGTTCTCCTCATCATGAAAGTCAAGCTTGTCGACCCCCGGTGGTACGCTCCAATCGAACGCTTGAATCAGCCTAGCAAACAACATATAAGTCATAAGTGTTCCTCCAAAGGCCAATCCTGCTGAGTAACACATGTGCACCTTTAGGGACAAAGTAGCCTGAAACTTTAACATCACCGATTGCTACATATGGGGCATTTAACGATGTCACCGGGTGGAGCCTTGTCGCTTCTCTAGCAATAGTTCTTATGTGTGGTAGTTTTGCAAAATCTTACTCTTGCACTAGTCTATCTTTTCCAACTACTCTATTGATCTCTTCCACTGCTTTTTTGTATAAGTCAGGCTTGTCGATCAAATGTGCTAGTCCCTATTCTACAAAAAACGGTGGGTTGTCCACTATAGCATACACGGCATCCTACATATAAATATATACATATATGTATTTTGTATTTGACAAAGTGAAAAGCCATGCATGCATGATAAATGATCAATATTTATAAGAGGCCGTTATTGATAGCATACCACACACTGTGCTTTGATCTCCTCTCCATTTAGCATTGGTTTTCCATCCTTATCTTTGATGGTGATGAATGCATCAAGAGCATCCTCCGCCTTCTTTTTCTCTCCAGTCTCCCACATCTTCATCCTTGCATCAACGATCGGATCATGGATTGAGTTTATTATCTTTAGATATCTTTTAATTCTGCTCTCATACCCTTCTATGTCAAGCCATCTAAGCCACGGGTGAAGTCGTTTGTGCAGAATGAGAAGATGTGAGATACAATATCCAGTGTTGTTTCCACGTGCTTGGTCTCCACATTGCTAAGCCTTCCACCAAACCATCTTAGACCAAATAACATTCTTCTTATAATATTACCACTATAGTAACGTGACAACCAAATAACATTTATGATTTCGTCTTTTTTATTTTTAACCAGTTGATCATATATGAAACCGACCAAGTGACCAGTCTCTTCGGTTCTTAGACTAGCATCGTTGTTTAATTTAGTAGGTGAAAAAAGCTCGCAAGCCATGATTCTACGCATCTTCTTCCACTGGTCTCCAAACGGGGGAATCACAATAGACAAGTAATTCCCTCTCCCTGCCATAAAATATTCAAGACTTTTATAATTCATACATGCTTGTATCTCGAACTAAAAGATTGTGTATATTCAAATAATAAATTACCAATATGTTCAGAAGACATAATCTTGGGCCTTGATGCAAACAAGGCATCATTGTCCTTAAGAAAGTCAAGGGCGATCTTTGGAGAGTTGACGACGACAACAGATGTTTTTCCAAGGCGAACATATGTTATGTCTTTGCCATCACAAATCCGGAGCATCTATTTAAAATAAGTTCTGTTTAGCCACATTATAACTATGCTTCCCAGGATGGGCTGTCTAATAGGTCCTGGTGGTAAGGGATCACCTTTCTTCTTCCTCTCTACTTTAAAAAAGAAGAGATATAATAAGATTAAAGAAGAAAGAATTAAGGAAATGAAATGGATCATCATAGAATGGCTGAATAAAGAGTGGAAAACACTTTAAAAAAGAAGAGATATAATAAGATTAGAGAAGAAAGAATTAAGGAAATGAAATGGATCGTCATAGAATGGCTGAATAAAGAGTGGAAAAAACAAAAGAGTTGTGAAGCATTTATAGCCTGGACTGAACGCTAATTTTAGTATTTTATTTACATGTAAGAGCGTAATGGCATGCGCTTCGCAAGCGATCGTGGCACACGCTCCGCGCATGAATTGTTATTGACTACATTATTCAAGGGTCAATGCATATATAAATGAAGTTTTGAAAAAAAAATCAACCGCACTGATCCTAGTTTTATGGAATAATTTTTTAATTTAAATAAAGAACAATTTTGGCATTCTACGATCGGACAAAAAAATATGTATTTTCAAAACAATTATTGATAAAGAAGTATGTCAGGCACGTCCGTTGGACGTGTGCAAAGAAAACCATAAGCAAATTTTTTCGCAATGAAACATCGTTCATGTGCATAAATAAAAAACCTTATTATTTACAAATGTATACTGTCCTAATTCGATAACTAAAAACATTATCTGTTCAACAAAGTGTATGTTCCTTGTAGTACAGGCAATATTGTTTTTACTTTCGATCTATGCTATTCCTAGATATCCTAAAAAAATTTAAACTATGTATATTTGTCTTCTTAATTATCTGTTCAATAATGATCATGACCAAGATAATTAAAAATCATTAAATAAATCATACGTTGATATTTACATATTTGTTTGATATGTGCAAAGAAATAAATTAAACTAATTTAAATTTTTGTCAAATAGCCAATTTATGCTTGGTAACATTTGACATTTAAAATTTATGTCAATAGAAGCATGATAAAATTAGATGGAGTTTTTGTTAAATACTTGAAGCACGCATCGTCAAAATAGTACTCAAACCAATTATATTTTTTCCCTTTTATAATTAAATACGTGTCCGCTTGATGACTACTAAAATTAATTAATGCTCATTAATTTTCATTAACTTTATTACTCAGTAGATTTTTTCCACAAAGGAAAACTAATGGGCTAACCAAATGAAAATCGTAAAGGGAAACTTCATTAAATATCAGCTGATAGACAAAGCTAAAATATTTTGAATAACATACATGTTATGCCTCATCTTAGCAGTAAAAAACAATCCCCTGTACTCGTACCTCATCGACTGCCTAACTATTTGGGTATTCACCTCCATAATTTACTTCACTTGGCCCATTTATGGTATTTCATCCATGTAAATAATTTACTTTTCTATTATATTTATTTACGTGTGTGTGTATGCATGCACACTAGAACAACCGCAATACCGTTCACTTCACCAATAGTAGATATCAATATCAAGGTAAACTCTAAAATAGTCACCGCATGAATCACAAATACATGAAGAAATAAACAAAAAAAACATAAAAGAGTAAAAATTCAACTACATTTTTCAAGCAGCAAAATCAGGTTATCAGTAGAAGAAATCAAGCACTTTACCACCAATGTTCTTCCTCCTTGCTTCTTCATGGTTCGTGATTCCAGTTGATGTGGTCAGTACGATGTACCCAAACTAATGTGATGGAAGCAACCTTGCAATACAAACATCCATGTCCTTCACACCAACATAAAATCTAGAACTTATAACACCACACTTGTTCAACTGACCATTCAACTCAACAACGATTTTACCAAATATGCGTAAAACTGGAAATGCTTTGCTTGAATCAGCTTAGGAAGGAATAAGACTTCTCTTCTTCTGTTTTCACTTCTTCTATCTTATTGTATCGCTGTTTTCATCATTTGGTTCTTCCTTTTTTTCTTGGGAAGAAATTAACCTACAAAACACATGTTAGTTTCAGCAACAACAAAAAAAAGACAAATAACTTTGTAATCGTTGGCCTGCCTTATAGCCTGACCACGTAATGGAGCAAGATTAGATTATGGAAAGAACCTTAAGTCGAAGAAGTGAATCAAGCAGAAATAGGCATTAACCAGAAATGAATCGGTTCGGAAATTTGATCCATGTCCGATCCCATCGTGAATGCGAGAGAACTTAGTCCTAACGAACAGGAGTCGGTTTAGTTCGGATACTCAACATCCGATCCTCTCAAAACGTAAAACAATGTGGCTTTCCTTCATCGTCAAACAGATTGCTTCGTGAGGATACCGATCCTATCCCCATACATATTACTTGATCTGCTTCCACCACATTGAGACAGTTACATACCATGTCCCTACAAATGCGGAGCGGTTACCACCCACCTGCCCACGGTGCTGATGTGTTGTCCTCACTATGGAGCATCCAAATCCGAGATTTATGGGATGTGACCCACGTGGCATTTAACCCACCTATATCTCTTTGTTTATTTAAGATTGTTCCCGAAATTCTTGAGTGAAATTCTACAAAATTGGAGAGAGATTACTGATTGTACTAGTGAGATTAAGTAGATATTGCTATTGTATTTGTAATCGTTTCATCAATCAAATAAGTATAAAGTGGACGTAGACTAGTTAATGCCGAACCACTATAAATCTTATGTGTTGATTGTTCTTTTATTAATTTTCAGTTGATATTCTCTAGAATTATCAGTCGATTGAGTGTTAGAACCACTTTTTGGTCTAACATTTTGGTGCTTTTACAGAGAAACTTTGAATTTTCAGCATATTGGATTATCATTCTACTTTTTAGATTCTCAAGTCCGAAGAAGTTACTCTGCATTTCCACTGTTTTTAAAGTTTTCATTGATCTCAAAAGTGTCAGGTTTCATGGCACCTATAAAAGGAAAGGAACCACAAACTTCTCGGGAGAATGATGCAAACGAAGATCAGCACGCGATTGTCACTACACCAGAAACGCTATTTTCCAATGGCTTAAAGTCGTTGCAAATTGATTTTGCAACGGCTCTAAGCCGTTGCAAAATAAGGAGTAGCGAAAATTTTGCAACGGCTTAGGGCCGTTGCAAAAATTTTTTGCAATGGCCACTGACCGTTGCTGTTTTTAATTTAGCAACGGCTTTTAGTCGTTGCTAATTGACATTATTTCAGAAAAAAATCCTTTCTCCCTCCTTGGAAACCTCTTATTCAGTACAAATGTTTACAGATTTGACATAATACCACAAAAGAAATATCAATAAACTAAATATTTCCAATATATTCTAACATAAAGACCAAATTTAACGACAAACTTTTAAAATTTAATAATATATTACAAACTTAAAAGTTCCAACAATTTGTAGCAGCAAAACTAATATTACCGTGCATTAAAAAGTTCAATAGTAGTTGTTAAAATAATGTTATAGTACATATTAACTTCACCACAATATTATTACTATATTAATTGTTCATATATATAATAGTCACTATTGCATCAGTACTTTGCTTTCTTCTTGAGCTAGAACTTGTCTATGGCACTATCATCACCTCCCTGCATAAAATCTTTCAAACATTAAAATTAGCTAGAGAACTTAATCATACATTTCTAATATTAATTCCTTGCATGTCTGGGAATTTGTTGCAACAACCAGTCTTCATATATATTAGGAAGCTTTAAATCCTAACTACAATACTAATCGTTAACCAAATTCGGGCCATTATATCGGCTACTATCAATATCACCTCAGTTTTCAAATGCTTATGTATTATTCATGCAATGTAACAGGGGTAGTGAATTAAAACGAAATTTGATCACAAAATGTGAACATGTGAGTTAAAATGTTCTCTAACCAACAAAGAATAATGCAATGTATCACTGTAAGGCCGCAAGTAACCGAAGATTGTTACACTACGACGATCATTGGAAATTGAGATGTACTTTCAATTGAGATTATTTTTTATTCTATTTTGCTTCACTAGATGCAAAAATAACCTTTTTTTTGTAGCATCTAAACATGGAATTTGAGAATACATCACGTGCCTATTCACTCAGAACTACAGTACAAGCTGCTTATTATTTTGCAATGAATCTTGTTTTAGATGAAAAATACTACAAAAGCAGATACAATTAGGAGGCTAACGTTTCATCATTTACATCACTATGCTTTTTTCTATGTAAGAAATGACCGCTAGTAGGACTCTAGCAACACTAAAAATTACTCTTAGTGGTTTTTAATGAAAACTTCTACAAAAGCCAATGACACTGTATGTGACATATAAAATCAACTAAATAAATGAACATTGATTTACCAAACTCTTATCTGCATGCAAGTAGTATATTGCCATATTTATGCTAATATATTCTGTAACCATTTTCCATAAGTGATGAAAAATTCCAATTCCCACTGAACTGTGCCTCAGAAATTCACTAGAACTCATGTGGAATAAAATACTGAAAATGTTAATTATGCCATATTTCTCTATTTTTATGGCTGGTCTTAGCTTTAGCAACATCATAGCTGCTAAAGTTGCTCAAACGGTCAATTAAAAACAAAATTTATGTTTTAAATCCTTATATATTAAACTCCTGCAGCTTAATTTGAGATTAGAGCAATTGCATTCAAGAGCAATTGTCGGTTTAAGCATATTGTTTGTGCGCCTATAGAAAATTGGCAAAGCAATTAGTAGCACCTACCCGACCACTCAATAATACGTTAATAGGGAATTTTAGTTCTTGCCATGTATATATAGATCCCATTTGTTAAGGTTCACAAAACTGTCCTACTTTACTAAATAACAATTGCCTTGTATTTTCATACTTACTAAAAAGAAGTAATAAAAATAAGAAGATAACTTATTGAATGTGCAAACTATTAAACTATAAAAATTTGATCAATTGATAAACTATGAAGAAGAACTGAGATTACAAATAATAGTAATGGATTATTTTCTTTTTTTTTTTGGAAAATATTAAACAGAATAAGAAAAATGAGAAACCGAGGCAAATAAATAGAACGATGATTGATTATGTAGTATACATCAAATGAAAATGATGAACATTACCTATGGAGCAGAATATTCTAAGCACACCATACGTTTTCACAGAGTTAAGGTAATGAAATGTACTGCAAGTTAAAAATATACTGGGAAACTGAGAACCGACATTGTGTTGACAATGTACGTGTCTATCTTTCTATATTTAAGACTGTATTGTTTGCCAAAATATATACATTTAATTTTCGAATCCAGATCAAATACAATATCATTTATGTGGTTTTTCTAGTTTTATTTTGATGTGTGTAAAATTCAAAAATTGCATTACTTTTCTCAATTGAATTGCTGTAACTCTGTATGATATATGAAAAAAAGGGAAACATGAGAGACTTTCTAATCATGCTTTGAAACAATAATTTTAATCCAATTGGTTCCCTTAAATGACACGTGAGTTCCAAAGTAGCAGGGTTAGAATGTCCAAAAACTGTGTGCCACCTAGTTTGTCATGCTAAGAATCTAAGATGTTATTCAACATCAATGATATATAAACTTTCCAGATCAGAATACCAGATACACAAGGAACCTTCTGTTTAATCAGGAAATTGCACATCTCCCAAGTAATTCACCACATAGATTTAGATGACAATCTTACCAAATGGAGCTACTTTTGGTTTAGTTTTATTTCTTTCCAAAATAAAAAGGAAATGATGCACCTAAAAAAATTGCAAACTAATCTAACCAAATGCTTATAACAGAAACATATGTTCTTTAAAATTAAAATTAAGCTAACAATGCAAAAAGAAAATAGGCTATTGCTATAAATTGAAGGCAAGCTAATAAATGCAAAACAAATGCAAATTAATCTAAGAAAATGCTGATAGCAAAAACATATGTTTTTAAAAAATAAAATTAAGCTAACAATGTAAAATGAAAATAGGCTACTGTTACAAAATGAAGACAGGCTAATAAATGAAAAACAAATGCAAATTAATCTAAGAAAATGCTGATAACAGTACCATATGTTTTTTAAAAATAAAATTAAGCTAACAATGCAAAATGAAATTAGGCTACTGTTACAAAATGAAGACAAGCTAATAAATGCAAAGCTAATGCAAAATTAATCCAAGCATATACCGATAAATGCAAAATGAAAATAGGCAACCGTTACAAAATGAAGACAAGCTAATAAATGCAAAACTAGTGCTAATTAATCTAAGCAAATGCTGATAGCAGAAACATATTTTTTTTTTATTTAAAAAAAAAGCTAACAATGCAAAATCAAAATAGGCTATTGTTACAAAATGAAGACAAGCTAGTTAATGCAAATTAATCTAAGCAAATGCTGATAACAGAAACATACGTTTTTTAGAAATGAATTTAAGCTAACAATGCAAAATTAAAATAGGCTACTATAACAAAATGAAGACAAGCTAATAAACAAAAGTTAACTAATTTTAGCTATTGTTTAGGCATATCTTTAGTCATATAAACATGATGTCTATTATAGCTAAGTTCAGATCATTTCAGTAGCTTTATCAAAGGTCAACTATGGATCAATTTCTTTCTTGGGATGAATTTAATACTAAGAAATTTCACGAGCAATGTCAGAAAGAGTATTTTAGAGAAAATCAGTATTAATGACTGATTCTTACCTTCGTTAGAGAATGTTTTTATAACTAATTAAATGGTAAGTCTGAACTAACAAAAAAAAGTAAGCATTTAAGTATCCTTTTGGTTTTTTTTTGAAAGTTAAGCTTATTTATACATCAAATGGTATTTACAATATAAAATGTCTCGAGCATGTAGAATTGGTATAACAAACTAACAATCTCTCGCAATAACCCTCATAGATCACACAACTTCTCATCATACATAACTATTTCCAAAGATAATTGCCTAATTTCCCCGCCTTGCACTACCAAATAGTATTTCCCAACAGCTCTTCTTGCAGACTCAGTGAGTTTCATGAAAGGAACAGTAGACCATCATAATGAGGCATGCATCAATAATCCACTTGTTACCAAAAGATTAAAGTACACAACTGATTTCAACAATGTACACGGATGCCAATCCAGGAAAGATCCGCACTAGCATATCAATTGAGAGAAGGGTCATACATCAGATTCTTCCTCGTGTGCCTTCGGGAAGTTGAAACGACCCGAACTTCCCTGCGAAGGAAAGCACAGATACTTTGAGGACAATCTACATCGGGACGTAAACAGAAGAACATTTCATTGCTTATTACAACAATTCCCATCAGAATACAAGAATATACAGAGTATAAATAAATACTACACAACAGAAAAATATCAGAGATTACAATACATTACATAACAGCGGAAAATAATACAAAACACAACTGAAAAGAATATATGGATACAGAGCTTTCCGAATATCATTCCAGCTGTAAACCAGGCTCCTGTGAATATAAATCTGCAAAACCAAAACTACTAGCTGCCCGTATGGAAATAGGGGCACCCAGAGTTTATGTTAAAACAATAAACTCCAGGTCAGTCATGTGACTGGTGTGAGAACTAAAACAGTAATTAATCTTTATTTTAAAGTTAGGTAAATCAAGGGACCACGCCGTATAACACGGAACGGGTTTCCTCCCAAGAATACCAGTGCATAAAACAACAACGCAATGCTAAATAAAGAACAATGAAGCTATTATAAGACCCAGGTCCCATCACACAATGCAACAAAAGCCGGAGGATAGGGTTTTACCTTATAATAGCCAAAGCATGCTTGGTACGTGAAATTTCATGTTTTATTATTACTATAAGTGTATAGTGTCAAAACAATTTCAATCATAAGTATCAATCATAGACGACATAAGTGCCCCATACCACTATGTCACTATACTAGGCTCTACAATCAAAAACCGCAAAGTCACGTATTTGGAAGTTGGATTTCCATCTATGAACCGAGGCAAGGGATCGTCCTCTACTGAATTCGAGACTGTCTAGCCCGAGCCTCAGGATCCAGACTCAGGTGGGCCCTTGGATCGTCAGGGCCAGTCCACCGATGTGGATTAAAATCCTGAACACTGCGTTTCCCCGCACTTTGGGGGAGTAAATGAGCACAATGACTCCATCAGCTCCACATAATCACCGATATATCTGAGGCGCCTCGCAATAGCAACAACCACACAGGTGAAAATAATACAAATGCTAGGGCTGGTAGGTCACTGACACCACCCTAGCTAGAAAGAAATGCATGCCCTCCCTGATGTCCTCTCCCGTTTCTTGTTCACAACCGAGGTATGAGGCTCGCGAATCAACGCTACACAAAGTTGTGCCACACAGGCCGTGCTTTGATCATCAACCACAAGACTCTGCTTTTCAACAAAAGCCTTGATCTTTTGCCACTTAGGCATGCCACACAGGCAATTCACTCCATGCGGTTGATATCCATCAATATATAACCCCTGAGCTCGTACGTCTCAGAGAAGGGCATTAAGAAAGAGAATAAATTCTCCGCCGCCAAACAGATATATATTTAATAGAAATCAATCACACATAATCAAATCCAATGTCAGACACACAGTCCATTTACAAGTTCATTCTGGGTCTGAACGAAACCGGAAGCACCTTGTACCTCACATATCCATCGATCTCCAAGTACGTCTGGACGATCACCAACTGATTCCCTCCTCTTGGGTGTACAGCCCAATCAAGATCATCAGTAATCACCCAAACGATGTGAAGACCTCTGATCTTCGACCACCGTCTTCATCCTCGACACATCGTCGAATCAGTTATTCAGAATGGGATAAACCCCGTCTTTCTGAATAACCCGCGTATATAATAAACAAGTGTTACACAAACACAACATACGCCTCATTCCAATTCAGAATATTCTTTTATTCAAATATTCTTATACTTTGGGAAAGGTTCCCATTAATTTTATCAAAGATAAATTCTTTGAATTTATTCTTTTGAATATCAATTCAAACCAAATTATGGTTTATCCAAACTAGCCGGGATTAACGAACCTTATCGAAGTAATCATTTATTTTATTTCCCAATCCCAACCTATTCATCCCATGAAGTAAAACTGGTCATACTTCATATCTAACACAACAGTGTTATCGGTAAATTCAATTACCATTTCACGTTAAAATCTAATTAAAGATTTAACTGTCGCCTGGAGCAAAACTGGCGATACTCCATTCTCGATCATTTCAATCTAATTAAAGATTCATTAAAATTCCACTTAGTTTTAATCTTCCTAAAAATCATATCAATGACTATTTAACTATGGAAATCATATCCTGTCTTCAATTGGGTTAAAGAACCAATGTCATTTAAAACGCAGTTCACGATAAACCCAAAATCACATTCCATTACATTAGTCTTTAACCCTAAATTAGCAAGTGAGCAATTCCTTAGGTAATAACCCCGAAGGCCGAAACCAACATCAGATCAATAACCAGGAAACCACTCAACTTAACTAATCTTCAGTTAGTTTCTGATTTTCTTAACTCCGTTGGGTCTAAGAGTAGTGTTAAATGAAGACACCATTCATGACAATCCCAAATCCCATTTGATATTAAATACAAGGCTCTGAATAGAAAATATATCGGTTTATATTCAATATCAAATTCTACGACCAACAAATGTCATATTGGAAATAACGATATAAATATATCTTTCAAACTTCCATAACAATATCTGTGTAATCACGAAATCCAACATCGAAATATTCCAAAGACAATTTCGATTCAAATCCAATCCAATTCAATTATTGGAATCTCTAGTTACTTTTTAAAATCCTTTCAAATCCAATTTATTTATTTCAAAAATACATGGATTTTAATTCTAGTTCAAAACTAGTTCATTTCGATAAAAATCTATTTTTATCTTTTCAAATTTGGAATTTCTCATCCCCATTCTTTCCAAATCATTTCTTATGATTTTACACAAATTATTACTATTTTTAATAATTTTATCGAGGCCCGTACAGTCGATTTCTATCAACGGCCATCGAACTGCACTTACAACGACCTTTTCCAAATTTGATTTGGACATAATTCCAAATCCAACCGTTAGATTTCAAATATATAACATTCTTTAGAAAGCTCTTTTAGATACGAACCTACCGGTTCCGGTTTTAGGAGAATCCGACGGTCGGATCTCCCGTAATGTCCGTTCGAAGTCAATGGTCGAAATTCGCGAACTGCCGCAGCGCGGCGCGTTCTATTCAGGCCATTATATATATAATATATATATTATATAAATTTCTTCGATTTCCTTTGAAAACGTATTTTATAAATCGTTTTAAATTCGTTTTCAAAACGATTTCAACTTCATACTCAATTTCAAATCAAAATTGAATATTCCACATCATTGATATATAAATGATAGTATTTTCAAAATATTATATTTTGAAATCAATTCCTTTTCGATATTCATTATAAAAATGAATAAAATCGATATAAATATCATTCGCGTTAAAATGGCGCATATCTAATCAACACGGCTTTATATGTTTCAATAACTTCGTTATTCTATTCAACAAATGAATATTTTCTTCAACACATGAATATATATTCTTCAACACATGAATATTCTCAACACATGAGTATTGTCAACACATGACTATTTTTGTTATTTAATATATTTTGTAAAATTATGATTTTTATCATTTAATTCTTAATCAGACTCCAACCGTAAATTAGTAAGAGAACGATTCTCTAAGTATTAACCCCGAAGGCCGAAACCAACATCAGATCAATGCCTAGGAAACCACTCATCTTATCTAGTTTCCAGTTAGTTTCTAATTTTATTTATGATAAAGATGTAAATTTTATTGTTAAAATATTTCGTTCAACACATGAATATTCTCAACACTTGAGTATTGTCCACACATGACTATTTATTCTATTCAACACATGAATCTTTATTTTATAATATTCTTTATTTTCCAGATTGGAATGAGGCCCAATCAATTACCATACAATGTTAATTATATGGATTTTCTACAACACATGTATATAACAGCAATGATAAATCATCAACCATCATCCGGAGTGCACCACACAACTGAATAAACATTAAATATAAATAATTAACGCTTACACAGTCTGTCAACTCATCGATTGACATACAACTAAACAATCGGGATTAGTGTACGTCGAATATCATTCCAATACCTGTGTGGGGTTTCAAATCAACAAACACAGACTTTTATTTGTGCAGTTGGGCGATGTGTAAAATTTATCGTCCCAATCAATATCAGTCAAATGGGTGTACATAAACAAATCGTCCGATTTGTTTATAAATTTTTATTTTATATACACATTAAAAATTATATTTTTAACCATAAAATAATTTATTTCATTCCACTACACACAATCATTTTTCACAACACATCAATTAAACAAACAAGTCATCCATGGTCTGTGGACGACGGGTGTCGGGTGCTGCTAAGCACTGTCTGCATCCTAGTATATATTTCAAATAGAAATTAAAATGAAAGTGAGGAGTTCTCAACGACTAGCTAAACCAATACACCGCGACTCTTCATATGTAGGAAATCTTCGCCACTCGCCTTTTATCACTTTCGTTGTCCGCATCCACTACATATATAAAAATCACATATTTTTACTTCGTTTTCAAGATGATAAAAATATCATCTTTAACACGATGTTTTCATTATAAAGATTATATTTTTATTCTAATACATATATAAAAATTATATTTTTATATTCTATATTATATAAAATTCTATTTCCAATCTGCTACACATATAAAAATCGAATTTTTATTTCGCTACAACATATATCAAAATCGTATTTTTATATTCTTTGTCTTATAAAAATCATATTTTTATAATCTCTACTATATAAAAATCATATTTTTATAATCTCTATTATATAAAAAATCATATTTTTATAATCTCTATTATATAAAAATCTAATCTTTTCATATAGAAAGATCTAATCTTTTCTACTCTAACAATTGAAACTTTACTTCCTTTTAAATCAAGTTTTTCTTCATGTTAAAAACCATATTATTTAAACAAAAGATAACAAAATCGAAGGAGAAAATAAGAAAAACTTACAGCGTTGAGGGGGGTTTGCTGCGTCGGAGATGGGGCGGCTCGAGGTGGACATACGGCCTACTGGGCGTGGTGGTGGCGATCCTGAGGTGGAGGGGTGCGGGCGGCGGTCTTCGATGTCGGGGTCTGTCTCGAGATTCGCGGTTTCAGGGTCGCGAGAGGCCAAAGGGGAGGGATGGAAGCAGTGGCAGTGTAGACGAAGAGGGTGGGGGAGCGACGGCACCGTGCCTGGCGGCGTTGACGGGCTGTCGCGCGTGGCGCGATGGCTCTCCCCCCTTTTTTTTCTATTTTGATTTAAAAAGTAAACGGGGGGTGGGGGTGGGGCTGAGAGAGTATATAGAGAGATATTTTTATTTATTATTTAATTTCAAAAAGTTCCTTTTTATTTTGAACTTGAAATCAAACCCATCGACTGTCGTTTATAGCTAATTACCCCCATTCTGAACACAATGGGATATGTATCGTAAGCTGATTCAATCGTTTCGATCAGTTTCCATCAAAATCAAAATATAAATCTATATTGAATTTGATCGCGCATTTCAATTTACCGGGGCCACATACGGACTCTAAAAATTCCCGAAAAATATTTTCTAGCTTCGTATTGATGATACGCTCCAAACAAAACTAATTTCGTCAAATTCTGAGACCGTTCGAAAAATGGCTATTTCCTGGTCGATCCAAATTGACTATAACTGTCAAAACACGTTTTACTTCGTCACGCTCACATATTGATTCGAAAAATTACGTATTTTGGAATCTAGCAATAACTAGACATCCCAGATCCAACAAAAGTGGTTTCGTCGAAAACCGAGATCGTTTGCAAAATTTTCATTTTTAAGGGCTCAAAATTCCATAGCGACTATTTTGAATTTTCAATTGGGCATAACTTTTTATCCCCGCTATGAAATTTCAATTTTTCGGATTCGTTGGAAAGATATTCTCAAATAGATTCTAATATTTTTGGCTTTGCTAAAATCCGGTTTATTTTGAATCCTGTATATTCATTTGAACTTTGAAATCGAATTTTCGAACTACCGCGCCATTTTCAATTCCTTTTAAAATTAAAATAAAGTATTTATATTCTAACGACGATTCGAATAAATATATACTTCTAATTCTATATAAAGTAAATTTCTCGTCGTATTATTTAAAATAAATCATTTAAAAAATTTAAAATCATCAAAATTGCCAAAATAAAAATTTTAAATTGGCTCGGATTTCCGGGTTATTACAATCTCCCCCACTTAAAACTTTTCGTCCACGAAAAGGAATGAAGCGAAAAGTTGTTTAACTAATCAACTCAACTTTCATTATTTTAAATATGGCTTAAGTTCTTCAACTTTTCAGTTTCTAAGAACTTTTCAAATTTTTCAAAAAATTGGCTAACACCCTAAATTTTCGAAAAATTTCGCCACAACCTCCCCTGCACCGGGAGCTTCGGGATATTTCAAATCGCCTCCCATGGCCCTCACCAATCCAAAAAGAAAAAGAAACAGCCAAGCGGCTCATAAAATCATCAAAAACCCAAGAAGTACAATAAACATGTACCTATTTGTTGGGCAAACAATTTTATTCCTCTTCTCTAGCCTCCTTGCTATGACCTGTTCAATGTAAGTACATGTATATGCGTGCAAATGCGACTGATTTTCAATACAATTCACTATTTGGTTCAATTTGGCTAAAGGTTCAACATTTAATTAATCAACCAATAATCAAATAATACAATCAGCAATCAATTTGTCGATTATCATTTCAAACTCATATCTTTGATATATAGTCAAAAAGTCAGATTTTTGATGCCAAATCACAACAATATATTCTAAGTATATTTTGGTTCTCACACCAGTCAATTGGAAATATATAGAAATCCCACTTTCGTCACTCGAACATGAACACTGATGACGATTAGTCAATCATCAGAATCATCTCCGGGCGACTAGAGTGTGATTTTATATCTATCTAGTATATTAAAACTTTAAATACACGCGGATCAGACGTATACGCAAAATATTTATATACTTGATTGTCTAAATCAATTTAAAATAAATATTCAAATACGAATAATTGATTTAAATCTTCAAAACAAAAATTGTTTTCATTTTAAAAATATACTCTTCACACTCGTTCTAGGATACTACTGATCCCATCTCTAACGAGTCATTCCCATTGGATATTACTAATACAATCTCTGATGAATTCTTTCGTTTGGTTCTAACGTGTCTTGTTCTCCGAGCTCTGTAAACCAAAGCTCTGATACCGAAATGAAACGACCCGAACTTCCCTACGAAGGAAAGCACGGATACTTTGAGGACAAGCTACATCGGGACGCAAACAGAAGAACATTTCATTTCTTATTACAACAATTCCCATCAGAATACAAGAATATACAGAGTATAAATAAATATTACACAACAGAAAAATATCAGAGATTACAATACATTACATAGCAGCGGAAAATAATACCAAACATAACTGAAAAGAATATACGGATACAGAGCTTTCCGAATATCATTCCTGCTGTAAAACAGGCTCCTGTGAATATAAATCTGCAAAACCAAAACTACTAACTGCCCATGTGGAAATAGGGGCACCCAGAGTTTAGGTTAAAACAATAAACTCCATTTCAGTCATGTGACTGGTGTGAGAACTAAAACAGTTATTAATCTTTATTTTAAAGTTAGGTAAATCAAGGGACCACGCCATATAACACGGAACGGGTTTCCTCCCAAGAATACCAGTGCATAAAACAATAGCGCAATGCTAAATAAAGAACAATGAAGCTATTATAAGACCCAGGTCCCATCACACAATGCAACAAAAGCCGGAGGATAGGGTTTTACCTTATAATACCCAAAGCATGCTTGGTACGTGAAATTTCATGTTTTATTATTACTATAAGTGTATAGTGTCAAAACAATTTCAATCATAAGTATCAATCATAGACGGCATAAGTGCCCCATACCACTATGTTGCCATACTAGGCTCTACAATCAAAAACCACAAAGTCACGTATTTGGAAGTTGGATTTCCATCTATGAACCGAGGCAAGGGATCGTCCTCTACCGAATTCAAGACTGTCTAGCCTGAGCCTCAGGACCTAGACTCAAGTGGGCCCTTGGATCGTCAGAGCCGGTCCACCGATGTGGATTAAAATGCCTGAACACTGCGTTTCCTCGCCCTTTGGGGGCGTAAATGAGCCCAATGACTCCATCGGCTCCACATAGTCACCGATATAGCTGAGGCGCTTCGCAACAGCAACAACCACACAGGTGAAAATAATATAAATGTCAGGGCTGGTAGGTCACTGACACCACCCTAGCTAGAAAGAAACGCATGCCCTCCCTGATGTCCTCTCCCGTTTCTGGTTCACAACCGGGGTGTGAGGCTCGCGAATCAACCCTACACAAAGCTGTGCCACACAGGCCGTGCTTTGATCATCAACCACAAGACTCTGCTTTTCAACAAAAGCCTTGATCTTTTGCCACTTAGGCATGCCACACAGGCAATTCACTCCATGCGATTGATATCCATCAATATATAACCCCTGAGCTCGTACGTCTCAGAGAAGGGCGTTAAGAAAGAGAATAAATTCTCCGCCGCCAAACAGATATATATATATTTAATTGAAATCAATCACACAGAATAAAATCCAATGTCAGACACACAGTCCATTTACAAGTTCGTTCTGGGTATGAACGAAACCGGAGGCACCTTGTACCTCGCATATCCATCGATCTCCAAGTACGTCTGGACAATCACCAACTGATTCTCTCCTCCTGGGTGTACAGCCCAATCAAGATCATCAGTAATCACCCAAACGATGTGAAGACCTCTGGTCTTCGACCACCGTCTTCATCCTCGACACATCATCGAATCAGTTATTCAGAATGGGATAAACCCGGTCATTCTGAATAACCCGCGTACATAATAAACAAGTGTTACACAAACACAACATATGCCTCATTCCAATTCAGAATATTCTTTTATTCAAATATTCTCATACTTTGGGAAAGGTTCCCATTAATTTTATCAAAGATAAATTCTTTAAATTTATTCTTTAATCTTCTTTTGAATATCAATTCAAACCAAATTATGGTTTATCCAAACTAGCCGGGATTAACGAACCTTACCGAAGTAATCATTTATTTTATTTCCCAATCCCAACCTATTCATCCCATGAAGTAAAACTGGTCATACTTCATATCTAACACAGCGGTGTTATCGGTAAATTCAATTACCATTTCACGTTAAAATCTAATTAAAGATTTAACTATCGCCTGGAGCAAAACTGGTGATACTCCATTCTCGATCATTTCAATCTAATTAAAGATTCATTAAAACTCCACTTAATTTTAATCTTCCCAAAGATCATATCAATGATTGTTTAACTTGGGAAATCATATCCTGTCTTTAACTGGGTTAAAGAACCAATGTCATTTAAAACGCGGTTCACGATAAACCCAAAATCACATTCCATTCCATCAGTCTTTAACCGTAAATTAGCAAGTGAGCAATTCCCTAGGTAATAACCCCGAACGCCGAAACCAACATCAAGTCAATAACCAGGAAACCACTCAACTTAACTAATCTTCAGTTAGTTACTGATTTTCTTAACTCCGTTGGGTCTAAGAACAGTGTTAAATGAAGACACCATTCACGACAAACCCAAATCCCATTTGATATTAAATACAAGGCTCTGAATAGAAAATATACCGGCTTATATTCAATATCAAATTCTATGACCAACAAATATCGTATTGGAAATAACGATATAAATATATCTTTCAAACTTCCATAACAATATCTGTATAATCACAAAATCCAACATCGAAATATTCCAAAGACAATTTCAATTCAAATACATTCCAATTCAATTATTGGAATCTCTGGTTACTTTTTAAAACCCTTTCAAATCCAATTTATTTATTTCAAAAATACATGGATTTTAATTCTAGTTCAAAATTAGTTCATTTCGATAAAAATTTATTTTTATCTTTTCAAATTTGGAATTTTTCATCCTAATTCTTTCCAAATCATTTCTTATGATTTTACACAAATTATTACTATTTTTAATAATTTTATCGAGGCCCGTATAGTCGATTTCCATCAACGGCCATCGAACTGCACTTACAACGACCTTTTCCAAATTTGATTTGGACATAATTCCAAATCCAACCATTAGATTTCAAATCTCTAATATTCGTTAGAAATCTCTTTTCGATACGAACCTATCGGTTCCGGCTTTTGGAGAATCCGACGGTCGGATCTCCCGTAATGTACATTCGAAGTCAATGGTCGAAATTCGCGAACTGCCGCAGCGCGGCGTATTCTATTCAGGCCATTATATATATAATATATATTATATATATCGTCGATTTCCTTTTAAAACATATTTTATAAATCGTTTTAAATTTGTTTTCAAAACGATTTCAACTTCATATTCAATTTCAAATCAAAATTGAATATTCCATATCATCGATATATAAATGATAGTATTTTCAAAATATTATATTTTGAAAGCAATTCCTTTTCGATATTCATTTTAAAAATGAATAAAATCGATATAAATATCATTCACGTCAAAATGGCGCATATCTAATCAACACGGTTTTATATGTTTCAATAACTTCGTTATTCTATTCAACAAATGAATATTTTCTTCAACACATGAATATATATATTCTTCAACACATGAATATTCTCAACACATGACTATTTTTGTTATTTAATATATTTTGTAAAATTATGATTTCTATCGTTTAATTATTAATCAGACTCCAACCGTAAATTAGTAAGAGAACAATTCTCTAAGTATTAACCCCGAAGGCCGAAACCAACATCAGATCAATACCTAGGAAACCACTCATCTTATCTAGTTTTCAGTTAGTTTCTAATTTTATTTATGATAAAGATGTAAATTTTATTGTTAAAATATTTAGTTCAACACATGATAAGTTTCAACACATGAATATTCTCAACACATGAGTATTGTCAACACATGACTATTTATTCTATTCAACACATGAATCTTTATTTTATAATATTCTTTATTTTCCAAATTGGAATGATGCCCAATCAATTACCATATAATGTTGATTATATGGATTTTCTACAACACATGTATATAACAACAACGATAAATCATCAACCATCATCCAGAGTGCACCACACAACTGCATAAACATTAAATATAAATAATTAACGCTTACACAGTCTGTCAACCCATCGATTGACATACAACTAAACAATCGAGATTAGTGTACGTCAAATATCATCCCAATACCCGTGTGGGGTTTCAAATCAACAAACACAGACTTTTATTTGTGCAGTTGGGCGATGTGTAAAATTTATCGTCCCAATCAATATCAGTCAAATGGGTGTACATAAACAAATCGTCCGATTTGTTTATAAATATTTATTTTATATACACGTTAAAAATTATATTTTTAACCATAAAATAATTTATTTCATTCCACTACACACAATTATTTTTCACAACACATCAATCAAACAAACAAACCATCCATGGTCTGTGGACGATGGGTGTGGGTGCTGCTAAGCATCGTCTACATCCTAGTATATATTTCAACTTGAAATTAAAATGAAAGTGAGGAGTTCTCACCGACTAGCTAAACCAATACACCGCGACTCTTCATATGTAGGAAATCTTCGCCACTCGCCTTTTATCACTTTCGTTGTCCGCATCCACTGCATATATAAAAATCACATATTTTTACTTCATTTTCAAGATGATAAAAATAGCATCTTTAACACGATCTTTTCATTATAAAGATTATATTTTTATTCTAATACATATATAAAAATTATATTTTTATATTCTATATTATATAAAAATTCTATTTTCAATCGGCTACACATATAAAAATCGAATTTTTATTTCGCTACAACATATATCGAAATCGTATTTTTATATTCTTTGTCTTATAAAAATCATATTTTTATAATCTCTATTATATAAAAGTCATATTTTTATAATCTCTATAATATAAAAATCTAATCTTTTCATATAGAAAGATCTAATCTTTTCTACTCCAACAATTGAAACTTTACTTCCTTTTAAATCAAGTTTTTCTTCATGTTAAAAACCATATTATTTAAACAAAAGAAAACAAAATCGAAGGGGAAAATCAGAAAAACTTACAGCGAAGAGGGGGGTTTGCTGCGTCGGAGATGGGGCGGCTCGAGGTGGACATACGGCCTACTGGGCGTGGTGGTGGCGATCCTGAGGCGGAGGGGTGTGGGCGGCGGTCTTCGATGTCGGGGTCTGTCTCGAGGTTTGCGGTTTCGGGGTCGCGCGAGGCCAGAGGGGAATGGCGGTGGCGGTGTAGACGAGGAGGGTGGGGGAGCGACGGCGCCGTGCTTGGCGGCGGTGACGGGCTGTCGTGCGCGGCGCGATGGCTCTCCCTTTTTTTTCTATTTTGATTTAAAAAGTAAACGGGGGGGGGGGGGAGGGGTGGGCTGAGAGAGTATATAGAGAGATATTTTTATTTATTATTTAATTTCAAAAAGTTCCTTTTTATTTTGAACTTGAAATCAAACCCATCGACTGTCGTCCGTAGCTAATTACCCCCATTCTGAACACAATGGGATATGTATCGTAAGCTGATTCGATCGTTTCGATCAGTTTCCATCAAAATCAAAATATAAATCTATATTGAATTTGAATGCGCATTTCAATTTACCAGGGCCACATACGGACTCTAAAAATTCCCAAAAAATATTTTCTAGCTTCGTATAGATGATACACTCCTAACAAAACTAATTTCGTCAAATTCTGAGACCGTTTGAAAAATGGCTATTTCCTGGTTGATCCAAATTGACTATAATTGTCAAAACACGTTTTACTTCGCCATGCTCACATATTGATTCGAAAAATTACGAATTTTGGAATCTAGCAATAACTAGACATCCCAGATCCAACAAAAGTGGTTTCGTCAAAAACCGAGGTCATTTGCAAAATATTCATTTTTAAGGGCTCAAAATTCCATAGCGACTATTCTGAATTTTCAATTGGACATAACTTTTTATCCCCGCTATGAAATTTCAATTTTTCGGATTCGTTGGAAGGATATTCTCAAATAGATTTTAATATTTTTGGTTTTGCTAAAATCCGGTTTATTTTGAATCCTATATATTCATATGAACTTTGTAATCAAATTTTTGAACTACCGCGCCATTTTCAATTCCTTTTAAAATTAAAATAAAATATTTATATTCTAACGACGATTCGAATAAATATATACTTCTAATTCTATTTAAAGTAAATTTCTCGTCGTATTATTTAAAATAAATCATTTTAAATATTTAAAATTCATCAAAATTGCCAAAATAAAAATTTTAAATTGGCTTGGATTTCCAGGTTATTACAGAAGTTTTCATTTTACTAGTGAGAGGCATCACATCTTCTGGATCATAATCATATCCCTCATCAAGATCGTCGTCTACCCAGAATTTTCCTTTTAGTTTATTACTCTTGACTTGAAAAGATGGAAGAGAATTTCTGGGAACTGCAGTGGATAGCAAAGCAGGATTAACAATAGGGAAGGTCAATCCTGAACCTGTCACATTGGGTGGTGGTAGCTGAAAGTTTGCGGGTGGGTTTAGGTTACCATAAGGGGATGCTTTTAAGGGTTGAGAAGATGAGGATTCTGGAATGCTAGACTTGGTGGCAACAAGAGACTTTGAGGCAACGAGAGACATTGTGGTAGAGGACTTACTTAAGTCTCCTTTAGCAGAGTTGGCACCATTGACAGGAGTGTCATCGAAGATATTGCCTACCAGATTCTCCGTATCGACATTTGGATTGGTATGTTCAGAACTATGATCTGCAATTATCTGAGAATTGTTGACTTGTGCTTCCGGACTAGTATTAACATCAGCCACAAGATTTGTGGTGACATGTGCCTTATCAGCATTATCGGAGTTCCGCCCAACCCCTTAAATATTGCCTTTGGTGATTTGTCCAACCTCTTGAATATTAGCTTGCACATTAGTGTTAGTGTGAACATCATGCACAACTGCGTCAATATTTCCATTTTCAACTTGCTCATTTTCTAAAGCTTCAAAAGGATTCGAACTAACATTAGGCTCTTCATCCACAACATTAGCATTAGCCATATCATTAGTAGCATCTTTCTTCCTCCAATACTTTTTAGCTTTAAGGTTAACTAATGTCCAGGTATTGATACTATTGGTCTTCCTATTATACTGAGCATTATGAACATGTGGTTTGTCATGAAAATTATTTTCAAAAGTGCCAACAGCACCCTGCCTATGTTGCTGCCCCTCATTTTCCATCCTAGCCTTATCATTGAGTTCACATTCATTAGTGTCATGGCCAAAAACTTTGCATGATGTACAAATTCGAGGTCTCCAATCATATGTTAACTTAACAAATGGGCATTCATCTCCCAGCCCATCAACCTCTATTTTCTCTGGTAATTCAAATTCAGACGATACTTCAATCAAAGCTTTAACATATCGAAATCTTTGGAGTTTTTCAGTGCTGCTATCAAAACATATTAGCTTCCCAACGTGACATGCAAGCCAGTTAATCCCTATCAGAGTCCAAAGTATACTAGGAATTCTATAGAAATGAACCCACACAGGTACTTTTTTAATCTGAGCTTGAGAATTGCCAATGGTAGGATCCCATTGCGTGATTATAAACATACGACCTCTAATAAAAATAGGATCAAACTTAAGGATTTTCTCTCTATCCATTTCATTAGAAAATTTGAAATAAAAATGCATACCATCCGATTTGATATCTACCTCACCATCCAATTTCCAAACACGGCACAAAAAATTAACTACACTGATATAGGATAGCGTACCATCTAAGAAGAACCCAACGAGATGATTGCTCCAGTATTTCATGCCTTCGTCCCTTACCATATCTGGTGGTTTTTTCGGTTTTCCATCCCTCACAATATCGAAATGTTGTGGTTTGTAAACGCCTGCATTACGAGGAAGAGAGTTGAAAAGTGATGCATAATCCATCTTAGTGAATGCAGAAAAAGAGGATTTCGAAGAACTCTGGTTAGCAGAAATTCCCTGATCTGGATTGGAATTTCCTTGATTAGGAATCGATGCATTCTGAATTGCTAAATCTCCATGAATACGATTAACATTTGAAGCATTAGAATCTAAGGAGGAATTTCTATGATATGGATCTGGTTCTAGGTTTAAATCTAAGGGGATTCTAGTGGACGGATTGACAGTGGGTGGAGGTGGATCAAGGGGAATAGGCGGAGAAGAGTGTGATGGAAGAGGAGTGAAAGCGGAATTGAAGGCGGCGGAGGAGGAGGGTGGAGAAGAGAAGGGAGATTTGGCAGACTCCATTACATTGGTTTAGCTTTCCAAATAATATTTTCATCCTCTTGGTTTTTAGTTCATTTTATTTTATTTTAATGATTGCTTTTTTTATTAAATAAAAGGATGTACAAGAAATTACCCCCTCAAAAGCTGGCATATAGTGATAAAGCAACGGGTGCAATATATATTCCTGCACATCCACAAGGTCTTTCTTTGCTTTGCCTTTACGAGGAGCGCTATCTGTTCGAAGAAAGTATCTCTTGCTTCCACTTATCACAGCTTCTACGATTGCTTGCCCTGTTAACAAGTGATAATCACACATAAGTTGTAATCTACATTAAAATGCTTAATGGTAAACGGTAAGTCCAAGGTAACTCATCACTACATTAACTAGACTAGCATGATACATATTCAAGCAACTGAAGTGAAATAAACAAAAACCTCATATCCATCATCCAGTAGACCTGGATTTTTTTTGAAGATTCAATAAGATATGGACCAAGGACTGTAAGATTTGTAGAAAATGAAGCAATATTGCAGAAGAACTTGTAATTGTATTAAATAGAACTTAATTATATGAAATGTACAAGAGTATCGCTATATATAGCGATAATGATAGTTAAGTGGGATAAATAGTCGTCCCATTATACAGAAGAAATAATACAAGCCCAAAAAGTAACTGCATATGATTGGTTTGTATGTAAAGTTATCCACATGTTAATACCCCTCGTCAAACCGATCTAGAGTTTCCATGCTTTTGCTCTGCGCCGCCATTGAAAACTCTTAACTCTTCTCTTAGTCTTTCAAAATTATTCCTCGATAAAGCCTTAGTTAGAATGTCGGCCTTCTGGTAAAAGGCTGGTATGTGCTTGATTGTGAGTTTCCCTGCTTCAGTTTGTTCTCTGATGAAGTGGAGGTCGATTTCCATGTGTTTCAACCTCGAGTGCTGTATCGGATTGATGGATAAGGAAACGGTGCATTATCACACCAGAGAACTGGTTTCTTCGTAAAAGATAACCTTAATTCACTGATTAGGGTTTCCACCCAAATAATTTCAGCGGTGGCTGATGCGATAGCTCAATATTCCGGTTCAGTGCTCGATCTAGAGACTGTTGGTTGTTTCTTCGTGCACCAGGAAATAGGATTTGGTCCCATAAACAAACAGTAGTCAGAGGTCGTTCTCCGGTCATCTGGATCATTAGCCCTATCGACATCACTGTAAGTGCTCAAATTAATGTCTTTACCAGCTTTGATTGTTAAACCGTGCTCTATAGTTCCCTGTAAGTAATGTAGATTTCTCTTGACTGCTCTCTAGTGCTACCTTAGGGGATTAGCAATGAATTGACAAACTTTGTTTACACTAAAGCAAATTTCTAGTCTCGTGATAGTTAGGTATTGGAGTGCTCCAACTATACTACGATATTACGTGCATTGTCAATGTTATTACCCTTGTTCTTTGACAGTCGTAAATTGCTAGTCATAGGTGTGGAAATAGATTTGGCTTTGTTCATGTTTGCTTTGATGATAATTTCAGATATGTATTTCTTTTGAGATAGAAATATTTATGATTTTGATTTTCTCTGGACTTGTATGCCTAAAAAATAATCCACTTCTCCCATGTCCTTAATAGAAAATGTTTTATCCAAGTGGGATATAACCTTGTCAATTTCAGCACTGTCATTTTCTGTTATAAGGGTGTCAACATAAACAAGTATGTAGACACTTCTTTGACTCTGTGTTTTGGTGTATAGTGAGTTGTCTGACTTTGTTGCTGTATAACCTAGATCACTTAGTGTATTCTTTAGCTTTACATGCCATGCTCTTGAAGCTTGTTTTAGGCCATATATAGCCTTGTGCAATTGGCAAACATGACTTTATTTTCCCTTGCAGACATACCCATTTGGTTGTTGCATATAAACAATTTCATGTAGCTCCCCATTTAAGAATGCATTGCACACATCCAATTGTCTTATTTCCTAGCCATTGTATACAGCTAAGTTTAGCATAATTCTGATAGTTGTTAGTTTGACCACTGCGGAAAAGTTTCAGTGAAGTCAAAACCATACTGCTGTGAAAAACCCCTAGCAACTAGTCTGGCCTTGTGCTTGCATATGTTTCCTTCTGCATCCTTCTTTAGTTTGTAAGTCCATTTACATGACATAATGTTATTATCTTTTGGTGCATGCACAAGACTCCATGTCTTATTCATTATCAATGCATCATACTCTTCATTCATAGCTTTGCACCATGATTTATGCTTGATAGCTTGTTCGTATGTAACTGGTTCTATGGTGTCTGCCATTTTTATATTTACACTGTATATTTTGGCTTAAATATGCCACTTTTAGCTCTTGTGGTCATGTGATGCCCAATTGGTTGATATGAACATTGTTTTCTTCATTGTCACTATCAGGTGCATCATCTTCACTGCTTTGATTTTGATTATTGTTGTTGTGACTGTCATAGTTTTGATTTTGATCATCATCCTCACTTAAATACTCACTTGAACTGTATCCAGACCTGGTACTAGAAACAGTTGGAGTAGCAATAGTTTGTGGTGGTGTCTCATTGTCATCTGCTTGTCCAGTCCATTCAGTTAGTGTAGGAATAGTTCCCATGGTAGTTCTGGACTGATCATACTTTTGATTGCTATTCTTTTTCTTGTCTGCAAAAGGAAACACACACTCATTAAAAACCACATGTCTAGATACAATAATCTTTCCCTTATCATTCAGACACTTGTACCCCTTTTGATTACTTGCATATCCTATGAAGGTACATGGACGGGATCTTAAGGAAAGTTTGTGGTTGTTATAAGGTCTAAGGCATGGAAAACATAAGCATCCAAATGTCCTCAAAAAAAGTGTAATTTGGTTTATTTCCAAATAAGACTTCATGCGGACATTTGTGTTGCAAAATCTTTGTAGGCATCTTATTTATTAGATAAACACTTGTATTAAATGCCTCATTCCAATATTTTAAAGGTAAGGAAGACATAGACAACAATGTTAATCATGTTTCCACTGTATGTATGTGTTTTCTTTCAACAATGCCATTCTGTTTAGATGTGTATGGACAAGTGGTTCTGTGAATAATACCTCTTTGATTAAAAACATGTTTAAGTGGTAAAAACTCACTTCCCCCATTTGTTTGTATAATTTTAATGCTGCAGTTTATTTGTTTTTCTATGAAATTCATAAACTGTAGCATTGCATTGTATGGTCTCTGATTTGGCTTTGAGAAGGAAAATCCATGTGTACCTGGTACATGCATCCACAATAGAAAGATAATACATGTGTCCTTCCCTTGAGCTTAATGGTGCAGGGCCCCATAAATCTGTTTAACTAATTCAAGAGATTTAGAGTAAATAGTTTCATATTTTCCAAAAGGCAATTTGTGGCTCTTACCAAGTTGACAATGTGTGCAAATATTAGGAACAGGTGAGTGTTTAAAAGAAATATTATTGCCTTTTAATATCAGCATTACAATGTCATAGCTAAGGTGTCGAAGTTTACAATGCCAAATGTTTAAATCATTCTGGACACAATTACTATTATCAATATTATCAGAATTATTTTCATTGTCATTGCTAATCTGAATATTAGCATTGCAGCACCAAGTGTTCTTCTCGTTGCTCAATCTTGGTTGCATAGGGCTGAACCTGTAAAGGCCATTATTCAACCTACCCTGTAATAATGTTTCCTTGCTTAGCAAGTCCCTAATTAGGCAGTATTTAGGGTGAAACTCAAAATATACCTTGTTATCATTAGTAAATTGGGACACACTGATCAAATTCTTCTTAACAGTAGGAACTCTAAGAAGATTGTTGAGATATAATTTTCTTTTTCCCTTAACATATCCTGCCCCAATATGTGATATATTCATAGTTTCACCATTACAAGTATGAATAACTTGCGTACCTGAATAATTCTTGTTACCGAGATTTAGATTTCGAAGGTTGTTGGTAAGGTGATTAGTTGCTCTTGAGTCCAGAAACCAGTCTTCAGTATTTATATCATCATTCTTGACATTATCATCACTGCCAATGGCTCGTGATATAGACCCCTCTGCATTTGACTTTCCTTGGTAAATTGCTTGTGCCAAATTAGCATTCATACCTCTCTGCCCACCTTGTTGAGCATTGTTAACATTAATATTAAATCTAAAATAACATCTGTTTGTTGCATGACCTGGTTTATCACATATCTAACATTTTATTTTGTATGTGTTGTTGTTGTTGTTGGATCTACCTCTTCCGCTGCCTATCTGATTGGGGTTACCTCTCTGTCCTTGTGGGTTTCCTCTGCCATATCCAAGTACATTTCTTAGTTGGTTTTGATTGGTATTTCTTGAATTTGATGCTAAGTTTATACTGTACTCACTCGGGATGGCCTTTCTTTGTTCCACTCTACCCTCTTGTGCCAATAAAGCTGAATATACAGTTTGTATGTCTGGTAGGGTAGTCTGGGTGGCAACATAAGCGACAAGGGACTCATATTCTTCATCTAACCCATTAGTTAGGGTTAGAATTTGCTCATTTTCTGAGATCTGATGTCCAACAGCCTTCAGTTTATCACATAGGGTTTTTACCTTAGAAATATATTCATGCATGCTTAAATCACCCTTTCTTGCATTAAATTCTCTCTTGTAGTGCATGATTCGTACTGATGACTGTGAATTGAAAATTTGTTGGATAGTGGACCAAATTTCATAAGATGAGTTGCACCCTATAACTTGTGGCAACAGATTTGTACTAGTTGATGGTAGAAGCCAATAAGACAATAAGTTATCTTGTTTTTGATGATGGACAAATTTTGGATTGTGGATCATGTTGTTTTGTGCGTTTGTTATCATTGCAGATGGTGTTGGCTTGATTCCTTTGACATAATCTTGAAGGTCGTATCCCTTCAAGGCTGTTTCAACTTGGAATTTCCACATCAAGAAATTGTCCTCATCGACAGGAATGGTAATGACTTGGCTTTTTGGCTTCACTAGAGGTAAAGGAAAGGTTGGCGGTGGTCCATTATTATCAGCCCTTGGGGTTGCTGATGATTGATCAACACTGCCTCCTACCATGGTGATGTAGGATTATGAATCAGAGGCTGGTGAAAAGTGTATATGGTGAGGCCACCAGAACAAAAAGTTGGCAGCCTGTACAAGAACAAGCGTGGGGATGAGGAAAGAGGCTCAGTGGTTCTTATTTCTTTTAAAGATTCAAGAACTGTTGAGTTTCATAGTGGGAATAACTAGATGACGAGATCAACGATCTCTGATAGCCAGGAAATGAACTGTTACAGCCGCTGTGGATTAAAATTCCGGCAAGGCACGACACAGTTCAGAATTGATAAGAACAATCGCTACACGATCAGAAAGGGATGATCTCCGATGATGAAAACACCTCTGAGGAGACTTAACGTATCATCCTCTCCTTCTGAATCGAAAATAGATGATTATAGATTGCCGTTTAGCTATTTCATCTCTGATACCATGTAAGATTTGTAGAAAATGATGTAATATTGCAGAAGAACTTGTAATTGTATTGAATAGAAATTAATTATATGAAATGTACAAGAGTATCTCTATATATAGGGATAATGATAGTCAAGTGGGCTAAACAGTCAGCCCATTATACAGAAGAAATAATACAAGCCCAAAAGGTAACCTCATATGATCGGTTTGTATGTAAAGTTATCCATATGTTAATAAGGACCAACATGAAAAAAAGGAAAACATTTAAGGCCTAATTGGTTTCGGTTTGAATTTTGATTTTTGTGTTTTCAAATTGCACTAAGAAACATGAATATAAGATTTAAATTCTTTGTCACTGCAATGATCAACTAAAAATGGAGGATTTGGATTGTTCTAGGTACCTTTGTTATCTTTCAAAACAGGAAAAACAAAATAACTTATTTTCTACTTTACAGGTTGATTTCATTTTACAAAATTGTTTGTTTTCCAACAATAGACAAGACAGACGCATATTTGTTTAGATAAAAATACAAAATTAAAAATGACAAACCAAATGGGATCTAAAATTTTCAAGTTAACACATTTAATGCATGGAAGTACCCTACAAAATGAATGCTCAATTCATCCAAGAATGATATAAACTCATTGGGAAAAAACAATAAAATAATCATTCCAAGAACGTTGTTCCTATCTGTCACACTTCTTCAAAGCTGAAATGCACATAAGTTTATTGGCCGAAGATATTTTAGACTTTAAAGCCTTACATGGTCTCACTATGCACTTCGTTTGTCAATAGTGTAAAGAGAACCAAGCAAATAACATCATATATGTAAATGGGGTGGGAGAATCAAGCAAATAGCAGTTCACATAGGTAGCTGTACATACTGTGTTTTTCTCTTTTAAGTACAGGAAGACAGGAATTATGTGGTTGTAGTCCACCATGAAACAGTGAATTTCTGTTAAGCAGTAGATGCTGAGGTGTTACAATTGTTGTGACAGAACATAAATAACAAGAGAGTTGCAGAAGATAAGTGACATTAATATCTGGTAATGATCCCAAATATTTTTTAGATGAACTTTCCTTACATGACTTCAACATATACTTAAACGCCTATTGTCCAAATCACTTTATTTTAACAAAAAATTATGATAGCACTCAATTTTCCTTTACCGATTAACAATTGTGTGATCCAGGTGTTGCACAATTATAATGTTGTTAAAGGTAATATTCACATTGTATTGCTAAAAATAGAATTTCATTATGTAACATATGACAAATTAATCGTGCTATATTATTAACAAACTAAAATGAGATGCTTAAATGTAAGGTTGATGATTCAATCCTCATTAACTACACATCTTTGTCAAATGGATGAATGCAAATAGCATATGAACGCAAACAAATGAATAAATAATATGTGGCATTAGTTTTCTCATATATGACAATGAAACTATTTTTAAAACCAAAAAAATGTCAACTCGATCAAACAAATAATGAGTATCATTGTTATAACATGTATCATTTTTCCCACGTATGACGGTGAAAACAATTTAAAAAATTAAAAAACATCAACTCTAGTCAAACTAATAACCAATATCGTTTTTATAACATATTGGTATCAATATTGACAGTTATGATAATGAAACAATTTCTAAAACAAAAAACATCAGCTTCGCTAAATCAAACAAGGGATATCATTTTCACGATACATGATAGCATTTTTTTCATATGAAGGTGAAAATAAATTTTAAAGTTAAAAAATGTCAACTCCGACCAGACAAACAATGGGTATCATTTTTATAATATATTGGTACCCGTTTTTTCATATATAATGGTGAAAATAACTTCTGAAACTATCCATCAAATGAACAATGTTAACATTTTTACATAAGAAAATGATATTCTTGAATGACTATAACTGTGTAAGCAGCAGCGGCATAACCTAGTAACCTTCGACACCAATGATTTTCAGATATTATTTTTCAGTTTTTCTGGGAGTAGATTGGTTACTTTGTTTCTCCTTTAGATAAATCATGTTTTTCAATTGATTAAAAACAAACTAACCTTCCACTCCACTTAATTTCTTATACGGTTCTGATATCATTCAGACATTGATTGCATATGTGAGAATACTTGATCAACTTTTGAACATTTATATCTTCAGATGTTAGGCATTTCCATCATATTAATATCTAGAACATATTAAAATATTTTTACATTGTGCGTGCATTGCCTAACAGAACTGTATATGCATTTTATATACAAATAATAATCCGAAATTCAAACTATTAAAAGTTCCAAAGTAGGAAAAAAAATATAAATTACCCCAGGATTATCAAAATCTTGGCGCTTTACACATCTAATGTCTTCACTCTTTCAAAAATCAACATTCAAAATACAGAAAATTAACACAACATAGTTGATATATGAAATTTTGTGTAAGTTTTTACAATGCATGCCTCATATCTAACCTCATGTTCACGTATCAGGCAACTTGCAGTTTTTTTATAAGAAGCCTAAATCCCGTCCTTTTTACAGAATAATAGGAACAAATCATTTGCGAAATCAACAATAAAAGAGGGAAAAAGAAAGAAAGAATATAAAAATAAAACGAAATGGACTGTAGATTGGAGATAGATCGCAATCACGTTTGATTTGATTGCTGATGCGGTGATTTGTAGCCTCACGAACAAGATCTTACCAATTACGAGATAACAAGATTGGAATAAGCAGATCAACGATTACCTGACGATAGCCAATTACGAGAGGATGGAAATGATCAAGAGAGGCCGATAACGGGAAGAATGGGATAATGGAGATGATTAGGCGCTCAAGTTTCTCAGATCTAGGGCTCAAGCGATGCATATTTGTTTATTCTTTTTTGCGTGGAAAACAAAATGAATCAAAAGTGGGAATGGGAAAGGTATGAAAGGCTGTAATTACTTTTAGAACGGACCAAGTCCATTTTAAAATATAAAACTGCTTATGACCGTATTAATAAAAAACGCAACGGACATTAGCCATTGCTATTTTGCAACGGCTCAAAGCCGTTGCCAAATTTTCGCAATAGAGTGTTGCAAATCTGCTTATACTGTGTAGTGTGTAGTCACCATGTCGCGAGGGTCCGGTTTGGATCCTAACCGATCCGATGAAGGGAGTCCGACTCGACCCGGAAGTGTGATGCCAAACCGATCCGATGGTATGAATGAAGCTAATGTTGCCCCTCCGACCCGACTCGATGGCACTGCAACAATTTCCTCCGATCTAAACCCAGTTGAAGATGGTGTCTCTACTCGAGCCATGCAAATGCTCCAGTGCCAGCTGCAAGAACTAGAATCAGCCCCCTGCCTTTGCACTTGTCTCACACATGAATTTCTCGCGCCTGCTCGATATCTTGGATAGAACTAATGATGCTTTAGAGGTCCAAAGACGTGATAGTGTTGCTATGTGTTAAGTATCCAAAAATTCTCCTCAGTAATTCATCAAACACCAAACGTGCATGGATCGTTCAAGTACATCTCACATGAAGCAGCAGTGCCATTTCACCTCTAGTCGTGCCTGGTCGTACGTCATGCTGGTGGTCTAACACTCCAGTAGAGGTTGAGCAGCTCATCTGTGAGCGGTCAAGCAGCATATATAAGCACCCAGGCCGAGTAGCACGCTCGAGCGCTCCGGGGTCGAGCACCGCCATGCTGGGGGTCAAACAACCTCTGTCTGAGCGGGTCGAGCACCATCGATGCCACCTGGGTCGGGTAGTGCTTCAGATGAGTGCTCGGTGGTTCGATCATGCAGGTCCTTTTGTTAAACACCACAAAGACCTGGTTGAGCACATGATCCCATTGGTCGGTCGAGCATCACCATCTAACGTGATCGAGCAGCTTCAAATGAACGAGTAGGTTCATGAAGCAAATAAAAGGGACAATGGCACTCTCATAAATCTTTTTCCCATATATGAATTTTGCACAATAAAAGGGGAAAGCACGTCGCGTTAGTAGGAAGAATGAGGCAAGAAGTTAGTACGTTGACTGCTAGCTGCCAAGTATTAAATGGGTCATGCATTGCAAATACTATTCGGACGTACACTATGCCTTCTGGGGTCGTTCATTCGTATTAGTACAAAAGGAGTCTCTCGCTCGTGCAGATGGATTCATTGTCGCTCGCACATGATTATTGAGTTCGCTCGTTCATGCTAGCTGCGCACAGCAAGCTCCAGCTGTCCGATGGAAATTCCGTAAATACCCCTATATGCGACCAGAACCCGGTACATCATAATTACGACATTGCCACCTGGTCCAAACTTCTCCTATAAATATCCCATTTCACCACACTTCAAGGGACCGATTCTTCCACCCCGAAGGGTTGCCCAAATCATTTCTCCACCATTCTCAAGCACTCTAAGCTCCCTCCAAACTCCATTAATGGCCGCCTCCTTCCTCCATTAGAGATCAACTCAAGGTTTCTCCATCCGTCTCCAAACCAAGATCTACCTTCTCCAAATCAGAATCCACCGTCTCTACCCTTCCAACCTCCATTCAAATTCTCTCCAACCGCCATTACTCCTCTTTAGAGCTCGGATCTAACACCAATGCCACGATGAAGTCAAGGAAGATCATCTAATCACTAGATCTAATCCATTTCTTCCCGAATTTAGGTGAGATCAAAAGCTAAAAGAGTTCGAAGTGAGGAAAATCACCATATAGAGAGAGAATGAGAAAAAAATGAGATTTATGAGGTGATGAACTTTGTAAATCTCTCACATGATAATGAAATGGATTCCAGAGTGGACGTAGATCTACTCTAGATCGAACCACTATAAAAATCCTTATGTATTTACTTACTTTTTCCTTTTTATTTTGTGATTGTGGCTCCGTTTAATTTCTAACCATACTGGTGAAGTACGGTTTACGTACCTTTGGTGTTAAACAATTTTTGGTTTAAACATTTGGGGCCCACCATGGGGTCACGTTTGCTTCTCCTTCCTTCACACTTCCCTCAATCTTAAGAGCCTACCATTGAAGTTCTAAGCCTACGTCTACCATAGATTCTCCAAATCTACTACGATCCAGGCCATCTGACGAATTGTCTCCAACAAGGTTGAGACCATTGTCCAAAATAATGGCCAAATCTAGGAAGACCACAAGCAAAACCATTGGAGAAAACGATAACGTTGCTAACAACGAAGTTACACCACTTATTAACAATTTTGAAGTTGGCGAAAATTCAATAAGTGGAGCCGGTGTGATTAAGAATGAATTAAAAACCGCTACTGCAAACATGGAATGGATGCCTCTACCAAAGCTATGATGGAGAAAATTGATGCCATCCTAAATGCTCGATCAAATCCAGCCCCTCAGAAAGTCCATGTTGATCTCGAAGAAAATGGCAACTCACCCGCTTCTAATCTTAACCGCAACGACAACTTGGAAGACGATGATGACTGGTTGAGTGACAAGGACGAGGCTAACGTTGAGAACTCGAAGCCAAAAGCTAAGAATCATTCCGAGATGAAAACTCGAAGGGTTACCAGTCCAGTCACTGGGGCACCTCCTCATCGAGAAGGTAAAGGACCTAAGCTCTCTAGCCAGAAACGCATGCCTAGATGAACATTTGGTAAAGAGCTTAGCTTCGTAGAGCAGCATATCACTGAAGAGTACATCTCGGATATTATAGAATAAAACATGAAGAGAAATCAAGCTCTCAACGAAGATGTAAGGAATGGGATTTCTCTCCTCATAGGACTCCGTTTACCAAGAGAATTCTAGAAACTGAGTGTCCGAAGAAATTCAATCCTCCAACCTTACCTTCGTACAACGGCCTTGTTGATCCAAAGTACTTTCTGTTAAAATACGAATGGCATATGAGTGTTGCAAAAACAACAGACGAGATGATATGTTTATATTTCCCTCTCTACCTAGAAGGTGCTGCGTCACTATGGTTCACAAAGATACCACCGAATTCCGTTGACCGATTATGTGACTTGACCAAATAATTCAAGGAACGGTTCTGCCTGTATGCTACCAAAGCCAAGGATGCTATAACACTTTCAGCAATGAAGCAGAATCCAGGAGAATCCGTTAAAGCTTTTCTCAGTCGATTCAACGTTGCTTTGTTCGAAGTAAGAAATCCAGAACCTCGAATAATCCTCATGTCTCTAATCAGCGCCATAGAGGAGAAGAGTGAATTCGGTAGATGGATTAAAATGAAAGAACCGAACACGCTTGAGAAATTCTATAAAAAAGGCCGAGGAATACATGAGAGTCGACACTAATCATGTACCTCTTTGGATAATTGATGCTAACCCGCTTCTTGAAGCTCCCAAAAATGTTGCGACCCAATATAATCAAAAGAATAATCAGGGGCAGAAACGAGCCAATGACGGGAACGACAACAAGGCTAATAAGAAGTCTCACCTTTTCAACTCATCAGAGCTGACGCCTTTGAATGACACTCCTGAAAATATCTATCTTGCAACAAAGAATTCTGAAGAGTACGCGGAGCCAAATCCGATAAGGATAAGCGACAAATCAACAAACTCGGGAAAATTCTGCAGATCTCACAACCAGCTTAATGAGTGTCGACACCTGAAGAACCTCATCGAGGAATTGATCAGGAAAAATAGGCTGCAACAGTATGTAAAGAATCCGCAAGCCATGAATTCTTCTACAACTCCCTAGGGGCAGGGAACATCAAATGATCAGTCTGGTCCAAGCAACGGAGCTCCTGCTTAAACCAATCTGAGGCCGATCATCAACTGACAACCTTTGATGGTGCTCCAATTTTAATGGCTCAGGATAAGCGATCAACATCACCACTGCCTTGTTTCATGCTCAATTTCTTGTCTTAGTTCACGCTTTACTTCATGTTTTACTTTCTGTTATATTCAAAACTTCTTGTAAACAGTCTGTAATAATCTGCAAGTGATGCATCAAACATTAGCTCTACGACTAAGAGCATGTCTGTTTGAATGAATTTCTTGCTTGCAAAATTATATGTCAAATCAAAACTTGCTTAAAAGATGATTTCATATTGCAGGCCATCTTTCGAGCGCTTGTTCCTATAACATCGCGACCCCAATAACGCTAGTTCAAGTGCCAAATGCTGTGAATATCAACATGCACAAATGCAAAAATAGAAAAGCTTTGCCTTGAAAAGTGAATGGGAAAAGTCGTAAATATTCAAATAATGAACAAGTGCCATGACAAAAAAATGCGAGAGCTGTAATTTTTTTTGAAGGGGAACATCCCTAAGTGAGAGGTTCAAAGTCTTAGTTCCTAAACTGGATAGCTTGCCAAGTCAAGCATCCGACAAAGGGACTTATAGCTGCCCCGTGAAACTATATAGCAATCACCCAATTCATTTGCGTAACATCTGAAAATATCAGATGTGAAGAATGAAAACCATTTGCATAACATATGGAATCTCAGATGTGAAGAGTGATAAAACCATTTGTGTAGCATCTGAAAATATCAGATGTGAAGAATGAAAACCATTTGCGTAGCATCTGAAAATATCAGATGTGAAGAATGAAAATCATTTGCGTAGCATCTGAAAATATCAGATGTGAAGAATGAAAACCATTTGTGTAGCATCTGAAAATATCAGATGTGAAGAATGATCAAACCATTTGCGTAACATCTAAAATATTAGATGTGAAGAATGAAAACCATTTGCGTAACATCTAAAATATCAGATGTGAAGAATGAAAGCCATTTGCGTAGCATCTGAAATATCAGATGTGAAAAATGATCAAACCATTTGCGTAACATCTGAAACATCAGATGTGAAGAATGATCAAAACGTTTACGTAGCATCTGAAATATCAGATGTGAAGAATGAAAACCATTTGCGTAGCATCTGAAATATCAGATGTGAAGAAAGAAAACCATTTGCGTAGCATCTAAAATATCAGATGTGTAAAAAATGAAAACCATTTACGTAGCATCTGAAATATCAGATGTGAAGAATGAAAACCATTTGCATAGCATCTGAAATATCAGATGTGAAGAATGAAAGCCATTTGCATAGCATCTGAAAAATCAGATATGAAGAATGAAAACCCATTTGCGTAGCATCCGAAAAAATCAGATGTGAAGAATGAAAATCCATTTGCATAGCATTTGATAAATTCAGATGTAAAGAATGAAAAACCATTTGCGCAACATCTGAAAAAAATCAGATGTGAAGAATGAATAACCATTTGCGTAGCGTATGAAAAAAAAAAAAATCAGATGTGAAGAATGAAAATCCATTTGCGTAGCATCTGAGATCCCTAGATGTGAAGAATGAAAATCCATTTGCGTAACATCTATAATATCATATGTGAAGCACAAAATCCAAAGACCTCTCCGAGCGGGGACACTAAACCCAAAGACCACCCCGAGCGGGAGCTAACCCAAAGTCCTTCCCTAGTGGGGGAACATTATATAAGTCTTTCCCTAAAGGGGACACGAAAATATAGAAACTTTTCCAAGTAAAAGTTTCAAACTAATCGGCTAAATCGAAATACCTATTGTGTTGACGAAGCTCAGGGGCTCCGTACATGTTGGAAAGCTAAAATAGCTTTAACCAACAAAGTAGAAACCTCTAACACATCAACTACAATCAAGGAAACTTGATAAACTGATTACATAGAATTTTACGACTTGTGACTACCCATAACTTAAAGTCGACACAATGACTTAAAAGTCTAGTGCTGCTCTGGAAGAATACCACGAGTCCATCACAACAAAGCAGCAAGTCAGAACCAATACATTTGGTTTAATTTTGCCTTCAAAATGGATCATTTGGAAAATTCGGCAAAATCGACATGCTCGGTACGCCGGTCAAATTCATCGCACCACCCTAGAAAATCCAATTGGAATCTCGTAATTCAAAGGCTTCCTCGTTTGCAAAGCTCCAAAGATTGAGCAACAATTACACACCGGGGCAAGCCACCGTGAAACGAAGATTCAAAATTTTATGTATATCCCAGGATGATCCATTGTGTCAAACCAAATCCAAAACTCTGAATCCATCCAAAGGCTGCAGTCGCTGTGGCCTCGAAAACTCAAAACGAAGATCCAATCCAAATAGGTACACGTTTCATAAAACGCAAACCATCATACAAGAACAAATAAATTATTAAAAAGACAAGTCTTGAAATCTGTAGTTGATATATGTATTAATTATTAACAGAACTCAAGTATCATTGTGAATTTGAAATCAAGTACCGTATCTATGGAAACAACGTTTAACGAATTCTAAACAATTAAACAAAATAGTTCTACATAGGCACGTCACTTGATTCGCCATAAGTCATTCATTAATGATTAACTAATCTGTTATTGATATGGACGATCGATAACAAAGAATAAGCCCAAAATCGTGCAAGTGCTTGTTTTAATTATAAAATAGGTGGCATGACGCATATAAATTCAATAACAACGAGTCAAAGGATAAAAACATGATTTTCCATAGCAAACAAAAGTTGCGACTGAATCTCAATACAATTTGTATTAATAATATTCAGTTCGAAGCCCGTATTTCTTACAAGCGAAAAATACAAGCTTCGAAAATAAGGATTTCTCGCAAGCAAAACATACATATCTCAAACCAAAAATATTCAGTTTACTTACAAAAATAAGGTGTCTGGATAATGAAGATAAAAGGTACTCTATAAGTCTAATACGTATCCACCTTCTAGAATTAGATGATAAGTCCTAATGCCTTCTATTATGGATTTCATTCCGTTTCTCATAAAAAGAAAATGTCCTTCATTTGTATTTATGGTCTGGATCATAAGAAATCCCTGCACATTACTAGAAACATGTGTTGTAGCACCAGTATCAAGCCACCATGTATTAATATGAACTTCAACTAAATTTGATTAAAAACATACGAAAGATAGACGATTACCTTCCTTTTCGA
The DNA here is from genome assembly GCA_030737875.1 of Allium sativum. Taxonomy (NCBI): domain Eukaryota; kingdom Viridiplantae; phylum Streptophyta; class Magnoliopsida; order Asparagales; family Amaryllidaceae; genus Allium; species Allium sativum. The sequence goes on along the minus strand of CM060923.1, from coordinate 385,058,402 downwards.
ACCATGCTATCCTTTTCGGACAGACATTATCCTAATGTCCTTTCTTTTTACAGAAATGACATCGAACGTCCTTTAATTCCTTCTTTTCCTTATCCTTCCCATTCTTAGCAGGTGCCTTTTTCTTCTTGAATTGACTTGATTTTCCATTCTTTTCTTTGCCAGCTTTATTACTCACAAAACATATATACTTTGTGATTCACTTGACTTTTCAAATGTCCTTCTTCCTGAATAAGTCTACTGGCCAATTCATTAACATTTTACATATCATTTATAGTGTTATAGTTAATTTGAAAAGGTCCATATTCAGAAGATAGCGAGTTCAGAATAAACTAGACAAGAAAAGAATCCTCTACTGTAACCCCAAGGGAGTTTAACCTTGTAGCAAGATTAGTCATCTCTATAATGTGCTCTTGCATAGTTCACGACCCATAAACTTCATGGTCGTGAGTTCTGCCATAAGAGTACCAGCGAGACTTATCCGCTGAACAAAAACGCTCTTCCACAAAGTGCATTTATTCCTTAGCACTTTCTGTTTGTGGAATTGTTGACTTGATGTTGTTAGCAACAGTCATCTTGATGAACATTAGGCTCAATCTGTTACTACGTTCCCATGCTTTATGATGTGATTTTTTCTATCTCGGTACAAGCTGCTGTAAGAGCAGCAAATTTATCCTCAAGGAGTGCCAAGTCAAGATCTTGAACACCTAAATGGAAATTGACTTATTCTCTTCTTTCAGAAAAATTAACAACAGTGAACAACGTAACATATGAAGCATGTGTATTCATGGGAACTACTGCAAATAAAAATTGGAATAAAAATGGGAACACTAGTGAAAAATTGAAACAATGTAACAGATGAAGCATGTCTTGTTGGTTGTATCATGATGTCGGGTATGGTTGTTTTGGGAGATGTTGTGATCTTGGGTGCTTGGTTGTTTCATTGGGTTTGATGCTCAGATCTTGATATGTTATTGAGCTTAGCTCCCTTTAATATGTCGATTGTGAGGGGCATGTATGGATTTTGTATGGGGAGGATATCACCAGTACTTACTGACAACGAGAAGCTCCGGTGCTGACCGTGTATTTGCTTACTTGGTGGTTCAAGGTCTTCCTGTGTAGATAGTTTATGTGTTGTTCTCGGCCTCATTATTTTAGCTAAATTCTTCACATTGGATTCAGTGGTGGATGTGTGGATAGGTGCGCTGGCTTTGAGTTGGTCATTGAACATCAGTGATAAAGGTGAAGCCTTTTTTGGCTCTTGTTTTTGCTGCATGCTTGGTGGTCAATTTCTTTTCCTTCTTTCCCCTGTTTTGGTCATTGATTCCACTGTATGCTTTGTACCATGCAACTGTGCACACAATGCTTCTTTATGGAGCTCTTGTAGCTGGCAGCCCTCTGTTTTTCTTCTGGACAGCACGCTTCAGACTGTACATGCTGAGGACTTGTCAACTTAGGCTACGAATACTTTAGACTTAATTCATACATATTTTGTAATTTGTATTCTCTATGTAAATCACTACCTTTGTAGTATGTAATTTTCTTCTCTCCCTGCATGGAGAGAAATGTCATATTTGAATGTAATATTGTAGTCTAGTAAAGTAGCTAGTTCCAGTGCTATTAGTCTATATAGGTAGAGTGGACGGAACACCATAAACTTCGTAGGTGGTGGACGGTCCACCTTAAAAACTGAAATTAGCTGGCTGCTAACTACATTCACCTGTACAATATTGTATTTTTATTATTGGTAATAATAAAAAAGTGTTATGGATCACTATAAAAACCGGTCGGCTATGCCAAAAAATAATAATAATTGGAATAACTATAAGCTCATAACTTTCGGGATTCATATATGTACATAACGATATAATATATATCACTCCTTTGGGTAGATACTATCTTCACTACAAGAAAAATACCCTATTGCAACTAGCTATTTGCAACAGGCAACACATGACAGTTGCAGTAAATGATATTTAGCAACAGACCTATTGTAGCAGTTGCAATAGATGAGATTTAACAACATACTTTTTCTTCTTGTTGCGAATAACGTATTTTTAGCAACGGTGCTACTGTTCGTGTTGAAAAAACATACTTTTAGCAATGGTGTTTCCTTTCCTGTTGCAACACGCATATTATTTGCAACTACGCTTTAAAGCCAGTTGCGAATAAATATATTTAGCAACTGTTTTCGCCACTTGCAATAACTGTATCTTTTACAACTGGTAAAGCCAGTTGCAAAAAACATACTATAAAAAAATAAATATCAGCTTTCTAATGATTAACTTTTAATAATTAATTTTAAATGGTTACTATTAAGTGATCAACTACTAGTAAATATATAATAATTAAGATTAATAATAAAATTTAAGTATTATAAAGTGATATTTATAACTGATAATTAAATAATAATAACTAATAATTAACAAATAATAATAATTGATACTTAAATAATTTATCATGGTTAGTCATGAAGTAATAAATAATAAATAAGAATTTATTTTTAATAATTACTATTAAATAAATAATATTTAATAAGCAATATTCAAAACTAATAATTAATAGTTTAAAATTTTTATATTATGAACTAATATTTTCTATGTAGCAATTAACTATAAATAATGACCATTAAAAAAATTAAGAATTAATAATTAAAACAATATTTAATAATTTATAATTAATAAGCAATACTAATAATTAAGAAGCAACAGTTATTATTTAATATCTTATATCCAAATTTTAATATTTAATTATAATAGTTAATAATTATATAAAATACTTATAATTAATAATTACTAAATAATAAATATATTTTTATACTTTTACAGGTTTATATCTCAACTAGCAGTGAATTTTATAACTTTGTATGATAAAATATTATTGGTTATCAATAAGCTCCAAAACCCATCTTTTAACTTATTTTTATAATTTCCTAACTTTACAATAAATGATCATTAACAACTTATAGTTTCTAACACTTCCAATAAAGAGATTTTAACACCTGTTATATGAGGTCCCTTGCGCACAAAATTTTCAATCTTCCCGCCTTCAGTTTCGTCCATCCGCCCTTGCCAGTGACAAAAATTTTCAAGTTCCGCCTAAAAGCCACCTACAGTAAACAAATCCGGCACTTAAAATCCCAAATCAACAAACCCTAAATCTAATTACGTGTTTTACAATTCAAAGAAAACTCATTCGCACTATTTAATGGCTGCCAGTTAGATCTGCCGTTTCCCATCGCTTATTTTGTCGCTACCACTCTTGCCTTTCCGCTGCGCCTCAACGTTAGCCTCGTACTCCTCAGTCTCCGCCTCCCATTCGTTTCAGTCATGGTTTCTGTTTCAGTTGGTGAGTATAGTACCCTTTTTAAGAGAAAACTTACGATCCATAAAAAAAAAGAGCGGAAGAATGAGAAAAAAAAATAGAATTCGGGTTTTGTTCATAAGTAATTTTGGGTTCCGATTTCGAAGGCGTGAGTTCTGATTGCGTAGGTTTTGGGTTCCGATTTCGATGGCGTGAGTAATTTTGGCTTCCGATTTCGAATGCGTGAGTATTGAACCTTCGAATTAACCATCTTCTTCCTTCTGCCCACCGTATAAGAATGAGTCCGAGGATGAAGAGGGTGGTTTTGTCGGCGAAGTACTCTTGTTCTCTTGTTGTGTACCATGAAGGAGTATTTAATATTCATGTTTTAGTGAGAACCTCTGGAATGAAAATGCCTGCTGCTCCTAGCATTTTCGATCTGCAGTGCACTAGTTCTGCCTGTGCTTTCCATTTCAAGCTTTCTTGGTCAAACCTGTGATCAATTATTCAGGTTTTATTTGTGTCAGTAATATTCTAAGGTATCACTACCTGTAATGTTCTAAATAGTTTTAGTTCGATATAAAATGATGCACAACAACTCTATGTCATACATTCATATGTAGTTTCCACACCAAGTTAGGTTCCACTTTTTAGATGTATTTAAGTACCCGGGTTCTACATGTAATGTATGCTTCTTATTAGATATTAAATGTTGATTTCTTACTATATTAGTTCTAAGAGCTTGGAGTGCAGACAGTGAACACACAAAACTGGGAAGTGTTCAAAGGGGTTTTGATCCAGTCAACAGATAAAACATGAAACTATGAGCTCGATCGAAACTATGCTCTGTAATTTTTGATTGAAGACTGAAGATCTTGCAACCGTTCCTGTTGCAGCCATTATTACTCTTTTTGGCGAAGCTCATTTCTTTTGTTATTTTCTATCCTCTTGACCTTGACTTTATTTGATCATTCATCCATAAATCATCTAGTTTGTTTTCAAATCAGTGAGACCGTAGGTGGTAACCATATGTAATGTTGCTTTTGCTATTATAGGTTCCATCAGGAAATGGAATGTCAGGAAATGTGGCAGGTGAGGCTATGGTAGGAGGAAGAGGAGGTCATAGACTAATGAAGCATAACGTGGTTGGAATGCAACAGAGAATGGCAGCTGCAAACATGGCCCTTAGCATGAACATGGCGTCGGGAGCAGGGGGTATGCCTGGTGCTCTTAATCCTGGAGCCAAGCCTATGCAAAGGTGTAATATTGCTCAGGTCCAGCAGCGACAACATCAGATAATGTATGAAGTATGTCATCTTTTTTAATGTTTAAATGCATATATTAATGCTAATCTTATGGACTATGATAATTATGACAGTTGAGGTGAAAGGATCATGGAATGCAAAATCAAGGTTATCCTCAACAGAAGAGGTGCTTTTGACGTAAGTTAGTTTGTATTGATCAAAAGAACAGTAACATATCATTGAATTTCAAGATTCAATATAATTGTTGTGGGACTAACTGGTTTTAGAATGTACCGATTTACTGTATTTTTCCTAGTTATGGGATTACACTTAAGTTTCTCTTTCATTTTTTATTTTTTATTTATGATTCTCCAGAATACTTCCATTATATAGATGAGTGCTCACATTCATATTAAACATGTACGCAGAGTGAATTTGGAAACTGGGATGTGCAAGCCGGTTGATGAGGGAGCAAACGGAGAAGCGCTCATCAAGTTTGCTAGGTGGCTTTCCGAAGAAAGAAAGCTTAGGTGCTCCAATGTTAATAAAGTTGATGGTTAGATGTATTTATGTTATATTGCTATGTGATATGCAAGGCTTGATATAAAAGTGTGATGTGTTGTATGAGTTGCTAAATAAAATTATCTTACAATGAATTATTTAAATAAATCGTCAGTTGTGCATGTAAATAACCTATTGCCATATATCTTTAATTGGAAGATCTCTTTTCTTAAAATGAATGTGTAGTGTAACTATTATATATCTTGTGTGATTCCTTATATGTTTATTTATCATTTTTGTTTTTTGTGAATGTTAAAATTGTGATTTCAACAAATTTGTATAAGACTATTTTGCAACTGTCATTTGTTGTTGCAAAAGAATCTGTTGCAACAGGAAAGACCTGTTGCAAAAAAGTATACTGCAACATCTTATTGCAACAGGCGAAAAATATTGCAAATTTTTTGCAACTTCGGTTATACCAACATGCGCGGGCCTGTTGCGATTGGTCTACTGCAACAGACATTGCCTGTTGCAAAAAGTGTTTTTTGTTGTAGTGTTACACTTAACATAATTAAATACCAAAATATAAGTGAGTAATAAATATATTCAATTAAGTAGAACTAGCATATTTGAGTAATCAATATTCATTGAATCAAAATATCTATTAAACCTCATCATGTCAACTAGTTATAGAACAAGACTTTCCTTTGGGTAAGTTCTTAGGTTCTTCATTAGTGATGCTAGTTTTTTTTTTTACTTCAATTATTGGTACATTTATAACTGGCAATTTCTATCAAAAATCATTATGTCACTTATGCACTAAATGATTATTCTGATTTTGTACACTTTAGTGACTAACAAAATCATAAATGTCATGTGCATAAATGAATTATTACATGTACTCGATTAAACACCATGAGTAAAACATAAAATAGATCAATTGCAATCATAGGAAATATTCAGTTATTGGTTGGCTCCGATACCACACGTTAGATTTTTCTTTATTATTCGATCTTTCATGATTAGTAATGTACAATTCAATTGAGTACCGCTAGGATCACCAACAGTGAATATTTCACAAATAAAAGAGAGAAACTTAATATGATCTATTGTTCAAGATGACGTACCTTGATTAGCAGCGGAAGATGTAATAGTTGTCATCTTCTTTCTTTGACTTCTAATGTTTACACTTTTTCTCAGAATTCGGTTTCTTTCTCTGACCCTATTTCCTTATGTGTTTCAAGATGGAGAAGAATACAACTCTTTTTTGGGAGAGAAAGCACCCAATCTTTATATAACATTAATTCTAAATCTGGTACGTCCATCATATACCAATTCAACGCTTAAGATTAATCAAAAACCTAACGTTCTAAATATGAACGGTCTATTTATGTCCTACTTAATCGGGTCACATTAAGATTAGAAATTGCGTAATGAAAAATATACATAACCTTTGGTTCCGACAGATCGTTTCACTGTGGAGATGAGATGATGCTATTTTATTATTCCTATTGTTACCGACTTTCAGAGATGCAAGCTTACAAAGATATTTCATTGTGATCCAGCAGTCTTGGATATGATGCAGAAGCTTTCTGGTATCGATTTGATTCGAAATATTAGATATATGTTGAGGAGGTTTCCCAGTGTTCAGTTGTAGTATATCTTTAGTTTTGTTAGCTTTTTCATATTTCATTTGATTCATTGATGTTTAAGTAAAATATGTGTTGTGAATGAATGAAATATGGAGTTTACTCTATTGTGTTTTATATGCAATTATTAAATACATATTATCTTATTAAACAAAATATTAATTAACTACATATTAATCAAACCGACCGTTAGGAAGGTTTGCTTACTGTCACTTGGCTAAAATAAACTTTTGTGAAGCCAAAAAAATGCTTCTCCTTTCTCGAAACTGTTTTCTCTAATGTCTTTAACAGTTCAAATTCTAATTCCTAATATATTTTTTTCTAAAATACCCATTATATTTCAAATGTACTTCAGATCCAGCGTTAACATCATATTTCAACTACAATATATTTTGATATATCTAAATATAAACAAAATTTAAAAATACAATTTTTTAAATCAATCGTGTTTTTGTAGATCAATCTTGATTTTTTTTTTTTAATTATATAGTTAAACGGTCAGTTTCCCCACCGTTTTGCGGTTATAGTAATTAAATTAAAATTACACATTAAAATACTTTTAATGCTCAAATGCTCACTCCACGAGAAGGTGACCAAATAACGGCCACATAAAGCTGAGAAATTTCAAAGCTTCTTAAGTGTGGATGCAAATCCTCTGGTCCGGATTTGCCTAGATCGGGTGGATCAAGCAAATCCGGGCCCTTGTTTCCAGTGGGACCCACCGAAAATCAGGAGTCCGGATTTTTTTTGTCCACCGGATCCAAACAAATCCAAGCAGTTGATAATTACCCCTCAAGTGTCACCAAAATGACCGTTCTCTTTTACTGTTTCTGTTTTTTTTTTTCCTAAACGCACTGTTTTTTTTCTAACCGTCTTGAATGCGTTCGTACATAAAAGTATACATCAAGCGCTGTTAATTGTACCATAACAGTTGCAAATTTTCATTTTGAAACATATCGCTTTCAAAGTCATATTTCGTATCAAAATCGCTGTAGGATGCATTATTTGAAGATAGGATTTTTTTTTTTTTCTAACAGATTCAAATAAGTGCCAGAACTGCAGCATAGATGACTAGAGATCATAGTTCAATGCCGTATTGTAAAAGATGTCGACACTCATCATTTTGTGTGTTTCTTTTATTCTATTGAATTCAAGAAGTACGTATGATTTGTTTAATTGATTCATGAAGCACACCATAGAAAAATAGATGATGAATGTTGCTGAAATTAACGGTTGATATACGGTGCATACATGAAGATGTCTATAGGTACATTTAGGGCTGTTACGGTAGAACCGTTCAACCGTCAAACCGTACTAACCGTTTACAAGATTACCATCTACTACGGTAACGATGCCAGTAACAAGTTATCAGAGTTTGAATTACAGACAGTATAGAATATGAGGAACTATTTGCTACTGTCAATCCGTATATGCATGGATTATGGGGATGAGATCACCTGGTTCTATTCTTTCATGGTTCCCTGGACCCAACCAACTAAAGGGTTTGATTTTCGTTATTTTGCAATTAAACCTTTGAAAAAAACGTTGGTTTAATTGCAAAATGCACAAATCCTGACTCTCTAATTGGCTGGGTCCAGAAGATCAGGAAAGAATGGATCCAGACGATCAGCTCCCGGATTATGGTATACTGGTATGGTATGTGCTTTATTAGTCATATATTGGTCTTCACCAAGTAATTAATTACACATTAATGGCTTTTAATCCAGCCAAACTTGAATAAAACATACCTTTGTAACATCAGATGCATGCTTGAGAAAGAAAAGGGAAACATACATGCATGCTTGTAGATCACGGACATATTAGATGAATAAAAGGCAGTTAATTCATCACAGGGATCACATATATGCTTATGCCCACTCTTCATTTAAAAAGATATACGATAAAACAGAAAAAGAAAAATCAATCAAATGGATATATGTAAAACAGAAACTTATTAATGAACTGAAGCGAACAGCAGCTATTTATAACATTCATATTCTTAATCCAGATAGACAATTAAATATAGCATATCACACTAATTGAATTAAAAGAAAAGATAGTAATATCATAATTCAAGGACAAAAGGTAACCAAATAGCCAGCAGCAGTACTGCAGCAGCAACCCAGGTAAATGTACTCGAGGAATCATCAAAGGCATAACTGTAGGCTTGAGGGCAAGCAGCCTTAAACATCTGCGCATATATTTGTCCTGGTAAATATACATAAGTCATTACAGTGCTGGAGATTCGAAAGAACATCCAAGCATGTACTTTAGAAAGACTATTTCCGAAAATCAAGTTCCATACGAAAACATAAACTTATTTTTTTGTTTTTTGTTAATTATTAAGGAGATACATGTACGTTGTTCTTATCCCTTGTGTAAGAATCTGTTTAATTACATCTAGATATTAAGCTGCACTAGCATCATTTCTAACCATAGATTATGTTTACATCATAGTCCTAATCTACATAATACAAATAATAGTGGCAGAAAACGAAAAAAATAAAACAGGAACGTACTGCAGATGTAAGATTGATATTCATGGGTTCATTGAACACAATTTATTATTGCAAGCAACTATTATATCAAAAATGATCTGCATAGCACATACATCAATTTTTGAATATTCGACCATGGATTAGTGTTATAGCTGAAATGTAGCTATATATAGCTATCATACAGCAAAGAATAAAGTTTACACAGTACACAAATATAATTAGCGTAACTATGCTTTTTGGTGAAGACTGATACCTGGAACAGTTATATATTTATTTGATGCGATCCCTATGAACATTTCAACATCGAAATGCAGGTGTTTAGAGCGTTAACCTATCTGTCTGACCAATGCCCGGCTTAATTATTCATACTTCATAGTACTTAATATTCCTTGTGATGTTTTGAGTTTTTTATTTCAAAAGAGCGGTATTTGTTCATTTTAATTTCCTATAACACTGATCGCTGCAGCTTTCCAATAGTACTTGTCCCAAACTCTCTGTTTATATTTTGTTAACAATCTACATGATTTTGAAAGAGAGAGAAGCAAAAGAAAATGACATATGCTTTAAGCCTGAAACATTGCAATTAATTAAACATTAAGATGTACTATTGACTGCAGGTAATTGTATAAGTTTTTATTCTCTCGTATATACACGTCCATTTATAGTGAAAGCGTAATCTTTTGACTGTCACCTTTTATATAATTCACCAAGATTTATTCGACATATAGAAGATGTAATAACCAAATTAAAAACTACCGAATTCAAATTATTAATTTTATTCACTTCTAACTAATATGACGACTTTACATGATACTAACTAGTAAACTTTATAACTGTTGGAAGTAAAGAGGAGGAGGATAACTAAATTTTCTTTCAATACTTTTTACAATATTTCTTGCATTACTTGCCTCTACTTACAACAAAATATGACAACCCTTATATAGTAGACTAAACACCCTTACAAATACCAATAGAGACCGTTTCAATAATAGATACACACTAAACGAAAAGACATGACACTTAAAACAAAAGACATAACTCTTGACTCAAAAGACATAACAAATTACGAGACACAATAAATTGGGTTTATTTTCCAACATCCCCCCTTAAACCCAATTCTTCAACCATTTTGAACATTTCTTCAAACTTCAAAAATTTCTGGGAACATCTCGGCTTCGATTGATTTATACCTCACGTGTTTTGGTAAAAATATATAAATCCGCTTATCGAAACGTCTTCAAATAGTCTGGTACAGGGCGTATGATGTATTTGTAGCAGTCAGTACAAGAACTTTCTGATCATTGTTTCCTACACCCTGCATTTGCACAAGAAGTTCGGTCTTAATCCTTTTAGAAGCTTCGCTTTCATTTCCTTCTTCATCTTCATGCACCAAATTTTCCGATTTTTGCTGCAAACCTTTCGTATATATTTCCTTTCTCTTGGTATGCCTAGTACGTGAACCTTTGCATATTTTTGTAGCATTTGCAAAAGGAAAGAGCAATACTGTTTTTTCTGATTACGGTTTTCTTCCTTCTCCTGAATTGATGATGCATCTGAAACAACTGTTTTCTCCAAATCTATTTTCTTAGCATTATCGTCTTGTGTACCATTTGAAGTCACGTCTTCATCTGAATTCACTTTCTCCGCTTTTTCTATTTTATTCTCCATTAGTGCTTCATCAACATGATCTGCAATGATCATTTGTACCAACTCCTCATTGGATTCTTGATTGTCAACAGCTTCCTCATGCTCGACTCTTTTCAAAGCCAAATAATTGGTCTCGTCTTCCAATTTTTCAGTTTCAACATCTCTCGCTTCCTCACTATTTTTCTTCTCATCCTCCTTACCATAAATATCCTTCAATAAAACCCACGATTCTTTTACTGTTTTTTCTCCAATTATATGGTCGAAAGCTTCTTCATCAACGTTCTCACTCATTGCAGCTTGTGCACAACGATCTTTCCATCTCAACTTGGTGAATGTCTCACTCTCTTTCTTCGTCGTATTTTTGACGTCTTTTGGCCACTCATAGCCATTCTCAACGATCTCCCAAAGCCCTTTGGAGATCAATTCTTTTTTCTTTTTATCACTCCATTCTTCGAAATTTGCTTTTGTGAGAAAAAACGACAAGAAAAATAGCATTGCCATAGTTTCAACCTGACGCTCTGATACCAATTTGTTGGAATTAAAGAGGAGGAGAATACTTAATTTTCTTGCAATACTTTTTACAATATTTCTTGCATTACTTGCCTCTACTTACAACAAAATATGACAACCCTTATATAGTAGACTAGACACCCTTACAAATACCAATAGACACCGTTTCAATAATAGACACACACTAAACGAAAAGATATGACACTTAAAACAAAAGACATAACTCTTGACTCAAAAGACATAACAAACTACGAGACACAATAAATTGGGCTTATTTTCCAACAATAACATGTTCCCGGTGTGCACGTTATCTGCATGGATTTTGGATGTAAGTGCAACTACTGTATAATAAATACATACAAATATTTAGTGCCACTAGTGCAAAGAAAAAGAAAGCATATGCATAACAAGGTGATAACAATTTAGTTTCTAAGACTTGCATGAAAATTAAGGGTGAAATGTAAAATGTAAATAACCATACAAATTATGAACCACTGAAAAACAGGCAAAATTTATAATTATATATATGTCTTTGCAAACTCAAAAGATGAAAAACCATTATAATTAAACATTGTAATTAAACATCTTAATTTGACATCTGCTTAAAAGACATGTGATGGTAGTCGAGGTTTAGCACGGACATACAAGGGATGCTTCCTAAGCAGACTGTTCTCCTCCTCATGAAAATCAAGCTTGTCGACCCCAGGTGGTAAGCTCCAATCGAACGCTTGAATCAGCCTAGCAAACAACATATAGGTCATAAGTGTTCCAAGCTCATAACCCAAGCATCCACGCCTGCCTCTCGTGAAGGAGACGAACTTCAGCTCTTGTTCAACCATTGTTATTCGATCAAGATTGCCCTGCATATGCCGTTCTGGGTCAAACTTTAATGGATCTTCCCAAATGTTTGGGTTCCTTCCAAGCCCAATCCTGCTAAGTAACACATGTGCACCTTTAGGGATAAAGTAGCCTGAAACTTTAGCATCACAAATTGCTACATGAGGGGCATTGAACGCTGTCACCGGGTGGAGCCTTGTCGCTTCTCTAGCAATAGCTCTTATGTATGGTAGTTTTGCAAAATCCGACTCTTGCACTAGTCTATCTTTTCCAACTACTCTATCGATCTCTTCCACTGCCTTTTTGTATAAGTCAGGTTTGTCGATCAAATGTGCTAGTCCCCATTCTACAAAATTTGGTGGGTTGTCCACTATAGCATACACGGCGTCCTACACACACACACAAATATAAATATAAATATATATATATATATATAGACAAACACACACACACATATACATAATATATATATATATATATATATATATATATATATATATATATATATATATATAGACACACACACACATATACATATAGTTATTTTGTATTTGATAAAGTGAAAAGTCATGCATGCATGATAAATGATCAATATTTATAATAGGCTGTTATTGATAGCTTACCACGCATTGTGCTTTGATCTCCTCTCCATTTAGCATTGGTTTTCCATCCATATCTTTGATGGTGATGAATGCATCAAGAGCATCCTCCACCTTCTTTTTCTCTCCAGTCTCCCACATCTTCATCCTTGCATCAATGATCAGATCATGGATTGAGTTCATTATCTTTAGATTTCTTTTAATTCTACTCTCGTGCCCTTCTATGTCAAGCCATCTAAGCCATGGGATGAAGTCGTTTGTGCAGAATGAGAAGATGTGAGATACAATATCCAGTGCTGTTTCCACATGCTTGGTCTCTACATCGCTTAGCCTTCCACCAAACCATCTTTGACCAAATAACATTCTTCTTATAATATTACCACTATAGTAACGTGACAACCATCTAACATTTATGATGTCATCTTTTTTATTTTTAACCAGTTGATCATGTATGAAACCGACCAAGTGATCAGCCTCTTCGGTTCTTAGACTCACATCGTTGTTTAATTTAGTAGATGAAAGAAGCTCGCAAGCCATGATTCTACGCATCTTCTTCCACTGGTCTCCGAACGGGGCAGTCACAACAGACAAGTAATTCCCTCTCCCTGCCATAAAATATTCAAGACTTTTATAATTCATACATGCTTGTATCTCGAACTAAAAGATTGTGTATATTCAAATAATAAATTACCAATATGTTCAGAAGACATAATCTTGGGCCTTGATGCAAACAAGGCATCATTGTCCTTAAGAAAGTCAAGGGCAATCTTTGGAGAGTTGACCACGACAATAGATGTTTTTCCAAGGCGAACGTAAGTTATGTCTTTGCCATCACAAATCCGGAGCATCCATCTAAAATAAGGTCTGTTTATCCACATTGTAACTATGCTTCCCAGGATCGGCCATCTAATAGGTCCTGGTGGTAAGGGATCACCTTTCTTCTTCATCTCTACTTTAAAAAAGAAGAGATATAATAAGATGAAAGAAGAAAGAATTAAGGAAATGAAGTGGATAGTCATGGAATGGCTGAATAAATAGTGGAAAAAACAAAAGAGTTGTGAAGCATTTATCGGCTGGTCTGAACGTTAATTTTAGTACTTTATTTATATGTACAAACGTGACGGCATCGCGCTTCTCGCGAGTGACCATGACACACGCTCCGCGCGTGGATTGTTATTGACCCGTTATTCAAGGGTCAACGCATACATAAATGAAGTTTTTTTTTTTAAAAAATTTCAACCGCACTGATCCTAGTTTTATGGAATAGTTTTTTAATTTAAAAAAAGAACAATTTTGACATTTTGAATTACATACAGTTTAGAATATGAAGAACTATTTGCTACTATCAATCCATATATGCATGGATTATGGGGGATGAGATCACCTGGTCCTATTCTTCCATGGTCCCCTGGACCCAACCAATCAAGGGTCCTGATTTTCGCTATTTTGCAATTAAACCTTTGGAAAAAAGCGTGGGTTTAATTGCAAAATGCACAAATCCTGACCCTCTAATTGGCTGAGTCCAGGGGATCAGGAAAGAATGGGTCCAGGCGATCAGCTCCCGGATTATGGTATACTGGTATGTAGGGGTGAACATTATTTGGTTAAACCAACCAAACCAGTTTAATTTGGTCGGTTTGGTTTTGAAATTAGATTGGTTTGTAATCGGTTCGAAAAAATATTTAGTTCGGTTATCAGTTTAACCAAATTATCCGAACTTTCATTATATTTTTAAAATTATCGATATTATAGTAAATATTTTAGGTCAATTTAGTTATATAAGTTAATTTTAATCATCACATTTATATCGGAATTACTTTTGAGAAGCATAAAAATCATAAACAATAATATCTTAATCATATATTTATAATTTATTTCAAATTATAGTTAATATTGCGAACATAAAGTCTAAAATATTTTTAGTTCGGTTAAATCGAATAGCCAACCGAACCAACCAATCTTAATTTAGTTGATTTGGTTTGTTTTCATTTTTATTGGTTTTAGTTTGGTTGACAATTTTCATCATCGGATAAACCGAACCAACCAAACGCTCACCCTACTGGTATGTGCATTATTCGTCATATATTGGTCTTCACCAAGTAATTAATCACACATTAATGGCTTTTAATCCAGCCAAACTTGAATAAAGCATACCATTGTAACATACATGCATGCACGTAGATCACGGACAGATAAGATGAATAAAAGGCAATTAATTCATCATAGGGATCACATATATGCATATGCCCACTCTTCATTTAAAATGATATACGATAAAACGGAAAAAGAAAAATCAATCAAATGGATATATGTAAAACAGAAACTTATTAATGAACTGAAGCGAACAGCAGCTATTTATAACATTCATATTCTTAATCCAGATAGACAATTAAATATAGCATATCACACTAATTGAATTAAAAGAAAAGATAGTAATATCATAATTCAAGGACAAAAGGCAACCAAATAGGAAGCAGCAGTACTGCAGCAGCAACCCAGGTAAATGTACTAGAGGAATCATCAAAGGCATAGCTGTAGGCTTGAGCGCAAGCAGCCTTAAACATCTGCGCATATATATGTCTTGGTAAATATACATAAGTCATTACAGTGCTGGAGATTCGAAAGAACATCCAAGCATGTACTTCAGAAAGACTATTTCCAAAATCAAGTTCCATACGAAAGCACATATCCATTTGATCACATATACTTATACTATATCAAAAACATAGACTTTTTTTTTTTTTTTTTTTTTTTTTTTTTTTTTTTTTTTTGTTATTAAGGAGATACATGTACGTTGTGCTTATCCCTTGTGTAAGATTCTGTTTAATTACATCTAGATATTAAGCTGCACTAGCATCATTTCTAACCATAGATTATGTTTACATCATAGTCATAATCAACATAATGCAAATAATAGTGGCAAAAAACTAAAAAATAAAACAGGAACTGCAGATGTAAGATTGATATTCATGCATGGGTTCATTGAACATAATTTATTATTGCAAGCAACTATTATATCAAGAATGATCTGCATAGTACATAAATCAATTTTTGAATATTCGACCATGGATTAGTGTTATAGCTGAAATGTATGTGTGTGTGTGTGTGTGTATGTGTGTGTGTGTGTGTATATATATATATATATATATATATATATATATATATATATATATATCATACAGCAAAGAATAAAGTGTACACAGTACATAAATATAATTAGCGTAACTATGCTTTTTGGTGAAGACTGATACCTGGAACAGTTATATATTTGATGCGTCCCCATGAACATTTTCAACATCCAAATGCAGGTGTTTCGAGCGTTAATGTATTTGTCTGACCAACATCCGGCTTTATTCATATGATTTAATCCTTGTGTTTAGAGTTTTTACTTCAAAAGTGCGCTGTCCATCAGATTAGAGCTGTGTAGGTTGAGTATATAAATGAAAAAAAGTAAAAGATAATTGTTATGTCTCATTCAGATTACTCGATCGAATCAAACTTCCCGTTGAAAGAAATATCAACAATTACAGAGTTCAAAGTTTAGTTTTCTTTTACTTTTTTTTTTATTTTCAGCAGTGTTAACTATCGTTAATGACAATCGTACATTAATGTTATGTATTTAAACAATGTAATTTTATATTATTTAATTTGTTTACTACATTTATTCTTATATTTTTCATTTTTTTGATTAAATATTCACAAATATGACGATATGTTTTGAGCTAATATTTGTTTGATTTACCCATTTCTTTCCAAATTCAATAATGATTTAAAACTGCTAGAAGCTTATTTTATTGTAGTTTATCAATCCTTCGTGGTGTAATATATATGTACTTGAATGTGCGTGATTTATACAAATACAATGGTAGAAGTTCCTAATTATCAAACTAGCTTACTTTTTAAACCTTAGTGTAATTTGATTTACACTTTTCTAAATATTTTTCTTTTTTTCATACCATTTAGTTAATATTTCATCAAACTCATATTTAAAAGATAGAATCAATGAAGATCTTTTTCTTCGATACTGTACAATTTAACGGTTAGTTTTTTCCATCGTTTTGCGATAATACTAATTAATACTATGTGTACTCTTCTCACAGTAATTTGACTTGTGGAGAAGTCAAATTTGGCCGCTCTTATGCTAGGTGAATTGCGTTGAAAATTCGACTTTATCGAATTATAACCTACAAATTCGTTAATTCGTTACACAAAAGACATTACAGAAGTGGTTGTCAATTGTATGATTTGGCACATATGGATCACAAGGAATAATATGATTTTTTTTAATGGTCATTAAATGCCTAATTATGTCATATAGATGATGAAGTTAGAAAAGTGGAGTTTATTCTATCGCAAATCAACTAGATTTACTGACTTCATACATGACGTTTACCAATTTCTTCTGCTTTCCTGTTTCAATATAATTGAGACTTCAACTGCTCTCTCCAGTTCATTATCGGAGTAGATGCCCATGATTCATTGACATCTACACTAGTCGCTCTGTTTGCTTCCAAATTCATCTTAATTTGACCTTCTTGCTGCAATAGAATTAACGTCTTCTGCTATTTACTTCTAATCTATATCAGATTAAGTTTGATTGTTTTTGTTCAGCCCGCTATTTTCGTTCGTAAGAACGATGTGCTAGTGGCTTATTGCAGTTATTTTCATCTCCCCCTCTTTAAGTGTTTTTGAGTTGTTTTTTGTATCATGTATTCTTCCACTGGTTTGTGCCTAATATCCCAAACTCTCTGTTTATATTTTGTTCATAAACTACATGATTTTGAAAGAGAGAAGCAAAAGAAAATGACATATATTTTAAGGTTGAAACATTATATTTAAACATTACGATGTGCTATTGACTGCAGGTAATTGTATAAGTTTTTATTCTCTCCCAACTCAAAAATGACAAAAAAGCAGAAAACACTAAAATGAGGAGCATCCAATCTGCTTAAAGACATGCGATGGTAGTCGAGGTTTAGCACATGCATAGAAGGGGTGCTTCCTAAGCAGACTGTTCTCCTCTTCATGAAAGTCAAGCTTGTCGACCCCAAGTGGTAAGCTCCAATCGAACGCTTGAATCAGCTTAGCAAACAACATATAGGTCATAAGTGTTCCAAGCTCATAACCCATGCATCCACGCCTGCCTCTTGCGAAGGAGATGAAATTCAGCTCTTGTTCAACCATTGTGATTCGATCAAGATCGCCCTGCATATGCCGGTCTGGGTCAAATTTTAATGGATCTTCCCAAATGTTTGGGTTTCTTCCAAGCCCAATCCTGCTAAGTAACATATGTGCACCTTTAGGGATAAAGTAGCCTGAAACTTTAGCATCACTGATTGCTACCTGTGAGACATTGAGCGTTGTCACCGGGTAGAGCCTCATTGCGTCTCTACCAATAGCTCTTATGTATGGTAGTTTTGCAAAATCTGACTCTTGCACTAGTCTATCTTTTCCAACTACTCTATTGATCTCTTCTACCGCCTTTTTGTATAAGTCAGGTTTGTCGATCAAATGTGTTAGTCCCATTCTACAAAATTTGGTGGGTTGTCCACTTTATTGCCAAAACCAATCATATACTTCATATATATGCCTCATCAAAACCTTTTTTCCTCCTAACCTAGATGGGTGCGACATACGGGAAAAGAGTACATATATATTCCATATATTAACATTACATCAAAACAACTCTCTTCATCACATTTCTCTCTCTATCAAATTACAACACACGCAACCAGAAAAATAAAGAAATACATAATAGCATCAACCAGTATCTATCAGATCCACACCCCAAAGCTTCAGAAAATCCGTCTTCATTTGAGATCTTTTAGTTTTACTGCCATTGTTCTTCACCAAAAAATACGCTTCCTTCTCACTCATTCGAACTCAAATTTCTTTAGCCACTCTTCTCCTATTGAACATAACTGCATTCCTCTCCATCCAAACCTGATACATTGCACAAGTGTATACTGCACATGCAATATCAAACGTTTGGTCCTTGTCTTTAAACACATATTGTGCTTGATATATGTATGTGTGTGTGTGTGTGTATATATATATATATGTATGTATGTATGTATGTATATAGTATCTGACAAAGTAAAAAGTCATGCATGCATGATAAATGATCAATATTTATAAGAGGTGGTTATTGATAGCATACCACACATTGTGCTTTGATCTCTTCTGCATTTAGCATTGATTTTCCATCCTTATCTTTGACGGTGATGAACGCGTCAAGAGCATCCTCCACCTTCTTTTTCTCTCCAGTTTCCCACATCTTCATCCTTGCATCAATGATCAGATCATGGATTGAGTTCATTATCTTTAGATTTCTTTTAATTCTACTCCCGTACCGTTCTATGTCGAGCCATCTAAGCCACGGGATGAAGTCGTTTGTGCAGAATGAGAAGATGTGAGATACAATATCCAGTGTTGTTTTCGCATGCTTGCTCTCCACATCGCTTAGCCTACCACCAAACCATCTTAGACCGAATAACATTCTTCTTATAATATTATCACTGTTGTAACATGACAACCATCTAACATTCGGTTCTTAGACTCACATCGTTGTTCAATTTAGTAGGCGAAAGAAGCTCGCAAGCCATGATTCTACGCATCTTCTTCAACTGATCTCGGAACGGGGCAATCACAACAGATAAGTAATTCCCTCTCCTTGCCATAAAATATTCCTGCCATAAAATATTCAAAACTTTAAGGGATCACCTTTCTTCTTCATATACTCTACTTTAAAAAAGAAGAGATATAACAAGATTAAAGAAGAAAGAATAAAGGAAATGAAATGGATCATCATGGATGACTTTTAGTGCAAAAGTGAAATTCATGTGACCCATTGTCATTACGTCTTTTATACTAAAATGTGTCTTTTTGGCTAAATTCTAAACTTTGTATACTTTTCACCAAGTTTTTGGCTAAGTTTGTTTTTCAGCATGTTTTCCATAAAGCAAAACTAATAGGCAACCAAATGAAAATCATAAAAGGAAACTTCATTAAATATCAGCTGATAGACAAAGCTAAAATATTTTGAATAACATAAACGTTATACCTCATCTTAATAGTAAAAGCAATCCCCTGCACCCATACCTCATCGACTGCCCAACTATTTGGGTATTCACCTCCATAATTTACTTCACTTGGTCGACTTGTGGTATGCTAGTCTTCATCCATGTAAATAATTTACTTTTTTTATTATATTTAGTTATGTCTCTCTCTCTCTCTCATATATGTGTGTGTGTGTGTGTGTGTGCGTGTATGTGTATATATATGCGTGTATATATATATATATGTATGTATGTGTATATATATATATATATGCACACACATAGGAACAACAATAATACCGTTTACTTCACCAATGATAGATATCAAAATCAGGGTAAACTCTAAAACAGTCATCGCATGAATCAAAAATACGTGAAGAAACAAACAAAAAACATAAAAAAGTAAAAATTCAACTACATTTTTCAAGCAGTAAAATCAGGTTATCAGTAGAAGAAACCAAGCACTTTACCACCAACGTTCTTCCTCCTTGCTTCTTCATTGTCTGTGATTCCAGCTGATGTGGTCAGTACAATGTACCCAAACTGATGTGATGGAAGCAACCTTGCAGTCCAAACATCTATGTCCTTCACACCAACATCAAATCTAGGACTTATAACACCACACTTGTTCAACTGACCATTCAACTCAACAACGATTTTACCAAATATGTGTAAAACTGGAAATGCTTTGCTTGAATAAGTTTAGGAAGGAATAAGACTTCTCTTCTTCCATTTTCACATCTTCTATCTTATCGTATCGTTGTTTTCATCATTTGATTTTTCCTTTTTTTCTTAGGAAGAAATTAACCTAAAATCGCATGTTAGTTTCGTCTACAAAATCAAAAGAAAAAAATATGATAAATAACTTCGTAATATTAGTAAACATTATTCTTAGTTAAAAGCTAAAAGATAATACTAACATATCCAAGGCATATTAATCCCATGGTATCTTTACAGTTAGTTGTACAATAGTCTAAGGATCATACAAAAGATCCCCCCACCTGTACTGCACACGTTTGATAATACAATAAAGAACAAATACATATTTCAATTAAAAAAGGGTAAAAGAAGAATAATTGATGACTACATGAATGTGGATTTTTTATTTGTGCATTATATTTCTTGCAATATTAAAATCCCATTTACTATATATGTAATAAGTTACACTTTCATTCTATATCAGTATAGCAGGATTATGCATTAGAAAATTTATTCATTGCGATTCAATTAATAGTCATGAAAAACATTTCAAAAGTTCAGTTTATACTTTATAGAGATAATAATATGCATCAATGGGAAAACATATTATTAAAGCATTCCAATAATGATTGCAAAGAAATAAATTAGTTGCTAACTTTGAAATCATAGTCACAAACGGAAAATAATATCGATTATAATTATGTAAAACCAAAAAAGAGAAAGCCACGTTGATACATATACATATACATACATACATACATACATACATATATATACATATATATATATATATATATATATATTTTATTTTTGAAATTGGGTATATATTATTAAGGCCTATTTCAGCCCAAGAGAGATGCGCATCAACATTTCGACAACGCACACAGTAGAAATGATTATACAAACGTGGCAATCTAAATCATAAATATAATTTTGTTTTAACCGCAACTTTCCAAATTAGGGATGGCCGCCAGCTTCGTCTTCAACGATCAATTCATGGCGGCTCTAGGTTTTGAGCTGCTGAACGTGGTTCCAGCGCACCCGCTCGATCCTCTACTCCAGTACGAGGTAGTAGTGTTACCTCAGATGTTGTAAGTCTTCTCCCCCTTGTGCGTAGAATCAAATTGACTTCAAATTCGATTAGCTTTGTAATCTCAGTCGCTGATTTCCTTTTGTTTTGAAAAATGCGCCTTTTCCTCTCCTTCCATATCCACCAACAAGCAGTAACTATGCAAATGCCGTACTCTTTTACTTTTGCATCTATGTCCGCCCAATTCAAGCTCAGGTGAGTAATTATGCTCTGAAAGTTTTCGTCTTGTGTGTTTGTAGTGTATTTCTGTTTGATGAATCCTAGAATTTCACATGCAAAGTTACACTGGAAGAATAAGTGTTGATGAGTCTCAACATTATTATCACATAGGACGCAACTATTGATAGGAATAATACCCCAATTAAACAGCCTGTCTCTAGTGGGAAGACGATTTAGCATAATTTTGTATGCAGTATGTGACACTTTTGGGGGAAATAATTTGTCCCAAATCACTTTGTGCCACTCCACCTTAGGTTCAGATATTCTGCTTGCATTCCATGCATCTTTTAATTTGAAGTCAGTGCCTGATGACCATTTCCATATATCAAAATCTCTATCAAAATATAAAGGCATGAATTCGATTTCCTTCTTCATAGCAAAATTACAAGGAATACCCTCGCAGTTCCATCTGCCGTCTTGAATGATGTGATTAACAGTTTGGTTTGGGCACCCATAAGCTGAATATGTGTCCCATCCCAGAGTGTTGATTAAAGATTTACCCTTAATCCAAGGGTCATGCCACAAATCAGTTTCATTTCCTTTTGCAAAAATTCTTTCACAATTCACAGCTAGCTTGTTTCTAACTCTGAGAATAGCTTTCCACGTAGCCGATGCATTATTATCTATTTCCATAGTCCAGAAATTAGTCCTGACATATCTTTTCCTCATCCATCTAGCCCATAATCCATTAGCATTTATGATTTTCCATGCTTGCTTTAGAGTAAAAGCCTCTCTCATGTCTCTAATTCTCCTCAATCCAACACCCCCTTCTTCTTTTGGTCCACATAGATCATCATATTTTATTTTATGTAGACCTCCCTTCCAAATAAAATC
Source organism: Allium sativum (assembly GCA_030737875.1). Classification (NCBI taxonomy): domain Eukaryota; kingdom Viridiplantae; phylum Streptophyta; class Magnoliopsida; order Asparagales; family Amaryllidaceae; genus Allium; species Allium sativum. Next base: position 385,035,717 of record CM060923.1, on the reverse strand, counting down.
TGCACACACACTTTCAATTTTTCTAATAGAAGCCTCAGGAATCTGAAATGTCTGTAACCAAAAATTAATTTTTGCTTGAATTACTGTGTGGACAAGTTCAATTCTTCCAGCAAAAGATAATAATCTAGAGTTCCACCCCTGTAGTCTTTCTCTGATCTTGGTGATAAGCACTGCACATTCTCTATCAGTTATTTTATTTGAAGAGAGAGGGACTCCTAGGTATTTTACAGGTAATTCACCCTCATTAACCCCCAAAATGTTGAGCACCCTTTCCTTGTTCACACAGAACTTATTGAAGTAACATTTAGTCTTTTGCTCATTCAGCTTGAGCCCAGCATATTTCCCCAAATTGTCAAAAATCAAAGTGATCGAATTCGCTGCTTTAACATTTGACTTGACACATATTATCAGGTCGTCAGCGTACAACAAGTGGCTAATGGACGGATGGAAATTATGAATTGGTTGTATCTCTTTAGCAAACTCTGCTAACTCCATCTGCTGTGTAAAATACTCCATAGCAATAGCAAACAAATAAGGGGAAAGAGGATCCCCTTGTCTGATACCTCTGTTGCTGGTAATAAATCCTTTTGGCACTCCGTTGATTAGAATAGAGAACGTAGGGGATTGTATGCACTCTGAAATTAATCTAGTAATTTTCACAGGGAAGCCCATTGCTAATAACATGTGAATAATGAACTGTCTGTTGACTTTATCATATGCTTTTTGCAAATCAACTTTTAAACAAAATTTGTCTGCTCCCTTTTTGTTGAAATTTCTAATAAGTTCATGAGCTAGGAGGGAGTTATCAGAAATACTTCTGCCTTTAATAAAAGCACTTTGGCACTCAGCGATCAAATTCGGTAGAACCACCTTAATTCTATTGCAAATGATTTTGCTTAAAATTTTATATAACACATTGCAGCATGCAATAGGTCTGTAGTCAGCAACCCTGGAAGGTTTCTCATTTTTTTGTATAAGACATAGGAACGTGTGATTAATTTCTTTAATAATTTTACCTGAGTTGAAGGCCTTTTGCACAACTGACAGTAAATTATCTTTCAGGTCAACCCAGTGGGTGTGGTAGAAGCTGGACCCGAACCCGTCGGGCCCGGGGGCGGAGTCAACACCAATGGACCAGGTGGCTTCCTTCAACTCCTCCTCAGTTATGCGCCTGCACAGCATTCTGCGCCCTCTGGCATTCAAGAGTTTGCGGGGGTTGATGTTGGGTAAGATTGTCTCACATTCACCATTATATAGTTCTGTAAAGTATTGTACAGCTTCATCTTCAAATTTCTTCAAGTCAGTTATAGCACTGCCATCCTGATCAAGAAGTTGAAAATTAAAGTTAGTATTACGTCTAACTGACATTTTAGTGTAAAAAAATTTTGTGCATTCATCTCCTTCTGTTGTCCATTTCTCCTTAGCTTTTTGTTTTAGCTCTACTGCCTTAATTTTTAATGCATCTGTTAGCTCGGTTCTACACTTTTGATATTGCCTCCACGTTTCATTGCTATCATCCCCATCATCTATTTGTTGCAGTAGTTCAGCATTGCGTTTTTCAAGTTCTTTGATACGAGCATCGTCTTTAGGTCGAATTTTATTCCATTCTTTGAGTTTGATTTTGGTATTCTTGAGAAACTGAAGGAAGTGAAACATGTGGTTATATGTAGACACCTCAAAGCTTTGACTGTCTACTGTAGAGTAATACCCTTGTATTACACTCCAATGATTAGCATATCGAAACGGTTTTCCTTTGACATCATTTTCTCGTTCAACCAAGCACACGTGGATAGGGCAGTGATCACTGGTTGATGCTGGCAACACATTAACTTTCAGATCAGAGAATTTATTCATACAATCAGTATTAATAAGTACTCTGTCAAGTTTGCATGAAATTTTCCGATTTTCACCACTTCGCCATGTGTATTGTAGGCCACAGTGGACTGGTTCAACCAATCCAGACGCAACAATGCAACTATTAAACTCCGATAACTGGGAAACTCTTACGGTAACACCCCCTTGTTTTTCGCTTGGTTTAAGTATAGCATTAAAGTCCCCCATAACTATCCAGGGGCCGTCCATGCTTTGGGCCACCAGTTTTAACTTGTCCCATAACTTAGTTCTTTCACTCGCATTATTACTAGCATAAACAACAGTTACACACATTTTAAGCCCTCCTGTGTTATTTATAGTGACAGTTATTTGTTGATCATCCTTGTCATTGATGACACAATTCCAAATTGACTTACACCAAGCTACAAGGATCCTGCCTTTATCAGTGAATTCGTTGTTGTTGATTAGATCCCATTCACTTCCCATCTGTTCACTCAAGAAACATAAATTATCTTCATTAAGCTTGTTTTCCAAGATACCCAAGAAGGAAGGAAGAAAATTCCTTCGAAGATTGTAGAGGTCTAAAAGTCGGGTATCATTATTTAGACCTCTAACATTCCAACTAATTAACGACATTTAGAATTGTGGAATTTACTCCTCAAGTCCCAAGGAGGAATTCCACGCCTACTATTAGCGTCTTCATTACTCTGCTGAGTGCGAAACTGTTGAGTATATTGTGGGTTTGATTTTGTATAGTTCTCGCCCTTGTTATTAACCTCATACTCTTTGTCTTCTTCTTTGTCCTCAAGACCAATGTTTAAATCTTTCAATTGCTCTACTGTTTCAAGGTCAGGAGCTTGAAGTGCCTGTTGCGGTGGACGAACAGGGGACGAATGAACTAGATCAACTACTCCAGATGTCTCAACCTGTGCCACCTGATCTGGTGTTGCATCCACAACCTGAATGACCTCATCTACTTCATCATCAGACTCGTTTTGGTTTGTACAGTTAAGGGGGGAGCTGGGTACAGCTGTTTTGTCACTGATGGACTCAGTGTATATGTGCTGTTGAACCTCATCAACAGAGTTTTTGGGCTGCTGGGCATCCTCTTTAGGGTTATCTTTCAGGTCTTTCCTAACCCAGACCTGACTAACAGGCTTCACTACAATGGCACATTGATCAGTATTGTGGCCAAAGCATTTGCAGTTAATGCAAGAAGGGGGAATGTGTTCATATTCTACTTGTTGTATATATATGTTTCCTTGTTTGTCTTTTCCCCTGATTTGCTTTTTCAATTCTGTGTTCGCTTTAATGTCTACAAGTACTCTAGCATAGTTTAGACGTTTGACATGTTTAGTGAGATCATCCATGGCCAACGGGGTACCAATTAAACTGGCTAATTTACATATACCTCTATCATTCCACAGTGATAAGTCTAGATTCAACAGTCTTACCCACACTGGGTGAGATTCAAGCATATCTCTTTCCAGTCTTAAATTTGGTTCCCATCGTTTGATGAATATCAGCTTACTATCCATGAACCATGGACCTTTATTCAGCACTTTATGACAGTCCTCTTCTAGTTCGAATTTAATTAAATAGAAACCATTTTCTCGTGCAAAAACATCCCACGCACCCTTTGGATTCCATTCTCTTCTGATGTACACATTGAGATGAACATAATATGGCCTTCTACCAACTAAATATATGTAGATCGAGTTCCTCCACATGTTTTTTGCTTCATCAAAAATAAGGTCGTCCAGATCTGCATATTCGCCATCGTCATCCTCTAAGTTTGCAAAGTTAGTGACTCCTCCATCAATTTTAGTGTTACCCGCAACCGCCTCAGCCCATGATCTTACCCCAGATCTGAAAATAGGGTTGGATCGTTGTTGGGGTTTTCCATTTCCTCCCATGGATCTGAAATTCTGATTCACACCCTGAGTTGCCGCCTGTAGAAAAGATTTGCGTCTCCTACGTACATCTTGCCAGCCTTCATCCGATTCCTTAGATTCTCCCTGATTATCATCAAGGCTATTAGATCTTGAATTTGAAGCATTGCCAGAGCTAGGGTTGGATATAGACGCCATATATATATATATATATATATATATATATATATATATAGTAAATAATGAACCAAATAAACCACTTAAAGTGTATTTGATTTCATAAAAATTTATAGCAAGCGGAAATATATTGTTTATTCTTTGAAAACAATTTTGCACTATACATTCTAAAAGAAGTGTAATTTATTCCCAATCTAAATGATTATTTGTTTACGATGTTTTTAAGCTTTAGATGACCAACATCAAAGACTACCCAAATTACTGGTAACCCTAATAAACATTGACTTATAACGTAAGTTACTACAACATTACAAGGAAAAGCTGTTTTTGCAGCGGTAAAATCCATTTCCAATCCGTCGCTATATTGGTTTTAGCGATGAATTTCCTGTATAACACTGTTGTCGGTAAAAAGCATGATAGTAATTATGTCAAATTTTGGTGACAGAATTTAGCATGAGTTTTCCGATAGTTTTTCGTCATTATACTATTTATATTATAAAAATATAATTTTATTTATTAACTTAATTTTAATTTATTTACCGACGGATAAGTAATTTATAATAAATTATTATTTATAAAAGGCATTGGTAAACCTTTACAAATTGTTAAGGGATTAGCGACATAATTTGTTGTTGTTCCCTTTCTAATATGGTAATGAATGTTTTTTTACCATCCTTTCCTTTCAGCTTTATGTACTAATATTATTCAACTATAAATACTGATATCAAAAGATAGCTAAAAAAAACAGTATTAATTTACCGTCCACGTACAAATAACACTATATCATAAGCAACAAAACAACAAGGACAATATTAATATATCACATTGAAAAAATATCTGCAATCCTTCATGTTGTGCACCAAGCTGACTTATGAACAACAAAATTATTCAGCTGGTGTAAACGTTAAACCACATACAAACAAATACCATCCATAGCAGTACTAAAACCATATAACCCTCTACAAAACACTCGAAACAACCCAAAAACTATATATATATATATATATATATATAAAATAAAAAGAAGTAGAATATCTAGCCCAAAACAAATATCAATAGTTTCCAAAAGTAAGCTAGACCTTCAAGTTTCAGCACATATCTTCCGGCGCTATTCACAAATGCCAAACTTAATTTTCATAGGGACCAAGTAGTTTCCAGTTGTTTAAGCAAAAAATATATTTCGTTCAAACGCATATGCATATAGAACTATAGGATCCATCATCCTACAGAAGCAATTTTTACCTTCAACTGTATGTTTCATTTATAAATCAATATTAATGCAAGAGAGCCAAAAATGTGAATAATCATTACCTGTTTCCTTCTAACCATCCACGGAATGGGTCATCTGAAGTACTTTTAATGACACTAGGCTTAATCGTAACAACTGGAATGTTTCCTCTCATGTTGTTTATCGCCATTTCGCCCATTGCCATTGTAAACACATACGTATCTTGCCAACCAAACATTTTTTCCCTATAACAATTGCCATTATACACTTTTCCTAAGAAACTTATACAACATTTATTATGAACAGTTCACATGACATGTTTTTAATACCGAAGAAAGAGGAACATAGGTAGCTTTTTGATAGTTTAGGAACAAGATTAAAACCTTGCAATACAAAGATCCTTCGGATTTTGAATGGATGAGGCGTTAGAAGCAAGAATTTGAGATGCAAAAGCCAACTTAATCTTATTTTCAATATCCAGTGATGGTAAAGCTAATCCAGAAGGCATGTTCTCGCTTGTAATTGTATCGCCTATGCAAAAAGCCTTTTCCATGACTCTGCCTTGCCTTTGCCCGTTCACATATGCTGCCAATAAATAACAATACATAAATAATCAAAACATAAGCATTATAGCGACTATACCTTTTTAAAAAATTATCAATCAATTACTTGTTGATATATGTAAAATTCGAAAGTTTTTTGAATCGTGTCTTGAACATAAAATTGGCCCGAAACCCCTTTAGATGACCTCTTTTGGGCCTGAAAGCGTCAATTTCGGTGCATAGCATGGTAACTCTTGTAGCCCTATGAATTAGCTTTAGGTTCAACTTTTGTTTGGCCCAAATGGCCTTATGGTTTGAAAGTTATGCACGTTTCTGTAAACGCGCGTCGGTCGCTCAAAACTGCTCGCGCAACTCGGCATGGCCAGCTCAGTAGACTTCACATCACCGATGCCACCGCACCTAGCATCGCATCATCCTTCACATTGTACCGCACCACCAACAGCGTGTCACATCCCTCCATCACATCACATTCCCCCGCTTTACAACCAAAAGATCGCATCCCCATTCTTTGCCTTTCTCTATGCTCTACATCCCCCAGGATGCAATCTCGCACCCTCTGGATATGGGACATCACATCCCTCAAGGATGCGACCCCGCATCTCTTGGATGCGATCCCACATCTCCTGGATTGGCTCCATGCTTGGCCTTCATTTGGATCTTTTCCCTTGGAATTTTTGACTTCTAGAGCTCTAAAAGCATCAATAATAGCAGTGGGCATGGACCTTTAGAACGTGGCATATACATTTTTCATCAATTTTTGGACATCTACAAGCATAATCACACTACTTTTGGACTGAATTGGACTAATTAGACAGTTCGTGGACATTGAAGCTACTTTTGGACATAGTTGATCAGGTCAACCCATCTCAACAAAGAAGAAGGAAAGTTTAGTCAAAGTTTAGCATTTATACGACTTTGTACACAAATATTGTCCAGACTTGTATGTCAATTGTAATCGAATATTATATGATGAATGATCATCATAAAGTGGACGTAGGCGTTAATGCCGAACAACTATAAAAAAGTTGTGTCTCCCTGCATTTAGTTTACTTTACATTCAAATTATTGTGTTGTTCTCACACACACACTCGGGTGTTGGCGTGTAGACAATTTTCCCGATCAACATTTTGGCGCGTCAGGTACGGGGCACACAACTTTGACCTCTACCTCAGACTTCACTCATGACTTCGGTCTTTGGATTTCAGAATACAACCTCAGCTTCACTCGCTTCCCGACACGGCTAAGCAAAAACAAGTAATTTGCTCAGAAGGAGCAGGTGTCGAGGAAGAACAAGAACTTTCCTCGAATGGAAACCCATCTAACTACGTCACCCGAGACAATATCGATAGAGTCATCAAAGATCTGGCCAAAGATCTTACCTCTCTCTAAATACAATAAGAAGAACACTTCCATCGCCGGTGGACTCCATGACCACTTTTCTTGCCCGAATTGAGGGGTTTACGAGGCATTCGAGCCAAGGAAATCTTTTCGGAACAAGTGCTAGCATTTCGCATGGCTTAGCTCGGGACTTGCCGCAATTCCAGAAGAACAACCCAGCGTCGATACCAATCCACTGACAACTATCGGTTCGGCTAGGTTCGGAGGCAACACCCCTAGTCCCATCCAAGACTCAGCTCAGGTTGAAGCCAATTATTCTTTAGGATTAGGCAGTGGAAATGTCACTCAAGCGCCAACGTGCGCAGCTTTGGACATAGGAACTCCCGTAGTTCCTAATCTTCGATTCATGCCAGAAGAGGTACCTCAGGCTAGGATCGATCATGATATTCTACTTGGCGCTCGAACTTTCGCTAACTTTGGACTCGATGTTAGGGGTATAGGCATTGATTTACCTAATCTGAACCCATTTCTCGGCACAGGCGAGACACTACGCAAGTTTCTTGAGCGATTCAATGCAACGTTGGCCTCTATTGACATGAGATATCTGTCCATGGTCTTAATGGTCGCCATCTCTGTCATTCTTGACAAAACCAACTTAAAGATCTCACTGCGAAGGGACCCACCGATGGATCTAACTGAATTCTACTTCGAGGCTGAAAGATTTCTAAGTGAGGAAGACTCCCACGACGAAAAGCCTGTACAATGAACCAACTCTACAGCAGACTTGGGGCCATCCACCCTTGACATAGGCAAGGGTAAGTCTCGGGACAACCAAAACTTGTAGCTTCGCTTCGAGTCAAAGTTCCCATCTTAAACCGAGCTCAACCAAAGTCTGGAAAGGATCTACCTCGACACTTAAGAGACTATGCCTTTCCCAAAGCCGGCCAGGAGATACTCGACTTTGCAGCAAGCAGCCTCTGACAAATACTACCTCTTCCATGGGCTTTTGGGTCATGACACTGATCATTGCAGGGTGTTCCATGATCACGTTGAAGCCCGCATCAGGCGTGGCGTGCTAAGGCAGTACATATTAAATCCATCTACCACTGCTGCACCACCGGCGCTGCCCCCTGCAACATCTCAAGATAGGGTTAGTACTGCTCACCCCCAGGGCACGATTATCAACTAATCTTTCTTAGCAAACTCCGTGGCTTTCCCGGACCCTGGTCTGATACCTTTTGTTGTTTTGTTTTGTGTGGCCTCTCTCCCTTTTTGTTTGTTCATTATCTATGTAATCAAAGTCGCAACGTCGGCCCACAAGCATGGAACGGGCTTGTGATCTCCAGTTGTGTTCGGGGTTGGACTAATTACCGTTGTACTCATAGGGAATTAATAAAATGCTACTTTCGAGCTCCGGCTCAAACTAGACCAGTCCAATATAAATATAATTCCACACTAGACCAGTCCACTAGTCCAGTATAAATGTGATTCAACACTGGACCAGTCCGGTATTAATATGATTCCACATTGGACCAGTCCAGTATAAATATGATTCCAACATGGACCAGTCCAGTATAAATATGATTCTACACTGGACCGGTCCAGTATAAATATGATTTCGCACTGGATCAGTCCAGTATAAATATAATCACACTGAATCCGTCTAGTATAAATATAAGACTCTGGTTTCCCCCTCCTTGATTAATCGAATATGAAATTTGAACTGCGGTTCTTAACTTCAGATTCCAGTAAAGCGACTTCCCCCAAAGGTTAGGTCCATCGGTTGTTAAGATTCTGCGAATAAGTTTGCCAAATATAAGAACTACACAACTTGGTCCGCCGAGCATGGGAGTTCCTTGTCGCAACCCTCTCATCGTAGAAACCTTAACAAACTGGCCCTCCATACGCATAACATTGCACAACTTGGTCTGCCAAGTGCAAAACCCTCTTTTGCAGGTGTAAATTTTCTCCGGCAAGGCCCAAGCAAGCCCATGGCTTCTTATTTCCTTTATCTCAAGTATTCTAGACTCGACAGTCCATTCTAAATACGGTCCCAGTGATCGTCAGACTTCTTTCTTTATTACGATTTCAGTGATCGTCGGTCCTCTACTCTATTACGACCTCAGCGGTCATCAGCTTCCACCGGATTTTGTAATTTCCGGTCTCCATGTACATATATAATATGATCCGCTATAATCATGGCTCTTAGGCTTCCTGCTTACAGAAGTTCACTTCGGAATTCTCCTAGCTCTGGTTTTCTGGATTTCTGGTCTCCTCGCAAAACACGTCTTCCTTCTATCAAGTAAGACATGTTTTTAGGTGCCAATATTGACATGCTTTTTTGTCAAAGCTGTCACACGTCAAGTTTTCAGCTAACAACTTGTTCAGGCAACAAAAGCATCGTCGGCCAACACGAAGCAGTTTGGTCCAAATCGCGTCTTGAATATAAAAATGGCCCGAAACCCCTTTAGATGACCAATTTTAGTCCCGAAAACGTCAATTACAGTGCCATGCACAGTAACTCTTCTAGCCCTCTGAATTAGCTTTTGGCCCAACTTTCGTTTGGCCCAAACAGCCTTACGGTTTGAAAGTGATGCACGTTTCCGTGAACACATGTCGGTCGGTCAAAACTGCACATGCAACTCGGCATGGCCAGCTCCGCAGACTTCGCATCACATCGCCGGCATTAACAAACCTAGCATCGCATCATCCTTCACATTGCACCGCATCACCAACAGCGCATTGCATCCCTCCATCTCATCACAATCCTTCGCTTCACATCCAGGAGATCGCATCCCCGTTCTCCGCCTTCCTCTATGCTCTGCATCCCCCTAGGATGTGATCTTGCATCACCTAGATTGGGACTTCGCATACCTCAAGGATACTATCTGGAATCTCCTTGTGCATTTACTTACTTTTTCCTTCTTATTTTGCGATTGTGGCTCCTTTTAATTTCAAACCATATTGGTGAAGTATGGTTTGCGTACCTTTAGCGTTGAACCATTTTTGGTTTAAACATTTAGCGCCCACCATGGGGTCGCATTCGCATTTCCTTCTTCACGCATCCCTCGATCTTAAGAGCCTATCATTGAAGTTCTAAGCCTACTTCTACCATAGATTCTCCAAATCTACTATGATCCAGGCCATCTGACGAATTTTCTCCCATAAGGTTGAGACCCTTGTCGAAAATAATGGCCAAATCGAAGAAGACCACAAGAAAATCATTTGGAGAAAACGACAATGTTGCTAACAACGAAGTTACACCACTTACTAACCATTTAGAAGTTGGCGAAAACTCGATAGGTGGAGTCGGTGTGACTAAGAATGAATTAAACGCCGTTATTGCCAACATGAACCAAAGAATGGATGCCTTTACCAAAGCTATGATGGAGAAACTTGACGCCATCCTTAATGCTCAACCAAATCCAGCCCCTCCGAAAGTCCATGTTGATCTCAAAGAAAATGGCAACTCGTCCGCTTCTAATCTTAACCGCAACAACAATATGGAGACGATGACGACTAGTTAAGTGATAAGGATGAGGCTAACATCGAAAACTCAAAGCCAAAAGCTAAGAATCATTCCGAGATAAAAACTCGAAGGGTTACCAGTCCCGTCATGGGGGAACCTCCTCGTCGAGAAGGTAAAGGACCAAAGCTCTCTAGCTAGGAACGCATGCCTAGATGAACATTTGGTAAAGAGCTCAGCTTCACAGAGCGGCATACCGTTGAAGAGTACATCTCGGATATGATAGAACAAATCATAATGAGAAATCAAGCTCTCAACGAAGATGATAGGGAATGGATTTCTCTCATAATAGGACTCCATTTACTGAGAAAATTTGAGAAACCGAGTGTCCGAAGAAATTCAATCCTCCAACCTTGCCTCCGTACAATGGCCTTGTTGATCCAAACTACTTTCTTTTCAAATACGAATGGCATATGAGTGCAGCAAAAGCAATAGACGAGATGAGATGTTTATATTTCCCTCTCTACCTAGAATGTGCTACATCACTATGATTCACAAAGCTACCACCTAAGTCCGTAGACTGATTCTCTAACTTGACCAAAAAGTTCAAGGAATAGTTCCACCTGTATGCTACCAAAGCCAAGGATGCTATAACACTTTTAGCAATGAAGCAAAATCCAGGGGAATCCGTTAAAGCTTTTCTCAATCGATTCAACGTTGCTTTGTTTGAAGTAAGAAATCCAGAATCTCGCATAATCCTCATGTCTCTAATCGGCGCCATAGTTGAGAAGAGCAAATTCAGTAGTTGGATTAAAATGAAAAAATCGAACATGCTTGAGAAATTCTATAAAAATCCGAGGAATACATGATAGTCGATACTAATCCTATACCTCTTCAGATTATTGATGCTAACCCTCTTCTTGAAGCTCTCAAAAATGCTGCTACCCAATATAATCAAAAGAATAATCAGGGGCAGAAACGAGCCAATGACGGGAACGACAACAAGGCTAATAAGAAGTCTCGCCTTTTAGAATCATCAGAGCTGACGCCTTTGAATGACACTCCTGAAAATATCTATCTTGCAACAAAGAATTATGAAGAGTATGCGGATCCAAATCCAATAAGGATAAGCGACAAAGCAGCAAACTCGGGAAAATTCTGCAGATTTCACAACCAGCCTAGTTTACACCAAAAATGGTCTAAACACTCAAGTTACTAAACTGTACTTCACCAATTCGATAAGGAATAAATGGAACTGTGTCTAATCAGCAATAAAAAGTGAAAAATGCGAGAAAAGTAAAATAGAGATGAGATTTAGAGTGGTTCAGCCGTTAACGAGGCCTACGTCCACTATGAAGGTGATTTCCTGTCTTATAATGAGAATCGTAAAGTACATCAGCTTTCTCTCTTCATACATCTCTATATTCATTGAATATACCCTTGTTTATATATTTCAATCTGAGGAATTATACAAGAGAGTAGTAGAATTTGAGGAGAAGAAGGATGAGTGGATGATTAAGAAGAGGGATCTCTTCCTTTTCCTTCATCGTAAGATTGTCCTTGATGCCATGGCTGAATCTGTGGTTGAGAATCAAATTCAGCAGTACTTCGTCCTTTTTTTAGTCGTTCTCCCCTTTATGTTGGTAGCCATGGTGTATTTATAGGTGAACTTCCCTTGGTAAGTGATCTGGAATCCATTTATCCAGGTTGTGGATCATTCATTCTATTAATTACAACCATGTTATTGGTTAGCTGTAGCCAGTTGTCCGTGGTTGTATCCAGTTATCATGTGCGGACGACTCGTTGGAACGAGTATCTTGAATAGCTGAGCGGGTACAATGTAAGCGAGTGTCCTATGAGCGCTTTGGGAGATCTTGTGAGAGCGGAATGCAGGTTTGGAATTGATTCTCCTTTGTTCCTTGCGCGACCGTCCTTCTTGGTCCAAGGGCGCTCGTCTTCTTGCTGCCTTTGTATGGTGCTGTTAGGCTTTATGGCTATGTTATGAGGTCGTTCCTACTTATGTTGAATGGACGACTTGCTTTACTTTGGTGTTCGAGCGGTTCTCAGGATCTGCGACCTTTATCTTTATCGGGTCGCACTTCTCATAATATGTTGTGTTGTTGTCTTCGGTCACACTAGTTGACTTGACCTACCTTGGGTTCGATATGTGCGGTTGCATCGTGCACGACCGATCCTGATGATATCCGCCCTGTATCCTTTACCCAATGTGCGTATGGATTTTTAGGGATTAACACTTGCCCCTCGAAGTCCGTGATTTCTTTTTGTACGGAATCACTAGCTTTGAAATATTTAATCGCACATTGGTTGGTGGGTTTGTCCTGACTTGTTGAGGGCCCGGTCATGCCAAATATTAAGATTACTTCATCGTCGCTGATTGGTATCGTCTTTTCCTATGAGCGAGAGGCTCGATGTATCTTTTTGATTACTATGCGAAAAGCTGAATTTCGGGATGCCAGTTGGAACTTGATGAGACACTTCTTGCGTAATTGAGCACTAAGCTGACGTGGTGAGAATGTACTGGATGGATTAGGATCAACGTTCTGCGCCCTCACAGATAGCTTATATTTTCAAAATTTGGGTATTTTGAAAATTTCCTGTCTTTGGGCACTTGGCGGGATATTTCCCGCGTACGTTAAACCGGATCACCAGATCTTAATTGAGCTATCATATCACAAAAAAGGGGCTTCTAGTCCTCTTAAGTATTGTCTCTTCATTTTCCTGCTTTCATATTTCTTCAATAAGCTCATTTTAATGGCGATTTCATCGTATAAGACCTCGTTGTTGCTTCTTGAGGCTTCGATTCTCTTTACTTGATCGATCGTCTTGCCCGTCTTCCTCTGGTCGACGGTTTCTGTCAACTTTGTTTTCGGCTACAACGCTCCTTTCTTCGAGTTGAATTTCACTTGTAAGTGAATTTTCTTCTTTTTATCTATGATTCTGGGTTAACTCTTTTAGCTTTGTAAAGGAGGATTCTCAATTGGCAACACCGAGTTGCTGGCACACATGGTTGCGATATTTGAGAAGCGTTGATTTGACTTGGTATGTGCTTGGACTTCATGCAGAATCCTTTGGTGATAAACCTTAGCCCTTTTTACGTTGGCAAGTCATTTATCGAAATGATTAAGAGACGATATCCCCTAATTCGCCATGCCTTAACCGGCTGTTCAATGGAATACTTATATCATGGTGATACTTATGCTTTTCCTTTGACCCTTAACCATTCAGTTTGTAATTTCTTTTTAAGCATACTTATTTGTAGTGTCATGTGACTAACCGCCTGTTCATCTCAATCCCAGTTAACTTATTATGTCTGGGGAATAAGAGGATTTGGATCTGGTAGGTAAGGTTTCCTCGGCTACTAGTTCTGGTTTGGTTGTTAGTCAGATTCATCCCCAACCTCGCTTTTTTGATGGGGTGGCGGCCGGCTGCCATAAATCGACGCTTCCTTTTGATCAGTTTTTTCAAATGTGCAATCGCTTTGGGTTTTCACAAGATGAAACTAGATTTCCTAAAAAGGGAGAGTTGGCAGATTGTCCGCCCTCCGGTCATGTAGCGCTCAATTATCACATGCTGTCCAGTGGGGATATCCCCCCTTCAATCGTTATCTAGAGTCCATTTTGAGGCAACTAGCCATTGCCTCGTATCAGCTGCATACTAGTGGGTATAAAATCTTACTTGGGCTGTACATACTTTTCATGAAGGTCCGATAGCGGGAACCCATGTTTGCGGATGTTTGCTCTTTATATACTTTTAAGAGGAGGGAGTTAGACGGTCCCTCTTTCTTTTTTATGGAGAGTATGCATGATAGAATTATCACTGGTTTGATGGATGGATCTAAGGGGTTTCCGGATCAATATTTCTTTGTTCGGTGTCCTAGTAGATTTCATGGACGATGGGCCGAAGGAGGTAATTATACCTTTGCTCCTAGAGTTCCTACTCCTTTACTCTTTCTCGTTCGGTTTTCTTTCTGATTTTTGTAGTGATTCCTTCTGCTGCGGGGCTTACTTTGGATCAAGGCCTCCTTAATTCTTTAATTTCTATTGACAAAAGGGAAAGGAGCAGAGAGGTGTTGCTTTCATAGGTAAACCTCCGTAAGTACCAATTAATTTGCCCTACATGATCTCTTGGAAAAGCTTTTCTTCACTCCTAAAGTCCTGTTGGTAAGACTCTTAAAGTGAAACGTTTAATCCTTGATATGAGCGATTGACCTTCGTTGCTGATTATCGAAGGGGGTGATAAGAGAGTTGACGAGAACACATATGGTTTGAGGGTCGATGTAACTTCTGGAACAACCACCGGGAGTTCTACTTGTCCTGTTTTTCAGACGGAAGGTTCCTCAGGGGCATTTGGAGACCTGGGGGATTTGGACTCTCCCAAATATTTGAGCCAAGGTGATGTGGTGATGCCTGACCCGTTGTATCTTATATAGGAGGAATGCGAGGGCCTGCTCAGCGTCCTGAGAAAGTCTCTGTTTTCATAGCTTCCCCTGGAAGCGGTTTTGACACCATTTTACTTACGGCATAATTTCCCATTAGTTTTACAATCTCTGAATGCTTGCTGAACTCATACTTTGTTTATTTTCTAGGTGTAAATGCAGACTGCTCGTTGTCGGATAGTTTCTCCCAACAAGCTGATCTTATTGATCCACGAAGCCACCTACAGTCTTGTCTTTCCTGTTATTCAAAGCGCCCTCAATTATCTTTAGGTTTTCAGGTCCGACATACCTCTGAACTTTCAATGGTTGATTCTTTAAGGCGCGAAGGACTTGATTAGGGTAAGATGCTTGCACCGACTGAGTCTTCTGCGAGATATATTGCCCCGACTCCTGCTCAAATTCAAATAATACGTGATCGTCCACCTTATAAGGTTCCTCCTGGAAATTCACCGCTCAAGGAGCGCTTCAGTGGTTGGGACTTGAAGGGATTGCATTTCGATCTGGATTTACACCTTCACGATAGGCGAAATGCTACGAAGAATTTGGATTCCATAAAAAGTGGTATGAGCAATCAACTTGGTGTCGTTAAGGATCAATTCAAGACACAGTTGAATCTGGTCATGAAAGATGTTGATAAGCAACTGGAGCATTGGGCCAAATTCGGTTATGAGTTCCCGAGATTGAATGCGCGACACCTTGACCATATCGAAACCTTGGAAAACGACAAAACTGGCCTGATCCACTTGATTAAATCCCAAGAATCTGAGATGGCTTCTTTAAGGAGCGGTCATGCTAAAGTGGACAGCTTAGAGGCCAGAAATGTTGACCTCAAGAAGGAATTGAAGGGTGTACGAGCGCAGCTTTTAAAGGCTCGATCTGCTCGAGAACTTGCTGAGCGCCATATGGCATCAGAAAAACAGGCTTTGATTTCTTTAGAACTGGAAAACATGGCTCTCGAAGGCCAACTTGCTTCCCAGAGTGAAACCCTCAGAACCTTTGAAAGGGTAAGATCAAGTTGCAAAAAGATCTTGATGAAGCTAGAAATGGAATTGACAATACTCTGTTTCAGTTCTATGTTTGCAGTGTCATGAGCTGTGGAAGCTTGAGTTACTTGGATAAGTATTTTCCACGGACTCTGGCCCTTGTTTGGGAGCAAATACTTTCGTATTACGACGATGTCGATGATGAGTTCCTTCAAGAACAGCTTTTAGAAGATAAAGATCGCGAGGCTCTAGTTAAGGGTAGGAGGATTTTGGTGAACGAGCAAGTTCAATCGCTTAGGAAGGAACGTCAAGACGCTATGATTCCTTGTGCCCCACCTGACTCTGTTGGGGTTGATACTTCGAGCCCCCTTATTCCCCCAACGGATCGCTCTACCTTGCATGTCGCTAGAGCTTGACCTGTTACTGAGTGTTCATATCAAGAAAATGTTGTGGCACAGTGAGCAGGTTACGGCTACACTTCTTTAAACGCGGACAATCGTGGAGCTGACTTCGTATATCAAGCAGCTTCAGGTAAAATTGACATCTATCAACCAGCCCCGGATCTAGATTTTCTTATTTCTTCACCTGGGATTGCTGAGTTTAGTGCTTGTTACCCTGTTGCATCAGGTGTGCCTTCGCCCTCTCCTTTAGTTGCTTGCGGCGCTGCTGCCCAGCCTGCTACCGTCGACTCTGTTTTGATCTCCACCAGTATTAATCCTCCCCCCATACCTTCATCAGATGACCCACTTTTACCAGATGCGTCCGATCTGGAAGATTAGGACGAGATTTGGAATACCAAGGTTGTGTCCATCCTGAAACGCAAAAGAAAACTAACTGGTTAATAATTGAAGATCACACGTCTTTTCCTTTTGTCGACTCTTTTGTGTAGCTGGATCAGCAAAAGCCTGAACAATTGGTCCATCCTTCCCTGTATAAAAATAGCACTTGTGACCTTTATGGTCTGATTTTAGTTTATTTTCTTTTACTTGTCACGTACTTAGATCGGTTGTTTATGCGAGTGCCGACCCTAGCTTAATATTTTATATTTGCGGATTTACGTTTGTATCGCTTAGGGGCTATCATGGTTTTATTACTTTCATTCTTATGAGTTGTCGTACTTTTAGTTTGTTGTTCGCGCAAATCTTATCATTCGAATAGTTCTCGTAACGAAGTTATAACTAGGCTGTGGTATGTTTTGAGTGGGCATTGGTATTTTTTACACAATGGTGATGTCCGCATAGCAAAGCTCTTTTTGATTTCACAGATTCTGTTGATTTCACATCGTAATTTGGTCAATTCATGATTTCTTAAAAGCAACGCATGGTTATTATGTGTTTTCTTTTGGGTGCCCCCACGGGAGGTCTTCGGTTTCAATTTCGACCCAAGTTCAGCCTTGTTAGTCCTGATTTTTCAAGGACTGAAAGACCTTGTTGGATACCCCCATATTGTTAGGATTTCTAGTACCCCCTTTCGGCTAAGATTTCTTCTTTATAATCAAACCTTGCCTTTTTTTGACTTGGTTAACAACAAGGAACAAGAATGGACACCCCCTTTTGGTTACGGTTTCTGTTTTGTGCTGTTCCTTCCAGCATGTTTAATCCTTCCCCATTTTATGCTTCATCCCGAGGAGCGGACACTAATTTGTCTCCACGAGCCTTGACTCAAAGAGATAAACTTCGTTCCCTTCACCTAACAAGGTGCCCCCCGTGATTGGCAATTTTTTCTGTTTCGGGACATGTCGGTTTTTCCGACTTTTTGCCATACCTTAGGGCACAGACATTGGTTTACCTCATTGAGTTTTTTTTCTCAAGTTGGAAAACTTGTGCCTAGCACCTAAGAAGGTGCTTTTTCGGTGGGCTTAACAATTTTATCCGTGGGACATTTTTACCATCTCCCTTCCAACAAATGCTTGCTTAAGGAAGTTCCACCTTTTGGCTTGTTGTTTGTCTTTAGACAGCACACCCGGTTGAGATGATGTGCCTATACATCTGAT
Source organism: Allium sativum (assembly GCA_030737875.1). NCBI lineage: Eukaryota > Viridiplantae > Streptophyta > Magnoliopsida > Asparagales > Amaryllidaceae > Allium > Allium sativum. Next base: position 385,017,788 of record CM060923.1, on the reverse strand, counting down.
TTGGTTTGCATGCCTCTCGCGATGCATTCAAATCATCTTGCTCAAGATATGCTTTAAGAACCTTCCCTTTGCAATTAAGATGGGTATGATTAGCTGCTCCTATCATGCCTACATTTGAAAAATCAGTTTTCAGTGTACAGCGATGAGTATGGTACTCAAGTAAGTACATGATAACTTCCTCTGCATATGGCATTTGTTAGTGATTCATCGCCAAACACGAATATAGAAATTGGAAAAACAAAGTAGAACGACTACTACTTCTTAAGCAGACAGAATACAAAAGAAAAACTGAGTAATAAGGCGGGATCACGGGAATTTTAGTTCAAAATTCCATGATCAGGACACCAATCGTTGATCCTTAGTCACGCATCAGTTCCGGGCTATTTTAGGCCCTTTTCACGGAGGGTTTGCTGCCCCTTGTTTGCAGAGAAATGGGACAGTGGCCTCACACATATTATTTTAAATGGTTCTTTATGACCAGCCTCTCGATTAGCGACTTCAAATGTCTGCATTCATTAGTTTTGTGTCCTGGTTGGTCATGGAATTGACAGAACCTTCATGATTTCATGGTAGCATTTTTGACTTGCATCCCTTCTGGGATTGGATATTTTATAGCGTCCTTCGTTACCTTGAAGATATTCTCTATGGTGTCATTGAGGGGGGTAAACTCGGAATTTTTGAAAAAACGCGGTCTCCTTCTGCGCTGCTTGGCTTCACCTCTTGCACATAGGATATTCTTTCACTTTTCATCTCGTTCCGCGGAACGAGCATTTTTCTCCTTGCCAGATCTTTGCCAGGATCCATAATTATGGAAGGCAGCTTCCAGAATGGAACTTTCTTGTTCAGCGGAATATTCCATTTCGCTTGCACGACTTGTTTGAGAGAACGGATCGTCAGTGACACCTACTGTGGATTTTATGGCAGAGGCCTGGATAACGAACATTGACTCGATCTTATTTATCAATGCGTTGTTTGCAATAGTGATTTGACTCGTTATTCCTGCCATTGCTTCTTCCATCTCCCTTCTGATTATGGCTACCTCAACTTGTAACGGTTCCTTTTCTCCGGAATGGATGGTAAGCGATGTGTCAGCGCCGGAGACGTCACCAATTTTGTCCGCAGCAATTTCTCTCAACATGCTCATAATCTCAGGTACAACGTTTCCCAGAAAATCCTGTTAGATCTGTATAGGAAGAGAAACGGACACGGCCGCACGGTGGGCACCAAAATGTTTACACCAAAAATGGTCTAAACACCCAAGGTACTAAACTGTACTTCACCAATTCGGTAAGGAATAAATGGAAACGTGTCTAATCAGCAATAAAAAAGTGAAAAATGCGAGAAAAATAAAATAGAGACGAGATTTAGAGTGGTTCAGCCGTTAACGAGGCCTACGTCCACTATGAAGGTGATTTCCTATCTTATAATGAGAATTACAAAGTACATCAGCTTTCTCTCTTCATACATCTCTATATTCACTCAATATACCCTCGTTTATATATTTCAATCTGAGGAATTATACAAGAGAGCTGTAGAATTTGAGGAGAAGAAGGATGAACGGATGATTGAGAAGAGGGATGTCTTCCTTTTCCTTCATCGTAAGATTGTCCTTGACCCCATGGCTGAATCTGTGGTTGAGAATCAAATTCAGCAGTACTTCTCCTTTTTTTAGCCGCTCTACCCTTTATGTTGGTAGCCATGGTGTATTTATAAGTGAAATTCACTTGGTAAGTGATTTGGAATCCGTTTATTCAGGCTGTGGATCGTTCATTCTGTTAATTACAATCATGCCACTGGTTATCTGTAGCCAGATGTCCGTAGCTGTATCCAGTTATCGTGTGCGGACGGCTCGTTGGAACGAGTATCTTGAATAGCTGAGCGGGTACAATGTAAGCGAGCGTCCTGTAAGCGCTTTGGGAGATCTTGTGAGAGCTGAATGCGGGTCTGGAGTTGATTCTCCTTTGTTCCTTTCACGACCGTCCTTCTTGGTCCAAGGGTGCTCGTCTTCTTGTTGCCTTTGTATGGCGCTGTTAGGCTTTATGTCTATGTTATGAGGTTGTTCCTTCTTATGTTGAATGGGCGACTTGCTTTACTTCGGTGTTTGAGCGGTTCTCAGGATCTGCAACCTTTATTTTTATCAGGTCGCACTTCTCATAATATGTTATCCGTTGTCTTCGGTCACACTAGTTGACTTGACCTGCCTTGGGTTCGATATGTGCGGTTGCATCGTGCACGACCGATCCTGGTGATATCCGCCTTGTATCCTTTACCCAATGTGCGTATGGATTTTTAGGGATTAACAAGCCTGGTCATAACACTAATGAGTGTCGACACCTGTAGAACCTCATTGAGTAATTGATCAGGAAAAATAGGCTGCAACAGTATGTAAAGAATCCGCAAGTCATGAATCCTTCTGCAACTCCCCAGGGTCAGGGAACATCAAATGATCAGTCCGGTCCAAGCAACGGAGCTCCCGCTCGAAACAATATGAGGTCGATCATCAACTGATAACCTTTATTGGTGCTCTAATTTCAATGGCTCGGAATAAGCGATCAACATCGCCACTGCCTTACTTCATGCTATATTTCCTACTTTAGTTCATGTTCTACTTCATGTTTTACTTTCTGTTATATCCAAAACTTCTTGTAAACAGTCTGTAATAATCTGCAAGTGATGCACCGAACATTAGCTCTACGACTAAGGGAACGTTGGCCTGAATGAATTTCTTGCTTGCAAAATTATATGTCAAATCAAAACATGCTTAAAAGTTGATTTCGTATTACAGGCCATTTGTCGAGCGCTTGTTCCTATAACATCACGACCCCAACAACGTTAGTTTAAGTGCCAAATGTTGTGAATATCAACATGTACAAATGCAAATGTAGAAAAGCACCGCCTTGAAAAGTGAATGGGAAAAGTCGCAAAGATCCAAATAACGAACAAGCGCCACGACAAACAAATGCGAGAGCTGTAATTGTTTTTGAAGTGGAACTTCCCTAAGTGAGGGGTTCAAAGTCGCAGTTCCTAAACTGGAATAACTTGCCAAGTAAAGCATCCGACAAAGGGACTAATAGCTACCCCGCGAAACAATATAACAGCCACCCAATTCAGTTGCGTAACATCAGGAAATATCAGATGTGAAGAATGAAAACCATTTGCGTAACATCTGAAATCTCAGATGTGAAGAATGATAAAAACCATTTGCGTAACATCTGAAAATATCAGATGTGAAGAATGAAAAGCTTTTACATAGCATCTGAAAATATCAGATGTGAAGAATGAAAACCATTTGCGTAGCATCTAAAAATATCAGATGTGAAGAATGAAAACCATTTACGTAGCATTTGAAAATATCAAATGTAAAGAATGAAAACCATTTACGTAACATCTAAAATATCAGATCTGAAGAATGAAAACCATTTGCAAAACATCTGAAATACCAGATGTGAAGAATGAAAACCATTTGCATAGCATCTAAAATACTAGACGTGAAGAATGATCAAACCATTTGTGTAACATCTGAAATATCAGATATGAAGAATGATCAAACCATTTGCGTAGCATCTGAAATATCAGAAGTGAAGAATGAAAACCATTTGCGTAGCATCTGAAATATCAGATGTGAAGAATGAAAACCGTTTGCATAGCGTCTGAAATATTAGATGTGAAGAATGAAAACCATTTGCGTAGCATTTGAAATATCAGATGTGAAGAATGAAAACCATTTGCGTAACATTTGAAAAAATCAGATGTGAAGAATGAAAAATAATTTGCGTAGCATCTGAAACAATCAGATGTGAAGAATGAAAATCCATTTGTGTAGCATCTGATAAAATCGATGTGAATAATGAAAAACCATTTGCGTAGCATATGATAAAATCAAATGTGAAGAATGAAAAATCATTTGTGTAGCATCTGAAAAAATCAGATGTGAAGAATGAAAATCCATTGGCGTAGCATCTGAGATCCCCAGATGCGAAGAATGAAAATCCATTTGCGTAACATCTGAAATATCAGATGTGAAGCACAAAATCCAAAGACCTCCCCGAGCGGGGGCACAAAACCCAAAGTCCTCCCCTAGCGGGGAACATTATATAAGTCGTTCCCTAAAGGGGACACGAAAATATAGAAACTTCTCCAAGTAGAAGTTTCAAACTAATCGGTTAAATCGAAATACCTACTGTGTTGATGAAACTCAGGGGCTCCATACATGTTGGAAAGCTCAAATAACTTTAACAAACAAAGTAGAAACCTCTAACACGTCAACTACAATGAAGGAAACTTGATAAATTGATTACATAGAATTTTACAACTCATGACGACCCATAACTTAAAGGCAACACAATGACTTAAAAGTCGAGTGATGCTCCGGAATAATACCGCGAGTCCATCACAACAAAGCAACATGTCAGAACCAATACATTTGGTTTAATTCTACCTTTAAAATGGACCATTTGGAAAATTTGGCAAAATCGATATGCTCGGTACGCCGGTCAAATTCATCGCACCAATAAAGATTACCCTGGAAAATCCAATTGGAATCTCGTAATTCAAAGGCTTCCTCATTTGCAAAGCTCCAAAGATTGAGAAACAATTATACGCTGGGGAAAGCCACCATGAAACGAAGATTCAAAATTTTATGTATATCCTAGGATGATCCATGGTGTCAAAGCAAATCCAAAACTTCGAATCCATCCAAAGGCTGCAGTCGCTCTGGCCTCGGAAACTCAAAACAAAGATCCAATTAAAACGTAAACCGTCATACAAGATCATATAAATCATCAAACAGACGAGTCTTGAAATATGTAGTCGATATATATATCAATTAGTAGAACTCAAGTACCGTCGTGAATTTGAATTCAAGTACAATATCTTTGCAAGCAACATTTAACGAATTCTAAATAATTAAACAAAATAGTTCTGCATAGGCACGTCATTTGATCCACCATAAGTCATTCATTAATGATTAACTAATATGTTAATGATGTCGACGATCAGTAACAAAGTATAAGACCAAAATCGTGCAAGTGCTTGTTTTAACTATAGAACATGTGGCATGAGACATATAAATTCAAGAACAAGTCCTGTGCTTGGATCAATAGGAATCAATGAGTCAAAGGATCAAAACATGGTTTGCCATAGCAAACAAAAGTTGCGACTGAATCTCAATACAAGTTGTATTCGAAACCCGCATTTCTCGCAAGCAAAAAATACAAGCTTAGAAAATAAGGATTTCTGCAAGCAAAACATACATCTCAAACCAGAAATATCCAGTTTACTTACGAAATAAGGTTTTTAGATAATGAAAATAAAGGGTACTATATAAGTCTAATGCACATCCACCTTCTAGAATTAGATATAAGTCCCAATGCCTTCTACTATGGATTTCATTCTGTTTCTCATAAATAGAAAACGTCCTTCATTTGGATTTATGGTCTGGATCATAAGAAATCCCTGCACATTATTAGAAACATGTGTTGTAGCACCAGTATCAAGCCACCATGTATTAATAGGAATTTCAACTAAATTTGATTTAGAACATACGAATGATAGACGATTACATTTCTTTTCGAACCAAGCTATCCTTTTCGGACAGACATTTGGATAATGTCCTTTGTTTTTACAGAAATGACATCTAGCATCCTTTAATTCCATCTTTTCCTTATTCTACCCATTCTTAGCAGGTGCTTTTTTCTTCTTGAAATGACTTGATTTTCCATTCTTTTCTTTGCCAGCTTTAATATTCACAAATCTAACTTAGTGATTCACTTGACTTTTCAAACGTTCTTCTTCCTAAACAAGTCTACTGGCCAATTCATTAACATTCCACTTGTCATTTATAGTGTTACAGTTAATTTGAAAAGGTACATATTCAGAAGGTAGCGCATTCAAAATAAACTGGACAAGAAAAGAATCCTCTACTGTAACCCCAAGGGAGTTTAACCTTGCTACATGATTAGTCATCTCTATAATGTGCTTTTTCATAGTTCGCGACCCATCAAACTTCATGGTCGTGAGTTCTGGCATAAGAGTACCAGCGAGTGACTTATCAGCTGAACGAAAACGCTCTTCCACAAACTGCATATCTTGTTGGTTGTATCATAATGCTGGATTTGGCTGTTTTGGGAGGTGTTGTGATCTTGGGTGCTTGGTTGTTTCATTGGGTTTGATGCTCAGATCTTGATATGTTATAGACCTTAGCTCCCTTTAATATGTCGAATGTAAGGGACATGTATTGGATTTTGTATGAGGAGGATATCACCAGTATTTACTGACACAAAACGAGATGCTCTGGCACTGACCGTGTCTTTGCTTACTTGGTGGTTCAAGGTCTTCCTGTGTAGATAAGTATATGTGTTGTTCTCAGTCTCATTTTTTGAGCTAAGTTCTTCACAGTGGATTCAGTGGTGGATGTAGGGATAGGTGCGCTGGCTATTGAGTTGGTCGTTGAACATCAATGATAAAGGTGAAGCCTTTTTTGCCTCTTGTTTTTGCTGCATGCTTGGTGGTCAATTTCTTTTCCTTCCTTCCCCTGTCTTGGTCATTGATACCACTGTATGCTTTGTACCATGCAACTGTGCACGCAATGCTTCTTTATGGATGTAACAACTTGTATTTTTAATAACCCGTTAAGATATAAATTGAGGCAGAATTTAATTTAAAAATCTGAATCAAGGGGAAACGGGCTGTGCCATTGCGTTCGTCTCGGAAAAATACGCGAAATAGAGTCCGAGTTTTCGAAAATCGGAGTCCGTATGACCCAGTTAAGGCCCATTGAAGTTTTCAGAAATTTCCATATTAAAAACAGATTTAAATTTTAGGTTAAAAACAAGGGTTAGGGCACAACTGGCGTCAGCGGGAAAACTCCCGCCAAGACCCCCATGTCGACAGGCATGTCGACAGGGGTCTAAGGGTGTCGACTGCCCTGTCGACAGCCCTGTCGACACGGGGTGGCCGGGCAGTTTTGCCTGGCACACCATTTCTGATCTGGGCTTGGTTGTGTGGCTTGGTTCTGGAGAATTCCGAAATCTGATGGACCTAATTCAACTAGGGGTAAATCCTAAGGCTAATATCACTCTAATCTTCTATAAATATGACCCTAATCCTACCCTAAAACCCCATTATTCATTCTAGCAACCAAACTATGTCAAATTGATTTCTCAAATGGCCTCCACTTAAAAACCCTAGCCTCCACCCTCTTCATAAATCATTCCTATGAAGATTATGATGTTCATACAAGCATTTCTAAGTTGTATGAATGATCATTAGCTTGCATACACCATCAAGTTGCAAGTTTTATTTGCTAAGCTAGAGTTTTTGGGATTTTTGTTAAGGGTGTTTCTTATTGGAGCTTTGTTTTGGGTTTTTATGCTTGCATAAAGGGCTTCTCAATCTTTACTTGTAGATTTGTGTCTTCATAATATTTGTAAGCCCTCTTACCTTCATTTTAGAAACTCTAAAGTTAATATGTGATGAAAGTTGGGATTTATGCATGTTTAATAAGTTATGCATGCTTATGCGAGTTCACTATGCCATGTTACACATGTTTAATAAGTTATGCATGCTTATGCGAGTTCACTATGCCATGTTACACATGTTTAATAAGTTATGCATGCTTATGCGAGTTCACTATGCCATGTTACACATGTTTAATAAGTTATGCATGCTTATGCGAGTTCACTATGCCATGTTACACATGTTTGATAAGTTATGCATGTTTATGCAAGTTCACTATGCCATGATTTGCAAGTTTAACAAGTTATGCATGTTTATGCAAGTTCACTATGCTAAGTTATGCAAGTCCAACATGTTATGCATGTTTATTATGATATGTAAGATTCATCATGTATGTTGTGCCAAGTTCCCTCTTTCTATCCTTTATGCGTTATAACGAATATGTAAGCGATAGAATGACGTTGGGGGGTTTGGGTAAAACTTAAAATACATGAAAATATAAGATTGGGAATTTACCTATTAAGTTAGGTCTACCCCTTGGGAATTTACCTATTAAGTTAGGTCTACCCAAGTATTTGTTAAACTTATAATTATGTTTTGAAAATAAAGTGGACATGACACTTAGAAAACATAAGTGTGGCCAACTCGAGGTTGGGTTGAGTTTGTAGCGTAATTCTACCCGGAACCTACCGGCTTAACTAGTGGCTACAAACAATAGGATCCAATGTGAGAAGTTGGTCATGTGGTGCCAAGACCCGAGGTTAGACCAAGTTGTGGTGTAAATCTACCCGGAACCCACCGGCTTAACTAGGTAACCGCAACAAAGTCTAATGTGAGAGGTTAAGGCACAATTAAATTAATTAATGCCTCATGATTAGGGTTAAGTCATGGCCCACTAATACTTAACCAATTTTGGGGATACGAGGGATTAAATGGGGTTAAGTGGTGAACTGTTGGTTACACTTAACTAATTTAATCCATGATTAGTGAGGGGTTAAACCACACTTAACCCTCTTAGAAAACCCTAGCAACGTGGTCTGTTCCAGCAGTAATCCCAGTTTGGTATCATTCACAACCCTAGAGGCTAGGCTAGGGCGGGGCACGATTACTGGACTGATGTAAGCGACCAAAGCGACGGCTGAGTGGTACAGCGGTGCGGGTCCAGGCGGGCTATGGACGTGCACGTAGTCCGGTGTTGGACAAACTCGAGGCACGGGTACCAGTAGGTTTAGACTGTGCATTATTGCTTAGGTGTCTGGGGTTGACACCCGAGGGCTTGATACACCCGAAGGTGGACCCAGCACAGTCTGACTACAACCATATGTGGGCCGTATGGACACCAACACTTGACGTGTTAGGTTTATAGGGAGCCGATCGACTAGACCGTTGGGCTGGACCTTGTATTAAGGTCACCTCATGTTATTGGGCCAAAGTTTGGGCTGAGGGATCAATACCTGTTATGTTAGTTTGCTAGTACACTATGGTGCAAAGCTTAATCTTCTTTATGTGATGACACCTTTATCTATTGCCAGTATGTTCATCTCAGTTTCCATCATGATGCTAACTTTATTAGTTTATAGACTGATCGTAGTAGGGCTTACCAGTCTTTTTGACTGACCTGTTTTCTTTCGCTTCTTTTCTTCCGTTTCTCCCCCCCCCCCAGGTTCTCAGGGAGGGAATAGTGGTGCTTAGCTTGGATCGCTTGCTTGTTTGCTGGATAGCTCATGTATGTCTGGACATTGAGCTCGCTGTGGTTTATCATCTTTATTTTGGGGATAGCACTATGTATTTCAGTATTTCTGTTTATGATGTGCTAGACATGTTTATTTTAGCAGTTGACTTTATGATGTACTAGACTTGTTTTGAGATGGTTTGAGATATTCCGCTGTTTTATTCTCACTTACTCTGTTTTACATATATATTTATGTTCTTGTTCTGCCTTGATATATCATTATGCATGCTTACCCAGTTCTAACGCCCCCCAGAAGCTAGTGCCCCCGAAAGAGTGACCCTAGCGGAGGTGGGGTGTTACAAATTTGGTATCAGAGCATATGGTTTACAAGAAAGAACAAAAAGTTTTTAAAAGACTTTTGAAAAACTATTTTCAAAACAAGTATAAAGTATTTTCCAAAGAAAAGTCTAGTATTTTAAAAGGCTATTCCCCAAAAAGCCATTAACGTTATCCTTCGTTCCCTTCACCTAATCTTATCTTATCTTTCGTTTCAGTATGGCTGAGAATCTTGCCATCCCGGATGGAGTAAACGTACCACTCTAGTATAGGAGACTTCTAGAAGCTAGGGCGGCAGCTGGCCCCGCAAACCCTACTCCCACTCCTCCTCCTGTAGTTGAGAATCCTCCCCCTAATGTCCCTCCTCCGGTGGTTCCTGTTCCTCCTCCTCCAGTTGCTGAGGCTCCTCTTCCTCCTCCTCCCCCTCAGCATCCTCAGGTTGAGTTCACGAAGGTTTGTAAAGACTTCAAGGCGATGGGAGGCAAGAATTTCCTAGGCGCGTAATCTTTTGTTGAAGCTAGGAATTGGCTGAAAGACACTGAGGACTTGTTTGCTATCTTTAGGATTGATGACGAGAGGAAGATCTTATTGACAGTGTGGCTTTTGAAGGACGAAGCAGCCTATTGGTGGGAGGTCACCAATGGGACGAGGCCCGTCGAGACTTGGGCCGATTTGAGGGCTTGATTTGTGGCCAAGTTTCTCTCTTCTGCTGAGGCGAATTTACAGATGGAGAAGTTCATTGCATTAAAGCAAGGTGATATGTCTGTCAAGGAGTATGTGAACAAGTTTAATCAGCTGGCCCGTTTTGGTTTGGATATGGTGAACACTCCTGAGAAGAAGGCTCTTCGATTTGCTAGAGGGTTGAATGAGCCGCTGCAGGGTTTGGCGATGTCACATATTCCGCATGGGGCTACTTTTGAGAGTTTGGTCGAGATGGCTCTACTTCAGGGAGATGGAAAGAAAGAGGTCAAGTCGAGTGATACTCAAGCAAAGAAGACTGATTCTCAGGGTAAAGGCAATCAAGGTGGTCAAAGCAGTCAGGGGAATCAGAGCAAGAACAAGAAGGGGAACAACAACAAAGGCAAGGGAAAGTGCAATTACTGTGGTGTGCCTGGACACTTTGCTAAGGATTGTAGGAAGAAGAAAAGGAAGCTTAGTGGTGGATGTTTTTCCTATGGTGAGACTGGACACTTCAGCAAGGAATGCCCGAAGAAGAAAGGGCAGGGTCAGACTCAGCGTGCTGGACCTTTAGGAGGGCAAGTTCATGCTCTCAATACCGCTCCAGTTCCCGATCGAGGTAGTGTTTCTGTTGAGAACCTTGTTTATGTTTCCGATCTTCCAGTTCGTACCTTGTTTGATTCTGGTGCATCACATAGCTTTATTTCATCTGATCTTGTTGATAGTTTGCACCTTAGTACTAGCTTAGTGGATGATCCCGTTTGTGTTTCGAATCCCATTGGGGGTTCTGCTCATCTATCTATGATATGTGAGGATCTGAGGATCTCTATACTCAGTGTAGAGTTCTTGTGTAGTGCGTATGTTCTTGGTTTCAGGGGATACGGATTGATTTTGGGCATGGATTGGCTGTCTAGACATGGAGCCATTCTTGATTGTGAGCATAGGGTTGTGAGGCTTGTGACTCGCCTTGGCAACACCTTAGAGATTTCATGCAATCTGAAGGATCCCGTCATGTTGTGCTATCTTGAATCTCTCGACTCGTCAGAGGAAACCCTTCAGTCTGTAAGGGTGGTCCGAGATTATCCAGATGTTTTTGAAGAAGTTAAGGGGTTGCCCCCTAAACGAGAGATTGATTTTCGCATTTATCTGGTGGATAATGCTAAGCCTGTTTCTTTGCCCGTTCGGCACATGGCTCCGCGTGAGAGGCGGGAGCTCAGCAAGCAAGTAAAGGAGTTGCTTGAGAAGAACTTCATCAGACGAAGTATATCCGAATGGGGAGCGCCTGTGGTGTTTGCTACTAAGGCAGATGGTTCTCTTCGACTTTGTGTGGACTATAGAGAGTTGAATAAGCTGACTAAGAAGAACAGACACCCATTACCGAGGATTGATGATCTTTTTTGACCAGCTTGTTGGTGCTTCTGTTTTCTCTCAGCTTGATCTTGCTACTGGATTTCATCAGCTCAGAGTGGCTGAAGATAGTATAGACAAGACTGCATTCAGAACTCCAGATGGATTCTTTGAATGGCTTGTTATGCCGTTCGGTTTGACGAATGCACCCGCGTATTTCGTGGACTTGATGAGTAGGGTGTTTCGAGAGTTCTTGAACAAGTTTGTCGTGGTCTTTGTGGATGATATTCTGATCTTCTCTAAGGATGAAGAAGAGCACGCGAGGCATCTTGTAGAGGTGATGGATACGCTTAGAGCGCATCAGTTAAAGGCCAAGTTCTCCAAGTGTCACTTTTGGAGAAGGGAAGTTCGGTTCCTTGGGCATATAGTATCTAAGCAAGGCTTGGCGGTGGATCCCGCTAAAGTAGTTGCGGTGCAGGATTGGAAGACTCCAAGGAATGCAACCGAAGTGAGAAGTTTTCTAGGTCTTGCAGGTTTTTACCGGAAGATCATCAAGGACTTCGCGAAGATATCCGCTCCTCTTACTAAGTTGACGAAGAAGAACTTAGTTTTTTCTTGGGATATGGACTGTGAGCTTGCTTTTCAGAGACTCAAGAGAGCCCTTACCTCAGCACCAGTTCTAGCTTTACCCGATGGTGGTAAGATGTTTACCGTGTACACTGATGCTTGTGGCACGGGATTGGGCGCCGTTCTGATGCAAGAAGGCAGAGTTATATGTTTTGGTGGTAGGCAACTTAAGGTGCATGAGAAGAATTATCCCACTCATGATCTAGAGCTGGCAGCGATAGTATATGCACTCAAGGCTTGGCGTCATTATCTTCTGGGAGAGAGATTTGAGCTGTATACTGATCATAAGTCTTTGAAGTATCTCTTTTCGCAGAAGGATCTGAACTTGAGGCAGCAAAGGTGGATGGAATTCTTGGCGTCCTACGATTTTGATATAGCCTATACCCCTGGCAAGGGGAATGTTGTAGCGGATGCGTTGAGTAGAAAAAGGTTGACACTAAGTCCTCTATTTGTTGAGATGAAGAATTTAGAGTTCTTGGCAACCTTTGATTTCTCTTTGGCAGTTGAGTCGATGACCGGTTCTTTAGCATCTCTTGAGCTCAGGCCTACCCTTCTGGATCAAGTTGGGGCTTCGCAGAAGGAAGACCCTCAGATAATTGAGATTATGGATAAGCTGATTCGAGGGGAGACATCTAGTCACCTTGCTCGATATTCTATAGATGATAAGGGTTGGCTGAGGAGAGACGGAAGGCTTTGTGTTCCGATGGTGGAAGACTTGGTGAGGAAAGTTCTTGAGGAAGCACATCGCTCCAAGTTGACTATACATCCGGGTGGTGATAAGATGTATAAGGATATGAAGCGCATTTTCTTCTGGCCTGGAATGAAGAAGGATGTGGCAGAGTTAGTCTCTATATGTGTTGTTTGTCAGAGAGTAAAAGCCGAGTCGAAGAAGCCCGGTGGGCTATTGCATCCTCTAGAGGTCCCGCTATGGAAGTGGGACGGATTGCCAAGGTCAAGAAAAGGGAATACAAGCATATGGGTCATTGTGGATAGGCTTACGAAGAGTGCTCATTTCATTCCGGTGAAGAGCAAAACGACCGCATCTGGACTAGCATCAGTATATCTTCGTGAGATAGTACGACTACATGGAGTCCCTTCTAGCATAGTCAGTGACCGAGAACCCATCTTTACTAGTCAGTTCTGGAACAGTTTGCAGGAAGCTATGGGCACGAGGTTGAACCTGAGTACGGCTTATCACCCACAAACGGACGGTCAGACAGAAAGGGTGAATAGGGTACTTGAGGACTTGTTGAGGCTTTGCATTCTGGATTTTGGTGGTACTTGGGAAGACCATCTTCCTCTTGTGGAATTTGCTTATAATAACAGTTATCAGGCGAGCATTAGGATGGCACCATTTGAGGCTTTATATGGGAGACCGTGCAAGTCACCTACATGTTGGTGGGAGACTACAGATAAGCTTATACTTGGACCTGACATGATTAGAGATACATCCGAGAAGGTCGAATTGATTAGAAGACGGATGAAGGCGGCCCAAGACAGACAGAAATCTTATGCTGATAGGCAAAGGACTGATTTGGAGTTTGATGTTGGGGATATGGTTTTCGTGAAGGTTTCTCCTTTGCGGAATGTGGTTCGGTTTGGAGCAGTAGGAAAGTTAGCAACAAGGTTTGTTGGACCGTTTCCAGTTGTAGAGAGGATCGGGCAGATGGCCTATAGAGTGGAATTGCCCGAGAAGCTAGCTGGAGTGCATAATGTTTTTCATGTTTCGCATCTCCGGAAGTGTTTGCATAAGTCAGCAGAGGTTGTTGAGCCAAGTGTTCTAGAAGATGTAGAAGTAGAGAAAGAAGCTACCTTGAGGAGAGCTCCGATTCGTATCTTGGGGACAGAGATCAAGAAGCTAAGGAATCGTGAGGTCAAGTTGGTGAAGGTTCAATGGGGTGAAGCCGAGGAAGACGCAACTTGGGAAACTAAAGAGAAGATGCGTAGGCTTTATCCATTCCTTTTTGAGGGTACACTCTCAATCTCTTTATCTTTCCATGTCTATCTAGTTTATATAGTTCATCGTGTCTATCTTATCATGAGAACCTTAGGTAGAATCCTTTGGATGACACATGTGTTTGAGACATGTTATGTTTGATGGTTGCAAGTGGTTGCAAGTGTTTGCAAGTGGTTACTCGTGGATGCATGATACACATTAGGCACTAGATCGGCTCACACACTCCTCATATTGCATGTGCATGAGTGTTTATGCTTATTCTTGGATGAAATTTGTATGCTATCACATGGATGTTGCATATGGATGTATGATTGAGCACGCATGTAGATATTATACATGATGTTAGGGATTTGCATACATATGGATACATTTCACTAACATATTTTGCATTGATCTTTGCATTAGATAAGTACATATACACACACTTTTGCATATGTTCATACAGCATTTAGAATCTTTTAAGGACAATGGTTGCTCGTGGATGATGTTTTGAGTAGATGGGTGTTGGATGGTAGGATATGTTCTTCCTAACTTGAAGATTTCGGGGACGAAATTCTTTAAGGAGGGGAGAATGTAACAACCTGTATTTTTAATAACCTGTTAAGATATAAATTAAGGCAGAATTTAATTTAAAAATCTGAATCAAGGGGAAACGGGCTGTGCCATTGCGTTCGTCTCGGAAAATACACGAAATAGAGTCCGAGTTTTCGAAAATCGGAGTCCGTATGACCCAGTTAAGGCCCATTGAAGTTTTCAGAAATTTCCATATTAAAAACAGATTTAAATTTTAGGTTAAAAACAAGGGTTAGGGCACAACTGGCATCAGCGGGAAAACTCCCGCCAAGACCCCCAAGTCGACAGGCATGTCGACAAGGGTCTAAGGGTGTCGACTGCCCTGTCGACAGCCCTGTTGACACGGGGTGGCCGGGCAGTTTTGCCTGGCGCACCATTTCTGATCTGGGCTTGGTTGTGTGGCTTGGTTCTGGAGAATTCCGAAATCTGATGGACCTAATTCAACTAAGGGTTAATCCTAAGGCTAATATCACTCTAATCTTCTATAAATATGACCCTAATCCTACCCTAAAACCCCATTATTCATTCTAGCAACCAAACTATGTCAAATTGATTTCTCAAATGGCCTCCACTTAAAAACCCTAGCCTCCACCCTCTTCATAAATCATTCCTATGAAGATTATGATGTTCATACAAGCATTTCTAAGTTGTATGAATGATCATTAGCTTGCATGCACCATCAAGTTGCAAGTTTTATTTGCTAAGCTAGAGTTTTTGGGATTTTTGTTAAGGGTGTTTCTTATTGGAGCTTTGTTTTGGGTTTTTATGCTTGCATAAAGGGCTTCTCAATCTTTACTTGTAGATTTGTGTCTTCATAATATTTGTAAGCCCTCTTACCTTCATTTTAGAAACTCTAAAGTTAATATGTGATGAAAGTTGGGATTTATGCATGTTTAATAAGTTATGCATGCTTATGCGAGTTCACTATGCCATGTTACACATGTTTAATAAGTTATGCATGCTTATGCGAGTTCACTATGCCATGTTACACATGTTTAATAAGTTATGCATGCTTATGCGAGTTCACTATGCCATGTTACACATGTTTAATAAGTTATGCATGCTTATGCGAGTTCACTATGCCATGTTACACATGTTTAATAAGTTATGCATGCTTATGCGAGTTCACTATGCCATGTTACACATGTTTGATAAGTTATGCATGTTTATGCAAGTTCACTATGCCATGATTTGCAAGTTTAACAAGTTATGCATGTTTATGCAAGTTCACTATGCTAAGTTATGCAAGTCCAACATGTTATGCATGTTTATTATGATATGTAAGATTCATCATGTATGTTGTGCCAAGTTCCCTCTTTCTATCCTTTATGCGTTATAACGAATATGTAAGCGATAGAATGACGTTGGGGGGTTTGGGTAAAACTTAAAATACATGAAAATATAAGATTGGGAATTTACCTATTAAGTTAGGTCTACCCCTTGGGAATTTACCTATTAAGTTAGGTCTACCCAAGTATTTGTTAAACTTGTAATTATGTTTTGAAAATAAAGCGGACATGACACTTAGAAAACATAAGTGTGGCCAACTCGAGGTTGGGTTGAGTTTGTAGCGTAATTCTACCCGGAACCTACCGGCTTAACTAGTGGCTACAAACAATAGGATCCAATGTGAGAAGTTGGTCATGTGGTGCCAAGACCCGAGGTTAGACCAAGTTGTGGTGTAAATCTACCCGGAACCCACCGGCTTAACTAGGTAACCGCAAAAAAGTCTAATGTGAGAGGTTAAGGCACAATTAAATTAATTAATGCCTCATGATTAGGGTTAAGTCATGGCCCACTAATACTTAACCAATTTTGGGGATACGAGGGATTAAATGGGGTTAAGTGGTGAACTGTTGGTTACACTTAACTAATTTAATCCATGATTAGTGAGGGGTTAAACCACACTTAACCCTCTTAGAAAACCCTAGCAACGTGGTCTGTTCCAGCAGTAATCCCAGTTTGGTATCATTCACAACCCTAGAGGCTAGGCTAGGGCGGGGCACGATTACTGGACGGATGTAAGCGACCAAAGCGACGGCTGAGTGGTGCAGCGGTGCGGGTCCAGGCGGGCTACGGACGTGCACGTAGTCCGGTGTTGGACAAACTCGAGGCACGGGTACCAGTAGGTTTAGACTGTGCATTATTGCTTAGGTGTCTGTGGTTGACACCCGAGGGCTTGATACACCCGAAGGTGGACCCAGCACAGTCTGACTACAACCATATGTGGGCCGTTTGGACACCAACACTTGACGTGTTAGGTTTATAGGGAGCCGATCGACTAGACCGTTGGGCTGGACCTTGTATTAAGGTCACCTCATGTTATTGGGCCAAAGTTTGGGCTGAGGGATCAATACCTGTTATGTTAGTTTGCTAGTACACTGTGGTGCAAAGCTTAATCTTCTTTATGTGATGACACCTTTATCTATTGCCAGTATGTTCATCTCAGTTTCCATCATGATGCTAACTTTATTAGTTTATAGACTGATCGTAGTAGGGCTTACCAGTCTTTTTGACTGACCTATTTTCTTTCGCTTCTTTTCTTCCGTTTCTCCCCCCCCCCCCCCCCCCAGGTTCTCAGGGAGGGAATAGTGGTGCTTAGCTTGGATCGCTTGCTTGTTTGCTGGATAGCTCATGTATGTCTGGACATTGAGCTCGCTGTGGTTTATCATCTTTATTTTGGGGATAGCACTATGTATTTCAGTATTTCTGTTTATGATGTGCTAGACATGTTTATTTTGGCAGTTGACTTTATGATGTACTAGACTTGTTTTGAGATGGTTTGAGATATTCCGCTGTTTTATTCTCACTTACTCTGTTTTACATATATATTTATGTTCTTGTTCTGCCTTGATATATCATTATGCATGCTTACCCAGTTCTAACGCCCCCCAGAAGCTAGTGCCCCCGAAAGAGTGACCCTAGCGGAGGTGGGGTGTTACAATGGAGCTCCTGTAGATGGCAGCCTTTTGTTTTTCTTCTGGACAACACGCTTCATATTGTACATGCTGAGGACCTGTCAACTTAGGCTACAAATACTTTATATTTAATTCATACGTCTTTGTTAATTTGTATTCTCTATGTAAATCACTACATTTGTAGTATGTAATTTTCTTCTCTCCCTGCATGGAGAGAAATGTCATTTTTTATGTAATATTGTAGTTTAGTAAAGTAGCTAGCTCCAGTGCTATTAGTCTATATAGGTGGAGTGGATGTGACACTATAGACTTCGTAGGCGGTGGACGATCCACCTTAAAAACCGAAATTAGCTGAATGCTAACTACAGTCACCTGTACAATATTGTATTTTTATTACTGGTAATAATAAAAAAGTGTTACGGGTCACTATAAAAACCGGTCGGCTATGCCAAAAAAAATTAAAAAAAAAATGGAATAACTATAGGCTCACAACTAACGCAATTCAGATATGTACATAACGGTATAATATAGCACTCCTTTGGGTAGATGTTATCTTACACTTAACATAATTAAATACCAAAACATAAGTGAGTAATAAATATATTTAATTAAATAGAATTGACATATTTGAGTGATCAATATTTATTTAATCAAAATATCTATTAAACCTCATCATGTCAATTAGTTATAGAACAAGACTTTCCTTTGGGTAAGAATCCAGGTTCTATCATTAGTGATGCCAATTCTTTTTTTTTCTTTCAATTATTGGTATATTTATAACTGGCAATTTCTATCAATAATCATTATGTCACTTATGCACTAAATGATTATTCTGAATTTGACCGCTTTGGTGACTAAAAAAATTATAAATCTCATGTGCATAAATGACTTATTACATGTACTCGATTAACATGAGTAAAGCATAAAATAGATCAACTGCGTAGGAAATATTCAGTTATTGGTTTGCTCCAATACCACACGTTATATTTTTCTTTATTATTCGATCTTTCATGATTAGTAATATACAGTTCAATTGAATACCCCTAGGATCATCAACACCGAATATTTCACAAATAAAAGGGAGACTCTTAATATGGTCTATTGTTTAACAAGACTTACCTTGATTAGTTGCGGAAGATGTAATAGTTGTCATCTTCTTTCTTTGACTTCTAATGTTTACACTTCTTCTCAGAATTCGGTTTCTTTCTCTGACACTATTTCCTTATGTGTTTCTAGATGGAGAAGAATACCACTCTTTTTTAGGAGAAAAAGGACCCAATCATTTATATAACATTTAACTCTAAATCTGGTACGTCCATCATATACCAATTCAACGCTTAAGATTAATCACAGACCTAACGTTCTAAATATGAACGGTCTGTTTATGTCCTACTTAATCGGGTCACTTTAAGATTAGAAATTGCATAATGAAAAATATACATAACCTTTGGTTCCGACAGATCGTTTCACTGTGGAGATGACACGATGCTATTTTATTATTCCTATTGTTACAGACTTTCAGAGATTTAAGCTTACAAAGATATTTCATTGTGATCCAGCAGTCTTGGATATGATGCAGAAGCTTTCTGGTATCGATTTGATTGGATATATTAGTTATCTGCTAAGGAGGTTTTGGGGTGTTCAGTTGTAGTATATCTTCAGTTTTGTTAGATTTTTCATATTTCATTTGATTCATTGATATTTAAGTAAAATATATGTTGTGATTGAATGAAATATCGAGTTTACTCTATTGTGTTTTATATGCAATTATTAAACACATATTATTTTATTAAACAAATTATTAATTAACTACATATTAATCAAACCGACCGTTAGGGAGGTTTGCTTACTGTCACTTGGCTAAAATAAACTTTTGTGAATCCAAAAAATTGCTCCTCCTTTCTGGGAATTCTTTTATCTAAGGTCTTTAATAGTTCAAATTCTTATTCCTAAATTTTTTCTAAAATATCTATTATATTTCAAATGTACTTCAGATACACCGTTAATATCATATTTCTGCTACAATATTTTTTGATATATCTAAATATAAACAAATTTTAAAAATACAATTTTTTAAAATCAATCATGTTTTTGTGGATCAATCTTGAAATAATTTTTTTTTAATTATATAATCAAACGATCGGTTTTCCCCACGGTTGTGCAGTTATAGCAGTTAAATTAAAGTGAAAATTAGGCACACATTCCTAAAAGCAAACTTAATTAGGCTAACATCCCTCCTATAGTTTACATGTAAACCCGTCCCCTATTTTTGAAGTTCTGCCATTTTCATTTTCTGGCCAATTTTTTGGCGCTACCAGGTAAATAATAATTATTATAATAATAATCTAAAATCTGGAGATATTCTCGGAAGTCCACAGAAATTTAAAAAATAAGTTGCATATATGAATGCAACTTTTGTCAATAGTTGCATACATGTATGCAACTATTGCATATGTTTTTTTTTTTAAATCTGGACCGAAACTTACATACATGTGTGCAACTATTTGGAATACTTGCACACACGTATGCAAGTTTTTCATGAAGGAATTTGAGCTGATACGTATGCATGTGAATTTCTGCATACTTGTACGCAAAAATTACGCAATACTTCATAGATGTATGCAAGTAAAGCAAACACAGATGCACGACTTGAAAACATGCACGGATAAATGCAGGAAAATAAAATTATGTGCATACTATTTTGCATATGTTTTTTTGATTTGATTTTTTTTTTTGTTGAGAGCGCATGTTTCATTTAAATATTAATTTACGTATTTTTTTATATTGTTTTATTGAATTTTCGAAAAATAAAGACTAAATTTACAATAAGTTTATGACCGGATATGGGCTTAATTTTAAAAACGCACTCTAATTTAAAATCACACAATAAAAAACTTTTAATGCTGATATGCCCAGTACGCGAGAAAGGTGGACCAAATAACGGCCACATAAAGCTGAGAAATTTCTAGGCTTCTCAACTGTGACAAAAAGGATGTTCTCTTACTGTTTCTGTTTTTTCCTAACCGTATTGAATGCTTTCGTACATAAAAGTATACGTCAAGCGCTGTTAATCGTACCATAACAGTTGCAAATTTTCATTTTGAAACATATCGCTTTCAAAGACAAATTTCGTATCAAAATCGCTGTAGGATGCATTAATTTGAAGATGGGATTTTTTTTTTTTTTTTTTTAACAGATTCAAATAAGTGTCAGTCCAGGAGTTTGACAATGCTGTATTGTAAAAGAGATGTCGACACTCATCATTTTGTGTATCTCTTGTTCTATTGAATTCGAGAAGTACGTCTGGATTGTTTAATTGATTCATGAAGCACACCATAGAAAAATAGATGATGAATCATGCCGAAATTAACGGTTGATATATGGTGCGTACATGAAGATGTCTATAGGTACATATAGGGCTGTTAAGGTAGAACCGTTCAACCGTACTAACCGTTTACACGATTACTATCTATTACGATAACGATGACAGTAACAAGTTATTAGATTTTGAATTAGAGACAGTTTAGAGAATATGAAGAACTATTTGCTACTGTCAATCCGTGTATGTATGTATTATGGTATACTGGTATGTGCTTTATTCGTCATATATTAGTCTTCATCAAGTAATTAATCACACATTAATGGCTTTTAATCCAACCAAACTTGAATAAAACATACCTTTGTAACATCATATGCCCACTCTTCATTTAAAATGATATACGATAAAACAGAAAAAGAAAAATCAATCAAATGGATATATGTATAATAGAAACTAATTAATGAACTGAAGCAAATAGCTGCTATTAACATTCATATTCTTAATCCAGATAGACAATTAAATATAGCATATCACACTAATTGAATCATAATTCAAGGACAAAAGGTAACCAAATAGCCAGCAGCACTGCAGCAGCAACGCAGGTAATATCAAAGGCATAACTGTAGGCTTAAGGGCAAGCAGCCTTAAACATCTGCGCATATTCAGAAGGCATAACTGTAGGCTTGATGTCTATAGGTATATTTATGTGCTAAAGATGTTTGTCTTGGTAAATACACATAAGTCATTACAGTGCTGGAGATTCGAAAGAACATCCAAGCATGTACTTTAGAAAGACTATTTCCAAAATCAAGTTCCATACCAAAGCACATATCCATTTGAGCACATATACTATATCAAAAACATAAACTTTTTTTTTTTTTGTTAATTATTAAGGAGATACATGTATGTTGTGCTTATCCCTTGTGTAAGATTCTATTTAATTAAATATAGATATTAAGCTACACTAGCATCATTTCTAACCATAGATTATGTTTACATCATAGCCATAATCAACATAATGCATATAGTAGTGGCAAAAAACTAAAAAATAAAACAGGAACTGCAGATGTAAGATTGATATTCATGCATGGGTTCATTGAACATAATTTATTGCAAGCAACTATTATATCAAAAATGACCTACATAGTACATACATCAATTTTTGAATATTCGACCATGGATTAGTGTTATAGCTGAAATGTAGCTATCATACAGCAAAGAATAAAGTGTACACAGTACATAAATATAATTAATGTAACGATGCTTTTTGGTGAAGACTGATACCTGGAACAGTTATATATTTATTTGATTAGATCCCTATGAACATTTCAACATCGAAATGCAGGTGTTTAGAGCGTTAATGTATACGTATGACCAATGTCCGGCAGGCTTTATCATTCATAGTACTTAATATGCCTTGTGATGTTTTGAGTTTTTTATTTCAAAAGAGCGGTATTTGTTCATTTTAATTTCCTATAACACTGATCGCTGCAGCTTTCTAATAGTACGTGTCCCAAACTCTTTGTTTATATTTCGTTAATAAACTACATGATTTTGAAAGAGAGAGAAGCAAAAGAAAATGACATATGCTTTAAGGTTGAAACATTGCAATTAAACATTAAGATGTACTATTGACTGCAGGTAATTGTATAAGTTTTTATTCTCTCGTATATACACGTCCATTTATAGTGAAAGCGTAATCTTTTGACTGTTACCTTTTATATAATTCACCAAGATTTGTGCGAAATATAGAAGATGTAATAACCAAATTAAAAACTACCGAATTCAAATTATTAATTTTATTCACTTCTAAGTAATATGACGGCTTTACATGATACTAACCAGTAAACTTTATAACATGTTCCCGGTGTGCACGTTATCTGCATGGATTTTGGATGTAAGTGCAACTACTGTATAATAAATACATACAAATATTTAGTGCCACTAGTGCAAAGAAAAAGAAAGCATATGCATAACAAGGTGATAGCAATTTAGTTTCTAAGACTTACATGAAAATTAAGGATGAAATGTAAAATGTAAATAACCATACAAATTATGAACCACTGAAAAACAGGCAAAATTTATAATTATATATATGTCTTTGCAAACTCAAAAGATGAAAAACCATTATAACTAAACATTGTAATTAAACATCTTAATTTGACATCTGCTTAAAGACATGTGATGGTAGTCGAGGTTTAGCACGGACATACAAGGGATGCTTCCTAAGCAGGCTGTTCTCCTCCTCAAGAAAATCAAGCTTGCCGACCCCAGGTGGTAAGCTCCAATCGAACGCTTGAATCAGCCTAGCAAACAACATATAGGTCATAAGTGTTCCAAGCTCATAACCCAAGCATCCACGCCTGCCTCTCGTGAAGGAGACGAACTTCAGCTCTTGTTCAACCATTGTTATTCGATCAAGATTGCCCTGCATATGCCGGTCTGGGTCAAACTTTAATGGATCTTCCCAAATGTTTGGGTTCCTTCCAAGCCCAATCCTGCTAAGTAACACATGTGCACCTTTAGGGATAAAGTAGCCTGAAACTTTAGCATCACAAATTGCTACATGGGGGGCATTGAACGCTGTCACCGGGTGGAGCCTTGTCGCTTCTCTAGCAATAGCTCTTATGTATGGTAGTTTTGCAAAATCCGACTCTCGCACTAGTCTATCTTTTCCAACTACTCTATCGATCTCTTCCACTGCCTTTTTGTATAAGTCAGGTTTGTCAATCAAATGTGCTAGTCCCCATTCTACAAAATTTGGTGGGTTGTCCACTATAGCATACACGGCGTCCTACACACACACACACACACACTAACACACACACACACACACCCCCACACACACACACACACACACACATATATATATATATATATATATACACACACACACACACACACACACATATACATATAGTTATTTTGTATTTGACAAAGTGAAAAGTCATGCATGCATGATAAATGATAAATATTTATAATAAGCTGTTATTGATAGCATACCACACATTGTGCTTTGATCTCCTCTCCATTTAGCATTGGTTTTCCATCCATATCTTTGATGGTGATGAATGCATCAAGAGCATCCTCCACATTCTTTTTCTCTCCAGTCTCCCACATCTTCATCCTTGCATCAATGATCGGATCATGGATTGAATTCATTATCTTTAGATTTCTTTTAATTCTACTCTCGTGCCCTTCAATGTCAAACCATCTAAGCCATGGGATGAAGTCATTTGTGCAGAATGAGAAGATGTGAGATACAATATCCAGTGCTGTTTCCACATGCTTGGTCTCTACATCGCTTAGCCTTACACCAAACTATCTTTGACCAAATAACATTCTTCTTATAATATTACCACTGTAGTAACGTGACAACCATCTAACATTTATGATGTCATCTTTTTTATTTTTAACCAGTTGATCATATATGAAACCGACCAAGTGATCAGCCTCTTCGGTTCTTAGACTCGCATCGTTGTTTAATTTAGTAGGTGAAAGAAGCTCGCAAGCCATGATTCTACGCATCTTCTTCCACTGGTCTCCGAACGGGGCAGTCACAACAGACAAGTAATTCCCTCTCCCTGCCATAAAATATTCAAGACTTTTATAATTCATACATGCTTGTATCTCGAACTAAAAGATTGTGCATATTCAAATAATAAATTACCAATATGTTCAGAAGACATAATCTTGGGTCTTGATGCAAACAAGGCATCATTGTCCTTAAGAAAGTCAAGGGCAATCTTTGGAGAGTTGACCACGACAACAGATGTTTTTCCAAGGCGAACGTAAGTAATGTCTTTGCCATCACAAATCCGGAGCATCCATCTAAAATAAGGTCTGTTTAGCCACATTGTAACTATGCTTCCCAGGATCGGCCATCTAATAGGTCCTGGTGGTAAGGGATCACCTTTCTTCTTCCTCTCTACTTTAAAAAAGAAGAGATATAATAAGATGAAAGAAGAAAGAATTAAGGAAATGAAGTGGATAGTCATGGAATGGCTGAATAAAGGGTGGAAAAAACAAAAGAGTTGTGAAGCATTTATAGGCTGGTCTGAACGTTAATTTTAGTATTTTATTTATATGCACAAACGTAACGGCATCGCGCTTCGCGAGTGACCATGACACACGCTCCGCGCGTGGATTGTTATTGACCCGTTTTTCAAGGGTCAACGCATACATAAATGAAGTTTTTTAAAAAAATAAATAAAAATCAACCGCACTGATCCTAGTTTTAGGGAATAGTTTTTTAATTTAAAAAAAGAACAATTTTGACATTTTGAATTACAGACAGTTTAGAATATGAAGAACTATTTGCTACTATCAATCCATATATGCATGGATTATGGGGGATGAGATCACCTGGTCCTATTCTTCCATGGTCCTCTGGACCCAATCAATCAAGGGGCCTGATTTTCGCTATTTTGCATTTAAACCTTTGGAAAAAAACGTGGGTTTAATTGCAAAATGCACAAATCCTGACACTCTAATTGGCTGGGTCCAGGGGATCAGGAAAGAATAGGTCCAGACGATCAGCTCCCGGATTATGGTATACTGGTATGTAAGGGTGAGCATTATTTGGTGAAACCAAATAAACCAATCAGACCAATTTAATTTGATCGGTTTGATTTTGAAATTAGATTGGTTTGTAATCGATTCGAAAAAATATTTAGTATTATAGCTGAAATGTAGCTATATATAGCTATCATACAGCAATTTTTGAATATTCGACCATGGAGTGTTATAGCTGAAATGTAGCTATATATAGCTATCATACAGCAAAGAATAAAGTGTACACAGTACATAAATATAATTAATGTAACGATGCTTTTTGGTGAAGACTGATACCTGGAACAGTTATATATTTATTTGATGCGATCCCTATGAACATTTCAACATCGAAATGCAGGTGTTTAGAGCGTTAATGTATCCGTCTGACCAATGTCCGGCTTTATCATTCATAGTACTTAATATGCCTTGTGATGTTTTGAGTTTTTTATTTCAAAAGAGCGGTATTTGTTCATTTTAATTTCCTATAACACTGATCGCTGCAGCTTTCTAATAGTACGTGTCCCAAACTCTCTGTTTATATTTTGTTAATAAACCACGTGATTTTGAAAGAGAGAGAAGCAAAAGAAAATGACGTATGCTTTAAGGTTGAAACATTGCAATTAAACATTACGATGTACTGTATTGACTGCAGGTAATTGTATAAGTTTTTATTCTCTCATATATACATATTAAGAGTAGTGGCCGTGTCTCAAGATGATTTATATTTCTTTTATCTTACTGGGCTTGTAATTGGGCCTAACCTCTTTTCGTTTATTCCTCTATATATATTGTACTGGCATTACATTGTAAAGTACCTCTTGTCAGTTTCATATTACAGTTCAGTAATAAAACATTTACATTGCTTTTCTATTCTGAAATACTTCCTCAATCATTTCTTTGCAAATCTCAACTTGGTTTCAGAGCAAACTCATTGTGCTTAACAAGCACTCGTTTAACTTCTGATTATTGTTGATTCTCAGATAAAGTTTCTGAGATATTTTCTGTCCATTAAAGTAAATTCATCATTTGGACACCTCTCATCAAAGATTTACATCTTATCACTTGAGAGTTGTTGCTCAAACTAGAAGAACAGTGCCTCGCCAATTCAAGACATTGGCTGCATCAATTCTACTAGTTAAAGCTTGTGATAAAAGTACTGAATTATCAAGATAGTCGATCAAGATTTCAAAGAAATCACTACAGTTGATCAAAGAAGCCATCCAGAAGAACTAATTAGAGTTTCTTTGATATATGTTCATCAGAATTCGTCAGAGACATTCAAGAAAACCTCATCATCAAAGTTCTTTTGGTTGCTACAGTGACCAAATATAGAATTTCTCTAATTTCCTAATTCAAGACTATCAAATTCAGTTTTCTTTTACCTGTTTTTTGCTGATTTCTCATCTGAATTCAACCATGACGAATCCTCCAACGAATCTTTCTGGTCAAGGTGATGAATCCAGTGCTAATGTTTCCAGTAATAGGGCTCCTGTGTCTCAGAATCAGTCAGATCCGATTCAAGATCTGATGAAAGCCATTATTAAACCCCAAAGCCAACTTATCTCGATTCACCTTGATGAATCAAATTACCTGTTGTGGAAATTACAAATAGAAACAACTGTCAGAGGTTATGGACTAGAAGATTACATATTTGGTACAAAGATTGTTCCATCTAAATTTGTTCGTGACAGTGAAGAAAAACTTATTCAAAATCCAGAGTTCTTGGCATATCAAAGACAAGATAGTCTTGTTTGCTCATGGATGATGTCATCCATTGGGGCAAAAATTTTGCCTCAATTAATTGGTGTAAAATCTGCTCAAGATGTGTGGTCAACAATTGAAAGAAATTTTTTTGCTCAATCTTCTGCTCGTATTATGCATTTTAAAAGACAACTTCATAGTATAAGAAAGGGTGATTTATCTATGAATGAGTATCTTCTAAAAGTAAAGAATATATGTGATCAGTTAAACTCAGCAGGTTAGAAAGTACCAGAATCTAAGCATGTTCTATCAATTGTTAGTGGACTAGATGATGACTATGAAGCAGTTTCTACAATCATTTTGTCAATGGATCCTTCACCCACACTACAATACGTGTATTCAACTCTCTTAGCTCATGAAGGAAGGATAGACCACAAGAAAACTATTAATTCTGATTTGTCAATCAATTACACTTCATATGGTAGAGGAAAGAATCAAGGTAACAATTCAAGAAGTCAACCAAATGTTCAAAGAGGTGGTCAAACTAATTGAGGCAGAGGAAGAGGCAGAAATAACAACAGTAGGGTTAGGTGTCAGATTTGTGAAAAATTTGGTCATAGTGCAAATAAGTGCTATTTTAGATACAATTCAAATTTCAATCCATCACAAGCTGGCAACAACTCTAGTGTTAATATGGTTAATGAGCAAAAAGACAACAACAAAAGTCAAGCTGAAAGTGTTAATGCATATTCTACAGCAACTATTGATGATATTAATGATGATAGCTGGTATCCAGATACAGGAGCAACTAATCATGTGACAAACAATTTAAACAATCTCAATTTGGGGAACAAAGAGTACAAAGGTATGCAGAATTTACTTGTAGGAAATGGTAAAACTGTGCATATTACACATACTGGAAATGAAAGTTTAGATGGACCAAAACAATTAATTCTAAAGAATCTGTTAAGGGTTCCATCTATCAAGAAAAATTTAATGAGTGTTTCCCAATTTGCTAAGGACAACAATGTATTTTTTGAATTTTATCCTAATGCTTGCATTGTTAAGGATATTCTAACACATGAAATTATTTTGCAGGGTAATGAATATAAAGGATTGTACAGATTTAATGTCTCTAGCCCTAGATCATCTGTGTTAGATAGAAAAACATGTATGCAGACAGTCATGAATATTTCTGATGAATATAAAGAATTTAGTTTGTGGCATAGTAAACTAGGTCATCCTAGTTTAAAAACTGTCAGGCATGTTATGTGTAATAATGATTTTCCTATCAGTAAAATTCCTATTTCATATATGTGTACCTTTTGTCAAATGGGAAAGAGTCATAAACTTGCATTTCCAGATTCTCAAACCAATTACACTAGACCCCTTCAATTAATTGCTACAGATTTGTGGGGTCCAGCACCTATAAGTTCTGACTATGGCTATAAGTATTACATTTCTTTTATTGATGCTTACTCAAGATATGTTTGGATATATATGTTAAAATCAAAGGCAGATACCTGCAGTACAGTCATTCAGTTTATCAATAAAGTTGAAAACTTGATTGGTAATCAAGTAAGTATTTTTCAGACTGATGGTGGAAAAGAGTTTTTACCTTTGAAAGCATTTTTTGACAAAAAAGGTATAAGTCATAGAACTACATGTCCTTATACTTCAGAACAAAATGGCATTATTGAAAGAAAGCATAGGCATATTGTAGAAACTGGTTTAACCTTGCTTGCACAAGCCTCTATGCCATTGAAATTCTGGCCAGAGGCATTTAACACAGCAGTGCATTTGATTAATTTACTTCCAACAAAAGTACTTCAATTCAAATGCCCACATGAAGTGTTGTACAAGGTTAAACCAGATTATAAATTTTTAAAAGTCTTTGGTTGCCAATGTTTTCCTAACTTAAGGCCTTACAACACACATAAATTGAGTTTTAGATCTACTCCTTGCACTTTTTTGGGTTATTGTAACAAACAAAAAGGTTATAAATGCCTAGATAGCAAGGGTAGAATATATGTGTCAAGGCATGTTAGATTCAATAAAGAGGTTTATCCGTTCAGTCAAACAAACATCAAAACTACTGCTAAAGTCATAAATCAAAGGCAGTATATACCTGACATACCAGAGGAGATAGGAAATGTTGTGCCACTCTCTCAAAGGAAGAATGAGAAGAATGACAACAACATTGACTCTCAACACACAGTGCCCATCAATCATGGACCAGGTCAAGAGGACATTGATATGCCAGAATGTGGAAGCAGTCTGCAGGAGCATATACAAAGAAGCAATAATGACAGTGATGATGATACTGGCAATAGCAATCATGAGTTAGAAGAAGCAGATTCTTCAGGGAATAACAATCAAAGTCAATCAATTAGAGATAATATCAATATGCATCCTATGTTGACTAGAGCCAAGTGTGGTATTTTTAAGCCAAAAATCATAAACACTGTAAGTCTGCATGATGAACCAATTTCTTATACTGATGCAAATCAGGTTGATGAATGGAAAGCAGCCATGTATGAAGAGTATAATGCTCTTATTAAAAATAAGACTTGGACTCTTGTTGAAAAACCTAATAATAAAAATATTATTGGATGTAGATGGGTTTTTAAACTCAAAAAGAATGCTGATGGTTCAATTTCCAAATATAAAGCAAGACTAGTTGCTAAGGGGTATTCACAACAGTATGGTTTTGATTTTTCAGAAACATTTTCACCTGTTTTAAAACCCTCTTCAGTCAGAATTATTTTAAATATTGCTTTATATAGAAATTGGAGCATCAAGCAATTGGATGTGAATAATGCTTTTTTGAATGGTGTTTTACAGGAAGAAGTATATATGGAACAACCTCAAGGGTTCATTGAAAATGGTAGCAGAAATCTTGTATGCAAACTAAACAAGGCTATTTATGGACTCAAGCAAGCTCCAAGGGTTTGGTTTGACAAGTTGAAAGAAACTCTTGTCAAACATGGATACAGGCCAATAAAATCTGACAACTCAATTTTTACTAAGTTTTATGCTACTACCATTACATATATACTTATTTATGTTGATGATTTTATCATTACAGGAAGCTGTGTTGATGAAATCAAAAGTATAACACATATACTTAATTCAGAATTTTCTATCAAAGATTTGGGAAATCTGGATTATTTTTTGGGCATAGAAGTCAAGAGAACAGGTGTTTCTGAAATGCATCTCAACCAAAGAAAATACATTTCAGAAATTTTGTTCAGGGCCAACATGGTTCAAGCTAACACATTGCCTACTCCAACGGTCTCAAGTAGTCAGTTGTCTAAGCATCAAGGTGAAGATATTCAAAATGGAAAATTATACAGAAGTATAGTTGGAGCTTTGCAGTATGCTACTATTACAAGGCCAGATATTGCTTATAGTGTTAACAAAGTGAGTCAGTATATGCAGAGACCTTTGGACAGTCATTGGAAAGCTGTTAAGAGAATACTTAGATATTTGAAAGGAACTATTAATCATGGTCTTATTCTAAAGTCTAGCAAAAACCTTAATGTCAATGCTTATGCTGATGCAGACTGGGGTACTGACCATGATGACAGGAAATCTACTTCTGGTTATTGCATATTTTTGGGAAACAATCCAGTATCTTGGAGTGCAAAAAAACAAAGTACTGTATCAAGATCCAGTACTGAAGCAGAATTCAGGTGTGTTGCAAATACTGCTGCAGAAGTTATGTGGATTGGATCCTTACTTAGTGAACTCAGAGTTAAATCTAACAAAGTTGCTACAATTTGGTGTGATAATGTAAGTGCAATTTCACTTACATCTAATCCTGTTCTACACTCTAAAACCAAACACATAGAGTTGGATTTATATTTTATCTGGGAACAAGTGATTAATGGTAATTTAAAAGTCGGGTACGTACCATCTTTTTACCAAAAAGCAGATATACTTACTAAACTTCTGTCAAAGGTCAATTTCAGCAGACTGAGAGATGAGTTGAATGTTGATGAAGCTGATTTGAGCAAGAGAACACGGAGGCTGATATATATTCCTAACTAAATCTCTGATCTTTTGTTGCTAATGTGTTGTAGAGCCTTCGCAAGTAGCTAATTCTTCAAATCTGCTGATACATCTTCAGATCCGTTGGTATTTATTGAATCGCCATAACTGAAATCAGATTGATCTTGCGCTTCTGACTATTGTGGAGCTGGAGAACATCTGCAAGTAGTTAGATTCTTCAATTTGCTTCAGATCTATCAATTAAGTCTTAATCGCCTTCATGGAGGCCATTACTTTTTTACTTCGTTGCAAACCCTAGCCGTGGTAGGGTTTGAAGGGGGGTATTAAGAGTAGTGGCCATGTCTCAAGATGATTTATATTTCTTTTATCTTACTGGGCTTGTAATTGGGCCTAACCTCTTTTCGTTTATTCCTCTATATATATTGTACTGGCATTACATTGTAAAGTATCTCTTGTCAGTTTCATATTACAGTTCAGTAATAAAACATTTACATTGCTTTTCTATTCTGAAATACTTCCTCAATCATTTCTTTGCAAATCTCAACTATACACATCCATTTATAGTGAAAGCGTAATCTTTTGACTGTTACCTTTTATATAATTCACCAAGATTTGTTCGAAATATAGAAGATGTAATAACCAAATTAAAAACTACCCAATTCAAATTATTAATTTTATTCACTTCTAAGTAATATGACTTTAAACATGATACTAACTAGTAAACTTTATAACATGTTCCTGATGTGCACGTTATCTGCATGGATTTTGGATGTAAGTGCAGCTACTGTATGTTAAATACATACAAATATTTAGTGCAACTAGTGCAAAGAAAAAGAAAGCATATGCATAACAAGGTGATAGCAATTTAGTTTCTAAGACATACATGAAAATTAAGGATGAAATGTAAAATGTAAATAACCATACAAATTATGAACCACTGAAAAACAGACAAAATTTATAATTATATATATGTCTTTGCAAACTCAAAAGATGAAAAACCATTATAATTAAACATTGTAATTGAGCATCTTAATTTTACATTTGCTTAAAGACATGCCATGGTAGTCGAGGTTTAGCACGAACATACAAGGGATGCTTCCTAAGCAAACTGTTCTCCTCATGAAAATCAACCTTGTCGACCCCAGGTGGTAAGCTCCAATCGAACGCTTGAATCAGCTTAGCAAACAACATATAGGTCATAAGTGTTCCAAGCTCATAACCCAAGCATCCACGCCTGCCTCTCGTTAAGGAGACGAACTTCAGCTCCTGTTCAACCATTGTGATTCGATCAAGATTGCCCTGCATATGCCGGTTTGGGTCAAATTTTAATGGATCTTCCCAAATGTTTGGGTTCCTTCCAAGCCCAATCCTGCTGAGTAACACATGTGCACCTTTAGGGATAAAGTAGCCTGAAACTTTAGCAACACCAATTGCTACATGTGGGGCATTGAACGCTATCACCGGGTGGAGCCTTGTCGCTTCTCTAGCAATAGCTCTTATGTATGGTAGTTTTGTAAAATCTGACTCTTGCACTAGTCTATCTTTTCCAACTACTATGTCGATCTCTTCCACTGCTTTGTTGTATAAGTCAGGTTTGTCGATCTAATGTGCTAGTCCCCATTCTACAAAATTTGGTGGGTTGTCCACTGTAGCATACACGGCTTCCTATATATACGTATTTTGTATTTGACAAAGTGAAAAGTCATGCACGATAAATGATCAATATTTATAAGAGGCGGTTATTGATAGCATACCACACATTGTGCTTTGATCTCCTCTCCATTTAGGATTGGTTTTCCATCCTTATCTTTGATGGTGATGAATGCATCAAGAGCATCCTCCACCTTCTTTTTCTCTCCAGTCTCCCACATCTTCATCCTTGCATCAATGATCGGATCATGGATTGAGTTCATTATCTTTAGATTTCTTTTAATTCTACTCTCGTGCCCTTCTATGTCAAGCCATCTAAGCCATGGGATGAAGTCGTTTGTGCAGAACGAGAAGATGTGAGATACAATATCCAGTGTTGTTTCCACATGCTTGGTCTCTACATCGCTTAGCCTTCCACCAAACCATCTTAGACCAAATAACATTCTTCTTATAATATTACCACTGTAGTAACGTGACAACCATCAAACATTTATGATGTCGTCTTTTTTATTTTTAACCAGTTGATCATATATGAAATCGACCAAGTGATCAACCTCTTCGGTTCTTAGACTCACATCGTTGTTTAATTTAGTAGGTGAAAGAAGCTCGCAAGCCATGATTCTACGCATCTTCTTCCACTGGTCTCCGAACGGGGCAGTCACAACAGACAAGTAATTCCCTCTCCCTGCCATAAAATATTCAAGACTTTTATAATTCATACATGCTTGTATCTCGAACTAAAAGATTGTGTATATTCAAATAATAAATTACCAATATGTTCAGAAGACATAATCTTGGGCCTTGATGCAAACAAGGCATTTGTGTCCTTAAGAAAGTCAAGGGCAATATTTGGAGAGTTGACCACGACAACAGATGTTTTTCCAAGGCGAACGTAAGTTATGTCTTTGCCATCACAATTCCGGAGCATCCATCTAAAATAAGGTCTGTTTAGCCACATTGTAACTATGCTTCCCAGGATCGGCCATCTAATAGGTCCTGGTGGTAAGGGATCACCTTTCTTCTTCCTCTCTACTTTAAAAATGAAGAGATATAATAAGATGAAAGAAGAAAGGATTAAGGAAATGAAGTGGATAGTCATGGAATGGCTGAATAAAGAGTGGAAAAAACAAAAGAGTTGTGAAGCATTTATAGGATGGTCTGAACGTTAATTTTAGTATTTTATTTATATGTACAAACTTAACGGCATCGCGCTTCGCGAGTGACCATGGCACACGCTCCGCGCGTGAATTGTTATTGACCCGTTATTCAAGGGTCAACGCATACATAAATGAAGTTTTTTTTATAAAAAAATCAACCGCACTGATCCTAGTTTTATGGAATAACTTTTAATTTAAAAAAAGAACAATTTTGACATTTTACGGTCGGACAAAAAATATGTGTTTTCAACACAATTATAAATAAAGAAGTATGTTAGGCACGTCCGTTGGACGTGTGCAGAGAAAAACTATAAGAAAATATTTTCACTATGAAACATTGGTAATATACATAAATAAAAAAGGCTTATTATTTACATATGTATATTGTCCTAATTCAATACTTAAAACATTATCTGTTCAACAAAGTGTAAGTTCCTTGTAGTACAAGCAATATTGTTTTTCTTTCGATCTACGCTATTCGTAGACATTCTTAAAATGTATAAATCTATAAATATTTGACTTCTTAATTATCTGTCCAATAATGATCATGACCAAGATAAATAAAAATCATTAAATAAATCATACATTGACATTGATATTTACATATGTATATTTGTTTGATATGTGCTAAGAAATAAATAAAACTAATTTAAATTTTTGTCAAATAACCAATTTATGCTTGGCAACATTTGACATTCAAAATTTACGTGAATAGAAGCATGATAAAATAAGATGGAATTTTTGTTAAATACTTGAAGCAGGCATCATCAAAATAGTACTCAAACCAATTATATTTTTTCCCTTTTATAATTAAATACGTGTCCGCTTGATGACTACTAAAACTAATTAATGCTCATTAATTTTCATTAACTTCCTCCTATTGCTCACTAGTTTTCCACAAGGATTTTGCTACGAACAATCGCTCATAAAGCGACTGTACCTGCTACTCGCGGATTTATTGGTTGAAACTTGCAAATGGGGCTAGCCATAGATGATAATCATAATAAGAAAAGAAAAGAAAATACCGCACCAACCAATCAAATCCGCGACTATTCCTTCAGTCGCTTTGGGCGAGTGAGAATAGCAAACCTCTTTCCACAAAGCAAAACTAATAGGCAACCAAATAAAAATCATTAAGGCAAACTTCATTAAATATCAACTGATAGACAAAGCTAAAATATTTTGAATAACATTTACGTTATGCCTCATCTTAACAGTAAAAAACAATCCAAGCATATATTTTAGAAACGACTAATTCCAAAATAGATTTCCATTCGAAAGCACATATGACATATCCATTTGAGCACATATACTATATCAAAAACATAGACTTTTTTTCTGTTTTTGTTTTTGTTTTTTGTTAATTATTAAGGAGATACATGTACGTTTTGCTTATCCCTTGTGTAAGATTCTGTTTACATATAGATATTAAGCTGCACTAGCCTCATTTCTAACCATAGATTCTGTTTACATCATAGTCATAATCCACATAGTACAAATAATAGTGGCAAAAAACTAGGAACTGCTGATGTAAGATTGATATTCATGGGTTCATTGAACATAATTTATTATTGCAAGCAACTATTATATCAAAAATGACCTACATAGTACATAGGGCTGTCAATGGATGCTTTCGGATACGGATAGTGCCATATCTGTATCCGTATCCGAAATTATTTTCGGATATCGGATATCCGTATCTATTTAATATTCGAATATCGGATATCCGTATCCGCTTAATTTTCGGATACGGACGGATATCGGATATTTATTCGCTCCATTTATAATTAATAAATTTAAGAGTATAAATAAAAAAGTTTGGATCAACATAAAATAATTTTTGTATTAATGTTTATAAAAAACAATGAAATAAAGAAGTATAATGAGGAAAGATTGTTTTTTATACTAATATCCATAAGCATATCCAAAAATATTCCAAAATTTAACACTAAAACTACCAATTTTTCACTAAAAATGGACAAAGAATTGTATCATAGTAACATCTATCAGTTATAAAATAATTATTGACTCTATTTTTTTGTTTTGAGTTATATATATTACATCAATCAGGTCGACGGATATTTTTCGGATACGGATATCACTATAACCATATCCGTATCCGAAAAGCTTTTCGGATATCGGATATCCGTACCCGCTTTTCGGATAACGCCGGATAACGGATATTTCGGATATGGATTCAGACGGATATCGGATTTTTTGGGTATTCATTGACAGCCCTAATAGTACATACATCATTTTTTGAATATTCGACCATGGATTAGTGTTATAGCTGAAATGTAGCTATATATAGCTATCATGCATCAAAGAATAAAGTGTACACAGTACATAAATATAATTAGTGTAACTATGCTTTTAGGTGAAGACTAATACCCGGAACAGTTATATATTTGATCCGTCCCTATGAACATTTTCAACATCGAAATGCAGGTGTTTCGAGCGTTAATGTATTTGTCTGACCAACATCCGGCTTTATTCATATTATTTAATCCTTGTGATTTGAGTTTTTACTTCAAAAGTGCACTATCCATTCAGATTAGAGCCGTGTAGGTTAAGTATATAAATGTAAAAAAGTAAAAGATAATTGTTATGTCTCATTCAGATTACCCGATCGAATCAAACTTCTTGTTGAAAGAAATATCAACAATTACAGAGTTCAAAGTTTAGTTTTCTTTTACTTTTTTTATTTTCAGCAGTGTTAACTATCGTTAATGACAATCGCACATTAATGTTATGTATTTAAACAATGTAATTTTATATTATTTGATTTATTTACTACATTTATTCTTATATTTTTCATTTCTTTGATTAAATATTCACAAATATGACGATATGTTTGAGCTAATATTTGTTTGATTTACCCATTTCTTTCCAAATTCAATAATGATTTAAAACTACTAGAAGCTTATTTTATTGTAGTTTATCAATCCTTCGTGGTTTAATATATATGTACTTGAATGTGCGTGATTTATACAAATACAATGGTAGAAATTCCTAATTATCAAACCAGCTTACTTTTTAAACCTTAGTGTAATTTGATTTACACTTTTCTAAATATTTTTCTTTTTTTCATACCATGTAGTTAATATTTCATCAAACTCATATTTAAAAGATAGAATCAATGAAGACCTTTTTCTTCGATACTATACAATTTAACGTTTAGTTTTTTCCACCGTTTTGCGGTAATACTAATTAATACTATGTGTACTCTCCTCACAGTAATTTGACTTGTGGAGAAGTCAAAATTTGGTCGCTCTTATGCTAGGTGAATTGCGTTGAAAATGCGACTTTATCGAGTTATAAACTACAAATTCGTTAATTCGTTACACAAAAGACATTGCAGAAGTGGTTGTCAATTGTACGATTTGGCACACATAGACAAGTAATAATAGGAATTTTTTTTAATGGTCATTAAATGTCTAATTATGTCATATAGATGATGAAGTTAGAAAAGTGGAGTTTATTCTATCGCAAATCAACCAGAAAAGTGGAGTTTATTTTTCCAAGGCGAACGTAAGTTATGTCTTTGCCATCACAAATCTGGAGCATCCATCTAAAATAAAGTCTGTTTAGCCACATTGTAACTATGCTTCCCAGGATCGGCCATCTAATAGGTCCTGGTAGTAAGAGATCACCTTTTTTCTTCCTCTCTACTTTAAAAAAGAAGAGATATAATAAGATGAAAGAAGAAAGAATTAAGGAAATGAAGTGGATAATCATGGAATGGTTGAATAAAGAGTGGAAAAAACAAAAGAGTTGTGAAGCATTTATAGCCTGGTCTGAATGTTAATTTTAGTATTTTATTTATATGTACAAACGTGACGGCACCGCGCTTTGCGAGTGGCCATGGCACACGCTCCGCGCGTGAATTGTAATTGACCCGTTATTCAAGGGTCAACGCATATAGAAATGAAGTTCTTTTTTTTAAAAAAAAAAAAATCAATCGCACTGATCCTAGTTTTATGGAATAGTTTTTTAATTTAAATAAAGAACAATTTTGACATTTTATGATAGAACGAAAAATATGTGTTTTCAACACAATTATAAATAAAGAAGTATGTCAGGCACGTCCATTGGACGTGTGCTGAGAAAAACTATAAGCAAATATTTTCGCTATGAAACATCGGTTATGTACATAAAAAAAACCTTATTATTTACATATGTATACTGTCCTAATTCAATAACTTAAAACATTATCTGTTCAACAAAGTGTATGTTCCTTGTAGTACAAGCAATATTGTATTTTTTTTCGATCTACGCTATTCCTAGACATTCTTAAAATGTATAAATCTATATATATTTGACTTCTTAATTATCTATCCAATAATGATCATGACCAAGATAAATAAAAATCATTAAATAAATCATACATTGACATTGATATTTACATGTATATTTGTTTGATATGTGCTAAGAAATAAATAAAACTAATTTAAATTTTTGTCAAATAACCAATTATGCTTGGTAACATTTGACATTCAAAATTTATGTGAATAGAAGCATGATAAAATAAGATGGAATTTTTGTTAAATACTTGAAGCAGGCATCATCAAAATAGTACTCAAACCAATTATATTTTTCCTCTTTTATAATTAAATACGTGTCCGCTTGATGACTACTAAAACAAATTAATGCTCATTAATTTTCATTAACTTCCTCCTATTACTCACTAGTTTTCCACAAAGCAAAACTAATAGGCAGCCAAATAAAAATCATTAAGGGAAACTTCATTAAATATTAGCTGATAGACAAAGCTAAAATATTTTTGAATAACATTTACGTTATGTCTCATCTTAACCGTAAAAAACAATCCAAGCGTATATTTTAGAAACGACTAATTCCAAAATCAAGTTCCATTCGAAAGCACATATATATTACATATCCATTTGAGCACATATACTATGTCAAAAACATAAACTTTTTTTCTGTTTTTTTTTTTTTTTTTTGTTAATGATTAAGGTGATACATGTACGTTATGCTTATCCCTTGTGTAAGATTCTGTTTACATATAGATAAGCTGCAGTAGCATAATTTCTAACCATGGATTCTGTTTACATCATAGTCATAATCCACATAATGCAAATAATAGTGGCAAAAAACTAAAAATTAAAACAAGAACCGCAGATGTAAGATTGATATTCATGGGTTCATCTATTATATTATATGAAAGCACAATCTTGCTTCGTGAACCTTTCAGCTTCATTTCTCCTAAAAAAAAATAGGATGCTGACATCTGTACAAGTCC
This sequence comes from Allium sativum, assembly GCA_030737875.1. Classification (NCBI taxonomy): domain Eukaryota; kingdom Viridiplantae; phylum Streptophyta; class Magnoliopsida; order Asparagales; family Amaryllidaceae; genus Allium; species Allium sativum. The sequence continues at coordinate 384,978,567 of CM060923.1, read as the reverse complement.
TAAATCGACTAGCTAGCATTTCCCTTCTCTCCTACCTTCCATTTGGGTTTCCTTCAGTTATTTCGGATCCACGATACCCCTTCAATTTCCCCTTTCCCTTCCAATGTGACATACCGATATATTTTGCTACCCAGTCGCCATCGCCTTCCCTTCTGTTCAACTCTAAAGCAAAAAACCATATTCAGCTGCCAGTTTCTCCTACACCATCTACCTTCTCTTCTCTTCTTCCACTTCGATTGAATGTAGACAGATTTCGACCACTACAAACACCCGTCGACGCTTTTGCGCTTGAACCAAAAAATATAAGGCTGCCACTTTCTTCTCCTCCTTGCCTTAAGAGCATTCCCAGCAGTAGCTCACATTTGCAGCGGGAATAGCTTTTTCCCAGCGTCGATTCCCCCCACTGTTCCAGCAGACAGTGGGGCGACGCTGGGATTTTTTTTTTAAAAAAAAAACACACTAAACGGTTTTTTGAAAACCGTTTAGTGGCTAAACGGTTTTCAGAAAACAGTTTAGTGTGTGGGAAAGTAAATAAAAAATATTGCGAGCGTCTCTTTTACAGAGTTATTATACTCTGTAAACAGACGCTCGAGAAAATCCCCAAAATCTCAAAACCAGTTCAAAAATTGAGTGAAAACATCGGATTTTTGCAACAACTTCATTATTTACACTTTCTCATCTCTTTAGCACAACCAATTCCATCGTTCTCCACCATAAACCCATCATTTTGGTCATCTTTGTTGATTTAGCAAATTAGCTGAATTTGTTCAAGATGGAAGAGGAAATCATAGAAGGTACTAGCGCTTCGAGTGGGTTCAGGAGGAGAAAAAGCTCACGAAAAAGTCGTAAAACGATTGAAGCTGAAGAAGGTGGCTACAGTGCTAGGAAGGAGACAATAATCGATCTGACGTTTCCATTCATGTCTATCACAAGTCTACAAGAAGGAGTTAAACATATTTTCAACAGTGGAAAAGAGCGTACGGTATATTTTTTTGTTTTAAATTGCGTTAAATAGAATTGTTCGATACGAAAAGATAATGTAACAGATTTATGTTTATTACCAGAATCGCGACAATATGAGATGTCATGGGGCTTTTACTACGATGTTGAAATGGTGGAAGAAAGTTAAAGTCCATCCGCAAATTCATGATCCGATTGTGAGTATATTTGGAAAATTTATGGAAATTGAATTGAAAAACTCTGATAACAGATGCATACATGCTATTGTTGAGCGTTGGTGGTCGACCACGCATACCTTTTTATTTCCTAGTACTGAGATTGGGTTTACACCGTTAGATTTTACCATGCTGACATCTATTCCTGTGGGAATGCATAATATAACGATACCGTATGATGAGAGTTGGGGGCAATTCGATAATGCAAAGCAACTATTGCCACTTCTTGAGCCGAACGATATTCGGGTAGGAAATGTTGCTTTATCGCATCTTGTAAAGTATTTTCGTGACGATTATCTTGAGGCTAATGACAACAAAAGCCATATTGCCCGCATTTTTGTGTTGTATATGATGGGTACTCTATTTTTTACAACAACAAGTGACACTATCAGTCTGGGATATTTGGAGGTCGTATTTGATTTATGCTTAGCGGAACAGTTCGATTGGGGTTCTACGATTATGGGTTACCTCTACCAGAGTTTGGATGTTGCTGTAACTAAGGGAGGACATATAACTGGTTTCGTTGAGCTACTGCAGGTATGGTTACCTATAGTACGCACAAAGTTTTTTATGTTTACGACCATGTATTCCAGTGTTTAATATTACATCTTTCCTTATTGCAGTACTGGTTTTTTGAGTACATGACGGTATGCGGCTATATTGTCAAAGAAGAGGTGAAACAAGCTTCATATCTGAGATTGAGAGCCTGGGAGAAAGAAAATAGGCTCATCACGCATGATACTTCGGCTCATTTGTTCTCTAGCACACGGTATCATATTGATCATCGCCGCGCAGCGCATATAAATTGGAATCCATGGCAAAATTCAGTCGCATTCGCTAATGCAGAGGTTGGCCTTGCACGCAACCTATCGATGAAACGGTTGCCTTTGATTGTTCCACCCGGTGGCTCATACGAGATGTATTTAGGTGAGAGGTGTATGCGGCAGCTTACAGGTTGGGCGACTATTCCCATTGATCATCCCGCACACATGACATGCAAGATGACATATTCCACATATGCGGAGTTGCAACAAGCCTTCTACTAAGATGATGGTCAACAGTATATATATAAAGAGTCAGACATGGACTACAACACGTATTGGCGCTCAGTGGGCAGAGATGTCGGTCCGTTACTAGGTGCCTCAGTCCGTATCGGTAATATGGATTTTTTCGGACCTTCTTCTTTGAAGGCAGGAATTGAAGCTCCAATCGTCACATCTTCAGAAATTAATTACGCATCCCAGTTCTACCCACCACCACAGCATAGTGAGTGAGCCGAGGATCCTGGATGGAACTTGCAATGGACAGGCCCGGATCCGTTACCCATTCCCCATTTGATGGATATACCCCCAGTTCTGTCCCATTACACTGTTGATAGTCTATGGGAAATGAATATGGGTATGCGGCAGTTAGCCCTTGAACAGTCGAAGTATTATGAAGAGGGATTGGATAGGATTAACACAGTTGCAGACGATTTTGTAAGTTATCGATTTTTTTTTTTTTGAAACATGTTTGTTTTCCAATATTGCTCAGAACATACAATCCCTAGTATTATTTGTATAATGATATTGTGTTTGTTTTTAAATACTGCACAGAACATGCAGGTTTATAGGGAACCAGTTTTGTATTTAGGGTCTTATCGGGCGAGTCGAACACAAAGCAGGAAAAAAAAGAAAAACTCATGTACAGATGGAAGAGGAAGAAGATGATGAGGGTGATGAGCAGGATGATGAGGATGTTGAGGAGGGTGATGAGGAAGATGACGAGGAAGGTGACGAGGACAGTGACGAGGAGGGTGATCAGGAAGGTGTAAGTCTTAATCAGTTCGGTGTTAAGTTTAGATTTCCCACCTAATCATCGTCGGCGGCGGGTACTTGTTAATTTAACTCCATACGCACTCGTAACTAGTGCACATATATATATTTATGTTGTTCTAAGTTTATTAAAGTTCACATATAACAAAGTGTTTATGTATGTGCAGGCAAGGGCAAGAGTCTAGACAAAGGGAAGCAGAAGAGCAGTGGTTTCGTCAGCAAGGTGAAGTCTTTATTTAAGGGAAAGGGAAAGTAGAAAGGAAGTGGGATTCACATTCCAGGCATTGAGGATATTTAATGAAGATCGAAGAGTTGTTTGTATGACTTTTTAGGTGCTAGTGTTAATCTTAGGGTTTGTCAGTGTAATGGTTTGTTAGTTTAATGGTACTATAATATTGTTATGTCTACTAGTAGGTATTATTGTAATGGTTTGTTACTGTAACGGTTTGTTAGTGTAATGGTTTGTTAGCGTATGATTTGTAATGGTTGTAGTTTAATGGTAATGGAATATTGTTTTTTACATACTATTATTGTTTTGTGTACTTTTTATGTTGTTTACAACAACGACTATTACAATAACGACTATAGTACCATTACAGACTATTACATTACCAAGATGCTTACAACAACGACTATTACAACATTAAGAAATGCAAACTACACGAGTACGAACAATAACACTTAAACAAACAAACATCAAATTCAAATTAAAATAAAACACATTATGGTAGTTTCCACGTACACCTACCACGGATGGGGGAAAATCCAGCTTTGACAGCATCAGCAACATGCTTGTTCAAGCGTGTTATTTCGGCTTGCACTTCCAGTGCATACTGAGCTCTACGTTCACACATCGGAGGGTCAATCCACTTCTTAAAGTAACAACAATCAATTTCGTCCGGATAAATCTTGTGGTCCTCGTACGCTTCAGACCCGAAAAAGCGACAACTAGCATTTTTTATGATTTTCGAAACAACCACAACCTATTTTCACCACAACCGCAAAGAGGGTTGGATCCACCTGGAAGTAGTCGATGTACAACGCCCCCTTCAACTACTCTTTCTTTTCCACGTCGTTGAGAAGCTTCCCCTGCATCGTAATTTTTCCATTTGTCCATCGTTGAGCCTACACTTTCATTTTCGTGTTCCGACATTACGAAAGAGGATGGAGGAATTGAAGCTTAGAGAACGCGCTATATATAAGAGTTAAAAAAACATAATGAAGGTAAAAAAACATAACAGAGTTAACAAACATTAAAGTTGGACGGAGTTAAAAAACATAACTGGGTCGTCCTATCCTACCGCTTAGCCCACTGACTCGTCATATCTTGTCTTTTCGTACCATACAGCTTTGCTGCTCTTAAAGAGCATAACTGGGTCGTCCTGTCCTATCACTTAGCCCACTGACTTGTCGTATCGCTTTAGTGCTTTTCCTAGCATCTTAGTGCATTGACTAGTCTAACGTTTCTCAATCATATGTGTGTTTACTCCACATATTTTCCCCTATAAAAATATCTATGTTTACTACATTTTAGTTATCTGGGAGCAAATTTTTCATCAATAGAAAAACATGTCTTCATGGTCATGGCCCTCATCAATGGATTCGAACTATGATCAAAACTTTCCTGAGCGTCCGACTTCAAGTCCAAGAACAGATATTAATTGGAATATCGAATACCAAGAGCAACACTACGAGGACCTGCGTCAAAACTACCCGGAGTTGGCACGCCTGACGATTCATCCACCAATTAATCATGTTCCTGATGTTGTTCATGAACAAGTCCAAACTGGGAATGAAGAACGCTTACGAGCGGCTACAGTCCCTCGTCCTCCGACTAATCCGGATGTAGCTCGTCCTCCGCCTGTTCAAGATGTACATCATCAGGAGATACGATGAGTTTCAGTTAACCAGACTCCTTACGAGCATGAGGTTAACTCCTATCCCGTTTGTTGCTACTGTGGTTACGAGGTGGAGGTAGTAGTACGGGCAGACGGAGAGAATATTGGTCGTAGGATCCATTTATGCTCGCTATGGCCTAACGGATGCAATTATTTCGAGTGGATCGACGATCGATTCCCTCCAAGGGCTATTTCGTACACCAACGAGTTAGAACAAGAGAACAGGCGACTTCGAACCTCTTTAGAATCTCTTCAAAACGAGCGTAACAATTAATGTGTTTGCGTACTGAATTTCCTAGTTTCCTATATTTTACTGGCTAGTATTTAGTTTTCTCTATTGTATCCTACGTTTGGCTAGTGATATTATAATGAACACCTGTTGTATCGCAAAAGCTTTGTGGAATTAGTGTCGTTGATATCGTTGTTAATAGCTAGCATATGTTATACCAACTGACAACTAGCAAACTGGAAAGATATGAAGTGCTTAACGAAAACAGAAGCCTTAAAAAAAATTAAACAAATTAAAAATTTACAAATACAAAAATAGGTTCTACTATAATTTTAAATCTATAAAAATTAAGTAATCTAGGATAAGGTAAAAACCAAGTTTTCAAACTTAAACATAGTAAAAAAATTAAAAGTAAATTTTCAAACTTAAAATAAGTAAACCTATTTAAAATAAACTTTCAAACTTAAAATAAATTTTCAAACTTAAAATAAGTAAACCAAATTTTCAAATTAAGTAATCAGTGAATTTAAATATAACAAGAATCAAATTTTCAGTGAAACAAATTTAAAAAAAAATTAATTAGGAACTTTAAAAATTAAATATACGACGTGTAGTTAACCAAATTCATGAAATACAGAAAACTCAACATGTTTAACCAAGTAAAAAACAAGAGAAAGTGCCAAAGAATGTGCATTTAAAAAATGCACCATATTACTGCATAAACGGTTTTCTAAAAACCGTTTAAGAAAACCGATTATAACTTAAACGGTTTTCTGAAAACCGTTTAAGGTATAATCGGTTTTCTTAAAACCGTTTCTCCCCCGCCGCTCCAAATTTGAAATGGCGAGCGTTGCCATTTCAAATGTCTCGCCACGTCGATATCGACACTGCGGGAGAGTGGGAAAACTAATTTCGTGGCCATTTCATCATCCCTAGCTGCTGCTGGGAATGCTCTAACCCAAAATGAAACCTCAAATACTCCATCCTCTTTCCCTAATGCAACTTCCGATTGAAGTTGTACAGCTCGAAAAATGGAAGGTTAATTTTGATTCATTGTTGGTCTCGGCATTTAATTATGAGCACATATGTTATAAATTTTTTTGGTTAAGTTCTATATTCGTGATGTTTCTTTTTTGTGAAGACAAAATTATAAGAAGTTCGAACAATGCAAGTTATTTTACCAGTTAGAAGTTGATGTTTTAAAGATGGTGATGGAGATCCAAAAGAGAACCACTGTTTGTTTAAAGAAACACTTCCTTGCCAACTAGTGACGCACATTTAACGTGTTAAAGTTTGCAAAATTTACATGTACTCTTACAAGGTAATATATACAATGTGCATTTCAAGTAACCTCTTCTTTATGTGTTAGAGTATGTAAGATTTATGGCTATATTTAAAGGCATACTATTGGTTGGTTCAATAGGAAATGCTATTTATAGTTTCAGCTATATTAATCAGTATTTCCGATATGATCTTATGCTAAGCTTTTGCATTCATGAAACTATCAGGCTCATTATTATGGTAATATTTTCAACCGGTAAATACTTTATTCTGTTCCACATATCTATATTTGTGCCTTGACTTGAAGACTACATATCCATCATCAAATAACAACGAAAATTTTCAATAAAGGATTTTTCTGAGCAGCAGGAAATTCAACGAACAGTGCATTCGCTACTTCATATCTTTGAGTTGTTATGAAGGGTACTTATAACTTAAATTGTGAATATAATTCTGAGTGTCATTGAGCATAAATGTTATCTTTGTAGGTTTTGAGTGACACAAAGCTGTGTTCAGATTATTGGCCTTTGAACTATATGATCAAGCAAATGGAGATGTAATTCATGGTTCCTTTTGTTTAAGGCTATACTAAAACAATTTGGAAGGTCATTCGAGCAATATTGTTTACTTTCCATCAATGTGATTGCAATATAAGGTAGAGCATTTTGCTATTTTGGCCTTGTTTTTTTTCAAAAATAGCCTCATTTTACAAAAAATAACAAAAATAGCCCACTTTTGGCCAACTCAGCGCTGAGTTGGCCAAAAGTGGAGATTTCTTATGGGCTCAATTATTGATTGCGCCCAGAAAGTAATTTTTTAAAAAAAAATCCTTATGGGGCGCAATCAATCATTGCGCCCCGTAAGGTTACCTTTTTTTAAAAAAAAAACTGAAGTCCTCTTGGTAAAAGTTCAAACATCCATCAAAATAGAAAAAACCCTTATACCCAAAACCAAAATCAAAACTCCAAATCCAAATTTAAAACACCAGTTATATTCAAGTAATTTCAGCTTCTACAGTAAATATGGCAAGTTCTTCAACACAGAAGCAAGCTACTGATAATTTTTGAAATTATTTTTGTGTGGTTATCTCAGATTTTAGGTTTAGGGTTTCCTTGAGGTTTCTTGAAATTTTATACACCGATGGTTTCCTTGAGTTTTCTTGTAATTTTATACACCGATTGCTTGAGAGTTTTGTTGAGATTGGAGCCTTTTCTTATGGTTTGAAATGGCATGTTAAGTTTGTTGTGGAGAATTGAAGATTGGTAATCGACTTCATTATGTTGAATTTGCGTAGATTTGAGAATTGGTAGGATCTATTGTTGGGTTAGAAAGTATTTGTAAAATTTATAGCAAATTGGGGAAAATTGTATAGAAAATTGGGGAATTCATTATGTGAGCATTGAAATATCTGAATTTGTCTTGATAATCGAATTGGAATATGTTAGCAAATTGGGAAAATTGTTTTGTCAGATTCAAGTAAATATCTTGATAATCGAATAGAAATATCTTAATTTGTTAGCATTGAAATATTTCAGAGTATGCGGAGATGGCGCCCGGACCTGTTGATGGTAGCGTCTTATATTTACAGGCACAACATCGTTCAAACAAACCGGAGTTGATGGCGGTAACCAAAACTCAACATTCAATACTAGTTTCATTATAGAGCTCGAGAATATTTTTGCATGTTAACTAATCAATACTTCACTTTTGTTATTGTGTGGCAGCTCAAAACTGCAGTTGAAACCATCGAGCACTCATCATCCTTAAAGTTGGTCACTTCAAAACGTGTCGGCGTGTTAGAGCTACTTGATCGAGCGGGTTTTCTCTTGATACATCGCCTTGGATCCATACAAATCGACCGCCATCATATAACAGCTTTAGTAGATCGATGGAGACCGGAGACATCGTCATTTCACCTTAGATGCGGTGAAGTGACGAACACATTGGCGGACGTGGCGATTTTGCTTGGCTTACCCATCGATGGTCGTCCGATCACCACTCCAGAATCCGATGATTATGCGAAAATGTGCGAGAGTTTGCTAGGACTATCTCCTCCAGGAGTCGAGTGGCACGGGCCCGAGATGATTAGTATGTCGTGGTTTAGGCAGCAATTAGCCGATGACATTCCTGAGGATGCTTCTCAAGAACAAATGGAGCAGCGTGCGCGGGCCATTATCCTTCACATTATCACTTCCCGTTTGGTTTGCGACCATTCGAAATGCTGTGTTTGGCTTAGATGGTTACATTACTTGGAGGACTTTGATTTATGCCGTGAGTATGCTTGGGGTAGCGCCGTTCTTGGCTTCACATATGCGGAGCTAATACAGATGGCTTTGGGGCGGCTCGATTCAATTGGAGGTTGCCTTACATTAGTTCAGGTATTTATTTTTTTAGTGTTCTTTTTTGAGGGATATTTCTTTACTCGTTGTGTCCTATGTTTTATAATACTTTTACTTGTCTACAGACGTGGTCTTGGTCGCATCTCCCCATTGGGAGAGTAACTATGAAGAAGAAAGCGCCAATTGATGTTTCATTACCTTTTGCTTCGAGGTAATATTACTAAAAGTGTATATTGAACATAGGGTTTATTAAAAATCCGGTAGAAAGTACGTAATTTAATGTTTTCATTAGGTGGGTTGGACCGAAGAGCTCGTTGTTCACGCCTAGACACAACGTTTCGTTCTATCGTAACGAGTTAGACGTACTCGATTACGACGCTGTTTCATGGACCCCATACACCGAGGCACTTCCTAATTTACCGGCATTGTGCGTTGCTTCAGTCCAGCTTTGGCAAGCACGCGTTCCGCTCATTTGCTTTAACGATGTCGCGTATCACCTACCGGAAAGAGTGATGAGACAGTTTGGCCTTCTCCAACATATTCCCGAGAAACCACCACACTACTTGATTGATGGCCGGGACAACGGGGCCTATCAAGCGACAGTCAATACATGGAACAATCGATTCGAATTTGTCCAAGAGCAAAGTGCAGAACCGACATCCGATATGACGTACTACACATGGTATTGAAACATCACGCGGCGGTATATTATTCTTTCCATTGATCCACCTTTAGATGTTCCGCAAAGCGATGAACCTTACATCCCAAGAGCGCCGCTTGAACGTGGTCTTGTATGTACATTTTTTTGCACATGGTATTTTAACACAAATGATATTTTAAAATACGAGCTTACAATATGTGTATTGCAGATCGATGCAATTTACCATACCGCCGCGTTGGTTGAGGAGATATCGACGGAGGTGCCGGAGCTGACAAAGGTTAAGTGCATGAGCATTACCCGCATTCTTCAGTCGATTTTGTGGAAGAACAGGCTTGCTCGACCACCATCGCCTCCATTTGTTCATGTTTGTAAGTTCGCAAGAAAAGACAAGGGGACAAGAAAAGACAAGGGGAAAAGAAAAGAGGCATCTTCTCAGCCGACCCAAATTGAGTTCGTGCACGGTCCGTCGCAGCCAGGCACATCGCAGGGGGCAACTCAACGGACTCAAAGGAGAAAAGGAAAAGTTGTGTGCGGTGGTCCAAAAAGAAGTAAACGTTAGTTGTTGAAGTTGGGTTTGTTTTAAGTGGAATTTAGACTTGTTTTTTTTATTTGCGTGAACTGAAAAGTAGTAGTCATAGTAGTATTGAAAATGTGCTTTTGTTAAGTGGATGGTCGATGTGGACGAGTTGTTGGAACGATGGCTTTGATGTACTTTTGGAAATGTGGTAGTAGTAAAAATGTGCTTATGAAAGTAGTTGCGTTTTTGTTTACTTTGAAATAGCTATTGCATTGCATTTGCATTTGTTTACATTGAGTGCTTTTGTATTGGTTTTGCATTTGTTTAGTTTGAGTGCTATTGTATTTGAATAACTATTGCTTTTGTTTACTTTGAGTGATTTTGTTTTGGACGAGTGATTTTGAGTGATTTTGCATTTGAATAGCTATTTTGCATTTTGAGTGATTTTGCATTTTGCATTGGTTCCCTGGGGCACAATCAGTTATTGCACCCCAGGCATAAGTTTTGCAAAACTTATGCCTGGGGCGCAGATATTGATTGCGCCCAAGGAACCAGGTTCTCTGGTTCCCTGGGGCGCAATCAATTATTGCGCCCCAGGCTTACGTTTTGCAAAAAAATAGAGTTCACTCGGTACAACAATCTGCTTTTATAAAAAAAAACTTTTTGGGCGCAATCATTGATTGAGCCCATGTGTTTTTTTAAAAAAAATCTGAGCGCAATCAATGACTGCGCCCCGTAGGGTTTAAAAAAAAGGAAAATTTATGGGCGCAATCAATGATTGCGCCAATAAGAATTTTACTTTGTTGGCCAACTCAGCGTGAGTTGGCCAAAAGGAGGCTAAGACTGCAATATTTCAAAAAAAAAAGGCTAAATGTGAAAAAAAAAACCGGGCCAAAAAGGTATCTAAGATACCTACTCATCAATTTACAAATGTACGAACAAAAACACACATCAGTTTTAGCGCTGGACCAGCTCTGCTTTTGACCTTTAAAATTAATTTTATTCATTATGTGCTATGTAGAGCGAATCCTTCATAAAGGTCCTAAAAATATCACCATGGTCCATGATGAGCGTAGTTTTAACTTTGGCTCCCATTGATTTCTTGGTTTCCTTTATTGAAAGCTTTATCCATAATGCACTGAGCAAAATATGTTTGAAATACCAAGGGTAAGCTAACCACAGGTTTCACTGGAAATTTTGAAGTTGCATATTGGTTCAAATAGGTGAGTCAAACAACACTATGTCAGACATGTTGGGTACCATTTTATCATTTCATCACTGCATATGTTTATAAACAAACATGTGTTTGTGTGTGTGTGTGTGTGTGTGTGTGTATATATATATATATATATGTGTGTGTGTGTGTGTGTGTGTATAGACACAGATACACACACATCCAGTGTGCGTGTATGTATCCGTGTTTGTGCCGCCACTAAATTTCTATCTCTATGACCATTCATTTCGAATCCAGTCTAAAATTCCTTAACTCGCCACTTGTCCGCAGATCACATCGCTACGTTGATTCCTTCCTAACCCAACAAGGAAATGCTGCTTCCAAACCAACCCTGTTCCGAAAAGTTCCTGCCAGCCCATGTTATCTTCTCGCTCTACCGCCAGTTTCATTGCCGATCCACCACCGCTTCTTCTGCCACTTTCCCACCCTACAGCTCTTTGCGCCTTTGATCCAACTATTGTCGATGGCTGCACAGTCTGATCGTTTAACCTACATCTACGCCTACTTTTGCTAGCCACTGCCGGATTCTGCTTTAGTCGGTGCTTTGTCCCTATGTCTCCTTTTCCTTTCCAGAGGCTTCTGCTTCTTGGTAAAAACTGTCTTCTTTCTATTTAGTTTGGCCGTGTTTTGACAATTAAGTTTGGTGATTCATTATGTATTTCGACCATTCATGTTCAGGTAGCAAATCCTAATTTAAGTTAATGTATATACACATGTTTTAAGCATTTCAGACTCCTTTTGTTAAGGCAGGTTTTGTTGAGGCACACTATTCATGCTATCCTAGCCTTGGAACATGAATAATTTCAAATACTTTATTTAGACGGTAAGATTAGTTTTGCTTAATATTTCAACCATTCATGTAGCGAGTTATGACAGCCATATTCCATCTGTTCAAAACTCTATATTACGGAAGCAAAATTATTAAAAATGTTCTAAGAATAACTGTGTTATCTTTGAGAGAGAACCACTTCATGCTGAGGAGTGAACATTAAATTCTAAATAAATTTTTTTCACTTGGTCTAATTGAGCGTATTAAGTATTCGGTGGGTCATTCAAGGATCTACAGCACATCATCATATTCATAAAAATCATATATTTTCTAAGGAAAGTAGATAAGGGAAAAATGGCATTAGATTGTATGGTAGTAGTGATGATATTATAAAAGGTGGTGTGTCTCCATATGTTTATGAATACCTTGCAATAATTACAATCGACTATGAAAGTGATTGTTTATTTCCCTATGTTCCCATCTGTGGTACGATACTGATTTTATTCTATATAAATATCCTAAGTTTTATTGCCTTCTGACAATTTAATTTTATATATGATATAGATTTCCATAGATTCTCCATATGCAATTTATTTAATTATTTAATATTTGTTTTTCGGTGCCAATAGATGGTTCACTGCCACAATTTGGCTATCTTTTTTTCCATTAGCAATTCACACTACCTTAATTTCTTAGCTTTTGCATTGGATTGGGAAGTACTGCACATATTCGGCATCCACATTCCTAAATTTAACGTTGTGTTTTACTAATTAATGTTGATTTCTTAACTAATACTTTTATGCGACAATGTATACTAGAATTTCATAAGCTTATTTTATGGAAAATACAAATTCGTTAATTGTTATCCATCTAATTTTAGTAGTCACGTGTTGGAAATGAAAAACTATTGCTTTTCATCAATGTGGAAATGTACATTTTTGAGCTTATAGTTGGTTCTTTCCTTTTTTACACAACATACATGCTTCATACGGATTTTCTATTACAAAAAATGACTTATATTCTATTCGCAATCACAATTTATTCCCTGTATTCATTTTATTTCTCCTGATAATCACAATTTATCACTGCCATTCAGTTATGATGATGGGTTAATGTCAGGTAAATTTCTAGATCCATGCCCCCCTTTTGTATGTAGAGATACCTATATTTTTTGATTGGGAAGAACATTTGAGAGATCCAAATTGGTATATTCCCAGAGTTATTACCACTACAGAGAACTCATAAGGTGTGTTTTCAATTCAATCATCTATTTTAATTAGGGCTGTAAACGGATGCAGTCGGATACAAATAGTGTTGTGTCCGAATCCATATCTGAAAATGAAAATCTGTATCTAAATCTGTATCCGATATCCGCGGATTCCAGTTAAAAATATCTGTATCCATATCCTAGGATATTTTCGGTTATCCGAAAATATCCGTATCCGCCTTAGCGAATACGGATATCCGAAAATATCCGTATCCGAAACATAAAACTGTACATTGGATGTGGTTATCCGAAAAGTATCCAAAAATATCCGGAAATAAAACAATAAAAGTTTACAAATACATCACTCACATGCAAATTTGGCTCATAAAATATATTTTTTGAAAATGTGAATACATCTAATTAAAAATTACATGCAGGACATCAATCAAATAAATTCCATACAACAAATATTTTAATAGATAAAAGTGTTTAAAATATGAAATACACAACCCTAAGACTAAAATAAAACAAACATAAATCATGGAATCACATACACAATTATGTTTTAATTATAATCATACCACAAAATAAAATGAGTAGATGATTTAAAATGTTGCATAATACAAAATACAACATTCCTTTATAATTCAATAGTTGAGTTTATGTTAGCTATTTTGAGGAAATTTATATATTAATTTAACGTTAAATATAAATTAAAAATTATACAATATATACATACATACACGTATCAGAAAAACGGAAGGATTTTTTGGATACGGATACTACTATAACCATATCCGTATCTGGAATGATTTTCGGATATCCGTATCCGCATCTCGGATAACGGATATATTTCATATTTTCAAATACGGAAGCGGACGGATATCGGATTTTTCAGGTATCCGTTGATAGCCCTAATTTTAATACTTTACACACACTCTCTCAACATCTTTTGTTTATTATATTTTTATATGAAAGCTTAATTTTTATCTTTATGATCATTCATTTCCATTCCACCCTAAAGTTCCTTAACCCACCACGTGTCCGCAAATCACATCCCTGTCGTTGGTTCCTTCCTAATCCAAAAAAATGCTGCATCCAAACTAATCCTAATCCGAAAAGCCAGCCTATTATCTTTCCCACTCTAATGCCAATTTCGTTACCGATCCACAACCGCTTCTTCTGCCGCTTTCCCATCCTCCAGTCCTCTGCGCATCATCTAACTATTGCCGATTGCTACACAATTTGATCAATTAACCAACATCTGCTCCTACTCCTGGTAGTCACTGTCGGATTCTACTTCAGTCGGCACTTTGTTACGATGTCTCTCTTTCCATTCTCGAGGCTTCTGGTGCCTGGTAAAAACTGTTATCTTTCTATTTGATTTGGTCGTGTTTTGACATTTAATTTTTCATGATTCAATAGGTATTTCGACCATTCATGTTCAGACAACAGATCCTAAGGCATGGTTTGTTTGAGGTAAAGTTATTACCATTTTATTTGAATGGAATCTCCAACATTATATTTTAAGTCTACTGATGTGATGTAGCTATTTTGTTTTAATGGTGCACACTATTCTTGCTATTCTAGCTTAGGAAACATGATTAATTTCAAATACCTGATTTGATGGTATAAATGGTAAGATTTGTTTTGCTTTCAACCTGTTGTATTACCAATATTTCAACCATTCATGTAGCCGGTTATGACGACCATATTTCATTTGTTGAAAACTTTATATTACATAAGTAAAATTATTAAATATATAACTGTGCTATCTCGGTAGAAAACCGCTTCATGCTGAGGAGTGAATGTTGAATTCTAAACAAGTTTTTTTGTCGGGCTTAATTGACATGTATTTAATATTCAATGGGTTTTCATATAATTTTGAATACCTTGAAATAACTATAATAGATTGAGAAAAATGATTGTTTGTTTCCATATGTTCCCATCTTCAGTAAGATTTTGATAACTTACTTTGTATAAATATCTACTTCTCGAAAATAATATTTTACATGTGATACAGATTTCCATAGTTCTTCCATATGCAATCTATTTGATTATTTAATATTTGTTATTTTGTATGATTAAGCCAATAGAAGGAAGCTTCGTTGTTACAGTCTGCCTATCCTTTTCTCCATTTAGCATCTAATTCTATCGTTACTCTTTAGTTTTTGCATTGGATTTGGAAGTGCTGCACATATTCGGCATCCACATTCCTAACTTGAGCACTATGTTTTACCTGTTAAAGTTGATTTCTTAACTAATACTTTTATCTTATAATGTATACTAGAAGTTCACAACCATATTTTCTGGCAAGTACAAGTTTTTTTCCTCTTTACTTTTAGATATTGTCATGTATTGGAAATGAAAAAATATTGCTTCTCACTAATGTGGAAGTATACAATTTTGGAAGATGCTAGAAAGCCCGAAAGATAAAGGTCAGGGAAGTGCGGATCTAGAATTGGAAGGCTGGAAATAAGGGAGATAAACAAATTATGCGGTCAAAACAGTTTTTGTCACTTTTCCTGGCCTACAAGGATTTTTGTATAATTTTTTAGCTTATTGTTGTATCTTTCATTTTTTACGCAATAGATATGTACCATACAGATGTTCTATTGCAAAAAACGGTGGTATTTGGTTTAAATTATGTTTTTTATTTTGAATTTTCAACATTATATACAAAATATAAAAAGGGCTGCGGAACGACTGAGGAAACGAAAGGGAGATGGAGGGGACTACGAAAGGGAGATGGACGACGGAAGGATAAATTATCTCTAATTCACTAGTTACTTCTTAAAACAACAAAAATAAATAAAAATTGTTTTATGTTTTGTGTGTTAACTTGATTTTCTAAAGTGACCATTTTTCACGATATATATGTAATGTTCTCATTTTTGTATAGGCAAAAACTAAAAACTAAAAAAGGAAAACCAAACACCATGGAAGTATTTCATCTGTTCTTGGTGTTTTCTTCTACGAGTAAGACTAGACCGACAACCTGTATTGAATGATTTATTATTTTACCATTTTTAATCAGGCATGTCCCATGCTGGCAAATTTGTTTAGGGACCTTTTTAACCTTTTATCTTCTTCCTAGATTTACAATCAAACATTTAACAAAAACATTAGGCCAGTACTGAGTTTGGCTAACAAAGCTTGCACGTGTTCCATTTAACACAATACAGTTTACATACGTTGACAGTTTGACATATTACTTGGAAAAATGCATTGAAATATCGTCATATTTAAATGTCAGTCGTCGTATGTTTACATTTAGGCACCAAGAAATCTATTTGATTGGATGTTTTTGTATGTTAATCGATAGACATTTTGCATTTTTCTCTTAATGTATATCACCTAGGTTGAACATTTAACTTTAACTTTTACAGGAAACACTATTTTTGCACTACAATGCAAAGCCTTTTTTTTAGCCTATTATAAGTATCACAACCAATTTCCTTTCACCTACTATGGCAAATTCAATTTGTTCGGTGCAGTAAGTAATTAAATTAAGTTTCTTTAAATATTGCCCACTCTGCTATTCGTACGTATATGGAAAGTACTTTTTTTTTCATAGCACCATGTTGAGTTTGTATATTTTTGGAATCCTAGCAGTTATTAATAAACAAGAGTCAAATTTCAATCAAAAATACTTTTCAATGTAGAGTTAAATATCGACCGATATCAGTTTGTCAAGGGAAGAGGTATGACAAATGCTTCTATTAAACTAATTATTTTGAAATTTTTGCAAGAAAATTGTTAGGATTTTTAATGGATATGATTGACATTGATATTTTGACCTTTTATTTTATGAGAAGAGACATATTCTGAGAAAATCGTAGTTTTCATTGATTTTGATTCATGCTAAAATAAAAATAATTCTAACTAATTTATATAATTTTGAAAATCATTATTTGCACAGCAAATCACTAATACTTTCGTTATATTATTTGTTGCATATGCGCACATATAGAGGCATATGTTATAAAAAAAAATATTTCTACTATAAAATATAGTCGTCAGTCGAAATTTTTTCTAATAGTATTAACTTATTTTCATAAGTTTGCTTTGCTAATTTTGTTTCTTTATTTATTCTAATAGTATCAAGTTATTTTTATAAGTTTGCTTTACTAATTTTGTTTCTTTACTCATTCGATCTACATTAATTTTTAGTCTATTGTCATTTTAAGTTTTCTTCAATGTTGATCCAAAAATATATTTTTGATAATGATTTTAGTTATGTTTAACTTATTTATGCTTATGCCATATTAACTTGAATATTTGATTTGAATGGATACTCAAAGGAAGGAGTACAAATTAAAGAGTAAAAATTCTTTGTTTATCAATAATTTGTTTACATAATGCATATACTACATATAATTCTCATATTATATCATGCTATATATACTTGAAAATATGATGTTTTAGCGTTATAATGTTTTTCTCAAATGTAATTAGTATTGTGGAATGTTTAAAGGTTAATACAAACATTGAAATGTTGTTTTATTGAACTAATTTAAAATTTATTTCACTTTGAGCATTTGTTTTCTATTGTAGATTTTGAAGCACAGTCGTCAAGCTAAATTATTTGTTTTTTTAATTAATATTTTAAATATAGCATAAATCTACGTTGAACTCTGACATATACATTAGAGAATTAATAAATAAACATCTTTAGTAACTTAATGATCAAGAAGTTAGGAATAAATGATAGTTGAGGTTATTTGTAATATAAAATCATCATGTTTTGTAAATGTCAATTATACATTACGTGCTTCGTGATTATATAATTAGATTCAACAACAAATGCCAGTCATTAACATTCAAAAAAAAAATCTAATCAAAGTTTTTTAAACCTGCAAACTTATCCTTTCTCATTCGTATAACTGAATATACAATAAATACACTATTAAGTAAATTACGTAGTGAACCCCGTGTGCGTATATATATTGATGGTTGTGGTACTCTTAGATGGCTGTCAAAAAATTTAATGTGCATATCAGATAACACTAATTTGTAGATGTTTTCATGAAATTATTTACTCTCACTTCCATTTTTTTTTTTTTTTGAATTTGTTCATAAGGGAAACCGATCGGAGTCGTAAAACCCTCCCTAGAGTACCTAGCCTGGTCTGCGAGCACCACATAAGTGGCTGATCTTAGCGTATGCACATGATAAACTCTTAACATGCCATTTCGGGTTTCGAACTCACGCTACTGTTACCATGGCACAAATTCCTTGACCGTTGAGCTACTGCTGCGGACCGCTTCCAAATATTTAAACTAATCCGATTAAATTACTTCATTTGTGAATGCTTTTTTATTACATTTTTTTATAAAAACTCATTACATAAAATATATAACTACAAACCCGTGTGCGTAGCACGGGTTCGCACTAGTTGAACATAATTTATTATTGCAAGCAACTATTATATCAAAAATGACCTACATAGTACATACATCAATTTTTGAATATTCAACCATGGATTAGTGTTATAGCTGAAATGTAGCTATATATAGCTATCATACAACCAAGAATAAAGTGTACACAGTGCATAAACATAATTAGCGTAACTATGCTTTTTGGTGAAGACTGATACCTGGAACAGTTATATATTTGATGCGTCCCTATGAACATTTTCAACATCGAAATGCAGGTGTTTCGAGCGTTAATGTATTTGTCTGACCAACATCCGGCTTTATTCATATTATTTAATCCTTGTGTTTTGAGTTTTTACTTCAAAAGTGCACTGTCCATTCAGATTAGAGCTGTGTAGGTTGAGTATATAAATGAAAAAAAGTAAAAGATAATTGTTATGTCTCATTCAGATTACTCGATCGAATCAAACTTCTCGTTGAAAGAAATATCAACAATTACAGAGTTCAAAGTTTAGTTTTCTTTTACTTTTTTTTTATTTTCAGCAGTGTTAACTATCGTTAATGACAATCGTATATTAATGTTATGTATTTAAACAATGTAATTTTATATTATTTGATTTATTTACTACATTTATTCTTATATTTTTCATTTCTTTGATTAAATATTCACAAATATGACGATATGTTTTGAGCTAATATTGTTTGATTTACCCATTTCTTTCCAAATTCAATAATGATTTAAAACTACTAGAAGCTTATTTTATTGTAGTTTATCAATCCTTCATGGTGTTATATATATGTACTTGAATGTGCGTGATTTATACAAATACAATGGTAGAAATTCCTAATTATCAAACTAGCTTACTTTTTAAACCTTAGTGTAATTTGATTTACACTTTTCTAAATATTTTTCTTTTTTTCATACCATGTAGCTAATATTTCATCAAACTCATGTTTAAAAGATAGAATCAATGAAGACCTTTTTCTTCGATACTGTACAATTTAACGATTAGTTTTTTCCACCGTTTTGCGGTAATACTAATTAATACTATATGTACTCTCCTCACAGTAATTTGACTTGCGGAGAAGTCAAAATTTGGCCGCTCTTATGCTAGGTGAATTGCGTTGAAAATGTGACTTTATCGAATTATAACCTACAAATTCGTTAATTTGTTACATAAAAGACATTACAGAAGTGGTTGTCAATTGTATGATTTGGCACATATAGATAAGGAATAATAGGAAATTTTTTTAGTTGTCATTAAATGCCTAATTATGTCATATAGATGATGAAGTTAGAAAAGTGGAGTTTATTCTATCGCAAATCAACTAGATTTACGAACTTCATGCATGACGTTTACCAATTTCTTCTGCTTTCCTGTTTCAATGTAATTGAGACTTCAACTGCTCTCTCTAGTTCATTGTCGGAGTAGATGCCTGTGATTCATTGACATCTACACTAGTTGCTCTGTTTGCTTCCAAATTCATCTTAATTTGACCTTCTTGCTGCCATAGAATTAACGTCTTCTGCTATTTACTTATAATCTATATCAGATTAAGTTTGATTGTTTTTGTTTAGCCCGCTATTGTCGTTCAAAAGAACGATGTGCTAGTGGCTTACTGCAGTTATTTTCATCTCCCCCTCTTTAAGTGTTTTTGAGTTGTTTTTTATATCATGTATTCTTCCACTGGTTTGTGCCTAATATCCCAAACTCTCTGTTTATATTTTGTTCATAAATTTCATGATTTTAAAAGAGAGAAGCAAAAGAAAATGACATATATTTTAAGGTTGAAACATTGTATTTAAACATTACGATGTGCTATCGACTGCAGGTAATTATATAAGCTTTTATTCTCTCCCAACTCAAAAAAGCAGGAAACACTAAAATAAGGAACATCCAATCTGCTTAAAGACATGTGATGGTAGTCGAGGTTTAGCACATGCATAGAAGGGGTGCTTCCTAAGCAGACTGTTCTCCTTTTCATGAAAGTCAAGCTTGTCGACCCCAGGTGGTAAGCTCTAATCGAACGCTTGAATCAGCCTAGCAAATAACATATAGGTCATAAGTGTTCCAAGCTCATAAACCATGTGTCCACGCCTGCCTCTTGCGAACATTGTGATTCGACCATTGTGATTCGATCAAGATCGCTCTGCATACGCCGGTCTGGGTCAAATTTTAATGGATCTTCCCAAATGTTTGGGTTTCTTCCAAGCCCAATCCTGCTAAGTAACATATGTGCACCTTTAGGGGTAAAGTAGCTTGAAACTTTAGCATCACTGATTGCTACATGTAGGACATTGAACGCTGTCACCGGGTAGAGCCTCATTGCTTCTCTACCAATAGCTCTTATGTATGGTAGTTTTGCAAAATCTGACTCTTGCACTAGTCTATCTTTTCCAACTACTCTATCGATCTCTTCTACTGACTTTTTGAATAAGTCAGGTTTGTTGATCAAATGTGTTAGTCCCATTCTACAAAATTTGGTGGATTGTCCACTTTATTGCCAAAACCAATTATATACTTCATATATATGCCTCATCAAAACCTTTTTTCCTCCTAATCTAGATGGGTGCGACATAAGGGAAAAGAGTACATATGTATTTCATATATTAACATTACATCAAAACAACTCTCTTCATCACATATCTCTCTCTATCAAATTACAACACATACAACCAGAAAAATAAAGAAACACATAATAACATCAACCAGTATCTATCAGATCCACACCCCAAAGCTTCATAAAATCCATCTTCATTTGTGATCTTTTAGTTTTACTGACATTGTTCTTCACCAAAAAATACTCTTCCTTCCCAATCATTCGAACTCAAATTTCTTTAGCCACTCTTCTCCAATTGAACAGAACTGCATTCCTCTCCATCCAAACCTGATACATTGCACAAGTGTATACTGCACATGCAATATCAAACGTTTGGTCCTTGTCTTTAAACACACTGTGCTTGATATATGTATGTGTGTGTGTATATATATATAAATATAGTATTTAACAAAGTGAAAAGTCATGCATGCATGATAAATGATCAATATTTATAAGAGGTGGTTATTGATAGCATACCACACATTGTGCTTTGATTTGCTCTGCATTTAGCATTTGTTTTCCATCTTTATCTTTGACGGTGATGAATGCATCAAGAGCATCCTCCACCTTCTTTTTCTCTCCAGTCCCCCACATCTTCATCCTTGCATCAATGATTGGATCATGGATTGAGTTCATTATCTTTAGATTTCTTTTAATTCTACTCTTGTACCCTTCTATGTCAAGCCATCTACGCCACGGGATGAAGTCGTTTGTGCAGAATGAGAAGATGTGAGACACAATATCCAGTGTTGTTTTCGCATGCTTTCTCTCCACATTGCTTAGCCTACCACCAAACCATCTTAGACCAAATAACATTCTTCTTATAATATTATCACTTCAGTAACGTGACAACCATTTAACATTCGGTTCTTAGACTCACATCGTTGTTTAATTTAGTAGGCGAAAGAAGCTCGCAAGCCATGATTCTACACATCTTCTTCCACTGATCTCTGAATGGGGCAATCACAACAGATAAGTAATTCCCTCTCCCTGCCATAAAATATTCAAAACTTTTATAATTCATACATGTGTGTATCTCGAACTAAAAGATTGTGTATATTCAAATAATAAATTACCAATATGTTCAGAAGACATAATCTTGGGCCTTGATGCAAACAAGGCATCATTGGCCTTAAGAAAGTCAAGGGCAATCTTTGGAGAGTTGATGACGACAACAGATGTTTTTCCAAAGCGAACATAAGTTATGTCTTTGCCATCACAAATCCGAAGCATCCATCTAAAATAAGGTCTGTTTAGCCACATTGTAACTATGCTTCCTAGGATCGATCGTCTAATAGGTCCTGGTGGTAAGGGATCACCTTTCTTCTTCCTATACTCTACTTTAGAAAAGAAGAGATATAACAAGATTAAAGAAGAAAGAATAAAGGAAATGAAATGGATCATCATGGATGAATTTTAGTGCAAAAGTGGAATTCAGGTGACCCATTGTCATTACGTCTTTTATACTAAAATGTGTCTTCTTGGCTAAATTCTAAACTTTGTAGACTTTTCACCTAATTTTTCGCTAAGTTTGTTTTTCAACATGTTTTCCATAAAGCAAAACTAATAGGCAACCAAATGAAAATCATAAAAGGAAACTTCATTAAATATCAGCTGACAGACAAATCTAAAATATTTTGAATAACATAAACGTTATACCTCATCTTAACAGTAAAAGCAATCCCCTGCACTCATACCTCATCGACTGCCCAACTATTTGTGTATTCACGTCCATAATTTACTTCACTTGGTCGACTTATGGTATGCAAGTCTTCATCCATGTAAATAATTTACTTTTTTATTATATTTAGTTATCTCTCTCTCTCTCTCTCTATATATATATATATATATATATATATATATATATATATATATGTGTGTGTGTGTGTGTGTGTGTGTGTGTGTGCACACACATAGGAACAACAACAATACCGTTTACTTCACCAATAATAGATATCAAAATCAAGGTAAACTCTAAAACAGTCATCGCATGAATCACAAATACATGAAGAAACAAACAATAAACATAAAAAGGTAAAAAATTCAACTACATTTTTCAACCAGCAAAATAAGGTTATCAGTAGAAGAAACCAAGCACTTTACCGCCAACGTTCTTCTTCCTTGCTTCTTCATTGTCCGTGGTTCCAGCTGATGTGGTCAGTACAATGTGCCCAAACTGATGTGATGGAAGCAACCTTGCAGTCCAAACATCCATGTCCTTCACACCAACATCAAATCTTGGACTTATAACACCACAATTGTTCAACTGACCATTCAACTCAACAAGGATTTTACCAAATATGTGTAAAACTAGAAATGCTTTGCTTGAATCAGTTTAGGAAGGAATAAGACTTCTCTTCTTCTGTTTTCACTTCTTCTATCTTATCATATCGTTGTTTTCATCATTTGGTTCTTCCTTTTTTTCTTAGGAAGAAATTAACCTAAAATCGCATGTTAGCTTTGGCAACAAAATCAGAAAAAAAATATGATAAATAACTTTGTAATATTAGTAAACATTATTCTTAGTTAAAAGCTGAAAGATAATACTAACATATCCAAGGCATATTAATCACATGGTATCTTTACAGTTAGTTTTACAATAGTCCAAGGATCATACAAAAGATCCCCCCACTTGTACTGCACATGTTTGATAATACAATAAAGAACAAATACATATTTCAATAAGAAAAAGGGTAAAAGAAGAATAATTGATGACTACATGAATGTGGAGTTTTTATTTGTGCATTATATTTCTTGCAATATTAAAATCCCATTTATTATATATGTAATAAATTACACGTTCATTCTATATCAGTATAGCAAGATTATGCATTAGAAAATTTGTTCATTGGATTCAATTAATAGTCATAAAAAACATTTCAAAAGTTCAGTTTATACTTTATAGAGATAATAATATGCATTAATGGGCAAACATATTATTAAAGCATTCCAATAATGATTGCAAAGAAATTAATTAGTTGCTAACTTTGAAATCATAGTCACAAACAGAAAATAATATCGATTGTAATAATGTAAAACGAAAAAAGAGAAAGCCACGTTGATATATAAATATATATATATATATATATATCGAATAATGAACCAAATAAACCACTTAAAGTGTATTTGGTTTCATAAAAATTTATAGCAAGCGAAAATATATTGTTTATTCTTTGAAAACAATTTTGCACTATACATTCTAAAAGATGTGTCATTTATTCCCAATCTAAATGATTATTTGTTTACGATGTTTTTAAGCTTGAGATGACCAACATCAAAGACTACACAAATTACTGGAAACCCTAAAAAACATTTACTTATAATGCAAGTTACTACAACAATACAAGAAAAAGCTGATTTTGCAGCGGCAAAATCCATTTCCAATCCGTCGCTATATTGGTTTTAGTGATGAATTTTCTGTATAACACTATTGTGGTAAAAAGCATAACAGTAATTATGTCAAATTTTGGCTATGGAATTTAGCATGAGTTTTCCAACAGTTTTTGTCATTATATTATTTATATTATAAAAATATAATTTTATTTATTAATTTAATTTTAATTTATTTACCGACGGATAAGTAATTTATAATAAATTGTTATTTATAAAAGGCGTTGGTAAACCTTTACAAATTGTCAAGGGATTAGCGACATAATCTGTTGCTGTTCCCTTTCTAATATGGTAATAAATGTTTTTTACCATCCTCTCCTTTCTGCTTTATGTACTAATATTATTCAACTATAAATACTGATATCAAAAGATGGCTAAAAAAACAGTATAAATTTACCGTCCACGTACAAATAACACTATATCATAAGAAACAAAACAACAATGACAATATTAATATATCACATTGAAAAAATATCCGCAATCCTTCATTTTGTGCACCAAGCTGACTTATGAATAACAAAATTAATCAGTTGGTGTAAAGGTTAAACCACATACAGACAAATACCATCCACAACAGTACTAAAACCATATAACCCTCTACATAACACTCGAAACAACCCAAAAACTATATATATATATATATATATAATAAAAAAGTAGAATATCTAGCCCAAAACAAATATCCATAGTTTCCAAAAGCAACAAGACGTTCAAGTTTCACACTACACCAAAAATGACCTTTAGTAGCGTTTAAAAAACGCTACCAAAGCTATTGGTAGCGTTTTAAAGAACGCTACTACAGGTCACGCAACTAAAAGTCTGATTTTTTTTTTGTTACATTTCAATAAACGCTACCAAATATATCATATAACTGCATTTTTCAACCGCTATCAATGCTTCTCGTTACATTTAAGTCATGCCACTATAAACTCAAGTGATATTTTTACATTTGTGTTTGTAGCGTTTATAGAACGCTATTAAAAGGTATTGATTGTTTTGTAGCATATTTTAAATGCTATTATATACTGTTAATGGCTGAAATTATTTTCAGTATCCAACTATGTAATAATCATATCAAAATCAGTAACAATCGTATAATTATCAGATTCAAATCAACAATCAACTAATCATATAATCATCATATTCAAATGATTAAGAACAAGTTAGTCATATAATTATTATCCATGACCATTTAAATAATAGTTGTTTGCCAAAATGATCAAATTCACATACCACAAGCATTCAAAAAAAGTTTACATAACAAATACTAACTAATATCATAATACATATAATAACTGAAGTCATGTCCATTGTTGCTGATGGTCTTCACTCCGGAAAAGCTAATTACCTATAAACAAATTTGATAATCAATAATAAGCATTTGCAATAAATTTCATGTAACGTTCAAATGATATTAATTGATTGTTATTAAAACAAGCACATAAAAGCCATCCAAGTATACCATGCAAATTTACAGGATTACCATAAAAGTTCGACCTTGCTCTGTTCGAAAATCGAAAGGGGCACAACATATAGTCAAACAATCTTACATTTATGTATAAAACTTTATTAAATTGGTTATATTATAATTAATTATAAAATATGGTTAATTTAAACTAAGTTAATTTTATAAACTTGTTTGATTTTTAAAAAATTGGTTAATTTTTATTAACTTGATTAACTTAGTTTGTTTACTATTATTATAAAAACTCGGTTAACTTAATTATATTATTATTATAAACTTAGTTACTTTTTACAAGTCTAGTTAATTCATCATCAATACCATTATTTATAGAACTTTGTCAAATTAGTTATATTATTATTATTAAAATTTTAGTTAACTTAAACTTAGTTAATTTTTATTAACATGGTTAACTTAATTAATTTTATTATCAATATTATTATTAAAACTCGGTTAGCTTAATTTATTACTTTTACTATTATAAACTTGATTAATTTTTAAAACTTAATTAATTCATCATAATCATCACCATCATTATTTTTAAAATTTGTTGAACAGTTGTATCGTTATTGTTTATAAATTTTAGTTAGCTTAAACTTAGTTAATTCTAAATAACTTGTTTAGTTTTAACAAAACTTAGTTAATTTAAAATACTATTGTTCTTAACGCTTGGTTAACTTAATTATATTATTGTTTCAAAATTAGTTAAGTTTCATTAACTTAGTTAATTCTTCATCGTCATTATTATTTATAAAATTTAGTTAACTTAAACCTAGTTAATTTAATAAAACTTGTTTAAGTTTAACAAAATGTAGCTAAATTTTGTTAACCTAGTTAACTCAACTAATTTACTATAATAGCTAATAATAATGGGTATTGTAATTATTATTAGAGATGAGTTAACTTAATTTTATTTTTGTTGTTATTTTTGTTGTTATTATTATTATTTTAAATTTAGTTAAAATTTATAAACTATTTTAATTCATCATCATCTTCATTATTATTTATATAAAAAATTTAAATTATCTGGAAAATAATATGAAGGACAAATTGTTTGAAAATTTTAACCATAAGGACAAGAGACTAAAAATTTATTCAAAAGGACAAAACATAGCACAAATTTATTCAGAAGGACAATACACATAATTTTTTTAAAATAAAAAAATTATAATTATTTTTAAACTAATTTTTTTTTACAGATTTTAGGTATCATTTTTGTATGTCTGTAGGTATTAGTTTTCTCTTTGCGGTTGTAGGCTAAAAACTGATGCCTTCGGACACACAAAACTGCTACCTATTAACTGCAGATTGCAAACTGATACCTACAGACATACAAAATTGATACCTAAAATCTGCAACAACAAAAAAAAAAAAAAAAAATTGTAGAAATTTTTTTTAGAAAAAAAGTATCCTTTGTTTTGTCCTTTTGAATAAATTTGGACTATGTTTTGTCCATTTGAATAATTTTTTGGTCTCTTGTCCTTGTGGCTAAAATTTTCAAGCAATTTTCCCTTGTAAATTAATTTCCCTTTAATTATATATTATTATTTATAAAATTTAATTAATTTAGACTTCATTGTAAAACTTGTTATATTTAACAAAACTTAATTACTTGTTAAAACTCGTTGAATATACATGAAATGTTGATTGTGAAAACAATGTTCACTAACAATATTGTTTCCAACAGTGACTACAGACGTAAATAGTATGCCGAGAATTGAACTTAATTAATGCAATATTTCTTTCTAGTTATAGCTAATGTAACAAAATGAATTGGAAAAGTTTAGGTATATGTACCTTAAATGGAGCAATAACCAACTAAACAGAAGCTCATGAATTCAGTTGTAAGTACCAATGGTCTTGTGAAACTTGTTGGTCTTTTGAAATCAAAACCCTAGCATATTCATGTGCACAACAGTTGTTTAGATGTATTTCATATTTATCAAAATTTCAACTCAAACATGCTTTCTAATAGCATGATTTGTTTGTTGCTAATAAAACTTATGCAGGCAAAACTGAGCTTGTAACATGTCAACTAAAAATTATATGATAACAAAGCAATATTAAAATGTATCTACAAAAAGTTTAAATGTGACTTCTAACAATAAAAACAAATAGTTTCCTCTATGCTTCGCTGTTTCACTAATGTGGCATTTTTGTTCTTGGAAAGAAAAAAATGTGAAACACGAAGTCAATATTCATAAAACAGATTATTGCGTCTAATCATTCAATAGTGTAGCAAAAAGAAGTCAATACTCAAGCATTGTAATCAAGCTCCATAGAAAAAAAAAAGCCAAAATTTTTAACTGCTTGAAAAATTAGCACCTTATGTCGCAATCTGACCTACATCAAATAGTCAGTGATATATCCTCTTTTATAATTTACTCCTTCGCCTCCATGCTAATTTTGATCATCATCTCCGAGGAAGTACCTATAAATCACATTAAAAATTAATGATTACATGCACAGGAGGTAGCTAGAGATGCACAGGAGATGGTTCATTCATCCAAGTAGTTTGGCTTGTGAATGTAGAGTATAATTGTCTATACATAACTTTTAGATTGCGATGTGTTGCATTTTGAATGTAACGACCCGGGTTTTTGAATGATTAGTTTTAAATATTTAATATCGTTTTAAATATTGTGTTGATAATATAAAAGAATTTTTATATTGGATTATCGATTAAATAATCGAAATACGATTTATTTTGATAATTTTCATAATATGAAACAGTAACAATTGAATTTAGAATTAAAATAAAATGTGAATTCAAAGGAATTCGAATAAAGAAATTCAAATAGAGATTTGCATGTAGAATTTCAAAATAGAATTTGAAATAAACTTTGAAATAGGATTTTCAAAGTAGAATTGGAAATAGAATTTCAAATAGGATTTCAAATTAGGAAATCCAAATGGTTTTGAAATGGAATTTGAATTCAAGGGAATTCAAATGGATTTGAGTAAAGAAATTCAAATGGTGTTAAAAATAAGTTTGAATATTAGAATTCAAATGGGGTTGGAAATGAATTTGAATATTAGAATTCAAATGGAAATGGAAAATGAAATTTGAATATAAGAGATTCAAATTGAATTCAAATAGGATTTAATCTATGGGATTTGAATATGAAATTCAAATGGGTTTTAAACTATGGAATTTTGAATATAGAATTTAAAAAGGAGTTTGAATATTTGAATTCCAATAGAATTCAAATATAGAAATTGGAATATAGAAGTTCAAATGGAATTTAAATATAGAGTTTGAATAAGAGAATTCAAATGAATTCAAACATAGAATTTGAATATAGGAAATTCAAATAGAAATTCAAGTATTGAATTTGAATATCAAATAGAAAAGGAATTGGAATTTGAATATAGAATTCAAATAAAAGTGAGATTGGAATTTGAATCAAGGAATTCAAATAGAGTTAAAAATGGAGTTGAATTCATTTTAAAGAAGTTTAAAGGTTTATATATATAAATATAATTAAAACGAACTCGCCGCAGCGCTGCAGTTCGTAAAATAGCGATTCGAACTTCAATCGAGTATACAGGACTCAATTGGAGTCGGATCTCTTTGAAACAAGAAACGTCAGGACCAGTTTGATAATAGTTTTCTAATGAAAGAGAAAAATATGAATTTCGTCGTATAGATTTTGAGTTATGTCAAAATCAAATTTTCAGAAAAACAGCGCCAGAACTATTTAAAAACCATAACGGTTTATTTCATTTTATAAAAGGATTTTAAACAAATAAAATCCGAATTTCTATTTAGAAAATCTCGGATTTGAGTTATAAAATATATGTGAACTCAGGTGGAGTAATGAATTGATTTTTGAAACAGAAATCATATTTTTGATTATTGAATAGAATTAACTAATTCGAATAGTAATTGGTAAATGAGATGTTGAATTGATATTGGGCCTTAAATAAGTGAATTCGATTTGAAAATTTATATTCGAAATAGAAAAGAGAACTAGAATTGAAATTGAAATTCAATTTGGTTATGAACGAGTTAAATATTTTGTTTGAACATGTTATGTTCAACAAAGAAGTGAAATAGGCAAAATGACTAATTAAAGAATAAATGGGCGAAACTGAATTCAAACGATTAGATGGTATTGAATTGAATTGAAAACAGGTGAACATGTGTTAGACAGGTACATGATGAAGTATATGAAGATTTTAATTTATGTGCCCAACAAAAAGGTACATGTTTAATTCATATATGAGATTTTATGCGCCGTATCGGCAAGCCGTTTGGCTTTTTCTTTTTCTTTTTGAGATAAGAAGGACCGGGGAAGCTATTTGAAATTTCCCGATGCTCCCGATACAGGGGAGGTTATGGCGAATTTTTCCGGGAATTTAAGGAGTTAGAATATTTTTAAGAAATTTGACAATTAGAAATCTATATATCGATATATATAGAATTTGATAAGGAAAATCGAATATTGTAAACAAAAAGGGAAATCTATAAATTAGAAATAGAAAGCGAACTTTATACATGTTTTAAAGATGAATAATTGGATTGTATAGTGTGTTTATTCGAGGTAAGTGGTTTTGCCGTTTTGAAGTTGAGGATGTTTTGAGTTAAGGTCTGAGAGGTAATTTTACCCCAACTTGATTGATTTCATTTTTAATGGATAAATAGCAAGATCCAGTTTCGAAGAGAAGTGTTTGAAAAAGAGTTAGCTGAATAAAATATTTTGGGGTGTTGTAACAATGTTTTACACAACATTCGTTTTAAACCCAAGTGATGGGATTTTGGAAATATAAAAGTAAATATTTCCTGAGGATAGTTAAAGTAGTCGAGAAAGAGATAAGTGATTGAAATTGTTTTCAATGTCAAATAAAATATATTTCCTAAGTATAGGAAATAAGAGAAGGCGATATATGGAAATGTTTTCCAAATAGCGTAAGAAGCCAATATGGTTATTGGAAATATTTGGTTAACAAATATTGATAAGGAAATGGAGAAGAGATTTAATTAATGAAATATTAATTAAAGAGCCCAGTGATTTGTTTGATATGTTTGGATGAACACTTGTTTTTATTCGATAGTTAAATGTCATACTATCGAAGTTTTGACCATCGTTGTCAATATGGAGAGACCGGTTGGATTATTATCCGAAGAACCACTCCGTATCGGCATAAGCGTTGCGAACCAAGTATGCTGAATATATTGAAGACGGAGTAAAGTGCAAGGGCTTTTCTATTAAATAGAAATAGTGCATTCGGTTTCGTTCAATCCCAGAACGAACGTAAATGGACGAATGTCTGACAGAGTATTTCCAATGATCAAATGGGTTGGTCTGTATGAATATATATGGTTGCAACGGATTTATCCCTTAGCATAATATCCAGAATATTTGTGCAAACTCAACTAGTGATTAACGGATCTGACAATGTGGCATTCAAAGTGATTGTGCTATCAATGAATGGTAAGTATTCGTAGCCTCAGGCCTCAACAACCGGAAAGGACAAAAATCGGGCAGGCAGCATGGCTATGTGGGTCGCACCCATTAGGATGTATAATCACCTATCTAGAGGTTCATTTAATTTCTTATTCTATTCGATGTTGTCCCAGTCGGGAGACGGTTGCTGATCCCAACCGTTGGTGATATACATTCGATACACTCAAGCGAAATGAGTGGTCGGTCATGTGTGGGCCGGGTTGCAAGATGTTCTTGTTGAACCCAGTGTATTCCTCTCTAGAGATACACTAGCGGAAGGTGGTTCCATACCTTGTCATGTTGGAAATCCAATCTCCAATAAGCGCCATGCGGTTTTTGATTTTATACTATGTATGTGGAGCGTGAGATGCAAGCGTTCCGCTATTTGGTTATTTATTTGATGTAGGCATTACTATAATATCACTGGATTTTCGTATTAAAGTGTTTTTGGTTATAGTAAGGTAAAAACCGTCCGTGTTTATGTGTGGGCTGGTCTTACTATTACCTTTTCTTTTGAAAGGATTTTAAAGTTAAACAAGTGGTTGGAGTTTACTCACACCAGTCCCATGACTGACCCAGAGTTTATTTTGTTTTGTTTTCCCTAAACTCTTGGGTGCCCAAATTTGTACGGGCAGTCAAGTAGTCGGGATTTCACAGATTCATTTGGAGGAGCTGGAAGCAGGAGGCTTCACCGGTTAGCTATAGGCTATCGTATATTCCGCCGTGGACCTTGTTTGTATCTGGAAACAGGTGTTTATAACTGTTCCAGAAATGACTGTTGTGCTCTGATGATGGTATGTATATAAAGTTATTGATTTTTATTTCAAAAGTTATGTTATATAATATATTTTCTTCGTTCCGCTGTGAGTTTGTGATCTTCGTTTTCTTCTATTCTAATATTTCTTTCTTTCTATTTCTCATCCTCTAACTTCATTCTAATAATGAGTCGTATTTCTGTACAATTTGAGTTGGACGTGTGGTGTTTTTAGTCAACTCAGATAGCACGGATTTGCGGGTCGTTACAGTTGGTATCAGAGCTTAGGTTGAGCGAACACCTAGGCTTGTGTGGCATGTGCTCATTAGAGATAGGGTCAGTAGTACCCTAGAATGAGTTGAGTGTATAGATACGAGAGAGCGTATTTGTTAGTTGATATAAAAGTTGTTTTATATTGTGTTGGCTGGTCTGTTGAGTGGTTTATGAATTCTGGTCGGATAGTGGGACGCCACGAAGTCGATAGGGATTTCTAAACACTTGAACAGAAAATACGACATGATATTGTTTTTAAGTGGGTAAATGAAATAATTTACCCAAAATTTCTATTTTTGATATAGAAAGAATAATTTTCTAGAATTATTATTATATGGATGTGTTGGATGTTGATTTTATAATCAAATGAGATTATAAAATTAAAATGGTTATTTATAACCAAATAGAATTTGTATAGGAATTAAATATACAAATGAGATGAATTAGAATTTAATTCAAACCAGAATTTGGAATTTTAATCCTGGAAATTTGGAAAATATTTTCAAAGTATATTAAATAATATAGCTTTGTTTTGTAAAGGATTTGAATAAATACCATTTTTGAATGGATTTTAGAAGTGATAAAGCACTGAACTCACTTCAGTCGCTGGGAAATAATTCTGATGATGATTGCAACATCATCAGGGTTCATTTTCAAGTTTCTAAGTGATAGATTGCTACCTTAGAAAAATTTTGATGGAAATTTGTTTGGAAGAAAACAAATAGTTTGGAAATATTCAAATGTTTTGAATTTGAATTAGTTATAAAATATGTGATTTCAAAAAGGATTTGAAATGAAAACCCTGGGATTTGGATTCTGGAATTGAAATTTAACTTAGGCTAGTTAAATGGATTGAAGTGAATCAATTAACTAGAATCAATTTGAGTTAGTTTAATAGAACATAGATTGGATATAAATGGATTGATCGTAGATCATTCAAATTAAATGAAGGAAGACCAAAAGCTTGGTGGAATTAAATTTGTTGAAATATGAGGAGTTGAGTTTCAACATAAGTGGACTGTTGAAAGGTAATGGATTTGTATCATTTTTCCTACCTTAGCAATTTCGAGGACGAAATTATTTTAAGGGGGGAAGAATGTAACGACCCGGGTTTTTGAATGATTAGTTTTAAATATTTAATATCATTTTAAATATTGTGTTGATAATATAAAAGAATTTTTATATTGGATTATCGATTAAATAATCGAAATACGATTTATTTTGATAATTTTCATAATATGAAACAGTAACAATTGAATTCAGAATTAAAATAAAATGTGAATTCAAAGGAATTCGAATAAAGAAATTCAAATAGAGATTTGCATGTAGAATTTCAAAATAGAATTTGAAATAAACTTTGAAATAGGATTTTCAAAGTAGAATTGGAAATAGAATTTCAAATAGGATTTCAAATTAGGAAATCCAAATGGTTTTGAAATGGAATTTGAATTCAAGGGAATTCAAATGGATTTGAGTAAAGAAATTCAAATGGTGTTAAAAATAAGTTTGAATATTAGAATTCAAATGGGGTTGGAAATGAATTTGAATATTAGAATTCAAATGGAAATGGAAAATGAAATTTGAATATAAGAGATTCAAATTGAATTCAAATAGGATTTAATCTATGGGATTTGAATATGAAATTCAAATGGGTTTTAAACTATGGAATTTTGAATATAGAATTTAAAAAGGAGTTTGAATATTTGAATTCCAATAGAATTCAAATATAGAAATTGGAATATAGAAGTTCAAATGGAATTTAAATATAGAGTTTGAATAAGAGAATTCAAATGAATTCAAACATAGAATTTGAATATAGGGAATTCAAATAGAAATTCAAGTATTGAATTTGAATATCAAATAGAAAAGGAATTGGAATTTGAATATAGAATTCAAATAAAAGTGAGATTGGAATTTGAATCAAGGAATTCAAATAGAGTTAAAAATGGAGTTGAATTCATTTTAAAGAAGTTTAAAGGTTTATATATATAAATATAATTAAAACGAACTCACCGCAGCGCTGCAGTTCGTAAAATAGCGATTCGAACTTCAATCGAGTATACAGGACTCAATTGGAGTCGGATCTCTTTGAAACAAGAAACGTCAGGACCGGTTTGATAATAGTTTTCTAATGAAAGAGAAAAATATGAATTTCGTCGTATAGATTTTGAGTTATGTCAAAATCAAATTTTCAGAAAAACAGCGCCAGAACTATTTAAAAACCATAACGGTTTATTTCATTTTATAAAAGGATTTTAAACAAATAAAATCCGAATTTCTATTTAGAAAATCTCAGATTTGAGTTATAAAATATATGTGAACTCAGGGGGAGTAATGAATTGATTTTTGAAACAGAAATCAGATTTTTGATTATTGAATAGAATTAACTAATTCGAATAGTAATTGGTAAATGAGATGTTGAATTGATATTGGGCCTTAAATAAGTGAATTCGATTTGAAAATTTATATTCGAAATAGAAAAGAGAACTAGAATTGAAATTGAAATTCAATTTGGTTATGAACGAGTTAAATATTTTGTTTGAACATGTTATGTTCAACAAAGAAGTGAAATAGGCAAAATGACTAATTAAAGAATAAATGGGCGAAACTGAATTCAAACGATTAGATGGTATTGAATTGAATTGAAAACAGGTGAACATGTGTTAGACAGGTACATGATGAAGTATATGAAGATTTTAATTTGTGTGCCCAACAAAAAGGTACATGTTTAATTCATATATGAGATTTTATGCGCCGTATCGGCAAGCCGCTTGGCTTTTTCTTTTTCTTTTTGAGATAAGAAGGACCGGGGAAGCTATTTGAAATTTCCCGATGCTCCCGATACAGGGGAGGTTATGGCGAATTTTTCCGGGAATTTAAGGAGTTAGAATATTTTTAAGAAATTTGACAATTAGAAATCTATATATCGATATATATAGAATTTGATAAGGAAACGAAATCAAAAATCGAATATTGTAAACAAAAAGGGAAATCTATAAATTAGAAATAGAAAGCGAACTTTATACATGTTTTAAAGATGAATAATTGGATTGTATAGTGTGTTTATTCGAGGTAAGTGGTTTTGCCGTTTTGAAGTTGAGGATGTTTTGAGTTAAGGTCTGAGAGGTAATTTTACCCCAACTTGATTGATTTCATTTTTAATGGATAAATAGCAAGATCCAGTTTCGAAGAGAAGTGTTTGAAAAAGAGTTAGCTGAATAAAATATTTTGGGGTGTTGTAACAATGTTTTACACAACATTCGTTTTAAACCCAAGTGATGGGATTTTGGAAATATAAAAGTAAATATTTCCTGAGGCTAGTTAAAGTAGTCGAGAAAGAGATAAGTGATTGAAATTGTTTTCAATTTCAAATAAAATATATTTCCTAAGTATAGGAAATAAGAGAAGGCGATATATGGAAATGTTTTCCAAATAGCGTAAGAAGCCAATATGGTTATTGGAAATATTTGGTTAACAAATATTGATAAGGAAATGGAGAAGAGATTTAATTAATGAAATATTAATTAAAGAGCCCAGTGATTTGTTTGATATGTTTGGATGAACACTTGTTTTTATTCGATAGTTAAATCACAGACTATCGAAGTTTTGACCATCGTTGTCAATATGGAGAGACCGGTTGGATTATTATCCGAAGAACCACTCCGTATCGGCATAAGCGTTGCGAACCAAGTATGCTGAATATATTGTAGACGGAGTAAAGTGCAAGGGCTTTTCTATTAAATAGAAATAGTGCATTCGGTTTCGTTCAATCCCAGAACGAACGTAAATGGACGAATGTCTGACAGAGTATTTCCAATGATCAAATGGGTTGGTCTGTATGAATATATATGGTTGCAACGGATTTATCCCTTAGCATAATATCCAGAATATTTGTGCAAACTCAACTAGTGATTAACGGATCTGACAATGTGGCATTCAAAGTGATTGTGCTATCAATGAATGGTAAGTATTCGTAGCCTCAGGCCTCAACAACCGGAAAGGACAAAAATCGGGCAGGCAGCATGGCTATGTGGGTCGCACCCATTAGGATGTATAATCACCTATCTAGACGTTCATTTAATTTCTTATTCTATTCGATGTTGTCCCAGTCGGGAGACAGTTGCTGATCCCAACCGTTGGTGATATACATTCGATACACTCAAGCGAAATGAGTGGTCGGTCATGTGTGGGCCGGGTTGCAAGATGTTCTTGTTGAACCCAGTGTATTCCTCTCTAGAGATAAACTAGCGGAAGGTGGTTCCATACCTTGTCATGTTGGAAATCCAATCTCCAATAAGCGCCATACGGTTTTTGATTTTATACTATGTATGTGGAGCGTGAGATGCAAGCGTTCCGCTATTTGGTTATTTATTTGATGTAGGCATTACTATAATATCACTGGATTTTCGTATTAAAGTGTTTTGGGTTATAGTAAGGTAAAAACCGTCCGTGTTTATGTGTGGGCTGGTCTTACTATTACCTTTTCTTTTGAAAGGATTTTAAAGTTAAACAAGTGGTTGGAGTTTACTCACACCAGTCCCATGACTGACCCAGAGTTTATTTTGTTTTGTTTTCCATAAACTCTTGGGTGCCCAAATTTGTACGGGCAGTCAAGTAGTCGGGATTTCACAGATTCATTTGGAGGAGCTGGAAGCAGGAGGCTTCACCGGTTAGCTATAGGCTATCATATATTCCGCCGTGGACCTTGTTTGTATCTGGAAACAGGTGTTTATAACTGTTCCAGAAATGACTGTTGTGCTCTGATGATGGTATGTATATAAAGTTATTGATTTGTATTTCAAAAGTTATGTTATATAATATATTTTCTTCGTTCCGCTGTGAGTTTGTGATCTTCGTTTTCTTCTATTCTAATATTTCTTTCTTTCTATTTCTCATCCTCTAACTTCATTCTAATAATGAGTCGTATTTCTGTATAATTTGAGTTGGACGTGTGGTGTTTTTAGTCAACTCAGATAGCACGGATTTGCGGGTCGTTACAGTTGGTATCAGAGCTTAGGTTGAGCGAACACCTAGGCTTGTGTGGCATGTGCTCATTAGAGATAGGGTCAGTAGTACCCTAGAATGAGTTGAGTGTATAGATACGAGAGAGCGTATTTGTTAGTTGATATAAAAGTTGTTTTATATTGTGTTGGCTGGTCTGTTGAGTGGTTTATGAATTCTGGTCGGATAGTGGGACGCCACGAAGTCGATAGGGATTTCTAAACACTTGAACAGAAAATACGACATGATATTGTTTTTAAGTGGGTAAATGAAATAATTTACCCAAAATTTCTATTTTTGATATAGAAAGAATAATTTTCTAGAATTATTATTATATGGATGTGTTGGATGTTGATTTTATAATCAAATGAGATTATAAAATTAAAATGGTTATTTATAACCAAATAGAATTTGTATAGGAATTAAATATACAAATGAGATGAATTAGAATTTAATTCAAACCAGAATTTGGAATTTTAATCCTGGAAATTTGGAAAATATTTTCAAAGTATATTAAATAATATAGCTTTGTTTTGTAAAGGATTTGAATAAATACCATTTTTGAATGGATTTTAGAAGTGATAAAGCACTGAACTCACTTCAGTCGCTGGGAAATAATTCTGATGATGATTGCAACATCATCAGGGTTCATTTTCAAGTTTCTAAGTGATAGATTGCTACCTTAGAAAAATTTTGATGGAAATTTGTTTGGAAGAAAACAAATAGTTTGGAAACATTCAAATGTTTTGAATTTGAATTAGTTATAAAATATGTGATTTCAAAAAGGATTTGAAATGAAAACCCTGGGATTTGGATTCTGGAATTGAAATTTAACTTAGGCTAGTTAAATGGATTGAAGTGAATCAATTAACTAGAATCAATTTGAGTTAGTTTAGTAGAACATAGATTGGATATAAATGGATTGATCGTAGATCATTCAAATTAAATGAAGGAAGACCAAAAGCTTGGTGGAATTAAATTTGTTGAAATATGAGGAGTTGAGTTTCAACATAAGTGGACTGTTGAAAGGTAATGGATTTGTATCATTTTTCCTACCTTAGCAATTTCGAGGACGAAATTATTTTAAGGGGGGAAGAATGTAACGACCCGGGTTTTTGAATGATTAGTTTTAAATATTTAATATCGTTTTAAATATTGTGTTGATAATATAAAAGAATTTTTATATTGGATTATCGATTAAATAATCGAAATACGATTTATTTTGATAATTTTCATAATATGAAACAGTAACAATTGAATTCAGAATTAAAATAAAATGTGAATTCAAAGGAATTCGAATAAAGAAATTCAAATAGAGATTTGCATGTAGAATTTCAAAATAGAATTTGAAATAAACTTTGAAATAGGATTTTCAAAGTAGAATTGGAAATAGAATTTCAAATAGGATTTCAAATTAGGAAATCCAAATGGTTTTGAAATGGAATTTGAATTCAAGGGAATTCAAATGGATTTGAGTAAAGAAATTCAAATGGTGTTAAAAATAAGTTTGAATATTAGAATTCAAATGGGGTTGGAAATGAATTTGAATATTAGAATTCAAATGGAAATGGAAAATGAAATTTGAATATAAGAGATTCAAATTGAATTCAAATAGGATTTAATCTATGGGATTTGAATATGAAATTCAAATGGGTTTTAAACTATGGAATTTTGAATATAGAATTTAAAAAGGTGTTTGAATATTTGAATTCCAATAGAATTCAAATATAGAAATTGGAATATAGAAGTTCAAATGGAATTTAAATATAGAGTTTGAATAAGAGAATTCAAATGAATTCAAACATAGAATTTGAATATAGGGAATTCAAATAGAAATTCAAGTATTGAATTTGAATATCAAATAGAAAAGGAATTGGAATTTGAATATAGAATTCAAATAAAAGTGAGATTGGAATTTGAATCAAGGAATTCAAATAGAGTTAAAAATGGAGTTGAATTCATTTTAAAGAAGTTTAAAGGTTTATATATATAAATATAATTAAAACGAACTCGCCGCAGCGCTGCAGTTCGTAAAATAGCGATTCGAACTTCAATCGAGTATACAGGACTCAATTGGAGTCGGATCTCTTTGAAACAAGAAACGTCAGGACCGGTTTGATAATAGTTTTCTAATGAAAGAGAAAAATATGAATTTCGTCGTATAGATTTTGAGTTATGTCAAAATCAAATTTTCAGAAAAACAGCGCCAGAACTATTTAAAAACCATAACGGTTTATTTCATTTTATAAAAGGATTTTAAACAAATAAAATCCGAATTTCTATTTAGAAAATCTCAGATTTGAGTTATAAAATATATGTGAACTCAGGTGGAGTAATGAATTGATTTTTGAAACAGAAATCAGATTTTTGATTATTGAATAGAATTAACTAATTCGAATAGTAATTGGTAAATGAGATGTTGAATTGATATTGGGCCTTAAATAAGTGGATTCGATTTGAAAATTTATATTCGAAATAGAAAAGAGAACTAGAATTGGAATTGAAATTCAATTTGGTTATGAACGAGTTAAATATTATGTTTGAACATGTTATGTTCAACAAAGAAGTGAAATAGGCAAAATGACTAATTAAAGAATAAATGGGCGAAACTGAATTCAAACGATTAGATGGTATTGAATTGAATTGAAAACAGGTGAACATGTGTTAGACAGGTACATGATGAAGTATATGAAGATTTTAATTTGTGTGCCCAACAAAAAGGTACATGTTTAATTCATATATGAGATTTTATGCGCCGTATCGGCAAGCCGCTTGGCTTTTTCTTTTTCTTTTTGACATAAGAAGGACCGGGGAAGCTATTTGAAATTTCCCGATGCTGCCGATACAGGGGAGGTTATGGCGAATTTTTCCGGGAATTTAAGGAGTTAGGATATTTTTAAGAAATTTGACAATTAGAAATCTATATATCGATATATATAGAATTTGATAAGGAAACGAAATCAAAAATCGAATATTGTAAACAAAAAGGGAAATCTATAAATTAGAAATAGAAAGCGAACTTTATACATGTTTTAAAGATGAATAATTGGATTGTATAGTGTGTTTATTCGAGGTAAGTGGTTTTGCCGTTTTGAAGTTGAGGATGTTTTGAGTTAAGGTCTGAGAGGTAATTTTACCCCAACTTGATTGATTTCATTTTTAATGGATAAATAGCAAGATCCAGTTTCGAAGAGAAGTGTTTGAAAAAGAGTTAGCTGAATAAAATATTTTGGGGTGTTGTAACAATGTTTTACACAACATTCGTTTTAAACCCAAGTGATGGGATTTTGGAAATATAAAAGTAAATATTTCCTGAGGATAGTTAAAGTAGTCGAGAAAGAGATAAGTGATTGAAATTGTTTTCAATTTCAAATAAAATATATTTCCTAAGTATAGGAAATAAGAGAAGGCGATATATGGAAATGTTTTCCAAATAGCGTAAGAAGCCAATATGGTTATTGGAAATATTTGGTTAACAAATATTGATAAGGAAATGGAGAA
This sequence comes from Allium sativum, assembly GCA_030737875.1. Taxonomy (NCBI): domain Eukaryota; kingdom Viridiplantae; phylum Streptophyta; class Magnoliopsida; order Asparagales; family Amaryllidaceae; genus Allium; species Allium sativum. The sequence continues at coordinate 384,937,633 of CM060923.1, read as the reverse complement.
GAGATTTAATTAATGAAATATTAATTAAAGAGCCCAGTGATTTGTTTGATATGTTGGGATGAACACTTGTTTTTATTCGATAGTTAAATCACAGACTATCGAAGTTTTGACCATCGTTGTCAATATGGAGAGACCGGTTGGATTATTATCCGAAGAACCACTCCGTATCGGCATAAGCGTTGCAAACCAAGTATGCTGAATATATTGAAGACGGAGTAAAGTGCAAGGGCTTTTCTATTAAATAGAAATAGTGCCTTCGGTTTCGTTCAATCCCAGAACGAACGTAAATGGACGAATGTCTGACAGAGTATTTCCAATGATCAAATGGGTTGGTCTGTATGAATATATATGGTTGCAACGGATTTATCCCTTAGCATAATATCCAGAATATTTGTGCAAACTCAACTAGTGATTAACGGATCTGACAATGTGGCATTCAAAGTGATTGTGCTATCAATGAATGGTAAGTATTCGTAACCTCAGGCCTCAACAACCGGAAAGGACAAAAATCGGGCAGGCAGCATGGCTATGTGGGTCGCACCCATTAGGATGTATAATCACCTTTCTAGAGGTTCATTTAATTTCTTATTCTATTCGATGCTGTCCCAGTCGGGAGACGGTTGCTGATCCCAACCGTTGGTGATATACATTCGATACACTCAAGCGAAATGAGTGGTCGGTCATGTGTGGGCCGGGTTGCAAGATGTTCTTGTTGAACCCAGTGTATTCCTCTCTAGAGATACACTAGCGGAAGGTGGTTCCATACCTTGTCATGTTGGAAATCCAATCTCCAATAAGCGCCATGCGGTTTTTGATTTTATACTATGTATGTGGAGCGTGAGATGCAAGCGTTCCGCTATTTGGTTATTTATTTGATGTAGGCATTACTATAATATCACTGGATTTTCGTATTAAAGTGTTTTGGGTTATAGTAAGGTAAAAACCGTCCGTGTTTATGTGTGGGCTGGTCTTACTATTACCTTTTCTTTTGAAAGGATTTTAAAGTTAAACAAGTGGTTGGAGTTTACTCACACCAGTCCCATGACTGACCCAGAGTTTATTTTGTTTTGTTTTCCCTAAACTCTTGGGTGCCCAAATTTGTACGGGCAGTCAAGTAGTCGGGATTTCACAGATTCATTTGGAGGAGCTGGAAGCAGGAGGCTTCACCGGTTAGCTATAGGCTATCGTATATTCCGCCGTGGACCTTGTTTGTATCTGGAAACAGGTGTTTATAACTGTTCCAGAAATGACTGTTGTGCTCTGATGATGGTATGTATATAAAGTTATTGATTTGTATTTCAAAAGTTATGTTATATAATATATTTTCTTCGTTCCGCTGTGAGTTTGTGATCTTCATTTTCTTCTATTCTAATATTTCTTTCTTTCTATTTCTCATCCTCTAACTTCATTCTAATAATGAGTCGTATTTCTGTACAATTTGAGTTGGACGTGTGGTGTTTTTAGTCAACTCAGATAGCACGGATTTGCGGGTCGTTACAGTTGGTATCAGAGCTTAGGTTGAGCGAACACCTAGGCTTGTGTGGCATGTGCTCATTAGAGATAGGGTCAGTAGTACCCTAGAATGAGTTGAGTGTATAGATACGAGAGAGCGTATTTGTTAGTTGATATAAAAGTTGTTTTATATTGTGTTGGCTGGTCTGTTGAGTGGTTTATGAATTCTGGTCGGATAGTGGGACGCCACGGAGTCGATAGGGATTTCTAAACACTTGAACAGAAAATACGACATGATATTGTTTTTAAGTGGGTAAATGAAATAATTTACCCAAAATTTCTATTTTTGATATAGAAAGAATAATTTTCTAGAATTATTATTATATGGATGTGTTGGATGTTGATTTTATAATCAAATGAGATTATAAAATTAAAATGGTTATTTATAACCAAATAGAATTTGTATAGGAATTAAATATACAAATGAGATGAATTAGAATTTAATTCAAACCAGAATTTGGAATTTTAATCCTGGAAATTTGGAAAATATTTTCAAAGTATATTAAATAATATAGCTTTGTTTTGTAAAGGATTTGAATAAATACCATTTTTGAATGGATTTTAGAAGTGATAAAGCACTGAACTCACTTCAGTCGCTGGGAAATAATTCTGATGATGATTGCAACATCATCAGGGTTCATTTTCAAGTTTCTAAGTGATAGATTGCTACCTTAGAAAAATTTTGATGGAAATTTGTTTGGAAGAAAACAAATAGTTTGGAAATATTCAAATGTTTTGAATTTGAATTAGTTATAAAATATGTGATTTCAAAAAGGATTTGAAATGAAAACCCTGGGATTTGGATTCTGGAATTGAAATTTAACTTAGGCTAGTTAAATGGATTGAAGTGAATCAATTAACTAGAATCAATTTGAGTTAGTTTAATAGAACATAGATTGGATATAAATGGATTGATCGTAGATCATTCAAATTAAATGAAGGGAGACCAAAAGCTTGGTGGAATTAAATTTGTTGAAATATGAGGAGTTGAGTTTCAACATAAGTGGACTGTTGAAAGGTAATGGATTTGTATCATTTTTCCTACCTTAGCAATTTCGAGGACAAAATTATTTTAAGAGGGGAAGAATGTAACGACCCGGGTTTTTGAATGATTAGTTTTAAATATTTAATATCGTTTTAAATATTGTGTTGATAATATAAAAGAATTTTATATTGGATTATCGATTAAATAATCGAAATACGATTTATTTTGATAATTTTCATAATATGAAACAGTAACAATTGAATTCAGAATTAAAATAAAATGTGAATTCAAAGGAATTCGAATAAAGAAATTCAAATAGAGATTTGCATGTAGAATTTCAAAATAGAATTTGAAATAAACTTTGAAATAGGATTTTCAAAGTAGAATTGGAAATAGAATTTCAAATAGGATTTCAAATTAGGAAATCCAAATGGTTTTGAAATGGAATTTGAATTCAAGGGAATTCAAATGGATTTGAGTAAAGAAATTCAAATGGTGTTAAAAATAAGTTTGAATATTAGAATTCAAATGGGGTTGGAAATGAATTTGAATATTAGAATTCAAATGGAAATGGAAAATGAAATTTGAATATAAGAGATTCAAATTGAATTCAAATAGGATTTAATCTATGGGATTTGAATATGAAATTCAAATGGGTTTTAAACTATGGAATTTTGAATATAGAATTTAAAAAGGAGTTTGAATATTTGAATTCCAATAGAATTCAAATATAGAAATTGGAATATAGAAGTTCAAATGGAATTTAAATATAGAGTTTGAATAAGAGAATTCAAATGAATTCAAACATAGAATTTGAATATAAGGAATTCAAATAGAAATTCAAGTATTGAATTTGAATATCAAATAGAAAAGGAATTGGAATTTGAATATAGAATTCAAATAAAAGTGAGATTGGAATTTGAATAAAGGAATTCAAATAGAGTTAAAAATGGAGTTGAATTCATTTTAAAGAAGTTTAAAGGTTTATATATATAAATATAATTAAAACGAACTCGCCGCAGCGCTGCAGTTCGTAAAATAGCGATTCGAACTTCAATCGAGTATACAGGACTCAATTGGAGTCGGATCTCTTTGAAACAAGAAACGTCAGGACCGGTTTGATAATAGTTTTCTAATGAAAGAGAAAAATATGAATTTCGTCGTATAGATTTTGAGTTATGTCAAAATCAAATTTTCAGAAAAACAGCGCCAGAACTATTTAAAAACCATAACGGTTTATTTCATTTTATAAAAGGATTTTAAACAAATAAAATCCGAATTTCTATTTAGAAAATCTCAGATTTGAGTTATAAAATATATGTGAACTCAGGTGGAGTAATGAATTGATTTTTGAAACAGAAATCAGATTTTTGATTATTGAATAGAATTAACTAATTCGAATAGTAATTGGTAAATGAGATGTTGAATTGATATTGGGCCTTAAATAAGTGAATTCGATTTGAAAATTTATATTCGAAATAGAAAAGAGAACTAGAATTGAAATTGAAATTCAATTTGGTTATGAACGAGTTAAATATTTTGTTTGAACATGTTATGTTCAACAAAGAAGTGAAATAGGCAAAATGACTAATTAAAGAATAAATGGGCGAAACTGAATTCAAACGATTAGATGGTATTGAATTGAATTGAAAACAGGTGAACATGTGTTAGACAGGTACATGATGAAGTATATGAAGATTTTAATTTGTGTGCCCAACAAAAAGGTACATTTTAATTCATATATGAGATTTTATGCGCCGTATCGGCAAGCCGCTTGGCTTTTTCTTTTTCTTTTTGAGATAAGAAGGACCGGGGAAGCTATTTGAAATTTCCCGATGCTGCCGATACAGGGGAGGTTATGGCGAATTTTTCCGGGAATTTAAGGAGTTGGAATATTTTTAAGAAATTTGACAATTAGAAATCTATATATCGATATATATAGAATTTGATAAGGAAACGAAATCAAAAATCGAATATTGTAAACAAAAAGGGAAATCTATAAATTAGAAATAGAAAGCGAACTTTATACATGTTTTAAAGATGAATAATTGGATTGTATAGTGTGTTTATTCGAGGTAAGTGGTTTTGCCGTTTTGAAGTTGAGGATGTTTTGAGTTAAGGTCTGAGAGGTAATTTTACCCCAACTTGATTGATTTCATTTTTAATGGATAAATAGCAAGATCCAGTTTCGAAGAGAAGTGTTTGAAAAAGAGTTAGCTGAATAAAATATTTTGGGGTGTTGTAACAATGTTTTACACAACATTCGTTTTAAACCCAAGTGATGGGATTTTGGAAATATAAAAGTAAATATTTCCTGAGGATAGTTAAAGTAGTCGAGAAAGAGATAAGTGATTGAAATTGTTTTCAATTTCAAATAAAATATATTTCCTAAGTATAGGAAATAAGAGAAGGCGATATATGGAAATGTTTTCCAAATAGCGTAAGAAGCCAATATGGTTATTGGAAATATTTGGTTAACAAATATTGATAAGGAAATGGAGAAGAGATTTAATTAATGAAATATTAATTAAAGAGCCCAGTGATTTGTTTGATATGTTTGGATGAACACTTGTTTTTATTCGATAGTTAAATCACAGACTATCGAAGTTTTGACCATCGTTGTCAATATGGAGAGACCGGTTGGATTATTATCCGAAGAACCACTCCGTATCGGCATAAGCGTTGCGAACCAAGTATGCTGAATATATTGAAGACGGAGTAAAGTGCAAGGGCTTTTCTATTAAATAGAAATAGTGCCTTCGGTTTCGTTCAATCCCAGAACGAACGTAAATGGACGAATGTCTGACAGAGTATTTCCAATGATCAAATGGGTTGGTCTGTATGAATATATATGGTTGCAACGGGTTAGCATAATATCCAGAATATTTGTGCAAACTCAACTAGTGATTAACGGATCTGACAATGTGGCATTCAAAGTGATTGTGCTATCAATGAATGGTAAGTATTCGTAGCCTCAGGCCTCAACAAACGGAAAGGACAAAAATCGGGCAGGCAGCACGGCTATGTGGGTCGCACCCATTAGGATGTATAATCACCTATCTAGAGGTTCATTTAATTTCTTATTCTATTCGATGCTGTCCCAGTCGGGAGACGGTTGCTGATCCCAACCGTTGGTGATATACATTCGATACACTCAAGCGAAATGAGTGGTCGGTCATGTGTGGGCCGGGTTGCAAGATGTTCTTGTTGAACCCAGTGTATTCCTCTCTAGAGATACACTAGCGGAAGGTGGTTCCATACCTTGTCATGTTGGAAATCCAATCTCCAATAAGTGCCATGCGGTTTTTGATTTTATACTATGTATGTGGAGCGTGAGATGCAAGCGTTCCGCTATTTGGTTATTTATTTGATGTAGGCATTACTATAATATCACTGGATTTTCGTATTAAAGTGTTTTGGGTTATAGTAAGGTAAAAACCGTCCGTGTTTATGTGTGGGCTGGTCTTACTATTACCTTTTCTTTTGAAAGGATTTTAAAGTTAAACAAGTGGTTGGAGTTTACTCACACCAGTCCCATGACTGACCCAGAGTTTATTTTGTTTTGTTTTCCCTAAACTCTTGGGTGCCCAAATTTGTACGGACAGTCAAGTAGTCGGGATTTCACAGATTCATTTGGAGGAGCTGGAAGCAGGAGGCTTCACCGGTTAGCTATAGGCTATCGTATATTCCGCCGTGGACCTTGTTTGTATCTGGAAACAGGTGTTTATAACTGTTCCAGAAATGACTGTTGTGCTCTGATGATGGTATGTATATAAAGTTATTGATTTGTATTTCAAAAGTTATGTTATATAATATATTTTCTTCGTTCCGCTGTGAGTTTGTGATCTTCGTTTTCTTCTATTCTAATATTTCTTTCTTTCTATTTCTCATCCTCTAACTTCATTCTAATAATGAGTCGTATTTCTGTACAATTTGAGTTGGACGTGTGGTGTTTTTAGTCAACTCAGATAGCACGGATTTGCGGGTCGTTACAATTTTGGCATCTCCGACTAGCTTACAATATTGTTGCGCGGTATCTTTATGTGATTAGATTGTTCCGTCATGTCTTTATGTCAGCCTTAACACATTGTAGTCAAGCATAGTGATAGTAATACGACTTCAATTTCAATACTAAGAGCAGTTTCATGTAGCTTGATACAATTTCTGACTTCTTTTGGTGTGAATCCAATATCCCTATATCGCTCTGTACTCCTTTCTCTTTATCTGAATTTTTATTTATATGAGGAACCTCCTGGCTTTGGACCTTATAATCTGTTTCGTGGCTAAGTCTGAGAAATATAGGTGTACCAGTTGACCCTCAAGTTTGCAGCAATTTTAGATCGGCTTTAGACTTGTCATGATTCTTGTTCATTAATAAAATTATACTTACTAATCAAAACTGGAAAGTCAGCTAGATGCCCGGATCAACAAACTAATTTTGATCCAATTAATATAAAAATTAATTAAAATATTTTTATAAGAATTACACTAATTTTGTCATTTGCTTCTAATGCAAATATTCAAGTAAGTTCATTGCGGACCATCCGATTTTCTGTTGAATTACCCCAGACTTAGTACTGACGTCAACAACATGGTTAGCATGCATAGTACGCTTGCGCACAGTCCAGGTCTGATGCGAGTTAGTGCATCAAAGCAAGATTCAGATTTTCAATCAAATATCTTAATAAGATTAACTTTCATATAACAAAATTTTTTATATTATGAGTTTGAACAAGATACGTAATATCGTCAGAGGCTGCTGACACATTATATGTGGATCATAGGCTGAAGAAGCATATTTAGGATCCATTTTATACAAACATATTTAGGATCACAGTTATAATTGGCAACCTCAATTATGATCCCACTAAACATATTTAGGATCATAAATTATGTTCATAATTAGGATCATAATTATATTCTGATCCTAATATAGAAATTTCATATTAAGTGTATCCCCAAATATGAATTTTATATTATGATCCTAATATGTGGTGTATGCTAATTATGATCCCACAAAACTGCTATCATCCTTCAATTTTAATTACAACCTCAATACACTACATTGACCAGCACCGAAACACCTCTCCTACAACCCAATCATCATTCATACTATAGCGCATCAATATGCACCACAGTCCGAAACAACCCACCTCCCCTGAACACTTCCAATTCCTCTCTGTTAACACTTCATCACTTAAACAGTATATGTGATTGTTAGTTGATTTTGTTGTATATCAATCCTTTAAAATTTCTATTGTATGTCAGCATTTTCAAATAAACCAAATATTATGATCCTTGAAATATAGAATTTTATATTACTTTCACTAATTGAAATCATTATACCTTTGTGATACGCTAAAATTTATGGTATTGCTACCGATTATCAGTTCTTGACACTATTGTTAGATATGCAATGTAGCAATTACAAAGCGAATATTTTTTCCTTTTTTTAAGGAGCAAGTTTGTCTTTATCATAAAATTCATTTCTTACCAATTATTCAATAATAAGTTTTCAAACAAATATTACATAAATTTACATATAAAAAAATAAAACCGTAATATCACTAATCAAAACGAAATTAAACTGAATCAAAAAATTGTATTACAATTGTTAATTTTATGTGCAATGTGCAGAAATGGTTTAAACTTCTTACAACAAAAACATTACGTCATTTACAAATCTTTAAAGAAACAACCTACATACTTGAGACAATCATATTAAGAAAATTAGTATTATCACATTTTTTTACCTTATAAATGAAAAATGAAACCCACCCTATAAAAATAACCATAGAGAATGCGGTAGTTTCCAATAAGCAATACATGTACGCTATCCAAATTCACTAGTATTTAAGTAACATATTAAGCAATTAGTTTTAGCCGAATAATTTATGTTGATTTACAACAAAACAACTATAATTGAAATCTCGGTATACATTTGCTGAATAAGCATATTTCAAGATATTCCTACATGTCAAAATTCATCATTAAATAATAGAATTGAATGACTCAGCTGCCAAAGTTCCAACAATTCATTTCAAAGAAAGCAACCTGTCAATACTAAATGGCGTATCCTTCACCGACAAAAGAAAAAGATCATCTTACCCAAACAATTGCGTATCCAAGAGGAACTAACCTTAAGCGCTCAATTACTTGAAATTGCTGTTGTATCTAAATTAACGAAATGTAATCAGGAATGAGGTAATAGGAAGCTTGTGAAAACAAAGCAACCAGTGTCACAGGCCGAAATATTTAAATGTTGACAACTAAACGAGAATATTAGCAACACATAATTTTACTAAGAATCAGATACCATGCCGCGATTTTTGTGTACCAAATAATTCATCATCTAAAATCAAAGATTAAGATACAAAAACGATGCAATCTCGGTCGAAAGATGGTGATAATTTTAAAAATCATCATTAAGTATCAGCAACTACGGTTAACATAACATATTGTAGGTACCCAAAAAAAGGATAAAAATTGAATAACACGGCCAAACGAGATATCTAACAGTAGTGCAGTGTAGTATGGAATATGCACCATCATACCACCAATATCGACTTCAGCCAAAATAGCAAAAACAAAACCTTGTATGGCAAATGGTTTAAGATTGAATCATTCAAAACCTAGTCACTGGTGTTTGATTCTCGCTAGATCTAAGAGTCCGACTTTATTAAATCAATCAAGTTCCTAAATATAGAAAGGAAAAATTACCAGAAAGAACGCTACTGCAGGTCATATGAATAGAAATGAACAGAGGGAAATGCCAGGTAAATCAAATACTAAAAGACCACGAAGAAGAAGGTATGTATGGCTACACAAGCAAGTTTACTATTGTTTTTTCCTATTCTACATTGTAAGAGCAGTATATTATTACACTTGGTATTCCCTTTATTATATTTCCTATCCATGTTTGTATCATTTTAGTTATAAATCATATTTCTCTTTTATTTTTGGGGGCATACTAGCACCTTTAATGCATTTCACTGTTTATGTTTCTGCCATTAACATTTTTCTTAGTTATATTACTAAGCAATGTTTGCATTTGATTACCTCATATTTCAAGACTAGACTAATTATTATTAGACTTCTGATATTCGTTACTTATTGCACTATTTTAATAATTATATTTATTACTATATTCATATTATTAAGCAACTTGATTTTGATGATAGGTTTTTCACATACCTTTTTGAAATGGACATAGGAAAAGAAAATTTTATGGTTTTATTAGCAACATGCTTAAATGTGTCTTGAGCATACAAGTCAACAACATTGAATTCCACATAGGTTGATGTTGCGTATGACGATGTTATAGGATCAACAGTAAATATCTTGATAAAACGTTCGTATAAAATGGATCCTAAATATCTTTTCACACCGAATATCTTGATAACACCGAATATCCTATAAATGGATCCTAAACATGTGAATAAATTTCATGGTAGATGTCATATACAATCGAAATTCCACATACGTTTTACAGACCATAAACGGACATTGCATAAAAGATTATGGGTAGCAGGTCTTCCTAGACTCTCAATATCAGCAATGTTGAATACTTTCTTAATGATTGGAAAAAAGGGCACTTCTCAAGAGTCAATAATGATAAGCGTACTTCTTAGCTTGGAATACAATGCGGGCATGCACATATTTTGACAATTGATAAGCAAAGCTTGTCAGTATGTATTACAGGGTCCTTTCTGTCATATGCAAACACAGGAAATTTATTAAAGAAAGGCATCTCAAGATAATTTGATAGGTAATAATTTGTATCTCACCTTTGAAAATATTCATATATTTTTTTGGTGGTGTGTCCAGATGTTCGACAGGTTCGAGCAAACACATGCTTGCAAAAAAGATTGGACTCACCAGAAGCCATGCGTGTAGTCCATTTTTTGGGGTCTAACACGTTTGTTAAATTTTGTTTTGTGAAACATGCTTGTTAAATTTCTTTTTAGATCCAAATCCAAATAGAAACGATGATCCATACAACGGCATGATGCGCATCAAATCGAACATACATACCTATCACGTATGCATAAACACTACTTTGCCTCTCTAAATTTCTTTGGGTTGTATGGCATGATGCACGAAAAATACATACAAGCAGCACTTACACAAAACTAAATGCAGCAGCTACAAAGCCAAAACATCAAGTTCAAAAAAATCAGAACTTCAGGGTCAAGTTCAGTTTCAGTTCATAGCATACAACCCAAAGAAGCAAGAACAGTAGCAAGCATGCGCAAGATAGCGACAAACAAGCGAAGTAAGGCTGGAAAACAAGTCAAGCATACATAGGGATTGTTCTGTTATAACTACATATTACGATCATTATATTTTGATCAGATTAGGATCATAATCATAATTATGATGCATTTATATATGGATAATATTTAGGATCATTATATATGGTCGATGTAGCGTATTTTTATACAAACATATTTAGGTGGAAAGAAATGCCAACAGGCTTAGCAAGCACTAATACCAAGTTAGAATTCTTAAATAATGTTGGGTATGAAAATAGTTGAGAGAAAGATTGTGAAAAAAGTTGATAATTTACAATACAAGCACATGTTGCATTTTATAAAATAAGCCAGCTTTGACTAAGTCATAATACATTTGTCATTGTACAATTAAAATATTATCCTTAGTGTTGCATAATATTAGTATCTTGTCGGAAGATTATTTGTTTGATTCATTATTGGCTAAAGTAGATAAAACGATAAAACACATGTTTCAACCAAGTTGGGCTGAATTTTCAATGCAACAAATAAGTCCGAGACTCATATAGTTTAGCAGCTACATCACGTAACAAGCCACTAGCAGCTCGAGCTAAAACTCACTTGGCAAAGCAAATGTAAGACTTATATAGTTTTTTACACCCAATTTTTCTTTTGTTTCCTGAACGTTATGTTATGTCGTCTTCAGGATATGTACCTGCCTTCTGCACGATCCCTCATATTGCTCTTATCCGAAACATCTACATGTGGTCTTGACTAAATTCACAGGTAGATGTTATAGGATCCCTACACTTATTAAAAGTTCATAAGACTAAATGTATTAAAATGCACAAAGCCATATTTGAAACGTGGCAGTACAATAAGAAGTAAACCGGGACTATAAGTTCCGAACCTGTGAAATTTTAGAAAAGCATTCCATATAGAAGAGATTTGAGTGCCCAATGAGAAAAAATACATCCAAAAGCTCCTCTTTATACAGTGAATATAGAGCATCGCATTATTTCTAACATCTACTAATCCATTTGATTTCTACATAATAAGGAAAAAAAGATGACACGATCATCAACCCAACCAAAAGAAGTACATTAAATCAAGAACAAGGCTGCTATAACGTTTTTTCCTTACAGCATTTCCTCCATCCCTCTTTGGAAAATGGATGTTGTAGTAAACAAATTTTTCTAATATTTCATCAAATGATCATGCCATATTAACAACAAAATGTTTGAATGCAAATTTAGAAGTAGGGAAAGGACACCTCTAAAATGTTCTCTAGCATCCCAACTAATTTTCCAACTCCTTCTTTACAGATAAGCGTCCACGCGTTGCCTTAAAGAAGACCGGTTAAAAGGAAATTATTTATGAAGGGATAAGATCAGAAATTGGATATTTGTAAATATTCGGGGGTAGAAGGAAGAAAGAAGGGGTAATAAAAGCAGCTATAACCAAAACTATTAGTATGTAAAAGCAGCTAGACAAGACCATTACAGTACAAACAAAATTCATAAACAACAAGCTATATACACATTGATATTTCAAAATAAACAAAAAGACAATAATCAACCTGAAGCACAAAGCAAAAATTTCAAAAATGTGTTGCGAAAAAGGCCATGTGGTATACCTGCAAGTAGTAAGCATGCTTCCATACATTTACCCTAAATAAAGGTACTAAATTTTCTCCTTTGCTTACCAAGAATCCTACATGAAAATCATGTACAATATGACTGCATGATTCTAGAGTGCTAAAGGTGAGAAATTTCTAGCAGTTTCACCACAAAATTTCCTCAGCACATGAAGTGTTATTGTTGACATGTTTTGCCTGATTAGCAGCTGTTTCAACTCTTACTTTTTTCATCTCAATGTCCAGAGCAAGCCACTGCAGATCACAAGATAACTTGATAAATCGGCATTGACGATAAAACAAGGCATATAAGAAAGAGTTTCACTTACCACCCAACCAGAACCCTGCAGAGTAGCATCTTCTGCATTGATTTTTATCTTTAAGGCTTCCAATGAACCAAGAACCAATCAGCGATCGATGGTGCTTAATATCACATCCGCAGTCGATGGCGGTGGAAAATCAACAAAGGAAGGAGTGGGAAACTGACCCACGAATGAATACAAAATAAGGAAACAAAGGCAGGAAATTTAGTTATGTAAATTGAAGTGCAGGATAAGATTCACATTTGTGGGGAAAGGAAAATTGGAGGCAGTTTTGAAGGATAACAGGGATGGGGCTGAAATCGCGAGAGGGGAGATGAAAGATGTGGGGAGGAAAGTATTTTAGGGCAAACGAGGGGGAAATCAATTTTAGGTCTTGGCGTAAAATGTGAAACAAAAGAGGGAAACGAAGCGCGGGGGGAGGGAAGCGGCAAACGTACCCAATATTTTTGCCAAATGTTAAATAAACGTAACCAATGCCGGAAAAATAAAATTAAAAACCAGATTGGATACATTTACATATGAAACGCAACCAATAAATGTAACCATATATACATTTTCTTGTAGTGTCAGCACATATCTTCCAGCACTATTCACAAATGCCAAACTTAATTTTCATAGGGACCAAGTAGTTTCCAGTTGTTTAAGCACAAAATATATTTCATTCAAACGCGTATGCATATAGAACTATAGGATCCATCATCCTACAGAAGAAATTATTACCTTCAACTGTATGTTTCATTTATAAATCAATATTAATGCAAGAGAGCCAAAAATGTGAATAATCATTACCTATTTCCTTCTATCCATCCATGGAATGGGTCGTCTGAAATACTTTTAATGGCACTAGGCTTAATCGTAACAACCGGAATGTCTCCTCTCATGTTGTTTATCGCCATTTCGCCCATTGCCATTGTGAACACACGCATATCTTGCCAACCAAACATTTTTGCCCTATAACAATTGCCATTATACACTTTCCTAAGAAACTTATACAACATTTATTATGAACAGTTCACATGACATGTTTTTAATACTGAAGAAAGAGGAACATAGGTAGCTTTTTTGATAGTTTAGGAACAAGATAAAAACCTTGCAATACAAAGATCCTTCATATTTTGAATGGATGAGGCGTTAGAAGCAAGAATTTGAAATGAAAAAGCCAACTTAATCTTATTTTCAATATCCAGTGATGGTAAAGCTAATCCAGAAGGCATGTTCTCACTTGTAATTATATCGCCTATGCAAAAAGCCTTTCCCATGACTCTGCCTTGCCTTTGCCCGTTCACATATGCTGCCAATAAATAACAATACATAAATAATCAAAACATAAGCATTATATTGACTATACCTTTTTAAAAAATTATCAATCAACTACTTGTTGATATATGTAAGAATTCGAAAGTTTTTTGAATCGTGTCTTGAACATAAAAATGGCCTGAAACCCCTTTAGATGACATTTTTTGGGACTGAAAGTGTCAATTTCGGTGCATAGCATGATAACTCTTGTAGCCCTCCGAATTAGCTTCAGGTTCGACTTTTGTTTGGCCCAAATGACCTTATGGTTTAAAAGTTATGCACGTTTCCGTGAACGCGCATCGGTCGCTCAAAACTGCTTGCGCAACTCGGCATGGCCAGCTGAGTAGACTTCACATCACCGACACCACCACACCTAGCATCGTATCATCCTTCACATTATACCACACCACCAATAGCGTGTCACATCCCTTCATCACATCGCATTCCCCTGCTTCAAAACCAGAAGATCACATCCTCATTCTTCGCCTTTCTCTATGCTCTACATCCCCCCAGGATGCGATCTCGCACCCCCCGGATACGTGACATCACATCCCTCAAGGATGCGGCCCCGCGTCTCTTGGATGCGATCCTGCATCTCCTGGAATGGATCCATGCTTGGCCTTCATTTGGATCTTTTCCCTTGGAATTTTTGCCTTCTAGAGCTCTAAAAGCATCAATAATAGCAGTCATATTCTTCTCCATGGCCATTGGGCATGGACCTTTAAAACGCGGCACATACATTTTTCATCAATTTTTGGACATCTACAAACATAATCACACTACTTTTATACTGAATTGGACTAATTAGATAATTCGTGGACATTGAAGATACTTTTGGACATAGTTGATCAGGTCAACCCATCTCAACGAAGAAGAAGGAAAATTTAGTCAAAGTTTAGCATTTATATGACTTTTTACACAAATATTGTCCAGACTTGTATGAGAATTGTAATCGAATATTGTATGATGAATGATCATCATAAAGTGGACGTAGGCATTAATGCCGAACAACTATAAAAAAGTTGTGTCTCCCTGCATTTAGTTTACTTTACATTCAAATTATTGTGTTGTTCTCACACACACACTCGGGTGTTGGCGTGTAGACAATTTTCCCCATCAACATTTTGGTGCGTCAGGTAGGGGGCGCACAGCTTTGACCTCTGCCTCAGACTTCACTCACGACTTCGGTCTTTGGATTTCAGAATACAACCTCAGCTTCACTTGCTTCCCGACACGGTTAAGCAAAAACAAGTAATTCGCTCGGAAGGAGCAGGTGTCAAGGAAGAGCAAGAACTTTCCTTGATGGAAACCCATCTAACTACGTCACCCGAGACAACATCGACAGAGTCGTCAAAGATCTGGCCAAAGATCTTACCTCTCTCTCTCTTAACACAACATGAAAAACACTTCCATCGCCAGGGGGACTCCATGACCACTCTTCTTGCCCGACTTGAGGGGTTTACGAGGCAGTCGGGCCAAGGAAATCTTGTCGGAACAAGTGCTAGCATTTCGCAAGGCTTAGCTCGGGACTTGGGCGCAATTCCAGAAGAACAACCCCGTGCCGATACCAATCCACTGACAACTATCGGATCGGCTAGGTTCGGGGGAAACAACCCTAGTCCCATCCAAGGCTCAGCTCAGGTTGAAGCCAATTATTCTTTAGGATCAGGCAGTGGAAATGCCACTCAAGCGCCAACGTGCGCAGCTTTGGACACAGGAACTCCCGTAGTTCCTAATCTTCGATTCATGCCAGACGAGGTACCTCGGGCTAGGATCGAGCCTTATATTCTACTTAGCTCTCGACCTTTCGCTAACTTTGGACTCGATGCTAGGGGCATAGGCATTGATTACCTAATCTGAACCCATTTCTCGGCACAGCTGAGACACTCCGCAAGTTTCTTGAGCGATTCAATGCGACGTTGGCCTCTATTGACATGAGAAATCTGTTCATGGTCTTAACGGCCGCCATCTCCGGTATTCTTGAAAAAACCAACTTCAAGATCTCACTGCGAAGGGACCTACCGATGGATCTCACTAAATTCTACTTCGAGGCCGAAAGATTTCTAAGGGAGGAAGGCTCCCACGACGAAAAGCCTGTACAATGAACCAACTCTACAGCAGACTCGGGGCCATCCACCCTTGGCATAAGCAAGGGTAAGTCTCGGGACAACCAAAACTCGTAGCTTCTCTTCGAGTCAAAGTTCCCATCTTACAACGAGCTCAACCAAAGCCTGGAAAGGATCTACCTCGACACTTAAGAGACTGTGCCTTTCCAAAGCCGACCAGGAGATACTCGACTTTGCAGTAAGCAGCCTCTGACAAATACTTCCTCTTCCATGAGCTGTCGGGTCATGACACTGATCATTCGAGGGTGTTCCATGATCACGTTGAAGCCCGCATCAAGCGTGGCGTGCTACGGCAGTGTGTATTAAATCCATCTACCACTGCTGCACCGTCGGCACTGCCCCCTTCAACATCTCAAGATAGGGTTAGTACTGGTCGCACCCAGGGCACGATCATCAACTAATCTTTCTTAGCAAACTCCGTGGCTTTCTCGGACCCTGGTCTGATACCTTTTGTTGTTTTGTTTTGGGTGGCCTCTCTCCCTTTTTATTTTTTCATTATCTATGTAATCAAAGTCATAACGTCGGCCCACAAGCACGGAACGTGCTTGTGATCTTCAGTCGTATTCGGGGCTGAACTAATGAATGTTGTACTCATAAGGAATTAATAAAATGCTACTTTCGAACTCCGGCTCACACTGGACCAGTCCAGTATAAATACGATTCCACACTAGACCAATCCACCAGTCCAGTATAAATGTGATTCAGCACTGGACCAGTCCGGTAATAATATGATTCCACATTGGACCAGTCCAGTATAAATATGATTCCAACCTGGACCAGTCCAGTATAAATATGATTCCACACTGGACCAGTCTAGTATAAATATGATTTCACACTGGATCAGTCCAGTATAAATATAATCACACATAATCCGTCTAGTATAAATATAAGACTCTGGTCTCCCCCTCCTTTATTAGTCGAATATGAAATTTGAACTCCGGTTCTTAACTTCAGATTCTAGTAAAGCGACTTCCCTCAAAGGTTGGGTCCATCGGTTGTTAAGATTCTACGAATAAGTTTTCCAAATATAAAAACTACATGACTTGGTCCGCTGAGCATGGGAGTTCCTTATCGCAACCCTCTCATCATAGAAACCTTAACAAACTAGCACTCCATACGCATAACATTGCACAACTTGGTCTGCCAAGTGCAAAACCCTCTTTTGCAGTGTATATTTTCTCCGGCAAGGCCCAAGCAAGCCCATGGCTTCTTATTTCCTCTATCTCAAGCATTCTTGACTCGACAGTCCATTCTAAATACGGTCCCAGTGATCGTCATACTTCTTTGATTATTACGATTTCAGTGATCGTCGGTCCTCTACTTTATTATGACCTCAGCGGTCATCACCTTCCATCGGATTTCGTAATTTACGGTCTCCATGTACATATATAATACGATCCGCTACAATAGTGGCTCTTAGGCTTCCTGGTTATAGAAGTTCACTTCGGAATTCTCCTAGCTCTGGTTTTCTGGTCTCCTCTCAAAACACATCTTCCTTCTATCAAGTAAGACATGTTTTTGGGGGCAAATATTGACATGTTTTTTTGTCAAAGCTGTCACACGTCAAGTTTTCAGATAACAACATGTTCAGGCAACAAAAGCATCGTCGTCCAACACGAAGAAGTTTGGCCGAAATCACGTCTTGAATATAAAAATGGCCCGAAACCCCTTTAGATGACCTATTTTAGTCCCGAAAACGTCAATTACAGTGCCATGCACAATAACTCTTCTAGTCCTCTGAATTAGCTTTTGGTACAACTTTGGTTTGGCCCAAACAACATTACGGTTTGAAAGTAATGCACGTTTCCACGAACACACGTCGGTCGCTCAAAACTGCACATGCAACTCGGCATGGCCAGCTCCGCAGACTTCGCATCACATCACCGGCATTACCGCACCTAGCATCGCATCATCCTTCACATTGCACCGCACCACCAACAGCGCATTGCATCCCTCAATCTCATCACAATCCTTCGCTTCACATCCAGGAGATCGCATCCCCATTCTCCGCCTTCCTTTATGCTCTGCATGCCCCCAGGATGTGATATCACATCCCCTGGATCGGGACTTCGCATCCCTCAAGGATATGATCCGGCATCTCCTAGATGCGCGATTTCGTATCCCCTAGATGCGAGATTTCGCATCCCTCAAGGAGATGCGATTTTCCGTTTTTTCAGAGAGACGGGATGCGATTTGTTGGTTCACACACCCCTAGGATGCGATTTTCTAGCATGTGGTCCCCAAATCTCACTTTCTTTACTACCAACCTTCACTTATAAATAGCCCCTAGCTTGGCCTTCGTCCGGAGCTTTTTCCCCTGGAATATTTGCCTTCTAGAGCTACAAAAGCATCATTAATGGCAGCCTTCATCTTCTCCATAGCAATCAGGCATGACGTGGACCTTTAAAACGTGGCACATACATTTTCCCTCAACTTTGGACATCTACAAGCATAATCACACTACTTTTAGAGTGAATTGGACTAATCAGACAATTCAGTCCCATTGAAGCTAGTTTTGGACATAATTGATCAGGTCAACCCATCTAAACGAAGAAGAAGGACAATTAATTCAAAGTTTAGCATTTATACAACTTTGTACACAAATAATGTCCAGACCTGTACGACAATTGTAATTGAGTATTGTACGATGAATGATCATCATAAAGTGGAAGTAGGCGTTAGTGCCGAACCACTATAAAAAGCTGTATCTCTCTGCATTTACTTTACTTTCAACTTATTGTGTTGTTCTCTCTCACACACACACACTCAGGTGTTGTCATGCGGACAATTTTCCCCGTCAACAGTAATATTTTGTATC
Source organism: Allium sativum (assembly GCA_030737875.1). Classification (NCBI taxonomy): domain Eukaryota; kingdom Viridiplantae; phylum Streptophyta; class Magnoliopsida; order Asparagales; family Amaryllidaceae; genus Allium; species Allium sativum. Next base: position 384,918,706 of record CM060923.1, on the reverse strand, counting down.
GCGCGTAAACTTAAAGCTTTAAAATATTTATAAATTTTGTGAAATTCAAAACATTTTATAAATTTTAGATTACTTTAAAACTAATATCATTTTACTTTTTGAACTTTATGAACATAAACTACTAATTATCAAGTATTAAATTAAGTACCAAATGTTAATAGTGGTTATTTAACATTAAATACTAGTAGCAATTATTAAAAAATATAATTGTTAATAGTTTAACGTTAATTATTACTTATCTTTATTAATTATTCAGTGTACTTAATAAATATTAACCACAATTCACTAATTATTGGCAATTAATTATAATAAATTGTTAAATATAACTTTTTTTGTTAATTCTTAGTTATTAATTAAATTTGCTTAGAATAAATTTTTTAATTATTAATTATTTACTATTAATATATTTATTAGTTATAAATTTTATAAATTAATAATTATCAAATTTATTAATGGTTAATTATGAGTAGTTGTTTATCAAATTATTACTTTTAATTGTTTAATTATTATTATTAATTACTAGAAAATCAACGTTAATTATAATTATTAATATATTTAATTAAGTACATATTAATAGTAAATATTAATTTTTATTTACTTATTAACTATTGATTATCATTTAATTATAGAATATTATATTTTATAGTAATTAATCAATACCATCGATTGAATATTATTTACTTTTAATAGTAATTATTTGTTATTTATTATTAATATATTATTAACATTATTATTTAAAAGGGGAATTAATTTACAAGGACAAATCGTTTGAAAATTTTAACCATAAGGAAAAGAGACTAAAAATTTATTCAAAAGTACAAAACATAATCCAAATTTAATCAAAAGGACAATACACAAATTTTAAAAAAAAAAATTGCAATTTTTTTTTTTTTTTTTGCAGCTTTTTAGGTAACAGTTTTGCATGTAGCTGGGTATCGGTTTTTTGTTTTACAGTTTTTAGATATTAGTTTTATATTGTTTATGGTATCAGTTTTACATGTAACGGTTTTATATTGTCGAATTGCAATACCTATCCATTACTGCAACTCCAATCTCCCAAATCACTTAAGCTATCCTCCTTCACCCCTAACCAAACTTCATCTTCACATCTTCGTATACATGAACACCAACAAACCACCACAATACATTCATAAACAACATCTCTTTGCAATCTCATTAAACATCAATGGTTAAACATAGAAACCTCAAATGTATCTACAATCTCATCATACTACCAAATAGTTCAACTCTTCTCTTCTGTCAACGTTTCCATCCTCCACTATTGTTCTCTATAAAAAAAAAGTTACACGTAAAACTGATACCTACAAGTATAAAAAACTGCTACCTACAAGCTGTAGGCTAAAAACTGATACCTTCAAACACACAAAACTACTACCTATTAGTTGTAGAGTGCAAATTGATACTTTCAGACATAAAAACTGATACCTAAAATCTGGAAAAAAAATTAATTTTTATTCTAAAAAAAATTATGTGTATTGTCCTTTTGAATAAATTTTTAGTCTCTTGTCCTTATAGTTAAAAATTTCGAACAATTTGTCCTTCACATTATTTTTCTGTATTTAAAAATTAAATTTACTTATTAATTACTAAGAAAAAACACAAATGTAAAACATTTTATAAATAATAAATAAAAATTTTGTTCGCAAATCTCTTGAAAAACCGCTGCAAAATAGCTTTAAAATACTTACGACGGTAAACAGCATCTATCTGCAATGGGAATCAGCGTTAAATTTTTTTATGACAGTAAAGTGCTGCAATTTCCAATGATTTAGTGATAGAAAATAAGATTTGATGATAATAATTTAAAATAAGTTGACATATAAAATCCATTATTTTGCAAAGTCCGCAAAAATTCGTCGCTAATTTAGCTATGGAATTTTCCGCTGCTAAAATCTGCAACTATTTACTGCTTTTCTTGTAGTGAAAATATAAAGCGGATGTATTAAAGGTAAAGATATTTTGTGAACCTTCAAGAAAAAATAGTGGTAGACCATCATTGTCACGGCCCGGCCCGCACCAGCCGGCATTTCCTCTGAAAGTGCGCTGTACACATGCCCGACTAGCACGAAACGGTCGCCAAAGAAAGGAAAGAAGAGAATGAACTAATAAAGAACCTGTAGAATGTCTCACAGTGCATGGAACAAAATATCTTTATTACTAATTCTCTTGGACACACATATTTTTGGTCCGACCGTGAACTTCCCAAAATGCCCTTATGTATGAGCTTTTAATGTCACTTAATTTAGGCATTTAATGTCACTTAAATTAGGATCCAACAAACCTTTTCAACAAGTTCCAATTCAAATTGTCACTTAAATTAGGCATTCATTCAGGTTTTTATTTTACGTATGCAATTAAAATTCAAATCTAGCTTGAGTAACATTTTATGCAATTTAATGAAGATAAAGGCAGATCATAATTTTATGCATGATCATAATTTATTTCAATTCAATTTAACGAAGAAGTAATTCTTTTTTTGATGTAACTTATTACTTGAAATGCAGATTCAAGATTTTGAAATGATGCATGCTTTAATAACCTAAAGAAATACATATTTGCAACAGAGCTTGAAAAATAGGAAAATAAATAATTGATTAATATGCTCAATTTAACTCATAAATATTTAGGGAAAATTTAGGTGTATGGAAGGAAAATAATTACTTGCATTGTCTACACTATTTTATCATACTGAACAAATAACATTTAGTCTACATTCAATTGGAAAAATATGTTATTGGTTTGTTTTTTAATTATATCTTACCCGTTTTGTAAGTTTGCATCCAATTTTTTTGATTCACGACGTTCTTATTAAATAATCGATTTGCTCCCTTTGCAATTTACATTCCTTTTTTTTACCTTATTAGTGTTAATTCCTATTTTTTAAATTTGGTATGTGTGACAGCCTTTATTGCTTGCTAATTTATAATGCATGTAACATTTATGTGCCTTTGATTGATTTAAATTACAGTCGACATTGCCATAGACAATTAAATAAATTTAATATGTATGGGAAGAAATTAATTACTTGCATTATGTTCAAAATATAGTGCTATTAGTTTATCTGTACGCTTTTTTAAGCTACTTATCCTAAATACACGCATTCCAGAAAATTCCATTGGTCCTATAAATACCACAGAGTTTTCCATCTACTTCAGGTTTGTTTTATATGTATTTGCAATTGGCTGTACAAGAAGCGTAAGATATATTGACCTTATCAGCATAGTTTATAAAGGGGATTGTTAAAGGGACTCCACTTTTGGTTAAGGGGAGGACAAAATCTAAATTATTGTTCAATTGTTAAGGGGAGGATAAAAAAATTAGCCCTCCCTTAAACATTTAATTAAAAACTCCAATATTAACCCCATAATCTTATTTAATGTAAACTTTAAAAGCTAAATCCTAAATAACGACACAAATTAATGGAATAAAAAATGGGATATAGTTAACATAATGGAGACATAAGAAAGTTGTGTGGGTGATCAGAAGATATCAGATCAGGTAAGTTAATGAATATCATTTTGTAATTCGATGGTTCAATTTAAAATACTTAAATATTCATGCAAATGTGATCGAGTATGTGTAATTGGAACACTAATTTAGATGCAAATGTTTTTGCGCCTTGGAAATGATAAGAAATTGTATTTGTCTGTATGCAAATCAGCGCGAAATATAAAAAGAACGATACTGAATTGTATGTTGTGATAAGGGGCAGTTTAGTCCATGTTTATTCTAAAATAAAGAAAACCAAACCCTCCCTTAACAATTTTTCTAAAAAGTGGAGTCCCCTTAAAATTATCCTCCCCTTAACCAAAAGTGGAGTCCCTTTAACAATCCCCTTTATAAACCCTGTGAAATATATTATTAGCTGTGAACAGAGAATACACGGGTTAGCTATATCGCTTCTTATTTCTCCATAATTCCACTCTATAAATATCACCTAGAATTTCATCTCTCCCCACTCCACCATTACTCCAAACTTCTATTTATATTGTTATCCTACTACTCTCCTTTGTCCAAATAACTGAAAGGAATTCTCATACGTAAGCCCAGATGCATTTGCTTTCTTAAAATGTTGATTTTGTAAGTTTAATAGTTTATTATGTTTTTTCTGTATTAGTTTTCTTAAAATTCTCATAGCTTTTGCAAAACATAAGATCTTATCATAGCTTTAATTCAAATTTGTTCTCATTGCTTATACCATTTTGTGTAGTCTGGCGCTGTTTTGGGGTTTCAAACTTGAAAGCATGACCTATATGATCAACATATTTTATTTTTGTTCTGCTTTGTTTTTGTTTTTTTCTATGGTTTTGCTATTTTCCTTTTGTATGTAAAATTGATCTTTTAATTATTCAAAAATATGCAGACACTATGCGATTAATGCAGGTGGATTGTCATCGTTCCATCAAGTATAGTAAGCAACATAAGGTATCGATCAATAATTGACAGCGAATCTTGGTACAAGCAAAAGATCGACTCAACAGGATGATATATCCCAAAATTCACCGACAATGAAGGATAGTGTAGAAGTCCGCAAAACGGAAAATGATGATGAAAAATCTCTCTCAAACGATGATTTTATTTGGAGCGCTGAATTTATTGCAGCAGTGGTAAGTGATATATCAAGTATAAAATTTAGCAAAATTTTATATTTAAATTCTTTTATCTTATGAGGAGTTTTCACTTATTTTTGCAAGTGGATTTTATGGAGAAAAATGGATGGTGAATAATATGACAACAAAATTCACTATATGAAAAAATAAACCATGACCGTTTGTTATTTGTAATAAAAAAATAATACTGTTTTTAGATTGTATTATAACTCCGTCATTTATGTGGTATTGGTATACGGTTTACGCAACTATATGGGATGGATCGATATGAGAGATGCATGTGGTTTTTAGCTCTTCTCTGTGAGAAAATAAAGATGGAAATAACTTATTTAGAAGTCTGTATATTTGAGCTGTCCAACGTCTCTCCCCACAAGTGTTTCAAATAGAAATTTTTGTTTTATTTTTGGAAAAAACTGTTTATATAGTTATTGTTCAACAAGAAAAATATATATTTTTATTCACTGCTTTAAGAAGAAAACTCATTTGAAATGAAATAGCCCTCAATGTTACAAATTGTATTATACTTAAAACTTCACTTTCGTTTATGCCATTTATATGCCAATTTACTATTTAGTGATTTCTATTTTTTTCCTTTTTAGTGACAATATAATTCACTTCAAATAAATATATAAAATACACTAACATTTTAGAAATAATAATCCACGCGCGGAGCGCGTGCCCTCACCACGCGTGGAGCGCGTGCCGTGACGCTCGTAATAATAATATACTTGACATAAAACAGGTGAGACAGTGCATAAGCTGATAAGTACAACCAACATCAGAGCAGCAGAAATCCAAATACAGCTTATTACAACTTTCCAAATACTGTCTCTAAACAAAAGAAATAAAGGAAGGGTGCACTACTAATGCCCAAAGTAGTGGCCAGCAGTGACACAGGGAGAATATCTATATATATCATACGTGGAAGCCTTCTGCTCGTCTCCGGTACAGCTACTCGTGCATCACCAGCTAACATGTCTCTAGTCTGCTCGTGAGAGCACCCAGAGTAATAAGAAGAGACATAAAACTCTGGGTCAGACAAAAAGTCTGGTATGAGCGATAAGCTGCTAAACAGAACAATAACAGGTATACTAAAGCATACCTGAACCTGGACCTGCAACCAAAGAGTTAGCACTACATACCGTGCAATACTCTAAGGTGCCACTGAACAGATGGTGTAAAGATAACGGGGGTGGGGGCGCGTATGTCATAGTAATGGCAAACAAATCAACCATAGCAATCATCCTCATATCTCTCACTCAGTGCGTAAAGCATACGATGTCCACCACTATCAATCACTAGACCCATCGAAGTAGTGACGGAGTTCGACTTGTACAACTACTGCTACTACCAAGCTTACCACATGGAGTCATGACCAAACCTTTACAAATGACCCCACTTCATTGGTCTATAGCTCTTTAGTCGTACCTAGGCCACTGTGGCCCTGAATCCGTTCACATACTCCCTACACATAGTGATTCAAAGTTACAGACATCGACAACCCCTTAGCACACGTCACGCAGCAAAGCCCAATCATGAAGTTAACTCGTTGGTTCCCAACTGGATCCAGAGTACAAACTTCCCACTTGGACTACCTTTGCATCTCGGATTTTGGTCATCACCTTCTTCTCTGGATCGGTTCGGCTTCCCCTTCTCTTCACTCCGGATCGTGCTCTCCAAGGTCATTCAATTCGGATCCACTTCTCCACCTCGTAACGGTTCGGATCGGCTGTGTCATCACATCGAGTCGGATCGAACTCCTCCAGCGGTTCGGATCGGGATCCACACCTCCGGGCTTCGTGGAAAACTCCTCTGGTCCGGTCCTTCTTCCTAATCACTCCGTATCGGGTCAGGTCTCTCAAGCTTCTCCTTGGTGCATTGGTTCGGGTCGGAGTGGCATACGAGAGGCGGATCGGGTCCAGATCGTCTTGCGGATACAACAGTTTGGAGGGCGGTACGGTTTGGGCTCCTTCCTCCGATCCGATCTGGATCGGCCAGATTCCTGCACTTTTTCCAGCGACTGTTTACGCCATTCGACGGCGTTTTCGACCAATCTAAAACTTCTATACAATCATAATTCATACCACACAGTCATAGCAACATGCACAATCAATCATAAACACCAAAACAACAACTATAGCATGTAAAATGGATCAAACATACCCAAAATCCCATATTTTCCCTTAAGCATATTTAGGCAAAACTAATGATATGATTAGCAAAACTTAATCAAATTAACCCAAATTTCTAACAGAGGTCTAAAACATTATTTTCGAATTTATAAATATTTTCCCAGAATTTTATCATGTTTAATTTCGTTAATCTTCACTAATTACCCTTAATCAACCGTAATTAGTGCAAAATAATGCAAATCACCCACCTTGGCGACAAATAAAACCTTTAGAACTGAAACTCTACTGTTTGGGCGCGAATACCAATGCAACACAGCAGCTCTACCTCAATTCTTGCGCTAATCCGCCTTGATTTGATGTTGCTAATCCTAATCCTTGGTTATAAAGTGATTTGGAGGTGTTTTAGAGGTTGGAGGCCATTGTTAGGGTTTCTAAGAGGTAAGTGGCGGCTAGAAAACTGAAATAGAATGAAACCTAACTCATTTCAGCCTCCCCATAACCCTAATTCCGAAATGGGTTATGGGCTCATTCATTAATCACCGTATTTGGCCCGGTTAAGCAGTTTTTCACCTCCTAAACATTATTTCAGTCATATCTCCCCAACAGTAAGTCCGTTTTTCACTTGTGACCACTCTACGGAATTGTAAACCATCATCCAGAGCTAATGGGGGTGGTTTCAGGTCAAAATTCCTTCACAATCAAAAGTTATGGCCAAAACAAGATCAGCTAGGGGTAAAATGATCATTTAAAAATCGGCAAAAATCATGAACATGGGAAATGACCCCAATAGTCGTCTCCCAAAGTTACATGACCATACGACTTCGTAAGAAATAAATATTCTACGATCCTTCGATGCGTAGAATGCGGGTCGTTACACTCTCCTCCCCTTAAGACATTTCGTCCCCGAAATTCCTTAATCCAAAACATACCAAGGATCCCGCATGCCTGCCAATCATATATAACAACCAAACATGCAAAACAAACAAAACAACATATCCTAGCATGCTGAAAGACTAAATCAAAACTGAAATCTTACCAGGCGAAGATTTCTAGATACGTCTTCCTAATGCTCTCCTTTGTTTCTCAAGTACAGTCATTCTCATTCTCGCCCCACTGGACTTTGACTAACTTCACCGCTTTCCTTCGAAGTTGCTTCGTATCGTTCCCAACAATATGCATAGGCCTGCGGTTCCCAACCGCCTCGGGTTCAACTTCAGTATCATCCAACTGATCAGGTGAAATAGTCACATCTGGGTCGTGCACGAACTTCCTTAACTGGGAAACATGAAATACATTGTGAACTCCTGCCATCTTCTCTGGTAATTCAACTTTGTATGCCAAATTCCCAATTTGCTTAATAACTGGGAATGGACCAACAAATCTTGGTGCTAACTTGCCTCTCCTGCCAAATCGTATCACGCTCTTCAATGGAGAAATCTTGATAAACACCAAGTCGCCAATGGAGAACTTTAATTCTCTTCTCCTTGTATCGGCATAACTCTTCTGCCTATCTTAGGCAGCCGCCTTCATTCGCTGTTGGATAACCTTAATCTTGTCTGAAGTTTCTCTTATCACGTCGGGTCCAAACACAAACTTCTCACCAGTTTCTACCCAACATGACAGTGAGTTGCACGGTCTTCCGTACAAAGCTTCAAACAGAGCCATACCAATACTAGATTGATAACTATTATTATATGCAAACTCTACTAGATGCAAATAGTCATCCCATGATCCACCAAAATCCAATACATAGGCTCTCAAGAGGACTTTTAATATACGATTCACCCTCTCTGTTTGACCATCGGTTTGAGGAAGATACATGGTACTGAGATGTAGTTCTGATCCTAACGCCACTTGTAAGCTCTTCCAAAATCCACTAGTGAACAACGGATCTCGGTCACTCACAATGCCTCTGGGTATTCCATGAAATCTCACTACCCACTTTATATACAGTTCCACTAACTTAGCTGCCGTCCTGTTTGACTTGACTGGTATAAATCCTGCACTCTTAGTTAATCGGTCCACAATCACCCAAATGCTATCATGGCCCGATCTAGTCTTTGGTAACCCATCAATGAAATCCATTGACACTTGTTCCCATTTCCATTCTGGAATTTCTAATGGTTGTAGCAAACAACTAGGCTTTTTTTCTCAGCTTTAACTAGCTGGCAGTTCATGCATTTGGATATAAACTTCCCAATGTCTCTTTTCATCCCTTCCCAGTAGTAGGTCTGCTTCATGTCTCGGTATATCTTGTTACCACCGGAGTGTATATTCAGTTTTGTGTGATGACATTCTCTAATCACTTCATCTCCCAATCCATTGACATTGGGTACAACTAGTCTTCCATTCTTCCTAAGCCATCCATCTCGATCAAGCCCATACTTGTTCATCTCTTCGTCGATTCCCATCTCTAACTTTGAGATGATTTCCAATAGGTTAGGATCGTCCCTCTGACTGGAACCAATCCGCTCAATCAAAGTGGGTCTGATCATCAAACTTGCTAACATTTCTGGATCCAATTCGCACTTTGGTCTGAAATCATACCCAGCGATGTACTCCGGTTGCTTCCATTCTAGAAACATAGTCCCTAAACTGGCATGTCTTCTACTCAATGCATCAGCCACCACATTGCCCTTTCCTGGTGTATATGCGATGTCGAAATCATAGGAAGCTAAGAATTCTAACCATCTTTGTTGTCGGAGATTTAGATCCTTTTGAGAGCAAAGACACTCTAACGATTTATGATCGGTAAACAACTCGAATCTTTCTCCCAAGAGATAATGTCTCCACATCTTCAGTGCAAACACGATCGCTGCCAATTCCAAATCATGGGTAGGGTATCTTTTCTCATGTGGTTTCAGCTGCCGGCTTGCGTAAGTTACAACCCTACCTCCTTGCATCAATACAACACCTAGTACGGTACCACATGCATCCGTATATACTGTCATCTCTTCATTCCCCTTAGGAATGACTAACACCGGCGCACATGTCAACTTTTCCTTTAGGCTCTTGAATGCATTCTCGCACTTTTCGTCCCAGACGAAAGCTTGATTCTTCTTGGTCTGCTGCTATCTTGGAGAAGTCTTGGATATACTTACGATAATATCCTGCTAACCCCAAGAAACTTCTTATGTCTGTTGCATCCTTAGGCGTAGACCAATCTTGTACCGTAGCCACCTTCGAAGGATCCACGACAATAACATTCTCTGAAACAACATGGCCCAAGAATCTCACTTCCCTCCTCCAAAAGTGACACTTAGAAAACTTTTCTTTCAATTGATGTTTTCTCAACACCTCCATCACTATTCTTAAATGTTCCTTGTGTTCTTCCTCTGTCCTCGAATAGACCAAAATATCATCTACAAACACAAGGACAAACTTATTCAACTGATCTCTGAATACCCTATTCATAAGATCCACAAAATATGCTGGGGCATTGGTCAGCCCGAACGACATGACCAACCACTCATAAAATCCAGACGGCGTCCGAAAGGTCGTTTTATCTATACTCTCATCTTCCACTCTAAGCTGATAAAATCCTGTCGCGAGATCCAACTGGGAGAATACTCTCGCACCACTCAACTGATCAAACAAATCATCTATCCGCGGTAGAGGATACTTGTTCTTCCTCGTCACTTTATTCAACTCGCGGTAGTCTACACACAAACGAAGGGAACCATCCGCCTTGGTAGCAAACACAATTGGTGCTCCCCATTCAGAAACACTCCTTCTGATAAATCCCTTCTTCAAAAGACCGCTGACTTGCACCCCGAGCTCTCGCTGCTCCCTTGGTGCCATACGACGAAGTGGCATCACTATAGGCCTGGCATCTTTTACTAAATCAATACGGAACTCAATCTCTCGGTGTGGTGGAAGCCTGGTCACTTCCTCGAAAACGTCCGGATGCTGGCCAACCACGGGCAAACCTGACAACTCACTACGCGGGATGTCGAGGGAATTTAGAAAACTAGCCATTACCCCATCACTGGGTAGACCACCAAACACTACCCTCCGCCCATCATCCGCTCTAGCTGTCACCCAAAAGCCCTCACAGTCTACCACCACCCCGTATCTTTGGAGCCAATCGACTCCCAAAATAATGCCAAACCCAGTAAAGCCCAAAACAAAGCAATCACAAACAAACATACATCCATGACTCGATAAGACCACATTACGACAAATCATGTTAAGGTTAGTCGAACCACCAATCGGGTTCGTCACTACTAAAGGTCTATCGACAATCTTGGGTTCCAATCCCAACCTATCTACCAGGTCACTGGATATGAAAGAACCGGAAGCCCCGGTATCAAACAAAACTCTAACGGGAACATCGTAAACAGAAAGCATACCTTGAATAACGACATACTTTCCCTTCTCTGCCGCAGTTGGGGCATTCGACGAAGAAGGAATAGCATTAAGGGAATATGCTTTCACCATCTGCTTTTCTTTAGGGGGTTGCGGACACTTGTCCTTGTGATGTCCCACTTGGCCATAGTTGAAGCACTTCCTATCCGCTGGCTTGGCCCAACACTCCTTGGCATAGTAGCCCTTCTTACCACAGCTGAAACACTCAACATCTTGCTTATTCTTTTTCTTCTGGTCATCCTTGGTCTGATTCTGCTTTCTCTTATTCTGAGAACCATTCTTGCCTCCACCGCTTGCTTGCGGCTTTGTCTCCTCTGCAGATGCGACCTCAGTCTTCGACTTAGGGTAAAGACTCTCTGACCTCAATGCTTTCCCCACAATCGATTCAAACGTATCATCGATGTGGTTAATAAGCCTTCCCCCCAAGTACTGATGCAAGCCAGTTATGAACTTCTCGTTCTTCTTCTCGACAATATTAATAAGAGATAACCGATACTTCGACAAAGTGTCGAATTCGGCAATATACTCCGAGATAGCTCTGCCACTCTGCTTGAGTTCCAAGAATTTCTTATACAACACTGACTTCTGAGCGGTTGGAATGAACTTATCGCTGAAGCGAACCTTAAACTGCTCCCAAGTAATCTGATCCTCGGGAGTAGCTGCCTTTATAGCATTCCACCAATTCATTGCCCATCCTTGCAGCTGACGGGATGCTAACCTTCTCTTCATCGCATCCTCGATACCCAAATCTTCGAAAATACGCTCGCAGTTATCCAACCAATCCTGAACATCCATAGCCGATTCTGTTCCATTGAACGGCTTCCCACCAAGACTAGTATAATCCTTATTCAGCTTGGCGAAATCGGCCTTAGGCGCCTGCACTATTGGACCACCACCATTACCAGCATTGGGAGCTGCCCTCTAAACATCTCTAAGCATCTCTCTCACGAGGTCAGTAAACATTGTCCTCATGTTAGAAGCATCCCCATTATTGGCTCCTCTACCGGCACCTCTTGCGTATCGGCTCATCGTTCAATCTGTAAAGAGAGAACGACTAACCATCTCCATAATGGTGCTAGTGCAGTGCGACTTCATCCTTAGCTAAACTAATAGTATATATATAGCTTTGGAAAACCAAAACAATCACAAATACGCGCTCTCATATACGTATACTATCTCTCCCTGATGACTTCCCTAGGTTAACTACGCAACCTAGAGCTCTGATACCAAATGTGACGGCCCACCCCGCACCAGCCGGCATTTCCTCCGAAAGTGCGTTGTACACATGCCCGACTAGCACGGAACGGTCGCCAAAGAAAGGAAAGAAGAGAATGAACTAATAAAGAACCTGTAGAATGTCTCACAGCGCATGGAACAAAATATAATAATAATATACTTGACATAAAACAGGTGAGACAATGCATAAGCTAAAAAGTAAAACCAACATCAACATCAGAGCAGCGGAAATCCAAATACAGCTTATTACAACTTTCCAAATACTGTCTCTAAACAAAAGAAATAAAGGAAGGGTAACTACAAATGCCCAAATTAGTGACTAGCAGCGACACAGGGAGAATATCTATATATATCATACGTGGAAGCCTCCTGCTCGTCTCCGGTACAGCTACTCGTGCATCACCAGCTAACATGTCTCTAGTCTGCTCGTGAGAGCACCCAGAGTAATAAGAAGAGACATAAAACTCTGGGTCAAACAAAAAGTCTGGTATAAGCAATAAGCAGCTAAACAGAACAATAACAGGTATACTAAACCATACCTAAACCTGGACCTGCAACCAAAGAGTTAACACTACATACCGTACAATACTCTAAGGTGCCACTGAACAGATGGTGTAAAGATAACGGGGGTGGGGGCGCGTATGTCATAGTAATGGCAAACAAATCAACCATAGCAATCATCCTCACATCTCTCACTCAGTGCGTAAAGCATACGATGTCCACCACTGTCAATCACTGGACCCATCGAAGTAGTGACGGAGTTCGACTTGTACAACTACTGCTACTACCAAGCTTAGCACACGGAGTCATGACCAAACATTTACAAATGACCCCACTTCATTGGTCTATAGCTCTTTAGTCGTACCTAGGCCACTGTGGCCGTGAATCCGTTCACATACTCCCTACACATAGTGATTCAAAGTTACAGACATCGACAACCCCTTAGCACACGTCCCGCAGCAAAGCCCAATCATGAAGTTAACTCGTTGGTTCCCAACTGGATCCAAAGTACAAACTTCCCACTTGGGCTACCTTTGCATCTCGGGTTTTGGTCATCACCTTCTTCTCTGGATCGGTTCGGCTTCCCCTTCTCTTCACTTCGGATCGTGCTCTCCAAGGTGATTCAGTTCGGATCCACTTCTCCACCTAATAACTGTTCGGATCGGCTATGGTCATCACATCGAGTCGGATCGAACTCCTCCAGCGGTTCGGATCGGGATCCACACCTCCGGGCTTTGTGGAAAACTCCTCTGGTTCGTTCCTTCTTCCCAAGCACTCCGGATTGGGTCGGGTCTCTCAAGCTTCTCCATGGTGCATCGGTTTGGGTCGGAGTGGCATACGAGAGGCGGATCGGGTCCAGATCGTCTTGCGGATACAACAACTTGGAGGACGGTTCGGTTCGGGCTCCTTCCTCCGATCTGATCCGGATCGGCCAGATTCCTGCACTTTTTCCAGCGACTGTTTATGCCATTCGACGGCGTTTTCGACCAATCTAACACTTCTAGACAATCACAATTCATACCACACAGTCATAGCAACATGTACAATCAATCATAAACACCAAAACAACAACTATAGCATGTAAAATGGATCAAACATACCCAAAATCCCATATTTTCCCTTAAGCATATTTAAGCAAAACTAATGATATGATTACAAAACTTAATCAAATTAACCCAAATTTCTGACAGAGTTCTAAAACGTTATTTTCGAATTTATAAATATTTTCCCGAAATTTTATCATGTTTAATTTCGTTAATCTTCACTAATTACCCTTAATCAACCGTAATTAGTGCAAAACTATGCAAATCACTCACCTTGGCCACAAATAAAACCTTTGGAACTGAAACTCTATTGTTTGGGCGCGAATACCAATGCAACACAGCAGATCTACCTCGATTCTTGCGCTAATCCGCCTTGATTTGATGTTGCTAATCCTAATCCTTGGTTAGAAAGTGATTTGGAGGTGTTTTAGAGGTTGGAGGCCATTATTAGGGTTTCTAAGAGGTAAGTGGCAGCTAGAAAACTGAAATAGAATGAAAACCTAACTCATTTCAGCCTCCCCATAACCCTAATCCCAAAATGGGTTATGGGCCCATTTATTAATCACCTTATCTGGCCCGGTTAAGCAATTTTTCACCTCCCAAACCTTATTTCAGCCATATCTCCCAAACGGTAAGTCCGTTTTTCACATGTGACCACTCTACGGAATTGTAAACCATCATCCGGAGCCAATGGGGGTGTTTCAGGTCAAAATTCCTTCCCAATCAAAAGTTATGGCCAAAATAAGATCAGCTAGGGGCAAAACGGTCATTTAAAAATCGGCAAAAATCATGAACATGGAAAATGACCCCAATAGTCGTCTCCCAAAGTTACATGACCATATGACTTCGTATGTGAAAGAAATAAATATTCTACGATCCTTCGATGCATAGAATGCGGGTCGTTACAATCATTGTTGCTCTATTTTTTAAGTCTAAATTTGGAAATGAAAGGTCAATTATTTTGCTCTAATTTCAAAATAAAATTTGATAGTAAAGAATAATTTAGTAACGACTATTTTTATATATGCGTGCCACTACCAAAATAAAGCACCAAAATAGGTTGGCGGTGAAGGGTAGTGGACCACCACAAGCATAAAAGAATTTTCCATTAGCAAAAGCCAAGCACAAGGTGAAACCGAAAGCATAAGGAAATAATCCGAGAGCTAGCTACGCAACCGACACCATCACCAAAGAAAAGAGCCCAGAAGCTATACGAAAAAAGGCTACCGGTAGGGTGATTCCGACACGATGGGAAAACAACAAAGGGTCACCTAAAGCCAGAAGTCAACAAAGAGACAGAATGAGAATCCTACAAACTGGGACATAGGAGGACGAAAGGGCTATCGGTATTAACTTGGTTAATATCAATACATCAGGGGACAAGAGCATCAAAGATACAAAGTCAGAAGTATATGGGGATTATCCAGGAACTAGCCACCGAGACCCCCATTTGGTGGTCTCCGAGAGGTCACTCTAGTAAGCAATAGATAAAGTGCCGGAAGCAACCCTTCGGAAATCCAAGGAACGCTTCAGGACTATACCGAAGGGCAAGCCGAAACCATAATGAGAAGCAAGGTATCCACACTAATCTTCTTAGTGTCGATACCGACAGGGTTTGCGGACCCCACAACCACTTGAACCATGAAGACAAGCTCCACAAAGCGTTAGCAGCAAAACCGAGAGTCGATGACCGGAAGCCAAAACCTTCCGAAAGCTATTCACACCGCCATGCTTAATAACAATACAAAGAAGATAGACATGGCATCAACAAAAGACTCTAAAGACCGGGCCGTCCTCCCGAGAGCTAGAATCAGCACCTTCAAAATCCATAAGCAAGACCTTCAGAACCGAAAGGAAAGGCGACCAAGAGCCAAAACTTCCGGAACCAAAGAGAAAAGCGGCCAACAGAGGCTTCCCTTGGCCCAATAGCA
The DNA here is from genome assembly GCA_030737875.1 of Allium sativum. NCBI lineage: Eukaryota > Viridiplantae > Streptophyta > Magnoliopsida > Asparagales > Amaryllidaceae > Allium > Allium sativum. The sequence goes on along the minus strand of CM060923.1, from coordinate 384,902,864 downwards.
AAAGGGGCCCCAATTTGTCTATAAATAAGTTCCTAGAGGTCTCATTTTGAGAATTGATTTCTCATTTCTCATTCTTGTACTCTTTTTCTCTAGAGTAAACCCTAATTTCTAAATCAATTTGGGGATTTATATTGTAATCACTCATGTAATCTAAATCAAAGATTAATAAAGAGCGGATCAACACTTAGCGTATTCTCTCATGAGTTTCCTATGTGATTTCTTAGATATTTCCTACACAACTTATTATAGACTTCCTGCACCGCTACGAGTTCTTACCCAAGCTTAGACCCTTCCTTGGAGTTCTTACAAAACCTCTTCCTACAAGCCATTTAGCCTTTTGTTGAGGGTTGTGTTTAAAGAGCGCCCTGTCCCAATCTTGGTTTCATAGTTGCTTAAGCGTGATGCTCAGCCCATGAGGGAAGAGTAACTAATCTTTTGGGTTCTAAATCTTGATATCTAGGAAACGGTGAACTAACTTAAAATCGCGAAAGCTAAATAACCCCATTTTTTTCTTAGGTCCAATTCCGCAGACTTATCTCCGGTGTTGACGAAAAATATCGTTAACATTTTGGCGCTAGAAGGTGGGCTTGAACCTCCGACCTTGTGGTTAACAACCACATATCTAACTGTGTTGTTCCTTCCAAGGTTGAACTAAGCTTTGAAGAAGCAATATTATAGGTAAAAGGTCCGAATGAGATTCTTCTAGATCTCAAACGGCTATGTCAGGTACTACTGACCCAAGGGTGACGGAAGAACAAAGTTAAGAATGGAAGCTCTACGAATAATTAGGTGGAAAAGGGAGATAAAAAAATACGATTATGACTAAATGATAACCCTTTCTACATAGGGCAGACTTCAGTATTCACTCCAAATGATTCTACACCAAAGGAGTATAACCCTTTCTCTCATATAGGAGAGGTTGTCTACGAGCAGGCTAAAGGAATGGAAATCGAACGAGAAGTGTTGAAGCATTTTAAGCACTTTGCTTACAAATGGACTAAACAGATAATGCTTCAATCTCAAGGTACCTCGAAATGAAAAAGCAGGAATATGGATACAACAACAAGATATAATAACAAAAGGGCAAAACTCCAACGACAAGGAAGTTACTTTATACCCAGAATGCTTAATAAGTACCACCTTACTACCTCAATGGAAAACATTTACTTCCTAACTCAACAAGAGCTTTATTATTGGCTATCATCAAGGAAGAAATCCAAGTGCAAAAGGAAATTTGTAAGGCTTTACTATCATTACCGTATGACAAACGGACATGAAACCAACCACTGCAAAGACCTAGAGAGAACGATCAACAAGTTCCTCGATCAAGGCCAACTACAAGACTTTGTAAAAAGATCAAACTGAATCTGATAAAGGTCCTTAGGAAAGGGATTATCTACATGACCAAGGGTATGGAAACCCTCTTAAGAGTCAAAATAACCAAAGATGGGTTAATCCACAAATGGATAAAAATCCTTGTCACTGCCGCGTTGGCCAGGGCGAGGCACCCACCGGAGGGATGTGATGTGTGAGCCTTTCTCCGCGCTCGAATCAGAAAGGCCATGTTAAAGCACCAAAAGCGTAAGCCTCCGAACCACAGCAGAAATGGTCATGATGGAGCATCGAATTAGCACGTCATGCCTCTTCTTATAGAAGGGTACGCCTTGCCTCTGCTACGAACTAAGCACATCCTACCTCTTCTCGTAGAAGAGCACGTCCTACCTCTACTTATGTTCTGCGTTACCTACAGAAAGGAACGCTAACCCCTATCATCGCCTATGATAGTCAGGATAGGGAAACCCTTGGAGGGGGTGGAGTGTAAGCCTCTATCGCCGCCTACAATGGCCAGGGTAGAGCATCAAAAGAGTAAGCCTTAATTGCACGTCTACGATGGCCCGGTTTAAGAATCTAAGACCTTATCATCGCCTACGATGGTCAGGATAAGGCGCCTCCTGAAGGGAGGTTAGGTAAGTCCTTGGCCTCTGCTTGTGGATAAGCTAACCAAGTGCACCGGACGCATAGGCCCAGAGAGTGGCCAACAAAGCACGTACAACCTTTGCTTTGATGGTAAAAGCCTAGAGAGTGGCTTAAGAAGCACGTACATCCTCTGCTTCATAAATCAAATCCGAAAGGGGTAACGAAACTAATAACCAGAAGTGGACTTCTGGTCTTCAATTCTTGATACCCGAATATGGGTTAGTTCGGGACTTCTGTTAGTACATGTATTTGGGTTAGTTCGGGACTTCAATTACGTACCCGAACAGGGGTTGGTTGGGGACTTCTACTATTGCTAGAAGTGGATTTCTAGTCTTCAATTCTTAATGTCCGAACAAGGTTTGGATCAGAATTTCAATTATTGCCGGAAGTGGATTTCTGGTCTTATCTTGATACCCGAATCTGGGTTGGTTCAGAAGCTCAACTATTATCAAAAAGAGATATTTGACCTTCTTAATATTCTGAATCTGGTTAAGAACCAGACTTCCGTTACAACCAGAAGCGACAGTTTTGCACCTTAACCCGGGAAATGGATCAGTGTCCTATTGCTATCAAAAAGTGTTTTCTGGAAATCTATCCAAAGTACCCTAATTTGTGTCGCAAAAGTTCTAATCCTTAAGAAGGTGATGTACTATCAACCTAATAGCTGGAGCCTATTACGCAACAAGCCATCAAAACAGGGATAGAAACCTTTCATATTGCTCGGGGAAGTTTCCTTAACACATACATACATCAATTCATTATTCACAATGCCAAATACATATGCAACACATATTACCGCACAATGCTAGAACACGAATTCAGATGAAATCTTAAGTGTGTATTTGGTTCCCCTTCAAACAAACCCTTAGGATATGAATTTCACTTTTCCTAAAAATCCCGGAGAGGGAGATTTCCTAGAAGTACCTATTACACTAGAAGACTTTCGCTAATGCATAAGGTATGAGCAGACTCGTTAATCATTCACACCTTCATTATCATGACACTATTAACTTCAATAAGAATAGGTGATACAACGTGTATACTTTGCGAACTAACGACTCAGAGAGTGCATTAAATTCATGTAGAATGGTACAATAAGATTTTGAAAAGAGGATGTCCCAGCCAAAGAAAAGTATCACATGACAAGTAATGCCAACACAATGCACAAACATGTTCATAAAACTATGTCATAAGTTGCTGCATGCACCTAACCACTATTTTAAGGGTCTTACATTAGAGACACTTGTAAGAGGTATCAAATTTTTACACAAGAGAGATCCAAGGCAGCCAAGCCCATCAGTCTGAATCAGGATTCTGTAAAGCGAATTCTAGTGAGGCATAACCTGGCTTTGTTTTCGCAATCTAACTCATCAATTCGACGAAGTAGTTTTCCTATTTCTGCATTTGAGCTAGTGGGGTCCACCCGTTAGATGGTGTTGCAACTCATGGATGATCACATTTTTCTCTTTGAGTTGATTATCCAAGTAGAGCACCTATTACTCAATGTTTCTGATGGTTATCTTTTGTAGATAATACATCCTTTTCCATCCCGAAAGGGGAGCAGCCTCAAAGATATCTTTGCGACCTGCTATGGTCAAAGGTTCCTCTCTGAATTGCTAAGGGGGGGTTTGGAATTGATCCTCCTAGTCATGGATAAGATGAAATATAGTGATACGTAAAATTTAATTGCCAAACAACGACATTGGTAATATCATACATATCAAAAGAAAGCAACCACATAAACTTCCATCATACAAATCGTGAGTTATCTCAATGGACATACACATCCATGGGATCAGGATAGCACAAATCTACTAGTTAGTTTACATACCACCCATGTTGTACATATTAATACAATGCAATTGATCGGAAGTATCGTAAGAATTAAATCATGAAGATGTTAAAAGTATCTTATGTAAAAACACCGAAGCCTTTCGACTTGATGATTTCCTACAAGTTTACAAAACAAGCCTGTAACAACCCAGTTTTTAGCGACTTTGTTTATCGACATAAACTCAATGACGACTAACCAAACATCGAAAAATACAGGTAGTTAATGAAAGAAATTAGAGGGTGAGAATAGATAAGATAGAAACTTAGAATAGAAGAAGAAGAAGAAGAACACACAACATCAGAGTAACATGAATCTCACAGCGGAACGAACAACATATAATAGATAACATATCCTTCAAATAAAATCAGTATATGTTTAAAATAACATTATCAGGGCACAACACTTACAACACAGCGGAAATAACTATAGCTATATAATCCTGAAGCCTCCTGCTCCAAGCTCTCCAAGTATATCTATAAAATCCTGACTACTTGACTGCCCGTAAAAAATTGGGCACCCAAGAGTTCAGGGAAAACAAAACAAGATAAACTCTGGGTCAGTCATGGGACTGGTATGAGTAAAACAGTTTAAAACAGTTTGAACAAGTAAACGATACCTCATAAGACCACGCCGTATAATGAAACGGATTTTTCCCTTATGAGAATCCAAATAAACTTTATATCAAAAACCTTTTAATATTATAATAATGTCTATCAACCACAATATAATAATCATCTAGCAGAAACGCTTTCATCTCACGTTCTACATATATAGTATACAATCAAAACCGTAAGCACGTATTGGGTAATGGATTTCCAACTATGACAAGGTATGGAACCACCTTTCGCTAGTGTAACTCTGGAGAGGAATACACTGGATTCAACAAGAACATCTTGCAACCCGGCCACACATGACCGACCACTCATTTCGCTTGAGTGTATCGAATGTATATCACCAACGGTTGGGATCAGCAACCATTTCCCAAATGGGACAGCATCGACAATAGATTTTTAGAAGTAAATGAAACTCTAGATCAGGTGATTATACACCCTAATAGGTGCGACCTACATAGCCATGCTGCCTACCCAATTTCTGTCATTTCCTGGTTGTGATGCTAGAGGCCACGCTTATCTCTGACAGATCACACATTTATTCACTTTGAATGTCACATCGTCATACCCACCAAATCACAAATTGATTTTCCCAAAAACCGCCACCAAACGTGAATACGTTTGAAGAGATCAATTTACGTGATCTATTAAATATACTCTGTCAGACATTCTTTCATACAGGTCGTCCTGGGACTGGACAAACCGAAGGCACTATTCAGTACAACCATCTTAGGCAATCTTTACCTAAGATTTATACAACAGCCCTTGCACTTTACTCCGTCTTCAATATATTCAGCATACTTGATTCGCAACGCTTACGCCAATACGGAGTAGTTCTTCGGATAATAATCCAACCGGTCTCTCCATATTAACAACGTCAAAATGGTCAAAACTTTGATTGTGATTTAACTATCAAATGAAAACATGTCTGTGTACACACAACGATCTTATGCATATATACATTTTCATGCAAATGTTTGTTCATTACCTATTTTATTATATAATTAAATGCGGGGTGTAACATTACTTCTTTAATGATCTGGATAGGGATAAAATTCTTCAATCTAACCTAATTTTTATAAGGGGAAGAATGTTCATAATTACGAGATAGGATCCATCAATTGGTAGTTCTCAGGCACAGATTAAAAGAGTATCTATTTGGATTCATTTTCATAGAATTCCATTAATTCTTTGGACTCTTTTTGAAATAAACTGGTTGGCTTGTCATGTAGGAAAGTTATTTTGTTTAGATGGTAATACTGAAAAAATGCAAAGATTTAAACATGCTATAGCTTTGGTTGAAATTTCCCCATATTGTGAACTTCCTGAATCAATTGATGTTGCTAGTCTAGGAGATAATTTCCCACCTGTGAAGCTTACTTATTGTAAAAAAAAAATCCATGAAACTTCTACATGTGAGATTAAAACTAAGTTGGAGATGGACCAAAATGTACAGTATGATGAAGAGCAAAATCAGGATTATTATGAGGAGAGGCACGTGCATAAAAGAGTTAACTTTAGACAGTTTAGGGATAAGGATCAGACTAATGGAAAACAGGGGGTTGGCAAAATGTTGCTTCTAGGAAAAAGAAAGTATGAAGGAATAAAGGTGAAGGTATTATGAGGGAGAATATTGTTAATGATAATTCAAATTCTAATAATGTGGAGCGTGAAGGAAATGATGGTGATTGTGCTAAAGATAATAACATGGATACTACATTTGGAGTTAAGGAATTAGTTGATGATATTGTTGGGGAGAAAAATAGTGATGCTCTTTTGACCCGGTACTGTGACAAGAATGATGATCAATCTTCTATAAGCAAAGGGAAGCAGGTGCTAATAGAAAATGATCACGATGATAAAGAATTTCATGTGCATAACTCATTTTCTGTTTTAGAAAATCTTTCTGCATTGGAAGAATCAAATTGTTCTATTACTCTCTTTTCATCAGATTGTACTTCTAGTACATCTACCCTTTCATTTATTCATACTATGTCTTTTGCTTCTTCGTTCAGTTTTCAAATTCCTTCTTCCTCATCTTTCAGTTGCAAACTTAATTCTTCTGCTCCATCATCATCTCCACCTTATTCACACTTATCTACGCCTCCTTATATTATCCTTCCAACTCCTATGTCTTCTTCTGCCACAAATGCATCCTCTCATTCAATTGACAAATCATCCACTCATTTTATAGTTGTAGTCAAATCCTTAAAGCGTAGTAAGAAAATAGCAAAGAAGACTTCATCTGTTGATAATGATGATTTAAATAATGGTGTTGAGTTCACTCCTGGTGATGTCATGCCTTCTGGCAGTCAAAATATTCCTTCTAAAAGACATACTAGGAATCATCATACTCCTCTTATTGACCCCCGTTTATAAAAATGATGCACAATATAGGTTTTTTGGAATTTTAGAGGCATGAACTTAGCATCTAAACAAGGAGAAATCAAAGTTTTGATTAGATACAAGAATATACAATTAATTTGTTTATCTAAAACTAAACTAGATTTGACTTCAACTACGAAAGTTGCTTCTTTCATTTCATCTACTTGGTATTTTGATCATAATGTTGCTGATCCAAGTTTTGGAAGATTGTTAACTATGTGGAATCCATCTTTTTTTCAAGCTTACAGAGATATCCTCCTCTGATCAGTTTATTCACTTCAAGTGTGAGCACTTGCCATCTAACTCTACCTTCTTTTTTACTTCTGTTTATGCTCAAAATGCAACTTCTTTAAGACAAGTTTTTCTCAACAATATAAATCATATTCATTCATCAACTGATCCTTGGCTTATTGGTGATGATTTCAACTGTGTGTTTTCTTGTTACCAGAAATTTGGATGCTTCTCCTTATCTATCAATGACATTGCACCATTGAATCAAGCTTTGATTAAGTCTTCTCTTAATCATGTTAGTAGCCTTAGATCACACTTCACTTGGTCTAACAGAAGTAGATCTGGTAATCCAACACTATGTAAGCTTGGTCATATTTTTGCAAACATTCAATTTCTTAATCTCTAGCCAGATTCTTTCTATCAAATCCTCCCCTCAACTTTATGTTATCACAGTCTTTTGCTTTTTAAATAGGGAGTTGTTGATGCCATTAGTAAAGGTAAATCCTTTTTTAAATTTTATAATTTTTGGGCTAAACATGCAGGTTTTTTTCTAATATTTTAATGCATGTGTGGTCAACTCAGTCTAACACTAATCCATTGTTATCTCTTTTGAATAAGATGAAGATTCTTAAGTTTCATCTTAGGTCTTGGGCTTCATGTAATTTTGGCAAGGGCTCTTTGCAATCTTCTGTAGTCAGAGATGAGCTTGTTAATATTCAGGAGGCAGTCAATAGGGGTTCATGTAATATTAATTTTATTAGGGTGGAGTATGATTTTAAGAAGGATTTCAGAAGGGCTTTGGACTTTGAATTTAAAGCTTTAAGGAAGCAGGCTTATTTAGAAGAAAAGTAGAGGCAGACCGAAATACAAAGTTTTTTCATAATTCTCTGAAGATCAAAAGGGCTAAAGATACTATTTTCATGATTAAGGATATAAATGGTGATTTTCAAGCTACTGAAGTTGGAATAAATGATGCATTTGTTAGATACTTTTCATCTATTTTAGCTTCTGCAAATGCTTATAATCCTGATGTGCTTCCCCTTTTCCACACTAACCTCCGATCACTTTCTAAACAACAATTTGATAATCTAATCAGTTTTATCTCCAAAGAGGAAGTCAAGAATGTTGTTTTCAACTTGGATGCATCTAACTGTGGAGGACCATATGGTTTTAATGTTTTTTTCCTTCAGAATTGTTGATCTACTATAAGTGATGATATTATAAACGTTATTCAATTCTTTTTTAGCATAACGTGTTGCCATCTGGTCTTTCTGCTACTGCAATAGCTTTGATTCCTAAAGTTGATAATCCTACATCAGTTTCTGAGTATAGGCCCATTTCTTGTTGCAACATTGTTTATAAAGTTATATCTAAAATTTTGACTAGAAGGATGCATGCGGTACTCCCATCTATTATTTTGAGTAACCAAGCTGCTTATATAAGTGGAAGATCGATTAGTGACAATATCTTAATCACACAGAAGCTGTTGTATGGTTACAATAGGAAAAATATCTTTCTTAGATGTATGATTAAATTAGATATCAGGGAGGCTTTTGACTTAGTTTTTTGGAATTCTATAATAGCAGTAATGTCAAGAATGAACTTTCCAAGGTCTTTTTTAGCATGAATTTATACGTGTATCTCATCACCATTTTATTCTATATCAAGAAATGGTTGTCTTCATGGTTAGTTTAAAGGAACTCAAGGTGTAAGACAAGGTGATCCGATTTCAGCATATTTTTTCATTATTGTTATGGAGCTTTTAAATACTCTTTTGGTTGATCAAGTTGTTAAGAAGATGTTGGAATTGCATCCTAGGTGTAAGCAGCCTTTGATTACACATCTACTTTTTGCTGTGATCTAATTATTTTCACTAATCCCACACTGCCTAGTATTCAATATATTATATCTACCCTGCATAATTTCTATAATCTCACTGGGCTTCAGATTAATGTTAGTTAGTCATCTATTTGAATTGTTGGTTTACAAGATGATAAGAAAGAAGTGATTATCAGGTTTTCTAGTGTTATGGAATTATCAAGAAATGCCACATATTTGGGTCTTTCCCTTATATGTTCTAGAATATCAAAGGAGAAGTGCGTCCTCTTTTTGAGAAAATAATTGGAAAATTGCAGCAGTGGCCAAGTTGCAAACTGTCACAAGCAGGCAGACTAACAATAGTTCAATCGGTTGCAACTGCTTTAATTACCTATTGGTCAAGACATTTTATTCTGCCAATTAAACTCTTTAAGATGATTACTAGTGCTCTTAATAAATTTTTGTGACATGGTGATCCATTTTCTAGGAAGTTGGTTCCTATCTCTTTTAATAAGTTGTATGAGGATAAAAAGCATGGTGGGTTGCGTACAACAAATCTATTTCTTTGGAATAAAGCTGCTGCTTTGGTTTATTTTAATAAGCTTCCCAGTAATGATGGTAGCCTATGGACACAATGGGTGAAACAAAACTTGATTGGTAGAAGGAACTTCTGGACAATGCAGTTATCTCAGAATTCTAGTTGGAGTTGGAGGTGCATATTAAAGCTTAGGGATACATTTCTGCCTTATATTCAATATAATTTTAAGAAAATTAAGGATATAACTTTCTGGCACTCTCCATGGCCAAGGCAAGGATCGATATTGAGTAATGTTTCGGATTATAATGTCAAGATGAATCATGGAACTCCAGATTCAGCATTGATTGATGATTTTGTTCATGATGATGAGTTGGTTTTGCCATATTCTAGTTCAACATCATTAAATCAGTTGTGGAGGGAGGTGTCAGTTGTTGTTTCTTCTAGTGATACTGCACTTTTATGGAATGAGAGTAAACATTTTATTAAGCATGTATATAAGCTTCTGCAGCATGATAAAGAGGTATTTGATTGGTCTTCCAGAGTTTGGAATTTGGATGGCTCTACGAGGGAGAATTTTCTACAGTGGAAGGTTATGGCAAATGCTCTAAATACAAAACAGAAAGTTCGCTTAATTGGTTTGATTGTTGATGGTAAATGTATTCTCTGTAATGCTGAAGCTGAAACTAATGTGCATTTATTCTTTGAAAGTGCATTGGTTTTTCAGATTTGGATGAGAATATTGGCAAATGGTAATTTTTATAGACCATCTAATTCTAGTGTTTTAGAACGGTTCAATATCTTTAAAGCAACTCATGGCAGAATGCAAAAACTAAGTTGCTTTTGAAGATCCAGAAGAAATTCAAACATGCAGTTTGGTCAGAGAGGGATAGAAGGGTTTTTGGACTAGGTATGATGAATGGAATGAGTTATACTCCCGTATTCATAGAAAGTTTCTCGCTTAAGCGTTGTATATACATTGCTGTTTTTTCTAGTATTGTTGCAGCTGTTCGGTTATATACATGCAGTTTTTTCTTGTACATACATGCAATTTGGTTAACATAAGAGAGCTGAGTTGTTTGTGTGGAGAGGTGTTTTGTAATGAGGTTTTTTTTGTTGCTTTGTTGTTGATTGTATTTGTTGTTTCTTTCATGTACATATTTTAGTGCGATAATAAAAGTTTCTTGTTGCTTTTCAAAAAAAAAAAAAAAACAACCGTAGATTAAATGAGCGGGATTAATAAGCTGGACCATATTTTGACAAATCCCAAACACCTCAACAAAAATCAAGTCTATAATCAACAAAACTAATCGTATTCAGTGTATATTTACCTATGAAATATTAAACAATAATACTCGGTTAAAAAGAGAGAGTTTTTGCTGTTGTACCATGGCTCTACAATAAAGATTACAGTGGCAAACACCCAGTCCTTTGAGCCACTAAGTTCATTACCATCACTAGCCGTTCCTCTGTAATTACCATTTCTCACTCATAGATGGTAGATAAATAGCAATATTTTGAGCATCCAGCTCTTCGACTTCTGCAGTTTTGATGAATAATACCATGGAGGTCCATCTCTCGCTCAATTGTCTACATCAGTTCTAGTTCATGAAGAAATCTGAACCTCTGGTTCTGTATTTGGTTTTCTACCAAATGTGAAAATACAAACATTCAATGTTAGTTAAGCATCATCGGCCTTGTAAAAATGAGGTTCTGCAGCCAATCAAACATGACTTAAAAAAATTGTAGTAACTGTACTTGACATATACTAGTCTGCTCCTAAGTTTCCCCGAGATTGAGATTAAATAGTAGGGAGGAAACTGAGAAAACATCTCATTTTCCATGGGCCATAAATATAAGTTCAATGTCCAACAACGAGTACGCAGCCATGGCTTACAACGCAACGAAAATAACATGTTGGTTTACATTATTTATCAAAATGGATCACTGTGAATACTAATGTCATTTTTAGACCACTTTCAAAACAACTTGCATACTCTTTCTACAATACGGAGAAAAATGAAAATGTGTTGGCATCAGCGTGTAAGTGAACTTAAAAACTAAAAACAATTGACTGAATGAATGAAAAAAAAATTAAAAGGAAGAAATAGCACACAAACGCTTTTGTAAGCAACAAAAAGGAAAATCACAATAGCACTATTTTTAATAGTATAAGTGCAGGGTCGGCTCAGTTACGTGGGTTGCCCTAGACAGTGGATGGTGCATGTGGGAAAAATATGTAAATGCAATGGTAAAGTCAAAAATACGCTGACGCTGAGAATCTACAAACCAAAGCAATGACATTCCCAAACACAACAAATGCACTACAGATCCATTTCAAGATATAATGCATGGCATATTTTTGTAAACTATAAATTATGTTCGTCATCAACCGCCTCCTCCACGTTGCCCTCCGCTCGGGGGTTTCCCTAGGCAGTCGTCTAGCCCAATTTTCCCTGAAATTGGGCCTGCATAAGTGTATTTATTGCCTTATTTGGATCCATGCCAAAATGTGATGAATTTGTAAACAATTTTGAACTTTTTCTAAAAGAAAGATTAGTTTCAAAGATGACCCATTTTGATAAATAATCCCAATGGTATTCATTAATTTGACACAGAGTTCTTATAGAGGGGGTGAAAAAATCGTTGACCCCTTGCTAATTAGCTGGACCTCCTTATATTTGAAATTAAATGAAGCCCCATATTTTCTCCATACAAATTCAGAATCCATTGGAAGCCTCCAAACCACTGTATTACATTAAAATTATTTGAACAAAAATAACAGTATTTTTAATTAATAGGAGAAGTTACATAATCCAATAAAAAGAGAGTTGCACAATTCTAGATAGCATGAACGTTCTTATGCAGTTCTGAAAATCGAAAAATGCAAGAGCGTGACATTAAAATGCATGAGCTAACGTGTAAGTAACTATATTCTACATTTCAATCATTTATGCACTATTCAAAAAATGCTTGATATACGGATTTTATTTTTTAAATACTACTTCCTTTATATATATATATATATATATATATATATATATATATATATATATATATATATATATATATATATATATATCTTTAGATTAGAATTTATGCAACTACATGTATTAGAACATTCCCAGCAGTATTTGTTTTTTTAGCGTGAATCGCTTATGTTAAGCGTTGACCCCCCACTCTTCCAACAGTCAGTGGGGGGACGTTGTGGTCAGTGGCGGACCCAGCCTCTAAATTGAGGTATGGCCAAAACAAAAGAAAAAAATCAGACCCACATCACAAAAGTTAATAGCATGCTTTATATATATAACAAAGTTTAAGCATCCAGTATATGTTGTATGTGTTGGCTGTGCTGGGGAAATGGTAGCTGTCTGTGTGCTTCAGGTGGGGCAGGACTTGTGTTTTAGGTAGGGCATTATGTTATACCTTTAATTTTTTTTAGCCATTCTTACCCAAATACAAAAATCCAGCTATGGCCTCTGCCCCAGCTCACCTCAACGTCGGTCCGCCCCTGGTTGTGGTATATATATATTTTTATTTCTCCGGACACTAAACAGTTTTCTGAAAACCGTTTAGCCACCGGAGAAATAAAAAAAATATACCGCAAGCTTCTGTTTACAGAGTCATTATTCTCTGTAAACAGAAGTTAGAGATTTTCTCCAAAACCCCCCAAAAAATCAAAACACTAGTTCAAAAATTGGTTGAAAAACAAAGGATTTTTGCTACAATTTCAAATAATTCAATATCTACTCTTTCTCATCTCTTTAGCATCATCAATTCCTTCATTCTCCACCTTAAACCCATCAACTTTTAGATTTTTGTTGATTAGCAAATTAGTTGAATTGGTTGATGATGGAAGAGGAAATCACTGAAGGCACTAGCGTTGCGAGTGGGTTACGTAGGAGAAAAGTTTCACGAAAAAGTCGAAAAACGATTGAAAGCGAAGCAGGTGCCTACGAAGCACGGAAGGAGACAACAATTGATCCGACGTTTACATTCATGTCTATCACGAGTATACAAGAAGAAGTTACACATATCTACAACAGTAGAAAAGAGCTTACGGTATATTTTTTGTTTTAAAGTGCGTTAAATAGAATTATTCGATACGAAAAGATTATGTAACTGATTTAGTTTTATAACCAGAATCGCGACAAGATGAGATGTCATGGAGCATTTACGACAATGTTGAAATGGTGGAAGAAAGTTAAAGAGTATCCACATATTCGAGATCCGATAGTGAGTATATTTGGAAAATTTATGGAAATTGAATTGAAAAACACTGATAACAGATGCATACATGCTATTGTTGAGCATTGGTGGCCAACTACGCATACCTTTTTATTTCCTAGAACGAAGATTGGGTTTACACCGTTAGATTTTACCATGCTGACATCCATTCCCGTTGGAATGCATAATCTAACGATACCGTATGATGAGAGTTGGGGGCAATTCGAAAATGCAAAGCAACTATTGCCACTTCTTGAGCTGAAAGATATTCGGGTAGGAAATGTAGCTTTATTGCATCTTGTGAAGTACTTTTGTGACGGTTATCTTGAGGCCAATGATAACAAGAGTCATATTGCCCGTATTTTTGTTTTGTATATGATGGATACTCTATTTTTTAGACAACAAATGACACTATTAGTCTGGGATATTTGGAGGCCGTATTTGATTTATGCTTAGCGGAACAGTTCGATTGGGGTTCGACGATTATGGGTTACCTCTACTAGAGTTTGGATGTTGCTATAACTAAAGAAGGACATATAACTGGTTTCATTGAGCTACTACAGGTATAGTTAGCTATAGCAAGCACAAAGTTTTTTATATTTCAGTGGTTTATTCTAGTGTTTACTATTGCATGTTTCGTTATTGCAGTACTGGTTTTTTGAGTACATGACGGTGTGCGGATATATTGTCAAAGAAGAGGTGAAACAAGCTTCATATCCGAGATTGAGAGCCTGAGAGAAGAAAACATGCTCATCACGCATGATACTTCGGCTCATTTGTTCTCTAGCACACGGTATCATATTGATCATCGCCACGCAGCGCATATAAATTGGAATCCGTGGCAAAATTCAATCGCATTCGCAAATGCAAAGGTGGTCCATGCACGCAACCTATCGATGAAACGGTTGTCTTTGATTGTTCCACCTGATAGCTCATGTGAGATGTATTTAGAAGAAAGGTGTATGCGGCAGCTTACAGGGCGACTATTCCCATTGATCCTCCCGCACACATGACCTGCAAAATGACATATTCTACATATGCGGAGTTGCAACAAGTCTTATACCAAGATGATTGTCAACAGTATATATATAAAGAGCCAGACATGGACTGCAACACATATTGGTGCTTAGTAGGCAGAGATGTTGGTCCATTACTAGATGCTTCAGTCCGTATCGGTAATATGGATTTTTTCGGACCTTCTGCTTTGAAGGTAGGAATTGAAGATCCAATCGTCACGTCTTCAGAAGTTAATTACGCATCCCAGTTTTATCAACAACCACAGCAAAGTGAGTGGGCCGAGGATCCTGGATGGAACTTGCAGTGGACAGGACAGGATCCGTTACCCATTTCTCATTTGATGGATATACCGCCAGTTCTTTCCCATTACACCGTTGATAGTCTATGGGAAATGAATATGGGTATGCGGCAATTAGCTCTAGAACTGTCGAAGTATTATGAAGAGGGCTTGAATAGAATTAACACAGTTGCAGACGATTTTGTAAGTTATCGATTTAATTTTTGTGAAACATGAATGTTTATCAATATGGCTTAGAACATAGAATCCCTAGTATTATTTGTATAATGATATCGTGTTTGTTTTTAAATATTGCGCAGAACATGCAAGTTTATAGGGAACCAGTGTTGGGTATGGGGTCTAAATTGTCGGGTCGAACAAAAAGCATTAAAAAAAAAACTCGTGTACAGATGGAAGAGGAGGAAGAAGGTGATGAGCAAGATGACGAGGGTGATGAGGAGGATGACGAGGAAGGTGATGAGCAAGATGACGAGGGTGATGAGGAGGATGACGATGACGATGATAGCGATGAAGGTGGTCAATCCAGTGATGTACGTACTAATCAATATGGTGTTAAGCTTAGATATCCAACTCATCATCGTCGACGTCGGGTACTTGTTAATTTAACTCCATATGCACTTGTAACTTGTGCACATATAAATATTTATTTAGTTCTAAGTTTATTAAAGTTCACATATAACAAAGTATTTATGTATGTGCAAGCAAGAGTCTAGACAAAGGTAAGCAGAAGAGCAGTGATTTCGTCGGCAATGTGAAGTCTCTATTAATGGGAAAGGGAAAGAAGAAAGGAAGTGGGATTTACATTCCAGGCATTGAGGACATTCAATGAAGTTCAAAGAGATGTTTGTATGACTTTTTAGGTATTAATGTTAATGTAATGGTTTGTTAGTGTAATGGTTTGTTATTTTAATAGTACTGCAATATTGCTATGTCTACTGGTAGGTGTTATTGAACTGGTTTGTTAGTGTTATGGTTTTTTAGTTTAATGGTAATATAATGTCGTTGTTATGCGTATTGTCAGGTGTTAATTGTACTGTAATATTGTTTATTATATACTGTTATTGTTTTGTGTATTTGTTATGTTGTTTAATATTTTTCATTACATTACCGAGAAGCTTACAACAACGACGATTACAACATTAAGAAATGCAAACTACAATTATACGAACTATAACAGCTATACACACAAACATCAAATTCAAAGTGAAATAAAAAAAACATTACGATAGTTTCCACGTACACCTACCACGGACGTGGGAAAAATCCAGCTCCAGCTGCATCAGCAACATTCTTGTTCAAGAGTCTTATTTCAGCTTGCGCTTCAAGTGCATACTGAACTCCACGTTCACACATCGAAGGGTCAATCCACTGCTTAAAGTAACAACAATCAATTTCGTCAGGATAAATCTTGTAGTCCTCGTAGGCTTCACAACATAAAACCGACGACCAGCATTTTTTTCAGTTTCGAAACAACCACAACCGATTTTTCTCCACAATTGCAAATAGGGTTGGATCCACCCGGACGTAATTGTTGGACAATGCGCCCTTCAATTACTATTTCTTTTCCAGAACGTTGATTAGCTAATGCTTCATCGTCATTTTCTCATTTGTCCATGGCTGAGCCTACACTTTCATTTTCGTGTTTCGACATGATAAAAGAGGATGGATGAGGTGACTTTAGAGGAGCCTCTATATAAAGAGTAAAAAAAGATAAAGGAGTTAAAAAAAACATAAAAAACATAACTTGGATGTATATATAAATGTACACTGCTTATCCTGAGTAGTCGTATCACTGCTCCAGTGTTGTATTGTTATAGTCTTCCTATCACGTTAATGCTCTAGTGCTTTATTGCTAGAGTGCTCTATGGCTACTGCTCACTTTAGTGCTCCAGTGCTCTGTTACTATACATATCATGAGTAGTCATATCGCTTCAGAGGTGGATCCTATCGCTATAGTGCTCTACTGGTACATATGTTAAGGTGTTAAAAGAATCACTATAGGAGACATTTTCTGAACTGAGCCCAATGACTTGTCATATCACCTTAGTACACTGCTTTAACCCTACACTAAATATGTTAAGGGTCGTCACATGTACACTGCTTTAACCCTACACTAAATAGTCTTATCAGGAAAGATTAATAACTCCGTAATTTAAGGGGTCGTCACATGTACAATACTACAACCCTGCTTTGACTAGTCTAATTTAAGGGGTCGTCACATGTAGCTCCATCAAAGTTGTATGTTTGCTCCGCATATTGCCCCTATAAATATCTACGGTTACTACTTTTTAGTTATCTCAAACCGAAAACATAAAAATGTCTTCATGGTCATAGCCCTCGTCAA
This sequence comes from Allium sativum, assembly GCA_030737875.1. Classification (NCBI taxonomy): domain Eukaryota; kingdom Viridiplantae; phylum Streptophyta; class Magnoliopsida; order Asparagales; family Amaryllidaceae; genus Allium; species Allium sativum. The sequence goes on along the minus strand of CM060923.1, from coordinate 384,885,587 downwards.
TGGATTCGAACTATGATCAAAACTTTCCTAGGCGTCCGCCTTCAAGTCCAAGAACAAATGTTGATTGGAATATCGAATACCAAGAGTAGCTCTACGAGGACCTGCCTGCTTTGACTAGTCTAATTTAAGGGGTCGTCACATGTAGCTCCATCAAAGTTGTATGTTTGCTCCGCACATTGCCCCTATAAATATCTACGGTTACTATTTTTTAGTTATCTCAAACCGAAATTTTCATCAACATAAAAAATGTCTTCATGGTCATAGCCCTCGTCAATGGATTCGAACTATGATCAAAACTTTCCTAGGCGTCCGCCTTCAAGTCCAAGAACATATATTGATTGGAATATCGAATACCAAGAGTAGCACTACGAGGACCTGCGCTATGACTACCTGGAGTTGGCCCGCCTGACGATTCATCAGTCAATTGCTCAAGTTCCAGATGTAGGTCATCAAGTAGTCCAAACTGTAAATGAAGAACACTTACGACCGGCTACAATCCCTCGTCCTCCGGCTGTTGAAGTGATAGATCAATTCTCGGCAGTTCGGCTTTCAAATGGACATGAGGTACAAAGAGTTTCAGTTAACCAGTCTTCTACCGAGCAGGAAGTTAACTCCTATCTCATTTGTTGCCACTGTGGTTACGCGGTGGAGGTAGTAGTCCGGCGAACTGAGAGAATATTGGTCGTAGGATCCAGTTATGCTCGCTATGGCCTAACGGATGCAATTATTTTGAGTGGATAGACGACCGTTTATGTCCAAGGGCTATTTCTTATGCCAACGAGTTAGAACAAGAGAATAGGCGACTTCGAACCTCTTTAGGATCCCTTGGCATTGAACGTAACAATTAATGTGCTTGCGTACTGAATTTCCTAGTTTAACATCTCTTGTATCCTATATTTTAGTGGCTAGTATTTAGTTATTTCTCTTGTATCCTACGTTTAGCTAGTGATCTTATAATGAACATCTGTTGTATCGCACTTGTTTTGTGGAATTAGCGTCGTTGATACCATTTTTAATACCATACATATGCGTATATAATTTTAAATACACGAGAAAAATAAAAATTGAGTTCAGGTAATTAAAAAATTTCAAACTTAAACATAAATCAAAACATTGATATTCAAACTCATTTTACATTGCTTTTAAATATGTATACATATTTAAAACTATATCTAAAAGGTAAATAAAAATTTGCGGTTAGTGTTTGATACACAAACATAAATCAAAACATTGAAAATCCAATTTGAAAACTAGAAAATAGATAGGTTTTAATTGTTTTAAAAAAATGGATTTTAAAACTAGAAAATAAAACATTAAAAAACATTGAAAACATTAAAAATGGATTTTAAATTAAGGAAACAAATTTTAAAACTTAAAACATTTAACAAATTAAAAAAATACAAAACTCAGTTTACGGATCTGCATTTAAGTTAAAAAGATTTAAAGTGCTTAAGTATGTGTATTTACACACAATGGTTATTATAAACGGTTTTGTGAAAACCGTTTATACGTTAAACGGTTTTCTGAAAACCGTTTAACGTATAAACGGTTTTCACAAAACCGTTTGTCTCTCGCCACTCCCAATTTGAAATGGCGAGCGTCGCCATTTCAATCCTTCCCTCACATCGCTCGCGCTGCTGCTGGAGAGCGTCACTACGGTTTGCTCCCCCATTCCTTCTCCTTTCACCACTGCTGGGAGTGCTCTTATGTACTTTGGTTTTGTTTACTTTTACGGGCTTTTAGGAAATGCATAATTTATGCTTTTTTTAATATATTTTTATTTTTTACATTTATCATATGTGAATTATGCAACTTTTAATTATATTCGCATTTTTTAGAAGATTATCGTGCAGTTTTAAGAATATTTGTACATGCACTTCTAAAAGAGACACTATTTTTTCCCCCCTTTTCAGTTTTTTTCTCTTCCATTTTATGTTTTCTATACATGTAAGATGTAAATTTATAGTCGAATCCGGATTTATGGTAGTTTCCACATCGCATGTTTTTTTTTTTTTTAAACCAAGATGTACAAAATGTGCTGCATAATGGTGCATTACAGTAATCTGCTTAACTACTTTTAATCAGCACTTTGACATCCACTGTTTACAAACTGTAATATAAAATTCACATAATTAGCATTTTCTTAAATATTTTTCTATTATGGTTTACATTTTTTTAAAGCTTCCCATCAATGAAAGCCGGTGACTTCTGTTCCAACTGAATGGGGGATGATCAGGTGCACATTAAAAATGCACTGGCCGTGCTCTAAGCTTCTTGAAATAAATTGCATTTTCTTAATAATGCAAAATTTACGTTTTTCGACTTGTAGAACTGCATAAAGTTGATGGAAACACTCAAAAATTTATGCAGATTTCCTTCTTTATAACGTTTCATGTGACTTATTTGATTTTTAAAAATCGAATTTAGAGAGAGAAAGAAAACTGGACGTTGCATTATTAGGGTCTCAAAAACAGGGGCTTCCAGTGCATTTTAACTTTACAGAAGGAATTCTGCTGCATTATGTTCTATCAAAAGAGACCGATCCTAGAAACCCCTTAATATGGTACAGTATCATTGTCTTATTCAATCATATGGCAGAAAGTATCCTGTATTTTTAATTTGTTATGAAAATTGCCATAAAAGTAAAATTAGTTTCCAAAGGTGACCCGTTTTGATAAATAATCCATTGACACACTGCAAATTCCTTATGGCGGTACATGCTAAAAAATAAAATATATGGAATCAACATGTTTAAGCTGGATGAACTCACCTGAAACTCTTCCTAAGTTCATCAGCAATGTGTTCTGAAGAACCACCAGTTGAAAAACCTAGTTGATACATAATCTCCTCTAATCGTTTCACATCTATAAGGTAGAGGTAGCCAATCTACCAAAGGAGATAAAAAGCTTTCGGTTAAAAATCATAGATATGTAAAACATCAGTTGTAGTTTTATGGAGTAACTTGGAATTATTTTGCACTTATCTTGTAGGTTTAAAAATTCACCCATTTACAAATAATGCATTTTGGTCACATAATAAGGTAAGAAAATCACCTGCTCTTTTTACGTATTAACTAATATTATCTGGATACTCACTAGTGTCTCCAGTGAAGATGCTCTATTGTACACAGCAACACCGGCTCTTTTTGTAGTACGCGTTTTGTTTGTAGCAATATTTTTTCCCCATCTGAGCACATCCCTACATGATATCAAAGTAACATATGACCATACAAGAAATAGGGAACGCTTTAGAACAGTATCTGAAAATATTGCAAACCAGTCAAAGTAAGTTCTATATGATAATTCTGAGTTTGATCATGGTAGCTGTTTCAAAGTAATCAGGTTCGTATACAGTACGATATTAATAAACCTGAATGAATCGCCTTTTAAGAGTTATCTTGATAAGGATCAAAAAACCTAAGATTGAATATTAACCTTTCTTCTTCCGTCAAGTAGTCCTCACTGAGAAGCTTCTTCAGCAATAAATCCTGAAATTGAGCAGGATGGTAGCAGATGACTTACCGAGAATCTAAAAATTAACCCAAAATGTAAAAATATGATAATAAGTTTCTTTTTTTAAGACTATTATTATTTGTGCTAGCCCAGTAAGCTGCACTGTAAATGTCAAGTTTATTAATTGTTCGGTGTATGCATGAATTCAGAAAATGGTGGCTGCGACAATGCAATTACTAAAATATACATGATAAAGTTACGTGTATAATCATTAATCATGTTATGTTTAAGCATGTACTATTACTAAGTCTTCTATTAACTAAGCTTAATGCTAATCAAAATTCATAATTATGCGTTTAAGCATGTGTTATACAACCATGTGACCATGCCATATTAGGATGAATCTGTTCAGTTGGATTTGAAGGTTATCAAGGCAAAAAGCTCACAGCGACAATTACCGGACTAAGATATCAAGTATGACCAAGGGGACGAGCCCAAAGTAGAATGAACAATCTCCAAAAGAAGGTCGATACACCCTACGCTTATCAACAATGATTCAGAAGCCAGCTGCAAAAAGTCATGCGTCGGTATTAAACCCTTACCAATGGTCGGTACTGATCTCTGAGTGCTCTCCAAAATCACATCCCCTCTCACGTAGACCTGTCAAAACTTATCTAACCTATTTACCCAACTCATTTACCCTTCTAACAACCCTCTTGGGTCAACCCATTTATGAATTTTTATTAAATGGACCATGAATGGGTTGACCCGTTTTTAAAAGAGTTATAAATGGGTAACCCATTTAACTCCGTACATATGAAGTCTTTATTTTTTTTAAACTACGGTAACTTCTTCATACTATCTCGAACCCAGACGAGGTTTCAACCAATTAACTCCAACCTAAATTTTCAAAAATTTAAATTATAGGGTTTTTAAAATTTTAAAATTTCGAATTTTCAAAGTTTCATGCTTCAAATTTCCAATTTCCAATATTTCAGATTTCAAAAGTTAGTTTTTCAAAGTTTGAAATTTCACTTGTCAAAATTTTAAAATTTTCCATAGTTTAAAAATTAAATTTTCAAAATTTGAATTTTCAAAATTTGAATTTTCATATTTCAAACAATTGTTTTTCTTTGCCAAACACGGTCTTAGAAAATAATGGGTTAAATTCTCATATTAGAACTCCGCCTACATACGAAGTCACTATTTTTTTTGTTCAAACTGTAGTAATTTCTTCGTACTATTTCGGCATCGGAGGAGACATCGACCGATGAACTCTTACCTAAATTACGGACTGTTTGAAACACTCGGAGACTTCGTATTGTAAACGTGCGATGTAGCTCTCCAAGGTGACTAACACTTTTACTTAGGAAATAACAAACTGCATTCTCATATTTAAACACCGCCCACATATGAAGTCGTTATTTTTTTGTCTGAACCGTAGTAATTTCTTCATACTGGTTGAGAATCGGGCGAGACTTCGACCGATGAACTCCCACATAAATTTGAATTTTCAAATTTCAAAATTCATATTTAAAATTTCATATTTCAAACAATTGCTTTTCTTTGTCAAACGGGGTCTTAGAAATAATGGGCTAAATTCTCATATTAGAACTCCGCCTACATACGAAGTCACTATTTTTTTGTTCAAACTGCAGTAATTTCTTCGTACTAGTTTGGAATCAGGGGAGACATCGACCAATGAACTCTTACCTAAATTATGGACCATTTGAAACACTCGGACACTTCGTATTGTAAATGCGTGGTAGCTCTCCAAGGTGACTAACACTTTTAAATAACAAACTACATTCATATTTAAACACCGCCCACATACGAAGTCGCTATTTTTTTTTGTTCGAACCGTAGTAATTTCTTCATACGGCTCAGAATCGGGCAAGACTTCGACCGATGAACTCCCACATAAATTACCAATAGTATGGAACACTAGGATATTTTGTCTTTAAAACGTATGTTATAATTTTCCAAGATGACTATTGGTTGTACTTAGAGATTAACATAACACATTTAGATGGGTTAAATGAGCAACCCACATAATAGGTGGGTTGAGTCGGGTAAACCTTTATGTCAAATGGGTCAGAATAAATGGGTTGTAAATGGGTTGGATCAAATTTTGCTTCACCCTCATACGACCCTACATGACCGATTTGACACCCCTAGTCTCATGCACTGCCAACCTATGATTCTCGCACCCCTTTCCAAGCTTCGTTAGATCGTCCGCAAGCAATTATCTTCGAACACTATGTGCATATGAAGCCAAAAACTGCATTCCACCTCTGAACCAAGCAACTCAGCAAGAACCAAGCATCTAGCAAAGCAATTAGGGTGGAAGTGCAAAAGGCACAATCAATTTGTGCATATGCAAGGCCAAGGAGAACCATGAAGCAATATCATGGATGTCAATGAAATTACAGATACTGGGTCTAATCAATTTCTTTCTTGCTTCGGCACTGTTACTAATGGCTGGAGTTGTTGGAAATTAAGTCTGGTTCGCAATTAATATACTGGGGAACCACTACCACATTATCTTGAGTTTGGGTGACCCAACATCTCCAAGCAGGCCATGCAAATTCGGTACAAAACTCTTTTTCTACAAACCTAGGGAACTACTTACAATAATCGACCAGGGGATTCCCTTGCACTATTCGCTCCGAGCCAAGCAACAAGGATATATTCACCTCTCACCAGGTGTCAGGGCAAGGTTCAACCCAAGTCACACTCGAAAGCTCAGGAATCAGATGAGACTCAGCTTCTTCGGATTCTCGGGATGATGAAGTAAAGCATGTTCAAGCATGACATAATTCAGACATGATCATAGAAAAGATTCTCCTCAAGTGAACTGGCCTATCCTATGCCACATAGGAGGATTTACATGGTGGTTGGATGCGGAGACACGTTTGATTAGGAATTTCAATGTGGCGGTATAAAATAATATATCGACATGACTCAATCAATAGCTCAAGTCACACATTCCCATAATCCATCTATCCTCTCTTCGAATAATCCACTTCAACTATTTATATCAAATAAGAACTAAAAACTACTTCAGAGTTGAAGAAAAGTATCAAAAAAATGTCTTATTTTTTCAATAATACATATTTGTAGCAATGAAATATTATTGTTCCTTCCAGATAGAATATAACAAAAATTACAAATATCTATGATTGTTTTCTATATAAAATAAAGATATAACTATAAAGGACCTGGAATATCTTGCTTACATCGTGTTGATCCCTGATCATGGTTTGGTTTGACAATGGCTAATGTGTTTGTGATCTTCCTAGCTTTTCTCCCCCTAGATGTGGGAAATGTGGGTGTGCATGTTGTTGTAATGATTTCGGCGACCTTCGGCTATAAATGTAATAGTATGGTGATGTTTTATATTTTAAAGTTGTTTACTAATTCACATGTAACTCTCGTTGTCTCAGGGATCGTGGATCCATAAGAGCATCTCCTTCACATGCGGTCAGCCTTCGTGCTGCTCTACTTGTTGCTGTCATTCAGGCTGTTGCACCTGTTGTGATCCCTTGGGTTAATCTATATGTTGAGGCGGGCTCGATCCTTCTACTAACGTGTGGTACCTGAATTCGGGACTTGGATTCATTCGTTGGTCAACTAGGTTGCGAACCTCATGTTTTTTCTGCTTCTTGGGCTTTGAGACAATCATATCTTCTCGAATCCATAATTTACTATACTAACAAATAGTTGTAGTTAGCGTAATAACTTGTACCCCATGTGCTTTGTGCAAACTAGTACAGAACGCGTGGTATTGTGCGTGCATATGCAATTCAGTCAAATTCTACAACACATGGTGACGAGATTCAGTTCACGACTACAGAGATCGTCGTCCCTGACCATCTCTCACCATTTTTGGATTGGTAATTATGGAGTTTCATCTGAACTCAAGACCGGAAATCGACATTCAAGTTCATTATTCGGTCGTATGTTCATTGTCCTGTTTTGTACTCTATCATATGTGCATACTCGATGTCATGTACTGTTTTGAGTTCCAAGGCTCGAATTCATGCTCTGAATGATCAGTAAATCGAAGCAACAACGAGAGGATGAGAAATGGTTAAGCCCGATACCTAAAACGACTCTCACCAAACTCTTTGCCACGCCGATCCGATTACCCTAGGCTTGCCGATCCGATCCCATCGTGTCGCCACGGTCACGTCACCCATCGACCTGATCTAATCCCTTGGATTTAGCGTTCATCTCCTCCGATCTGATCCATTCTTCCTCCCTCTTCCATTTCTTCTTCACTCCTCTCTTTTTCCCTTCATCGATCGACCCAACTTCTTACTTCATCCCCACACCACTAACTCCTTCCAGAGCCTGAACTTCTTACACTGCATTCGAAGTTGCTCCAAAGCTCCACTACCCAGCCATCTCACCGCAAAGTCGAGCACTGAATATCGTCACGAAGGAAGGTTGAAAGATTCACGTATACTCGAGTCAAAGTGGAGTCAGTCAAAGCTTTGGACGTCGGGACGTAGATGAGTTTGCACAAACAAGACGGTGGCGAGTAGGGAGATGAAGGCGAATTCTGTCACAAAAAAGAAGTAATCTTCAGTTCGCAATTGAAAAAGCAAAGGGAAAAGTGGGAAGAACCAATATATGCAAGTGACGAGCCAATCCCTCTCAATTTCATGTCAAAGAAAAGGAAAACTGCTAAGTGAGAAACCAGTACCTATCCCATATTAAAAAAATGCATTCATGCACATGCTAACATAGAACATAAATGCAACGTGAATCTTGACTTCAGCTTGTATGTGCATGTGCAACATCCAGACGTAGCAATTTATGGACACCAATACATTGTATAAACAATCGCATATCTCAATATACATATATGTTTTCATGTACTTCTTACAGAGAAATCCGAGCATATCGCACAACATCACGTACGTGTGTGCAAGTGTGAATGCAACTCCAAACCGTCAACGACTTACTTACACATCAGTGTATTCAGGAGTCGACAACCAACAGCTAACTTCTTGACTCGACAGAAGTTAAGTGTTCATCTGTAAATCTTAGATAAGACTCGGTCAAATGATTGAAATAGATCAACTGATTCGAACTGTCAACAAAGCTGGAATCACAAGCTTATACCATCAGATTTCGATTAAGCGTCTCAACTATTCAGAAACGACACATCCCTTGGCATAAGCAACTCGATAGAAGAATAACGACCATTTGCGAAAAACAACATGGAGTTTATTCCAACAGTCGCAACCTGTCTCGATTTAAAGCATGTAATGTTCACACAAGACGTACTTAGAGGGGTAAGTGTTACTCGACTTTTGTATTTGCCCCATTTCCAACTATTCGGATTGACTTGACTTGACGATTATCAAGACTAACGGTCCAAAGAGATAGTCTGAAAACCAAAGTATCAAGCCCGAATAGCATCATGTGACGATGGTGGAAAAAAATGTAGCATAACATCGCCCGACAATTCACTAAATCAGGGATCGGCAAAGCTCAATGCAGGGATCGGTACAACTTCGAAACGAACTGGCAGGAACAGTTCAACTTCAACCAACAATACTTCATATCTCTCCAACGACAAGCCAAATGACATAAAACTTCAGGGAAGAGTTAAAGACATCATGTAAAGCCCATAGGAGGGATCACACTTAAGTCTGTCGTTTTGAGGGATCAGCACCAATCCCTATTTCAGGGGACGATATCGATCCCCTACTTAGGAAGATTTTGGGTTGGGCCCCTCCTAGCCTCCTCCGTAGCATCAACTTTTCCGAAATATTTTCAACTACCAACACCTATAAATATGTTGCATTGAAGAGAAATGGATTTTTTAGTCATTTGTTTACTTTGTTTTCTATGCTCTAGATTCATACCGATCCGAGATCTTGAGACCTTTTAACTCTCAAAATACCAATAAAGTATTTGAAACCTTCTAAGTTGGCATAGACATAATAACGTCAAACCACCATAAGCCTTGTGTTCTTATTTATTGCAATTTTTTGCTTTAATCCTTTGTTTTATTTACTTCTTCATTTAAGTTCTCTACCGAACTCAGTAGGTGTTGTGCCAACTTTTGATGCTAACAGTAGCTAACGTGTTGATTTCAAAAATTCAACATGACATATGATTGAGTTAACTGGTGGAGGGTAGACTCAAGTTTATGAAAGCTGTGAAATGCTTTGTGCGTACAGTAGTGTAGGAAAGATTAAGTGTCAAACAAGAGCTAAATAGCACTAGAAGTTACATCTGCACTTTCAGTTCACCTTAAAATTTAATAGTGCAGTTAACTAGGGCTAGAAGTTCTAGAGATTATCACTAAAAATGCTATCATTAAATACAAGGATGTTTAGTAGTTAGTTACTCTCTGTTTGATATTGACTGAATTTTGAATTCTGGACCAAAAAAGTAAACATATTTCTTTCTTTTATTCTTTCCATTTTTTGCTTTTTTCCCTCTTTTTGACATGATATTATCATTACTTGTGTTTGGGGAGAAAATAATAATTAACAATAAGTTGAAAAAAAAAATTGACAAAAAAAATAAGTATGAAGGAATAGTACTTGCAATGTGCCAATTTGGATGGTGCTTATGTACTACAAAAGGATTTATTTTGTGATGATGATGACAAACGGATAAACAAACAACCTAAGATTAAACCAGTGTATTCCTCTTTCGCTAGTTATGGGTTCATAGTTCTCGACATGGCCTCTCATAAAAATATGCTTATTTCAAAATTTAAAACAAAAATTGTTTTTGCCTATTATTGGGTTTCGACTTTTGGGCATGGAATTTCGGCTGCTCAACAGTACTATTTTATCAGATGGGTTTTTTTTTTCCACTGACCTCTCATGAACTCAATTTTTGTCATTTTGAATTATTTTTTCCTATTTTTCATGTAAAACTGAATTGGGTTGGAAATAGGAGTATCACCATAATAGGAATATAGCATATGAATGCAACATTAAAATATGCTATACTTTTGATGATTACACTATAATGGTTAGTGTTAATCTAGCCATGATACATAATTATAGGACAGAAGTAATGTTTTTAAAATGGGAGAAAAACTACAGAAATTTTAAGTTAGGTGATCACAGAAACTCAAATGGCACAAGAAAACTGGCATGCTGTAAGATGCATACCTGTGATTCACAGCGTACTACTTTCATCACCCGTTCATTATATTCATTGATACTTAGAGGGGGAAACAGAAAATGCCGTCTTGCATATAACTGCAAATTCCAATCAATATTAAAGTATAACCATAATACACAATCTAAATGCTTAGGTGAAATGAACAAAGCAGCTGTAATATATGAAGGATAAGGACTAGAAACCAAAATATATTTAGCAGCAAAGGTCAAAGTTTTTAACTAGTGAGGTACATACTGTATGCATGTTATTACATAGCCTAATTTCATACAAACAACATCTAATAGACCACACTAAATGTCTTCTAGCACCAAAAAGGCATGAATGGCCAACTCCAGAATATTCTCAAGGACCTAAACAAACAGTGTGATAGAGATGGTATCTAGGATGTAGGACCCTAATTTTGTTTTTCATTAAAAAAGGCGGCGTAGCAACCACTCACCATGGGGCAACAGAAAATAGCAGCTGTAAATACATTAAAGTATGCAAGTACACAAAATGTTTGTAAGAAAAATATTTTTCTCCTTGTGTAAAATAGAAACGGGAATAAATAAAAGGTTGCAGTCCACAGGACTGAGAATTCCACAGCTTCATTGCCTTGGTAATATTTTATGAACTAGCTAAGGATCAAAAATTATTTTATTATAGTTCAGTGTTAACCAAGACAATATGATGAAAGGAAAAAAAAAATCAGAAAATAATTTAATTGTTAATAATCCAAATCAGAATGGTCTATTTTCAAGCTGCAATAGGTAAACGAGTATTAAATGAAAAGAAGTGGAATAAGTTGGTTTTTCATGTCAGTGACATCATTCATTTTTAAACAGTTACACATGTATCTAGGTAGAATAATATCAAATTTACCTCGTATATGCAATCCCCCAAGTAAGCCAAAGATGCTGCATTGTATATAGATCGAGGCTTTTTTACTTTAGGTGCAACAGGCAACCATCTTTCATATCCTAGATACTGTTCGTCTAATTTTCCTATTTGTTAGTATTAAAAAATTAGGATATGCAACATCAAAATGGTGCTCCTTTTAAAAACATGATGCTAAACAAAAAACAACAATTCCAAGAATACTGCACAAGTGGGAGTCATTATTAAACCTTCTACACCAAATACTAATAACTAAGTTATGAACTTAAAGGTAACAAACAAATATTACTTACTTTATATATTTCGACATTAAAAATTCAAATTCCAAATAAAATTTCATTCAACTAATGCTGCCGCTTTTCTCGTTGTATTGGCCAAACAACGGTTCAAGATAATTAGCTAAACGTATATGAAAATCAAGGATAATGTTTCCTCCAAAAGTTAAGACAAAGCCTCCACCGATCATATATTTCTAACAGAAAGTAAATCTGAGTTTATTATCTTCTACAAGTATTCTTGTACTTGGTTTTTCTACGACAATAAATAAAGAAAATAAAATCAATAAAGAATAAAAACCACATAACCATTAAAGAAAGGTTTTGTAGTAGCAATGTAGAATAGGGACGCTCATTATGTGTATCAAAAGAAAGGCTAAAGTAATTAGCCTATTCTTCACAAATCACAAATTCACAAGAGACTAATAAATGAGTCAAGCTTGCTTAAGCCTAGTACTTGTATGTTTTTTCAACTAACCAACACTTTCTCCCCAACTGCAAACATTGATCTCAATTTAACCTTGTATCAGAATCCCAATTCCAACCTTTTTGATTTCGTCTTAAATATGAAAAAATATTAAACAAAAATATCTTAATGTTAGATCGGTTATTTAATTAGCCTACGTTATTAGAGTAATTTATTTGTTGAAGAAGTAAACTATTTGCTGAAGGTTTATTTAGTACCATTATACTTTTATTATTTTATTATCGAGTTGATGCCCAAATAAAACCAACAACGAGGTTATATCTGAAAAGATCAATAGCTAACTGCATATGTTAAAATTAAATCTAGACAATTTATGTCCGATAAAAATTATTTTTATGACTGTTTTATACTAGAAAGGGCAAAAGAACATTTATATCTAATTTTTATTTTACTCAAAATCTCAGTTAAACTATACTCAAGGACTAAGATTAAATCTTAACTCTGATACCCATAAATTTCTCTCATATTTTTCTCCTTGTGGCATTTTTGATTGTGTGAGTGTTTCGATCTAGTTGCTATAAATTTGAGTAAGATGAGTAAAAAAAGGGACTGTGAAATCCTTCCTCAATATCTCGGCTACTTTAAAGTTTCAACCATATATCTCGGCTGCTTTAAAGTTTCAACGTGACTCGTCTCTTTGAAATGGACAAACATATTTCAAAAAAAAGAACATCAATGTACTTATAAATTTTCCAAAAAAAATTCCCTAGAATATGAATTATTGAGCAGATTCGATTTATTTATTACAAAAATTAATTTCTGACAAAATCTGAACTCTCTGAAAATTTGGTTTCATTTAAAGATATTTGCTTTTCAGATATAATTGAATTATCTTTTTAGAAAAAATCTAACATTTTTTGAAAAATATGGGTTTTCCCCTGAAGTTACTAGATTTTCTCAAACATAAATCAATTTTTGTCAAGCTATAAGAATTTATTCTTGCTCTTACGTATTTGTCAAAAAAATATTAATAAAGAAGATTAGTCTGACATACTACAAAGACATTGAAAATGATATTTGCGGACAGACTAAAGGAGAATATTGTTCAACATCACCATATTAAAAACAGTATCTTGTTTGCTCTATATATTTTTGTTTAGCAAGTATTATTTTTGCATCACAATAGCGAGGAAAAGCCTCCAAGTGATTGGCCTAATAAACATGATAAAACAGAATTATTTGCAAATATGTGACCATTAGATCTCCTTAAAATGGTTAGAATAAATATAGATCTTTTGTTAGATTTTACCCTAATGCTGATTTAGCCCTGATATTAAACATTTGGTTCTTTGGCTTTTGTATAAAAAAATAATATAAAACAAGGTTTGCAGTTCCGACCAGCATGCAGGTAGCTCTGCCGTTTCAGCCCGGTTTCAACGAACGGACCGGAATATGCCATGAAATCGGTTTGTGGGATGAGTAGGCTATGGCTGTCAATGGATACTTCCAGATATGGATAGTATCATACCCGCATCCGAAATCATTTTCGGATATCGAACATCTGTATCCATGGATACAAAAAAATATCGGATAATTATCTTATCCACTAAAAATCGACAAATCAAGAAATGTAAATTGAAAATTTGGATTTAACACGAATTTTTTTCAATGTCATGATTTGTAAAAGTATACCAAATAAATAAGTATAATGATAATATATATAGTTTTGAGCAGTTAATAAATGCATAAAATATAAACTATTAACTTAAAAAAATAATAAATTTGCATCATTTATTACGTTAAAATACATATAAATTAACCTACAATTTTGAGAAAAACTAGATAGATAATTTTGAGATGCGGATGCCTTCATATCCGCATCCACATAAGCTTTTTCAAATATTGGATATTTATCCGCTTTTGGATACGGATGCAGATGAATTTCGAATTTTTCAAGAATTTGTTGAAAGCCCAAGAGTCAGCAAAAAAAATTGTTGCTAAAATAAAGAGGAGGAGGAGAAGAAGAAGAACTTGATTAAAGCAAAATGAAATCAATAACAAAAAAGGGAAAACAACCTGATTTGAGCAAATCAATGGCTTGGAAATAAGTTAGGGCTCAAAAATGGATATTTAGGGATCCAAAATCGATGATATAAAATTAGAGATTTAGACTACACAAGCAAGAACCAACAAGCTACGGTGATACATGCTTTCTGTTTTTCCTCATTTGATGATAATTGGTGACTTCCACTGATTACGTTTAGAAGCTAATGGAGCTCTAGCTATTAAACGCAATGCAGGACAATGAATGCGCATGTTGAGGGATGTGTAGGCATGTGTTGGGCTTGCACTAGTTTCTACTGGGTTTTTTTTTTTTTTTTTTTTTCCATACCTTATTTCCAATTTTCTGAGTGGGCTTGCTTTTGCTGCAAAATGAGTCCAAACCAAATCAAAATTCTTTTTTACCATTATTAAATGTAGGATAAATTTTCGAGACATTTCCGTGATTGGTGATGCTTTGAAACTTACGATCAAAGGCTGGTTTCAACATAATCAGCAACACATTGCTGTAACAGCCAGAGGAAAGCGCAGCTTTGAGTTGTTTATTTTAATTTTAATTTTAATTTTCATATGGGCCGCAAAACTATAAATTGCGCCAGTATGAAAATGGGAACTTCAACACAAGCACAACTATAACTCGTGCCTATGCTAAGAATATACGGAAGCAACTCATCGTTGCGCCCAGTATAATCGCTGCTATATAAACAATAACCTCATCTCTCCCTACACACTCACTTTATCATTCATTCATCTTTCTTAATTTTTTCAGCTTCAAACTCAAAATATCACAATCATTAATTTTTCGCCAAATTCACTCAATATCATCATATTTATGCATCACTATAAGCTAAAACAATTTTTAAAAGGTAATTGACAAAACCCCAATTTTGAATTATTATTATTTTTGAATTTTCTTTTTTTAATGTGTTAGTTAGTAGTTTCATACATTACAAATTACGGTAATCGAACGGATATGGATAATTGGGAAATCAGAAATGATTTTCTGGTGAAATACTGCAAACCAAGGAAAAATGAAATTTAATTTTCTCTTGAAATTCGGTTTCCTCAAAGTAATGTTGATGCTGAAACTGATTTAAAGAATCAGGCTTGCTTCGATTCACCAGATCACATGCCAAGAAAAGAAATCACCAAATACAAGGGACTGTGACAATCATCGGCATCAATTTATCACTATTAAGTTATTTGTGCAAAATGTGGTTGTTCTAATAAGAAAAAGAAAAAAACATAACGTCGTTATTATGGATGTGCACGATACCGAGGTGAAAAGTTCAACGGAAACGCTCCTTTGTTGTGAATTCTACAAATGGATATATCATGAATTGTGCCGTAGATATGTTCAATATGCCACAGATATGCAAGCCGAAAACTTTCGATTGAAAAGGAAAGAAGGTTGCTTGGTTACAAACCGTGAATCCAATTAGAAAATTGTTCTAGCGAAATATTTAATGCAATTGTTGTGCATCAGACTGATTTGATAAAGTTGTGTATTGAAGATTTCTGTCAGTCCATATGTCAGCAGCAGCACTAGCATTTTTTAGTTTATCTCTAACTTATTTGTATGTTACTTCGTATTTGCTTCAGCACAAGCATGAAACAAGTTCTACAATTACTATTAGAACTGCCTTTTTGAAGTTCGCTTCCAAACGGTGAAGGCAGAAACAATGATGATGAGTTCATCTCCAATTCTTTTGTAAGGCGGTGAGAATTCTTTTCACTCTATTAGAAATGAATATAACGCACCTTTTAATTAAAGGTGGAATTAGATGTCCCATGCATAAAAAACCGCCCTCAAGTTTCTGTTGATTCTATTTGCACAATACCGAATGTACATTGATATTTACCGTACAAATGCATTTCATCAATGGAAAGAATAGGAAGATAATTTTAGAAACCTTCAATGTTTGGTCCAAATGCCCAGAAAGCCCTCAAAATTGAAGGTCGTCTATATGAATAACATTTCATGTATTCTTTTTCTATATTACACGAAGATCTTGTGACAAGTCATTGTATGACGATTCCCAGTCAAGAATATTAGCAATGTTTTAGAAGTATTTAAACTTGGACTATGTTTCCTACGTGTTGATTTTTCCATATATAAATGCGTATTTTAGAAGCATTAGCAATGTTAAAGTCATTATGTGAAAGATCAAGAGTTCATATGCCTAAAAAAATGATCGACAACGGAAGAATGAAGCGTTAAGAGACAGGTGAGAAAATGATTTGAAATGGAATTATAATCTTTATTGATATCCTATAACTATGATATTAATTTACATTTATTTAATTAGATGTAAATTATTTCACGTATATTTGTATGTATATGTATATATTATAATTCATTTAATTTAATTTATAAATTATTCAGTTTAACATTTATTATTCAAATTAAACATATCAAAATAGAAATTACTTTTCCATTTCATACAAGGTTACTTGAAAGTTAGAAGAACTATGTATAAAAAATTGTAGTCACGATCATTGTTGTCAAAAATCTTAAAATCCTACGATTTGAATTTCATTTCAAACCAAATCTCTCACTTTATGATTTAATTTAAATTACGATTCAAATCCCGCAAATACCACGGTTTAGGAAACATTAAATCCAATGAATATGTCAAACGATACTTATTTGGATCTACAATTCCAATACTAATCATTTTTAGAAAGAATACTTAGAACAAAAGACAAAACGATGCTTTTAATGTTTAAAAATAGACGTTGAAACATCAAAATCAATTCTTAAATGCGTACGAATTTTGGAATACAATTTTTTTAAATCCATGGTTTATGATTTAAATCCCGTTTCGATTTAAAGTTTGAATTTTACGATTTACGATTTGAATCTCATTTTGAAAACCTTGGGTATGGTCTTTCACCAGTATGATATTTTTTAGTAAGGATCATGGCCATCTTTAAAAAAAAATTGTCCATTGACAAATTTAAGAAACATATTGATGTTTCTCCTGAATGCCTAACACATACCCAGCTACCACACAATTGTGGTCTGAGACTCATATGCGCATTAATAAATCGATAACGAGGACCGCATTTTGTATGTCAAAAGGAAGATTGACAAGAAGTCTGGGAAGAAGGAATAATAGAGACATTGTTGTTAAAGAGATTATAAACTTTTTGGAATGAAAGTAAGAACAGATACAAATAAATTGTGAAAATGCATGTGATAAATTTCCAAAAAATAACTGTGCAAGTTTATCGCGTAAACGATGTGAATTTTTAGGACTGTGTCCAGTATACAAGGCCGCATTCCATGTAAGCTTAAGTAGAACAGGGGTAAGCTTAAGTATAAAGTGAGCCCTGGACAATGAAGTATTTGATAAACGTTGTTCCAGGGTAAATGCTAGTTCACGCAAGCTTATGTTAAACATAAGCCTATGTCTAATGCAATATAAGCCTACGACCAACTCAACATAAGCTAACGCTCAATTAATCATAAACATGAAAGGTGAAAATGCAAAAAATGCAACAACCATTTGTCCATGGTCAGACCCTCCTAAATTATGCTTGTGTCTTTATCCATTCATCAACAGTATTTAGTGTTCCCTTTTTACAATTTTTATGCCGGTCCTCAAAAAAATGACATTTAAAAAATACACCATATGTTTGCTTTTTTCAATATTTAAAATAAATAAATGTTACAGTCAAAACTTCCACCTACAACAAATACATGTGGATAAATATGTATTAGTTAAGCATAAGATCATCCATGTGCGTTGAAAGTACAGTCTTAATGTGTTCAACCATTTACCATTTGATTAGGTATGCAATAGAAAAATCTTAAAAACATGCGAAATAATCTGATAAACTTGAAAGTATACACATACTGGATTTCTTCAATATAGCTTGTTACATTTGAGACACGGTCGCAATGATTCAGTAGGGCCTAAGTGTTGTAACACGTCAACTTGAAACAATTTTCATATTGGCCAACTGTTCATTATAATATTCTACACTATGTTATAACTTATAAAATAATATTAAAGGGAAAGTCTATTCGAACACAAAATTTTGACATAAATTGAGACACAATGAATCTCCACCGTTAGATTGCCCCCTGAATTCCACCCCTCACATAAAGACAAACTGATCCAATGACTCAGGTTTTGTGTCTTTCTGTTTGTGTCAAATTTTGTGTCCCAATAGCCGTTCCCAATATTAAAATAGATACAAATCAAATTTAAAGATTTAAAGATTTCAAGCATTTGATAAATAACAATTCATGGGTTTCGTGACATAAAGCTGTAGATAGGCTTGAAGATTGGATGATATAAATATACCAAAATTATAGCATTGTAGGTATCATTACACCCGCTTTTAAACTGGGTTAAAGGGACTCTAGAAATGCTTAAAAGGGATGTGCTATGTTAATTTAATTAAAGGTTACTGAATAATTAGTCTCCCTTGTAATCAGATATAAGTTCCAAATTTAACCTCAACTTATAAATTGTTTAAACTCTAAATCATTTAGAAAATATTTAACATTACATTACATACCTTTTTATGTTCCGTTGTAAAACTTTGATCATACAAAATCTACTAGCAATAATTGATTTGATCCTAGACAATACTTAGTGAGTTAAAATCCTTATTTTTTTTTATTTTATTTTTTTATTTTTTTTTACAGCACAAACAAACATATGGCAAACAACTTTTCTCAAACCATTTTGTTCCATAGTATATTAAAGTAAATATGGTGGATTTGAGCTTGGTTAATATCTTTTATTTAGATTGCCCTTAAGAAAGATATAGAATGAATATAATTGTGAGGACTAATTAAAAATTGGTGGTAATGCTCTAGATCAATTAACATACTTTGATAAATACATCATGTCTGTAATCAAATTTGAATATGGTTCTTTTAAAATATGCCCATCTTCCAACTGTTTGAAGTCGGTTTAACAATCCCTTTTAATTGTCACATACCAATTGCCAACTACATTGTCAATTGACATTTCACACTATCAGCTGAGAATTTGCACAAATAGTGCAGTTATATTGCTAGTTCATTTATTACTGTTTCAGTGAAAATAAATTGCTCATGTACCTACACTGAATACTTACATCAAAGTTTCAATGGTTTAAAATTTGATTATATGTGATAAAGCTCGCACACCAATTAAAAAATGGTATTCAAAGATCAAGAGAGGTTAGTTAGCTGCTTGGCCAATTATCGCAGGATGCATTATGAATGTGTGTTATAATGACAATTGCCTTAGCAACTGATTTCTAAATGTAATTCCACTAAAACAAATGGAAGGAAAAACTAGCGTTTAACATTTTTCAAGCTAATTGCAATGGTAAAAATAGCACAAATGTCACTGAAATAAATAGCTCGAACCTTTATCAGCACGTAACTGACTAAAGCTGAGATACTGGGACGGATGCTCCAATTTATGATTCGTCCCAACGATAGCAGTCGAAGTAGCGGGAGATTCAAGGGTTTGAGTTGAAGATTTCTTTTGTACGTTTTTGGGTAGAATAAGTGGTTTTGGACTCGGATTTGTATCCCAAGAAGCTCGAATTCGTGATGCTGGCATTACCGCCATGGTTGCCACGGCCATAGTTCCCATTTTCGGATTTTGCTTCAGAGTGCTCGGACTTGCACGATAAGATGTTAGCACACAAACAGTGCTAAAGAACTTACGGGTCAGGCCTATTACGGTAATGTTAAATTTAGCAGCCATATTAATTTTATTTTTTTCACTATTTTAATGAATTTCAACCTTTATTTTTATTTTATTTTAAAGTTTATCATATTTTATGCACATGTTTATAAATTTACTAGGATGGTAATTCTTTTTTGCTTATTAACATCAAAGTTCAAGATTAACAAAATTATTATTTCATATTGTTGTAAATATCTTGTGATAAGATAAGTAAATTTTTAAGTTTAAATATTTATATAAATAGAGTTAGAATTAGTAAAAAAATATTTACCTTTTATTATTATCAAAATTTTAATGTGCTGATGTTTTAATAGCTTTATGTATCGTTAAATTTACCATTACCAGTCAATGGTTTACCAGTTTATCGGTATCTCAATGAATATTTTACCAACGGTAATGGTAAATTATTGGTATTCATTTTTGGCTTACCAATAGTATCGGTATGATAACGGTTTTCTCGTATTGGTAACAGTTACGATTATCATAACAACCCTACTTATGACTTATAGGTTATAACTTGATGTTTACTTATAACTTCACACCGAATACTTTAGTTTTAAATTAGTTCATGACTTCATGCTAATTTACTAATTATTTCACATCATTTTACATTTTATTTTTTTTTACTATTTTACGTTTTGGTATGAACATGCTAAAATTTGTACAATTATTTATATATAACGTAGCAATTAGTTTTAATTATTTTACATTTAAGTCCAAAACACATAACCCAAAACTTAAATTATTTAAATAAATTTGATTAATTAATATTTCTTACAAATACCCAAAACAAAACAAAAAACAGGAAAATAATGAAAAAATTAGACATAAGGACAAGAGGCCAAAAATTTAGCCATAATGACACTTTTTAGTGTAAAATAGAAAATGATGGTGGACCCCTTAATTCCTTGATTTATTGTAACACCCCGTAATTTTAACAACACTAAAGAGAACAAATTAAAGCATAATTAATTTAATATTCAGAATTAAGGAAAACGGACTGCACCATTGTGTTCGCCTCAGAATTCTGGTCAAAACAGACACCTGGTTTGCGTAAAATGGACACCTATGAAGAAGTTATGAAGGTTTGAAGTTTGTATACACGCAAGATATACATACATACATACATACATATATATATATATATATATATATATATATATATATATATATATATGGTCCAGAAATTCAAAGTCGCGTAGAAATGGGGAGGAGAGAATTTTCCCGCTCAGGGTATCGACCACTCAAGGGGTATGTCGACCCCATAAGGGGGGGGGGTCGACCTCCCTGCGGTAGATGAGGCAGATTATGGTTTTGGGTTCGACTATAAATATGGCCTCATTTTTCATGTTTTTGCACACCAAAAATAATGGAAAACTAGATGTTGTCTCTGCCCAGATCAAATCAAGCTTTTTTCTTCTTCTGCAATCAAGCTATTCAAGCTTAAAGATCTGTGACTCAACGCTGGCAATCCCTTCACTATTATTCTAGATCCAAACACTGTGAGTCCATATTAATTTTAGTTCTAAATGTTTAAAAGTAAAACTTACATGAATATAATTTGGATATATGCCTGTGACCATTTGAATCACATCAGATCTACTATAACTTGTTTATCTTTGTTATTCTGACATGATTATGAACTAGATCTGAACCTATACCTATTTATCATGTCATATCTGCCTTTGATTATAGATCTAATTCACTGTTTAGATCACTTTATACATGTTCTATTATGTTTATGGCCAAATCAGATCTGTTGTTAGTTAGACATCTAAATCATTGTTTAGATCACACCATGCCTGTCCCTATTATGATTAGAATCAGTTCTGTTATCATATGTTCATTAGATCTGTTCCTATATGCCTACATTGTCATTATGCCACTATATGTTTTATGCCTGTTTATGCCATTATATATCCATCATGTTAGTATAATCATCTTTGATTTATTCTCTCTATTTTTTCCCTTTTTATTTTTATATAGTCCGGTTACCTTCGAGCCTCGGCATGCCGTTGAAACATGTGAATGCGTTAGATTGGGAATGAGGGGAAAACATTGTATTGGGCATAACTTGTAATTGGGAATTTGGGCGTTACTTGAATAAAGAGTAATAATATTAATTTCGGGCATATGGTTCGTTATGAACATAACTTGGGAAAAGGGGCATGAAAACCTATAATGAGATAGGTAAATTTGGTTAATAATGAAAATGCCTAGGATTACAGTAATTAGAAACTGTAACCGTGCCTAGACACAAGGTTAGATTGCACATGTGGTGGAAGTCTGCCCGGAACCGCCCGGCATATCCAGTGATCACAAGTGGTGAAACTAATGTGAGGGGTCTAGGTGCACAAAGACGAGACGTGCTAAGATACGAGGTTAAGTCCGACTTGTGGAATAATTCTGCCCGGAACTAACTGGCATATCTAGCATCCACAAGTGGTAAACTTAATGTGGGAGGTCTAGCACATTATAACCATAAATGAATATGGCAATAAAGATAGGGATTGTATGAACATGAACCTGATTAAGGGTTAAGTAAACTTGTTTGAAACAGTGGGTGGGTTAAGTATATCTGGGGTTGGTGGGTAATATTTATATATATGGGCCTACAAACTTAACCTGTTGGGATTATGCAACTTTATGACACCGGTAGGTAGGCATAATCTATGGAAAACCTAGTAGTGGGGATGCAAGACAAAGGTGAGAGTTTTCATCATCTTGTGTGTGGGACCCGTTTCAGTCAGTAATCCATATATAGGTATCAAACGAGTACTACGAACTAGGTCGGAGTCGGGGCACGCTTACTAGGATGATTATAAGTGATCCAAAAGTGGGGACGGTGTCCGACGACGTGTTCCATCGGGGCCATGTGCGTGCATGACTTTGCTTGCTCGAGAAAATAAGATAATGTGTCATCAATAAATATGGTTATGCACATCCGGGAAATGAAGGGTTGCCACTTTAGGGAGTGATACACCCTACTGTAGGGCCAGCATAGGGTATCTACAGAGTAGGGAGCCGATCGATTAGGGTAGTAATTAGGGTACATTTAGACTCCGGTATGTTTAGGAGCCCATTTTACCCTCGGAGGTGATTCCAGAACATTGGGTTTCCTGTTGATTGTATGAGGTGAAAACCTCTCACTGGAAGTACACCTATGTCTACCATCTTATAGCTGTTGGGATCATCTCATTCTGGTTATAATAGTATCAGTGTAGGGAAATCGTTAGGGAAGCGCAATATACTCTATCATG
This sequence comes from Allium sativum, assembly GCA_030737875.1. Taxonomy (NCBI): domain Eukaryota; kingdom Viridiplantae; phylum Streptophyta; class Magnoliopsida; order Asparagales; family Amaryllidaceae; genus Allium; species Allium sativum. The sequence continues at coordinate 384,862,367 of CM060923.1, read as the reverse complement.
TTTATCCTTTTTACCTTGTCATACCCGCCTTTTATGATGTTATCTTTCTTATCCACCTTATATGCATGTCATGATACTTTTACTTGTTTTTATGCTAAAAGTAACTGGACTCACCAGACTTTATGTCTGACCCATTTTGTTTTCTCTTCTTTCTCTTCCGTTCCCCCCTCCCCAGGTTCTCAGGGTGGGAATATCCAAGCTTGATCAGGATTCTGCTATCGTCTTGTTTGGAGTTGCTTAGATGTATTGCTCAAGTTCCTTTTCAGCTATGGCTATGTTTCTTTTTGGGATTATGCTTCTTTTATTATTGTACTCTGATGTTTTAAGTACAAGACAGAAGTTTTAATAATGTACTAGGTTTATGAATTTCCAGACATATGATGTTTTGAACAACAATGCTTTATGATTAATAAAGTTTTTAAATTTCGCTGTTATTTTATATCTATCTTGTAATGTTTCTGTTTCTGTTTACCTTTAACGCTTCACGAAACTTAATGCATTCTCTTAATGAGTGACATTAACAGATGTGGGATGTCTTACTTGGTATCAGAGCTGAAGGTTAACAGATTAGATAAAAGTTTCTGAAAATTATTTTCAAAAAGGTTCTAAAAGAAAGCATTTTTTTTAAAAAGGTCTATTTTGAAAAACATATTCCCTAAAGTCACATGTAATATCTTTCGATCCTTTGTATGAATCCCTTTTCTTTTTAGCATGTCTGGGGAACCTAATTTCCATAGGGCGTTACGATACCAGGCTGGTTCCGTAGGTATCTAGAGGCCACGACGCCTGCCGGTGGTCAAGCTGACGTTCCTCCCCCTGTTGCACTCATTGTTCCTCCTCCTCCTCCTTCTCCGCATGTAGATAACTTCTCTAAGATCTGCAAAGATTTATGTGCTATGGAAGGGAAGCAGTTCCATAGAACCGAGACATTTGTAGAGGCAAGGAATTGGCTCAAGGAGACATAGGACTTGTTTGGAATTTTCGATGTGGACGATCGTAGAAAGATTCAGTTAGCCTCCTGGCTACTAAAATATGAAGCTTCGTTCTAGTGGGAAGTAACATAAGCGGGCATCCGGTGGAAACTTAGGATGATTTTAGGTAGAGGTTTGAAATGAAGTTTCTTTCTCAAGCTAAAAAAAAGCATGTAAATGGAAAGGTTCTTGGCGCTCAAGCGAGGAAACATGACTGTTAAAGAATATGTTAACAAATTCAACTAACTAGCAAGGTTTGGATTGGAACTGTTAGATACTCCACATAAGAAAACTTTGTGGTTTGTTAAAGGACTGAATGAACCCCTTCACGGGTTAGCTATTTCTCATATTCTAATGGGAGCAACTTTTGAAAAGGCTTGTTGATATGGCCTTGATGCATGAGGAAGACAAAAACGACAAGAAGGAAGTTAAGGTTGAGGAAACACAAAACAAGAAAGTATGGCCGAAGAAAGGACAACAACGACGACGACAATAGATGAAGGGAGGAAAGAATGACAAGGCTAAGGATAAGAGGAAGTGCCATAGTTGTGGACGCGAGGGTCACTTGGTAAAGGACTACAAAAGAAGGAAGAATACTTGCTTCAATTGTGGAGAGGTCGAACACTCTGCTAAGGAGTGCCCGAAGAAACAGGGACAAGGTCAAAGGGTAGGAGCTTCTGGAGGGTAGGTGCATGCTTTCGCAACCAGTGCTCCAGATAGAGGTGGAAAAGTTTCCATGGAAGGTTTGATTTCTCTTTCCAATTATCCTATTAGAACTCTTTTTGATTTTGGCGCTTCATATTCATTTATATCTAATTCTGTGGTTGAGTCTTTGCACCTAAATACTAGTATAGTAGTAGATCTCGTAGTTGTATCAGACCCCATTGGTGGTACGGCTCATTTGTCCATGATTTGTTGGGGTTTGAGAATATCTGTGTTAGGCGTCGAATTTGAGTTCGACGCATATGTGCTCGATTTTATGGGCTATGGTTTAATTATAGGGATGGATTGGCTAGCCACTGTGGTGCCATTCTGGATTGTGAAAGGAGGGTCGTTAGACTTTTGGCTTGCCATGATAGGACCCTCGATATTTCTTGTGACCCGCAAGGGTCTGTCATGCTTAGTTTCCTAGAGTCTCTTGATGCATCTATTGATGATCTGCAATCTGTGCCAGTAGTCCGTGACTATTCTGATGTTTTTAATGAGGTACGGGGCTTACCTACGAGGCGCGAGATCGATTTTTGTATATATTTAGTGGACAATACAAAGCCAGTTGCATTACCTGTGCACCATATGGCTCCAAGGGAAAGGAGGGAGCTTAGTAAGAAAGTAGGGGAGCTACTTGAGAAAGGGTTTATTAAGCGAAGCATATCTGAATGGGGTGCACTGGTGGTATTCGCAACCAAGGAGGATGGTTCACTTCGCTTATGTGTGGACTATAGGGAGTTGAATAAACTCACAAAGAAGAACAGGCACCCACTCCCGAGGATAAATGATCTGTTTGACCATCTTGTTGGTGCACTAGTATTCTCTTAGTTAGACTTGGCCATAGGGTTTCATCAGTTGAGAGTGGCCGATGACAGTATAGATAAAGCCGCTTTTAGGACTCTGAATGGCTTCTTTGAATGGCTAATTATGCATTTTGGGTTGAAAAATGCACCCGCCTATTTTGTTGATCTGATGAGTAGAGTTTTTCGGGAGTTTCTAAATAAATTTGTCGTGGTCATTGTTGGTGATATCTTGATCTTCTTAAAGAACGAGGAAGAGTATGCCCAACATTTGGGAGAAGTTTTGGAAACTCTCTGTGCGCATCAGCTTAAGGCAAAGTTCTCCAAATGCCATTTTTGGAGAAAAGAGGTGAGATTTCTAGGGCATGTGGTTTCTAAAGATGAGATAACAGTGGATCCTGCAAAGTGGTTGCAGTTCAGGATTGGCATATCCCAAAGAATGCAACGGAGGTAAGAAGTTTTCTGGAATTGGCAGGCTATTATAGGAAGTTCATTAAGGACTTTGCAAAGATATCAGCCCCACTCACCAGGCCGACGAAGAAGAATCAGACGTTCTCTTGGGATATAGATTGTGATGTTGCTTTCTAGCGATTGAAGAGGACTCTGACAATAGCCCCAGTCTTGACCTTACCCGATGGGAATAAAGTGTTTACAATATACACTGATGCATGTGGTACAGGGCTGGGTGCGGTTCTAATGCAAGAGGGAAAGGTAGTACATTATGGAGGTAGACGGTTAAGGGTTCATGAGAAGAACTACCCTACCCTCGACTTAGAGCTAGCTGCCATAGTATTCGCACTTAAGACGTGGCGTCATTATTTGCTTGGAGAGAAGTTCGAGTTGTACACCGATCATAAATCTCTCAAGTACTTGTTCTCGCAAAAGGATCTTAATTTAAGGCAACAAAGGTGGATGGAGTTTCTAGCTTCTTGTGGTTTCGAGATTGCTTATACCCCTGGCAAAGGTAATGTGGTGGAGACGCACTGAGTAGGTAGAGGATAGCCTTAAGTCCTCTGTTTGTGGAGAGGAAAAGCTTGGAGTTCATATCGACTTTTGACTTTAGACCCTCCACCGAGTTTTTGCTTGGTTTGTTTGCATCACTTGAGATACAACCTACTCTTATGGATCATATAGGAGCTTCACAGCGAGATGATCCACAGATTTCAGACATCTTGGATAGGCTCAGTAAAGGGGAGACTTCCAGTCACCTCAGTATATATTCCATAGATGATAAAGAGTGGTTGCGACGAGATGGAAGGCTTTGTGTGTCCCCAAACTGGGAGTTTGTTAAAAACAACCCTAGAGGAAGCCCATCATTCTAAAATAACTATTCATCCAGGAGGTGATAAGATGTATAGAGATATGAAGAGGGTTTTCTTTTGGGCTGGGATGAAGAAAGATGTTGTAGAGTTTGTATCTCAATGTTTGGTTTGTCAGCAAGTCAAAGCTGAGCAAAAGAAGCCCAATGGTTTACCTCATCCTTTGGAGGTTCCACAGTGGAAATGGGAGAGCGTCTCTATGGATTTCATAGATGGGTTGCCTAGATCGAAGAAAGGCAATACCAATATTTGGGTTGTAGTAGACAGACTCACTAAGAGTTCTCATTTCATTCCGGTTAAGAGCAAGTGGATGGCAGCTTGGTTGGCAGCATTTTATGTCCGTAAGATAGCCTGTCTTCATGGGGTTCCTTCCAGCATCGTAAATGATCGTTACGCCATTTTCACTAGTGAATTTTGGAGGAGCTTGCAAGAAGCATTAGGTACATAGTTGTGTTTGAGCACGCCGCCTCCGCTAAAGCTTTGATCTTTGTTAGGTGAGTGTAACACCCCGCCTCCGCTAGGGTCACTCGCAAGGGAATGCACTAGCTTTAGAGGGGCATTATTGGTAAACATGCACAGAAATATCACAAGACAGAACATATAAAATAGCGGAAGTAAAATCAAACTTTCATAACATGAATAAATAAGGTCTAAAGCCTTTTACATCAGAGTACATCAAAACCTGTCTTGCAATAGTAAAGAAGCATAAAGACTTTTTCATAAATTATTCCCCAAGTAAAAACAGTAAAGTAGCCATAGCCAAGAAAAGTCCAAGCCATCCATGATGACCTTCAAGCAGAAGAGGTCCGAACTAAACAACAGTATTTCCTCCCTGTAACCTGGGGGGAAACGGAAGAAAAGAGGCGAAACAAAACGGGTCAGTCAAAAAGACTGAGTAAGCCCTATCTACTATTAGTATAAAAACTAGTAAAGTTAGCTGACATGAGAAACTGAGATGAACATAAGCATGATAACAAGATAGATAAGCTAAATCAAAATAACAGGATGAACTACTGAACTCAGATAAACTAAGGTGTCATGATAAATTACGATATCAAGATAAAACAAGGTATCACGTCGTCAGGTTTCTATCAAGTATAATATCCCAAGATATCTATCAAGTCTAACGTCCCATGGTATCTATCTGCTCTGCACCTACCGTACTAGTATCCCAACCGTATCATGTGTTATCCATGAATGGCCCTTACTCAAAAGTCGTATAATGGTCCATGTCAACCTAATATGCCGCATATATAGGTTACTCAACTCGTATGTTCCTTCCCATGTAAATGTTCAGTCCCTTGCCGTAGACCATACGGGCTTTCCCATGAGATTCTATATTACTTCAACATAGTTCCATGATCCTTAAGATCGGTTTGGACTGTTACCCTAAACCTAGCTAGGGTCTTCCAACATGAATTATCGTTTGTACAACTAGGACTTATGCTACCTAGGGCTACTAGGGATTATGCTTACCTATTGCACGTTTTCGTATCTCGGTTTTTGTTCAACCACCCAGGGCCAATAGGATTTACGCTAACTGTCAACCGCGCCCTTTTTCCCACGCATTCATCGTGAATCGTTTTTCCATGACTGTATGCACATGTATCACATCGTGCCATCCGAGTCCTGTCACAGGGCAAATCAAGAAGTACAGTACTCGGTCGGGAGCTTTAGATTTATCTGCCGATGCAGATGCTAAGGTCTGTTTTTCCTATACGTGGCTATGGTCCCACGAGACCACTCCCTCAACTAGCGAAAGACAAGACAGGATAAATCCTGTATGAGAACACAACACTGGCCAACCCACATCCAAGCCTTACCGCAACCATAATTAGATAGCAATTATGGTCTTTTGGGTGTTCTCTGCCTTTCCGTACGTACACGCTTGACCAAAGATGGTAGGTAGTCTGACGAAATGCTATCTAGGGTTCGACCGTGTATCGTCGACTATCCCCTATCCATCCCCGTCTTTAGGTCGCTCGTATAGCAACCAAGGCATACTCTTGGTTCTTTTAACGCAGACCTTAACCTCTCATGAGCCTAGTATGATCACCTGGCAGCTCATAGAGGGATACCAAGAATATCCTCACGTTCCCCGAAGCCGATGCTTCGTTACCCAGTTCGCTGGAGCCTTTATCCAAATCAGATACTTGCTCCTACTCGTATACTTAAACGATGACCTGCCGTATTAGGTTACTCATCTATCTATGAACTGGTCTAAACTTCCTTGACTAAGAATCATTACTTAGTTATTCTTCAACTAAGGTTTACCACTTAGCCTTATTCCCGCTATCCTTGTTAACTACGGTTATCCACCTAATCCTCAGAACTAGGGTTTACATAATGGATTAAGTGTCACTTAAGTTCATGACTTAACCCGTCTACAAATCATGTCAAAATTGGCTAAGTATCCAAGTTCAAGACTTAACCCTACAAACCATGTTCAAGTTTGTTAATTATATTAAGCAATTCCCGACTTAACCTCGTCCAAATCATTCTAGATTGGTTAAGTATATATTAACTTGACCCTATCAATTTACTTAGTCAAATCGGTCAAGTGTATTCAGATGATTCGTGACTTAGCCTTATCATGTTTTCACGTTATATTGGTTAAGTATTGGTTAACTTAACCACATCAAATTAACGAGTTAGATTGGTTAAGTATAGGTCACTTAACCATATCAAATTAACGAGTTAGATTAGTTAAGTGTTTAACCTAACCCCATTAAACTACCAAGTTGGATTAATTAGGTCTAGGCTAACTTAATCCCATTCAATTACCATGTTTAGACTAGTTGAGTCTAATCTTAACCCATCCATTAACTGTATTCTTCGGTTAAGTGTCATTAAGAAAACTTACTTAACCTTACCAAATTATCGTGTTGGATTGATTAAGTGTTGGTTAACTTAATCCTCGTCCACTAGTCGTATAAAAATGGTTAAGTGTCATTAAGCAAATCAATTTACTTAACCTACCCAACCTTGTCATGTTTTGTTAAGTATCATTAGCCTAATCAAATTACTTAACCCATTTGTCCATGTCATATTTGGTTAAGAGTCATTAATCAAATTAACTTAACCCTATCATGTGGCATTAATTACTTAATGCACCTCAACCTCTCACATTAGACTTTGTTGTGGTTACTAGTTAAGCCGGTCGGTTCCGGGTAGCTTTACACCACAACTTGGTCTAACCTCGGGTTCAAGCACAACATGACCAACTTCTCACATTGGGTCCTATTGTTTGCAACTACTAGTTAGGCCGGTCGGTTCCGGGTAGCTTTATGTTGCAAACTCAACCCAACCTCGAGTTGGTCACACTTATATTTTCTAAGTGTCATGTCCATTATTTTTCCAAAACATATTACAAGTTTTCAAGAATTTGGGTAGACCTAACTCAATAGGTAAATTCCCAACGGGTAGACCTAACTTAATAGGTAAATTCCCAATCTTATGTTTTCAAGCATACTTACATGTCAACTTCCATGTTATATTTCAAGTCATGTTTTCAAGTATAAACACATGTCATATTTAACGTTACATGTTGTCATGTTTATACCCATTTACCCAAATCATGTTCATGTCGTTATGTTTTCCCATAATGTGACCCCAATGCTTTTAAACTCGCATAATGGATTCAAAGAAGGAACTTGTCAAAGGCATGACAAAAGGGGGTATAAAGCCACCAGTTGAACATGGTGGCAAATGAGACATAATGTGTTCATTAACTTGCATGTTACATTCTTAAGCCTCAAAAACATGCATAAACCCAAAATTGGCACATAAGCGAATCATGGTGACAAAAGACATGGAATGATGACTAGTAACTCGCATATATCATCATATAAGGGTTATGACTTCATATGCAAGTTGACATAAAGGTTATGAGGGTTCTCATGTTGCATAATGCAACATTTCAACATAAAGGTTGTAGCTTTTAACCCACAAGATCAAGATAATGACTTCATAAACTTGCATGACATGATAGCATGTATCATTCTCAATGATCAAACCCAAACTTGCAACATGAACATTTAACTTCATAGTTAATATCTAAGAGTAGGAAAAGGGCTTACATTGCTATGAAGGCACAAATCGATTAAGTTAAAGATTGAGACAACGCCTATGCATGCCATCATCCAAAAACCCAAAGATGAAAGCTCTAAATCAATAAAAACCCCATCTTTATGAACAAAGATCAAAGCTTTAGCCTTGAAATCAACTTGAGAAGCTCTCATACTAACATAGGAACTCTCTAACACTCACCTAATCATGAAACCTCTCATAGGAATTTACTTAGGAATTTTAGAATGAGAGTGGAGGCCATGAGAGTGAAAATTTTGCCATAGTTTAGTTGCAAGAATGAATAATGAGGGTTTAGGGGTAGGTTAGAGGGTTATTTATAGAGATTAGGAGTGATTAGGACCTTAGGATTAACCCTAGGATCAACCTGAACCGTCAGATTTCAAACCAGGCCCAAAAACCTAGCCAAGACAGGAAATAGGTGCACCAGGAAAAACTGCCCGGCTGGACCAAGTCGACAGGGCTGTCGACTTGGGTCCAACCAAGTCGACTCCCAAGTCGACAGGGCTGTCGACTTGGGTGCTCTGGCGGGAATTTTCCCGCCTGGCCTAAATTTCCAAATTCAAGTTTGAATTTGAAATCTGTTTTTACTTTGAAATTTTCTGAAAACTTCGTTGGGCCTTAATCGGGTCATACGGACTCCGATTTTCGAAAACTCGGACTCTATTTCGCGTATTTTTCCGAGACGAACGCAATGGCATAGCCCGTTTTACTTGATTCAGAATTTAAAATTAAATTCTGCCTTGATTCTCGTCTTAATCATGTTATCGAAATACGGGTTGTTACATTCTCCCCTCCTTTTAGGATTTCGTCCCCGAAATCTCCAAGTTAGGAAGAACATATCCTACCATCCATCATTCATCTACTCAAAACATCATCCACAAGCAACCATTGTCCTTAGATGATTTCTAATGCTGTATGAATATATGCAAAACGTGTGTGTACATGTTCCTTAGCTAATGCTAATGATCAGGCCTGAATAATCTTTCTAATGCAAAATATGTATAGTGCCATGAATCCAGCATGTATGCAAATAATCCTAGTCATATGGATACTATATGCGTGCACAATCATTCATTCATATGCAACAACCGCATGATAATACATTCGATTTCATCCATAAACAATTATAAATACTCGTGCATATGCAATATGAAATGTGACCGAGTCGAGCTAGTATCTAATGTGTATTCGCGCATCCACGAGCAACCACTTGCAACCACTTGCAACCATATCAATCATAACATGTTTCAAATACATGTTTACATCCATAGGGTTCTACCTAGGATTCCCTGAAACAGGGTCGAGAAAATAAACAAGACAAACTCCTTACGGGGTTTGTAACAGAAAATAGGACCGAGAGGATGTCCACAAAAGATAGCCTATAAGTAAGCTCTACAGAAAACAGGGATCAAGGATATACTCCCAAAAGAGATATCATGCGCGTATCTAGTCTTTGACCATCAAAGTCGTATTTCCTTGAGCTTAATTCCATTGTGCCTTGACCATCTTTTAACTTCGCGATTTCGTAGCTTCTTATTTCCTGTTTCCATAACATGAGCTGGAACTCATTTCTTCGTCGCCTCTCGTTCCACTTGCACTTATCCTTTTTCTAGAATACTTGGCGCAAACATGACTGCGTACTCATGATCTCATGCAAGCTTTCCAAAATTCACTAATGAATCTTGGATCTCGTTTATATACTATAAGGTATTCCATGTAGAAGAACTTTCTCTTGAAAGTAAACAGATGTCAACCAGGTTATCATGCGCACTTACTAGGATGATCTCTATAACCCATGCATAAATGAAGTAAACCATCCGTCTTATTGGCGAACACCACTCGATCGGGCTTCAAATTTCCAATAAAGGCATCAAGGGATTCTAAGTAACTAGTCATGACAGAACCTCAAAAAGGTTACATGATACTTCGAGGGTATTACCAAGGCTAGTCAAGAGTCTAACTACCCTCCTATCAAAACCGAGAGTGGCACCCCTTACTGGATAACCACTTCATCCCTAGAATCCATCCATAGCTTATAAACATAAGCATTATTTCCAAACTCAACACTTGGCATAGACATTCTCAAATCCAAACAAGTCATGTATAAATGGACTGATTCTCCAATAGGACTTGAGACAAAAATGGGATTCTCTATTACGCTAGTACTTAAGGTGCAGAGACTCAACTATCGAAGCAGACTTAAATGATACGATGATCAAAACAAAGTCCTAACGGGATGATAGAGAAGAAAAGCTAAACCTTTAACAAGATCGTTACCCTCCTTCCGAGGTACCCTAGAAATAAGAGCATACTATTGCCCTCCCGATGATCTTGTCCTTGTCCCATGATACTTAACTATCCGCCCCGTTTCACCATGCCAAAGGTACTCTCTCGTCATGGGTTTCATTGTTCATCTTTCTCTCTCGTTCTGGGGTGAGCCATACCAACAAGTTGCTCATCCTTAAGCTCGTATCCTTTATCCTCTTTCTCACTATCCTTTCTTATAACGCGACCACTGGTCTCTCGAGAACCACCTCCATCGTATGGAAAGCACTTTCGTAGATAGAAAAGACTAGTCGCAGTTAAAACCACTGTGACTACAGATGGAGGAAGGAAAGGAAAAGAGATTCAATTAAGGAAACAAGGATAGTGCTAATGGCCTTTGGGGAATAGCCTTTTTCTTTTAAAAGAAAATTTTCTTGAAAAAAAAATGCTTCTTTGTAAACGATTTTCAAATAGTTTTCAGAAGGTCTTTAAAAACTTTTGCCCAGTCTGGTAACCTTCTGCTCTGATACCACGTGTAACACCCCGCCTCTGCTAGGGTCACTCGCAAGGGAATGCACTAGCTTTAGAGGGGCATTATTGGTAAACATGCACAGAAATATCACAAGACAGAACATATAAAATAGCGGAAGTAAAATCAAACTTTCATAACATGAATAAATAAGGTCTAAAGCCTTTTACATCAGAGTACATCAAAACCTGTCTTGCAATAGTAAAGAAGCATAAAGACTTTTTCATAAATTATTCCCCAAGTAAAAACAGTAAAGTAGCCATAGCCAAGAAAAGTCCAAGCCATCCATGATGACCTTCAAGCAGAAGAGGTCCGAACTAAACAACAGTATTTCCTCCCTGTAACCTGGGGAGGAAACGGAAGAAAAGAGGCGAAACAAAACGGGTCAGTCAAAAAGACTGAGTAAGCCCTATCTACTATTAGCATAAAAACTAGTAAAGTTAACTGACATGAGAAACTGAGATGAACATAAGCATGATAACAAGATAGATAAGCTAAATCAAAATAACAGGATGAACTACTGAACTCAGATAAACTAAGATGTCATGATAAATTACGATATCAAGATAAAACAAGGTATCACGTCGTCAGGTTTCTATCAAGTATAATATCCCAAGATATCTATCAAGTCTAACGTCCCATGGTATCTATCTGCTCTGCACCTACCGTACTAGTATCCCAACCGTATCATGTGTTATCCATGAATGACCCTTACTCAAAAGTCGTATAATGGTCCATGTCAACCTAATATGCCGCATATATAGGTTACTCAACTCGTATGTTCCTTCCCATGTAAATGTTCAGTCCCTTGCCGTAGACCATACGGGCTTTCCCATGAGATTCTATATTACTTCAACATAGTTCCATGATCCTTAAGATCGGTTTGGACTGTTACCCTAAACCTAGCTAGGGTCTTCCAACATGAATTATCGTTTGTACAACTAGGACTTATGCTACCTAGGGCTGCTAGGGATTATGCTTACCTATTGCACGTTTTCGTATCTCGGTTTTTGTTCAACCACCCAGGGCCACTAGGATTTACGCTAACCGTCAACCGCGCCCTTTTTCCCACGCATTCATCGTGAATCGTTTTTCCATGACTGTATGCACATGTATCACATCGTGCCATCCGAGTCCTGTCACAGGGAAAATCAAGAAGTACAGGACTCGGTCGGGAGCTTTAGATTTATCTGCCGATGCAGATGCTAAGGTCTGTTTTTCCTATACGTGGCTATGGTCCCACGAGACCACTCCCTCAACTAGCGAAAGACAAGACAGGATAAATCCTGTATGAGAACACAACACTGGCCAACCCACATCCAAGCCTTACCGCAACCATAATTAGATAGCAATTATGGTCTTTTGGGTGTTCTCTGCCTTTCCGTACGTACACGCTTGACCAAAGATGGTAGGTAGCCTAACGAAATGCTATCTAGGGTACGACCGTGTATCGTCGACTATCCCCTATCCATCCCCGTCTTTAGGTCGCTCGTATAGCAACCAAGGCATACTCTTGGTTCTTCTAACGCAGACCTTAACCTCTCATGAGCCTAGTATGATCACCTGGCAGCTCATAGAGGGATACCAAGAATATCCTCACTGTAACACCCCACCTCCGCCAGGGTGGCTCTTGCAAGCAACTCTGACTTTGGTGGGGCGTTTTAAAACAAGGTAAACATGCATAATGATATAACAAGGCAGGACATGACATATATATATATATGTAAATAAACAGAGTAAGTAGATAGATAAAACAGCGGAAGAATTTTAAACCATTTCAAAAACAAGTCTGCTACATCATAATGTCAATTTCCCAAATAAACAAGTCTAGTACATCAAATAACATCATCTGAAACTGAAAAGGAAAACATAAAAGTAGCTATCCCCAAAGTGGAAAAACCATAGCGAGCTCAAGTCCAAAGCATACATGAGCTATCCAAAAAAGCAGCTAAGATCCAAGCTAGGCTCCTGTATTCCCTCCCTGAGAACCTGGGGGGGGGGGAAACGGAAGAAAAGAGGTGAAAGAAAACAGGTCAGTCAAAAAGACTGAGTAAGCCCTGCTACGATCAGTCTATAAACTAATAAAGTTAACAGTATGATGGAAACTGAGATGATCATAGATAACAACATACTGGCATGATAAATTAACTATAAGATAGATAGAGGTGTCATCGCATAAACAAGGTTAAGTTCTGCACCACGGTGTACTAGCAAACCAACATAACAGGTATTGATCCCTTGGCCCAAGCTTTTACCCAATAACATGAAGTGACCTTAATATAAGGTCCAACCAAACGGTCTAGTCGATCGGCTCCCTATAAGCCTAACACGTCAAGTGTTGGTGTCCATACGGCCCACATATGGATGTAGTCAGACTGTGCTGGGTCCACCTTCGGGTGTCAACCCCAGACACCGAAGCAATAGTGCACAGTCTAAGCCTACTGGTACCCGTGCCTCGAGTTTGTCCAATACCGGATTACGTGCACGTCCGTAGCCCGCCTGGACCCGCACCGCTGTACCACTCAGCCGTCGCTTTGGTCGCTTACATCAGTCCAGTAATCGTGCCCCGCCCTAGCCCAGCCTCTAGGGTTGTGATGATACCAAACTGGGATTACTGCTGGAACAGACCACGTTGCTAGGGTTTCCTAAGAGGGTTAAGTGCGATTTAACCCTTTACTAATCATGGATTAAATTGGTTAAGTGTAACCGACAGTTCACAACTTAACCCCATTTCAATCCCTCAAACCCCCAAATGGATTAAATTGGTTAAGTTTAACCGACAGTTCACAACTTAACCCCATTTCAATCCCTCGAATCCCCAAATTGGTTAAGTATTAGTGGGCCATGACTTAACCCTAATCATGAGGCATTAATTAATTTAATTGTGCCTTAACCTCTCACATTAGACTTTGTTGCGGTTACTAGTTAAGCCGGGCGGGTCCGGGTAGCTTTACACCACAACTTGGTCTAACCTCGGGTCCAAGGTACACATGACCAACTTCTCACATTGAGTCCTATTGTTTGTAGCCACTAGTTAAGCCGGTAGGTTCCGGGTAGAATTACGCTACAAACTCAACCCAACCTCGAGTTTGCCACACTTATGTTTCCTAAGTGTCATGTCCACTTTATTTCAAAACATAATTACAAGTCAACAAATACTTGGGTAGACCTAACTTAATAGGTAAATTCCCAAGGGGTAGACCTAACTTAATAGGTAAATTCCCAATCTTATATTTTCATGTATTTTAAGTTTACCCAAACCCCCCAACATCATTCTATCGCTTACATATTCGTAACAACGCATAAAGGATAGGAAGAGGGAACTTGGCATAACATACATGATGAACTTGCATATCACAACAAACATGCATAACATGTTAGACTTGCATAACTTAGCATAGTGAACTTGCATATTACCATAAATATGCATAACATGTTAAACTTGCAAATCATGGCATAGTGAACTTGCATAAACATGCATAACTCAATCACGGCATAGTGAACATGCATAACTCAATAAACTTGCAAATCATGGCATAGTGAACTTGCATAAACATGCATAACTCAATAAACTTGCAAATCATGGCATAGTGAACTTGCATAAACATGCATAACTCAATAAACTTGCAAATCATGGCATAGTGAACTTGCATAAACATGCATAACTTGTTAAACTTGCAAATCATGGCATAGTGAACTTGCATAAACATGCATAACTTGTTAAACTTGCAAATCATGGCATAGTGAACTTGCATAAACATGCATAACTTATCAAACATGTGTAACATAGCATAGTGAACTCGCATAAGCATGCATAACTTATTAAACATGCATAACATAGCATAACGAACTCGCATAAGCATGCATAACTTATTAAACATGCATAACATAGCATAGTGAACTCGCATAAGCATGCATAACTTATTAAACATGCATAACATAGCATAACGAACTCGCATAAGCATGCATAACTTATTAAACATGCATAACATAGCATAGTGAACTCGCATAAGCATGCATAACTTATTAAACATGCATAAATCCCAACTTTCATCACATATTAACTTTAGAGTTCCTAAAATGAAGGTAAGAGGGCTTACAACGCTTATGCGAACTCAAATGAGTATAGCAAATGTAAGAAACCCCTTATGCAACAAAATAAAACCCCAAAATGCAAGCAAACTTGATCAAGACTCCTCCTTTATGATGATAATAGAGAAACAAGACTTTAATGCAAGTTAAGGAGGATCATACAAGCCTAAATATACTTGTATGCATGGAAATCTCTTAGGAATTTGTTTAGGAATTGTATGAAGAGAGTGGAGGCCATGAGAGGATGGATTTTGACATAGTTTAGTTGCTAGAATGAATAATGAATGATTTAGAGTAGGTTAGGGTCTTATTTATAGATTAGGCTAGTGATTTAGACCATAGGATTAAACCCTAGTTCCAATCTCAGCCCTCTAAACCGAATCTGGCCCCCAAGCTCAACATAACCAAGCCCAGATCAGAAATGGTGCGCCAGGCAAAACTGCCCGGCCACCCCGTGTCGACAGGGCTGTCGACAGGGCAGTCGACACCCTTAGACCCCTGTCGACATGCCTGTCGACATGGGGGTCTTGGCGGGAGTTTTCCCGCCTGACGCCAGTTAGCCCTAATCCTTGTTTTTAATTTAAAATTTAAATCTGTTTTTAACATGGAAATTTCTGAAAACTTCAATGGGCCTTAACTGGGTCATACGGACTCCGATTTTCGAAAACTCGGACTCAATTTCGCGTATTTTTCCGAGACGAGCGCAATGGCACAGCCCGTTTCCCTTAATTCAGATTTTTGAATTAAATTCTGCCTCGATTTATGTTATAACAGGTTATTGAAAATACGGGTTGTTACACTCACGTTCCCCGAAGCCGCTGCTTCGTTACCCAGTTCGCTGGAGCCTTTATCCAAATCAGATACTTGCTCCTACTCGTATACTTAAACGATGACCTACCGTATTAGGTTACTCATCTATCTATGAACTGGTCTAAACTTCCTTGACTAAGAATCATTACTTAGTTATTCTTCAACTAAGGTTTACCACTTAGCCTTATTCCCGCTATCCTTGTTAACTACGGTTATCCACCTAATCCTCAGAACTAG
Source organism: Allium sativum (assembly GCA_030737875.1). NCBI lineage: Eukaryota > Viridiplantae > Streptophyta > Magnoliopsida > Asparagales > Amaryllidaceae > Allium > Allium sativum. Next base: position 384,846,547 of record CM060923.1, on the reverse strand, counting down.
GGTTTACATAATGGATTAAGTGTCACTTAAGTTCATGACTTAACCCGTCTACAAATCATGTCAAAATTGGCTAAGTATCCAAGTTCAAGACTTAACCCTACAAACCATGTTCAAGTTGGTTAAGTATATTAAGCAATTCCCGACTTAACCTCGTCCAAATCATTCTAGATTGGTTAAGTATATATTAACTTGACCCTATCAATTTACTTAGTCAAATCGGTCAAGTGTATTCAGATGATTCGTGACTTAGCCTTATCATGTTTTCACGTTATATTGGTTAAGTATTGGTTAACTTAACCACATCAAATTAACGAGTTAGATTGGTTAAGTATAGGTCACTTAACCATATCAAATTAACGAGTTAGATTAGTTAAGTGTTTAACTTAACCCCATTAAACTACCAAGTTGGATTAATTAGGTCTAGGCTAACTTAATCCCATTCAATTACCATGTTTAGACTAGTTGAGTCTAATCTTAACCCATCCATTAAATGTATTCTTCGGTTAAGTGTCATTAAGAAAACTTACTTAACCTTACCAAATTATCGTGTTGGATTGATTAAGTGTTGGTTAACTTAATCCTCGTCCACTAGTCATATAAAAATGGTTAAGTGTCATTAAGCAAATCAAGTTACTTAACCTACCCAACCTTGTCATGTTTTGTTAAGTATCATTAGCCTAATCAAATTACTTAACCCATTTGTCCATGTCATATTTGGTTAAGAGTCATTAATCAAATTAACTTAACCCTATCATGTGGCATTAATTACTTAATGCACCTCAACCTCTCACATTAGACTTTGTTGTGGTTACTAGTTAAGCCGGTCGGTTCCGGGTAGCTTTACACCACAACTTGGTCTAACCTCGGGTTCAAGCACAACATGACCAACTTCTCACATTGGGTCCTATTGTTTGCAACTACTAGTTAGGCCGGTCGGTTCCGGGTAGCTTTATGTTGCAAACTCAACCCAACCTCGAGTTGGTCACACTTATATTTTCTAAGTGTCATGTCCATTATGTTTCCAAAACATATTACAAGTTTTCAAGAATTTGGGTAGACCTAACTCAATAGGTAAATTCCCAACGGGTAGACCTAACTTAATAGGTAAATTCCCAATCTTATGTTTTCAAGCATACTTACATGTCAACTTCCATGTTATATTTCAAGTCATGTTTTCAAGTATAAACACATGTCATATTTAACGTTGCATGTTGTCATGTTTATACCCATTTACCCAAATCATGTTCATGTCGTTATGTTTTCCCATAATGTGACCCCAACGCTTTTAAACTCGCATAATGGATTCAAAGAAGGAACTTGTCAAAGGCATGACAAAAGGGGGTATAAAGCCACCAGTTGAACATGGTGGCAAATGAGACATAATGTGTTCATTAACTTGCATGTTACATTCTTAAGCCTCAAAAACATGCATAAACCCAAAATTGGCACATAAGCGAATCATGGTGACAAAAGACATGGAATGATGACTAGTAACTCGCATATATCATCATATAAAGGTTATGACTTCATATGCAAGTTGACATAAAGGTTATGAGGGTTCTCATGTTGCATAATGCAACATTTCAACATAAAGGTTGTAGATTTTAACCCACAAGATCAAGATAATGACTTCATAAACTTGCATGACATGATAGCATGTATCATTCTCAATGATCAAACCCAAACTTGCAACATGAACATTTAACTTCATAGTTAATATCTAAGAGTAGGAAAAGGGCTTACATTGCTATGAAGGCACAAATCGATTAAGTTAAAGATTGAGACAACGCCTATGCATGCCATCATCCAAAAACCCAAAGATGAAAGCTCTAAATCAATAAAAACCCCATCTTTATGAACAAAGATCAAAGCTTTAGCCTTGAAATCAACTTGAGAAGCTCTCATACTAACATAGGAACTCTCTAACACTCACCTAATCATGAAACCTCTCATAGGAATTTACTTAGGAATTTTAGAATGAGAGTGGAGGCCATGAGAGTGAAAATTTTGCCATAGTTTAGTTGCAAGAATGAATAATGAGGGTTTAGGGGTAGGTTAGAGGGTTATTTATAGAGATTAGGAGTGATTAGGACCTTAGGATTAACCCTAGGATCAACCTGAACCGTCAGATTTCAAACCAGGCCCAAAAACCTAGCCAAGACAGGAAATAGGTGCACCGGGCAAAACTGCCCGGCTGGACCAAGTCGACAGCCAAGTCGACAGGGCTGTCGACTTGGGTCCAACCAAGTCGACTCCCAAGTCGACAGGGCTGTCGACTTGGGTGCTCTGGCGGGAATTTTCCCGCCTGGCCCAAATTTCCAAATTCAAGTTTGAATTTGAAATCTGTTTTTACTTTGAAATTTTCTGAAAACTTCGTTAGGCCTTAATCGGGTCATACGGACTCCGATTTTTGAAAACTCGGACTCTATTTCGCGTATTTTTCCGAGACGAACGCAATGCCATAGCCCGTTTTACTTGATTCAGAATTTAAAATTAAATTCTGCCTTGATTCTCGTCTTAATCATGTTATCGAAATACGAGTTGTTACAGTTGTGTTTGAGCACCGCTTATCACCCACAGACTGATTGACAGACAGAAAGGGTGAACAGATTTCTTGAGGATCTTTTAAGGTTGTGTATCCTAGACTTCGGAGGGACTTGGGAATAGCATCTTCCTTTAGTAGAGTTTGCCTACAATAATAGTTACCAAGCTAGCATTGACATGGAACCCTTCGAAGCATTGTACGGACGACCCTGTAGGTCACCAACTTGTTGGTGGGAATCTACAGAAAGACTACTACTTGGACCAGATATGGTTAGAGAAACGTCCGAGAAGATTGATCTTATTGGACGACGAATGAAGACTACTCAAGATAGGCATAAATCCTATGCAGATAAGAGAAGGACTGACATTGAATTTGAAGTGGGAGACATGGTTTTTATTAAGGTGTCACCTTTGAGGAATGTGGTTCGCTTCAGATCTATAGAGAAATTGGCACCAAGATTTGTAGGGCCATTTCCCATAACAGAAAGGATTGGCCAAATGGCCTATAGAGTAAAGCTACCAGAAAAGCTATCTGGCGTTCATGATGTTTTCCATATTTCTCGTTTGCGGAAGTGCTTGCATGATACCGCGGAAGTAGTAGAGCCGAGTATATTGGAAGAAGTAGAGGTGGAACGGGAGGCGATAGTCAAGTTCCTACTCGTATTCTTGGATCAGAAGTTAAGAAGCTACGCAATAGAGAGGTCAAGTTGATGAAAGATCCGTAGGGAGATAACCCAGAGCAACTTGGGTGACTGAAGACAAGATTCGTGCTTCGTACCCTTTTCTTTTCAAGGGTATGTTCTTAACTTCATGTCCAAAGCTTTTATTTATGCTTGTTTCTATCATTTAAAATATATCCTATCGATCGAATCTTCGACCTTTAGGTAGGAATCCCATAGATGTAAACATGTGTTTGAGACATGTTATGTTTGATGGATGCAAATGGATGCAAGGTTTTGCTAGTGGTTGCTCGTGGATGCATATACACACAGATTAGGCACTAGATCGACTCAATCACTCTCATACTGCATATGAATGTGTGTGCATTTTTCTTCTTTTAATGGATGAAATTGAGTGTATCATCATATGGATGTTGCGTTTGGATGGATGATTGCGCACACATATAGAACTTACATGTTATAATAGGATTGTTGCGTACAAGTTGGATCCATGGCACTAATATACATTGCATTAAGGAGGTCAACTGAATCAGTAGCTGCCTGATCTTTCGCATTAGTATTGGGACATATACACACACCTTTGCATATGTTTATATAAGCATTAGAAACTTTTAAGGACAACAGATGCCTGTGATTGGTGGATGAGTAGATGAGTGATGGATGATAGGATACACATTCTTCTCAACTTGGAGATTTTAGGGACGAAATCTTTTGAGTAGGGGAGAATGTAACACCCCGTATTTTTAACAACACTAAAGAGAAAAAATTTAAGAATAATTAATTTAATATTCGTAATTAAGGGAAATGGACTGCGCCAGAACGTTTGTCTCGGAATTTTGGTTAGAATAGACACCTGGTTTGCGTAAAACGGACACCGTATGAAGAAATTATGAAGGTTTGAAGTTTGTATACATGCAAGAAATATATATATATATATATATATATTAGGTTCAGAAATTCAAAATTAGGTCCAGAAATTCAAAATCGCGTAGAAATGCGGAGGCGGGAATTTTCCCGCTCAGGGGTGTCGACCCCTGGGTCGACCCTTCAAGGGGGGTGTCGACCCATGGGTCGACCCCTCTGCGGCAGATGAGGCAGATTAGGGTTATGGGTTCGGTTATAAATATGACCTCGTTTCTCATATTTTTGCATACCAAAAATAATGGAGAACTAGATGTTGCCTCTGCCCAGATCAAATCAAGCTTTTTTCTTCTTCTGCAATCAAGTTATTCAAGCTTAAAGATATGTGATTCAACGCTAGCAGTCCCTTCTCTATTTTCCTAGATCTAAACACTGTGAGTCTGTGTTAATTTTAGTTCTAAATGTTTAAAAGTAAAACTTGCACGACTATAATTTGGATCTATGCCTATGACCATTTGAATCACATCAAATCTACTATAACTTGTTTATCTTTGTTATTCAGACATGATTATGAACTAGATCAGAACCTATACCTATTTATCATGTCAGATCAGCCTTTGATTGTAGATCTAATTCACTGTTTAGATCACTTTATACATGTTCTATTATTTTATGACCAAATCAGTTCTGTTGTTATTTGGACATCTAAATCATTGTTTAGATCACATCATGCCTTTCCCTATTATGATTAGAATCAGTTCTGTTATCATATGTTCATTAGATGAGTTCCTATATGTCTACCTTGTCATTATGCCACTGTATGTTTTATGCTTGTTTATGCCATTATATGTCCATCAAGTTAGTATGATCATCTCTGTTCTATTCCCTCTATCTTTTCCCTTTTATTTTTATATAGTCAGGCTACCTTCGAGCCTAGGCATGCCGCTGAAACATTCAGATGCGTTAGATTGGGAACGAGGGGAAAATGTTGTATTAGGCATAACTTGTAATTGGGAATATGGGAATAACTTGAATAAAGAGTAATAATATTAATGTGGGGCGTATGGTTCATTATGTTCATATCTTGGGAAAAGGGGCATGAAAACCTATAAAGACATAGGTAAATTTGGTTAATAATTGAAATGCCTAGGATTACAGTAATTAGAAACTATAACCGTGCCTAGACACGAGGTTAGATTACACTTATGGTGGAAGTCTGCCCAGAGCCACCCAACATACCCAGCGACCACAAGTGGTGAATCTAATGTGAGGGGTCTAGGTGCACAAACACGAGACGTGCTAAGATACGAGGTTAAGTCCGACTTGTGGGAGAAGTCTAGCTGGAACCGATCGGCATATCCAGCATCCACAAGTGGTAGACTTAATGTGGGAGGTCTAGCACATTATAATCATAAATTAATATGACAATAAAGTTGAATACTTATCCTAGCTGAATCCATTGGGATTGTATGAACATGAACCTGATTAGGGGTTAAGTAAACTTGTTTGAAACAGTGGGTGGGTTAAATATATCTGTGGTTGGTGGGTAACATTTATATATATGGGCCCACAAACTTAACCTGTTGGGATTATGCATTTTTATGAGACTAGTAGGTAGGCATAATCTGTGGAAAACCTAGTAGTGGGGATGCAAGACAAAGGGGAGAGCTTGCATCGTCTAGTGTGTGGGACCCGTTTCAGTCAGTAACTCGTATACAGGTATCAAACGAGTACTCCGAACTAGTGTGGAGTCGGGGCACACTTACTAAGCTGATTGTAAGTGATCCAAAAGTAGGGACGGTGTCCGACGGCGCATTCCATTGGGGCCATGTGCGTGCATGACTTCGCCTGTTCTGGAAAATAAGATGTTGTGACATCATTAGATATGGTTGTGCACATCCGGAAAATGAAGGGTTGCCACTTTAGGGAGTGATACATCCTACTATGGGGCCAACACAGGGTACCTACAAAGTAGGGAGCCGATCAATTAGGGTACATTTAGACCCCAGTATGTTTAGGAGCCCATTTTCCCCTTAGAGGTGATTTTGAAACGTTGGGTTGCCTGTTGATTGTATGGGGTGAAAATGTGACGATCCAACTTTATGACCGATTTTCGCTGGTATTTAAACCAACTTAAACCGTTCACAAAGATGGATTGTTATGGATACTTACATATCTGCACAGAAATATCAAAACTTTTTCATTTCATTTCATCGATTACATCAAAGATTACAAGGAATATCAGAGTACCATATGCTCAGCGGAAATAATTTCTCCGGCGGAATACGAAACACCCAAATCATAACTCTAGCTTCAAATCTGAATCCAGGTCTAAAATCTAGACCTGCAAACCAAACTTCTGACTGCCCGTGCAAAATATGGGTACCCAGAGTTTAGGTGTGGGAAATAATAAACTCCAGATCAGTCGTGGGACTGGTATGAGAACTCAAAATAGTAGTTACTTAGGATTCATTTTAAAGTTAGGTAATTCAACGGACCACACCGCTAACGCGGAACGGGTTTTATTCCATATGAATTCCCGTGCATAGAAATTCGCAATGACTTTTGAAAAATGAAGCTACCATAAGGTCTCGCAGCACACATACAACGAAAATGCACACATGGGCGAGATTTCTCCTTATGATAGTAAAAAATGCTTTGATACGTGAAACTTTGATTCGTCCCTCGTCGCTTTCACCTCCATCAAACTCCAACCCTAGATTCCGACCATCAAAATCATCTATACGGAATCGTCTTGTTTTTGCATGAAAAAATACTACATCACCTGCTGATCATAACAGCGCAGACGGCGTCGAGCGATTCGAAGCAGATTGAGAGATATTATTTCTCGAAATTCTCTTCACAAATTTTCCATTTACTATAAAACTATGATATCTCTTTCGTTTGTCAACGAAATTCCGATCCGACAATTTCTAAAAATCGGAAATGATGATCCGAACAATATTCGCATTGATCATATCAGCAAAAGATCAATAGACTGAGAGTTGTGAATTTTTAAATTAATGGAAATGTAAATTTTTCATTTACTAGAAACTTGAAAACATGATACCGCAAACGAATTTGTTGATTGTTGTAGTGTGAAGGAGTGTAGAGCTTTGGTCCTCCATATATAAGGTGCTTTCAAGGGTAAAAGGGTCAATTTGCTCATGGACACATGTCCTTGCTTTAAATCTAATTACATACATGAATTACACTTATATGGCTACATGGCTTCATTTTAAATCCTTCTCCATGCATCATGACATGCAAGAGGACATCTCATCTTTGATCTTATCTTAAGGAAAATTTAAAATTAATTTAAATTAATAACATAATTGTAACACTTATTCATGTAGCCAAACTTTAGTTATACTTATAAATGTAACCACTATATTACTTAAAGTTTATAAAATTATAACTTATTAATTTTTTAAAAATATTCATCTTTATAATTTACCAAAATTCATACTTAAAAATAGTCTAAAACAAAATGCTTACAAATCCAAATAATCTTACTTATTGATATAGAAATAAAAATCATTCTTTTAAATTCTTAAAAATAAATTTTGCTATACAAAAATCATATTTATAAAATAAACAAGGCACTAATTCAATATTAAAATTTGTATTTTAAACCTTATAGAAATCAATTTATATACAGAAAAACTAGATTATCCAGTAAAATTCAAATTGAACTTAGTTAAGAATTTCGGGATATTACAGAAAACCTCTCACTTGAAGTACATCTAAGTATACCGTCTTATAGTTGTTGGGATCATCTCATTCTGGTTATACTAGTATCGGTGCATAGAAATCGTTAGGGAAGCGCAGTATACTCTATAATGTTTATTCTGTTTATCTCGTCATACCTGCCTTTTATGATGTTATCTTTATTATCCACTTTATATGTCTGTCATGATACTTTTACTTATTTTTATGCTAAAAGTAACTGGACTCGCCAGACTTTATGTCTAACCCATTTTGTTTTCTCTTCTTTCTCTTCCGTTCCTCCCCTAGGTTCTCAGGGTGGAAATACTCAAGCTTGTCGGGATTCTGCTATCGTCTTGCTTGGAGTTGCTTAGATGCATTGCTCAAGTTCTTATCTTTGTTACTATGGCTATGTTTCTTTGGGGATTTTGCTTCTTTTATTATTGTACTCTGATGTTTTAAGTATAAGACAGAAGTTTTTATAATGTACTAGGTTTATGTGTTTTCACGCATATGCTGTTTTGAACTACGACGCTTTATGATTAATAAAGTTTTTGAATTCCGCTGCTATTTTATATTTGTCTTGTAATGTTTCTGTTTTTGTTTACCTATAATGCTTCATGAAACTTAATGCATTCTCTTAATGAGTGACATTGACGGACGTGGGGTGTCACATTTATACTAAAAAGTGTCCCTATGGTTAAATTTTTGGCCTCTTGTATCCCTAATTTTTTCTTAAATTTTTTCCTTTTGCGTAAAAGCCCATGTTATTCCTTATTTGTGATTCACGCAACCATCATGTTTCGCTACTCTCATTTTGACTTCGCTTCTTATTGCGATGTCGAAGGCCAAGAAGTTTTCTCCCACTACCTTTGTCTCTATTGGAGTGTCTCTCACCCGATCTGGTCATTGCTTCAACGTCAACTCTATTCACGCCAGTGGTTTAGTGAGTCTTCCACTATCGTTCGTGCCTCCGTTAGGATTTGATTCTGAAATCATAGTTTCTACACATCCGATTGCAACCTCTTCGTAGGGGGCATCCAGTAACCTCCTTTCGGGTCTTCTAGATGACCTAGTCGTTCTTCCTACTCCATGTTCGACTTGTTTGCTCTTAAGGGTTCAGGTAATGTAGCAACCGAAAGTTTTAATGCTCGAACATTTAATTAATTTTAAATATTAAATATGGATTTAAGAAAGTAAATAATTTTAATTCAAATTACATGAGCAAATTGATCGACTTAAATAATGATCTGATTGAGGGAATTTTGGCAAAATGTTTGTATTTTAAATCTAATATGAAGTAGAATGGTTTAACTAGAGAATGATAATAAGAAATTATTGTCGTTAAACTCAAGTTTAATATAGTTCAGTAATAAATTGTTTTAATTAACAAGTGAATTTAATAATATTACAAAATGTCTTGGATTTCAATGAAACCATTTTCATTGAATCGAAAATAGTGAACAATTATAAGATATCAAGTTTTGTGATGCTTGGAATTCTTGTATGACCATGCGCACTAGAAACACATAACATTTACCAATTTGAAATTTTAATATCATAATTCGATTTTAGTAACCTCTGGATAGTGTAAAATTAGGTCTTAAAACTAATTTCATTAAGCTTAAAATACGGGTATTTATCTATATATGTCAATGAGCACTTCTCCAATGGAGTTTGAAAATATTTTTATATAATTTATAGATGAATAGTGTTTTATATGGCTGTATAAAGACTCAAACAATCGAGAATAGTGAACTGGTATAAGATATCAAATTTTGTGATCATCAGACTTATTATGTGATTATGCGCACTAGAAACACGTAACGTTTAGGGATTTGAAATTTTAATATCACAATTCGATTTCAAAAGCTAACCTTTGTATAGTACAAAATTAGGTCCCAAAAGTAGTTCCATTGAGCTCGAAATATAGAAATTTATCTATATATGTCTAAAACAAATTTTTGGTTTAGGCATCTGAGAAGAACTTATTGTATGAACAGGCCTCTTTCACAACTTATTATGAAAGTAGGCTTGTTTTATATCAGGGCATATGACCATGCGCGCTCCATTTTCGCACATAAACAAAATTGTTCATGCGCGAAAATGAAACACACATTTTTTTTACCTATGCGCGTTCCATATACGTGCATGACAAAATTTTGTTAAGTGCGTCTATAAAATGCGCGTAGGCAAAAAAGCCTATAAAAAACACAGCAAGCTTTTTCTTCCTCCCATTATAGGATTCAATGTTTACACAGCCAGTTGCTAAATATAATTCAAAGAATGAATACAAACATTTAAAAATAATCTAGCATTGAATGCCAAATATAGTTCAACTTAAACATTCAATTATAATCAAGAATATAACTGAAACAATGATTACAAACATGAAAACATCGACGCAAACACTTCGAAAATAGAACTCAGACATTGAATACAAACCTTGAACACAAACATATAGTTTAAACATAGAATTCCAATATTAAATTACAATCATAGAAGTCTAGCATTGAATTCAAACATAAGTAGGAATAATTCAAACATTACGCCTAATAAACACGAAGTTTAAAACATCATCAAGAACAAGATCTTCTTTTATGGCCTAAAACGCCACATTTACTACACCTATCTTATCGGTTGCTACTTGGTTGATCCATTGCACCTTTGATTCGTGTAAATCGTGATCGTCCTTAGTTTCTTCACATCGGTGATGGTTTAATGTCAGAGTCGTCGTACGTAGTCCAGTAACAGCTATCCTGAACTGGATGAAACGAAGGAAGATACGAAGCGGAATAATTGGCGGTTGTATACCATAGTGAAATAAAATCAGCATTTTCTCTATTAGCTCCTCCGGAACCCCGAGAACAAGCAGCTAGAGCATGTGAACAAGGGAAATGTTCCAGTGTTGGCATATTGCAAGAACAAGCAACTTCGTTTTCACCAACCTTTACTGTATAGCAATGCATTTGCGAATCTTTTACTTCCGATTTCCAAGTGTTGTAGCGTTCGATATTCACATGCGTGCCTTTGCAATTTCTTCCAACTTTGGCGTCAACCATGTCGTCAACAACCCCGCTTGAGTACGACGCTCGTAGAAGTAATGATTTACACGATGAAAAGTTCGTGCAACCATTGATCATATGGGTAAGTTTCTTGTTCCTTTTAAAACGCCTTTGAAACATATACCACAAAATAAAATAAAAAATAAACGACGAATCTATCTTATAAAGGTGTACAAATATACCTCCATTAGCGCTTGATTGTTACTACGATGCTCACATTGTCAGTATAGCACGCTAGGATCAACCGACCCAGCCTCTAACTCACGTCCTGCGACATTTTCACACATCGTTACAACATAAATCAATTGCAATCCCTACTTAAAAAGGTAACATAGTTGAATCTAACAACATTTTAATCTACAAGGGCCATAAGCACAAAGTAAAAGTAAATGGAAATGCAAAACTCATTTAAATTATAAAACTATTTATTACAAATCACATTTCATATCTATATTTGTTTATTACCTATTCTTTGAGAAGATGTTGAAGCTTCTTCCATTTTTAGGGATTTTGAAGATGAAATGAAGTAATTTAGAAGTTTGGTTTTAGTTTGAGATTAGATTTAGGAAGTTAGGGTTTTTTTAAGAAGAAGTGGAAGATGAATGAGAAATGAGAAGGAGGGTTGCAGATTTAGCCTCGAATTCGTATATAGGCTTCCTATTTTTTTAATATGGTTCTATGTACTTGCGCGTTATGTTTCCACGCAAGGCAAAAAATTAAAAAAAGAATTGCGCGTTCCATTTCCACACATAAACAATTTCGTTCATGTGCGAAAATGGAACGCGCAAGGTCATATGCACTGATATAAAACAAGCCTACTTTCATAATAAGTTATGAAAGAGGCGTGTTTATACAATAAGTTCTTCTCAAAGGCCTAGACCAAAAATTTGACATATATGTCTATAAACATTTCTCAATTGGAGTTTGAAATATTTTTATATAATTTTTAGATACACATCCGCCTTTTTCAAATTGCTCGATCCGAAGGCCGAGATTTCTCCGAGGAATCCATTCATTTTTAGGTCAAAGCGCCAACGGCAATCTTGTGTGCAAGGGAGAGGGGAGCATAATGGTGGTTGTTGCTTTGAGTACGGTCGACTGTAATATGTGTTGGATCTAGATTAACCCTGGAGGGGGGTGAATAGAGTTTATTAAATTAATTCAAGATATTTAAAAAAATATCATAGCATAGATAATAACAAAGAAATATAAATGCAGAAGTAAATAACACAATTTTTTCCCAGCTTCGGCAAACCCTGCCTACCGCTGCATTCCTAACATTTTTACTAGGTATTAAAACAGATTCCGCTTACAGAACACTATAAACTCGCAAACCTTGCTCCAGTTCTAATCCTATGCTAAAAAACCTAGACCGATTTCTGTCCCCGAAATTAGATTTTCCCCTAACTACAAACCCGTAGCTAGTAAACCCTAGTTATTACAGACACTAGACAACTACTAGTTAAAATCCTATAACTAGATGACCTAGTTTTACAGACAAACTAGAAACCCTAGTTTTACAGACAAACAAGACAACTACAGAACGGTTTTACAATTAAAAAAAAAGAACACTTAAAATAAAAACAAATTAAAAAACCCCTTCGTAACAATATGGTCGGCCCCTCTTTGTTTTCTTTGTCAAAACAAAGCTTTCTTTCTTGTTTATTTTAAATATCCGGTTGAAAATGAAATTAGGGCTCTCCTTTTCCCCCAAATCATGACGCTTAAAAAAATTGCTCTGGAAATTTCTTTGAAGCTCGATTTCTTTATGCTTCTCTGTCGTTGGGATTAAGAGCACTTATGATCGAAAAATTTCTGTGAGTTCTCTGATATTCATTGAATTTGATTTCGAATTTATGCCTTTTTCGATCAACTTGCCTATGATGTATTGTGAAAGTATATAGGGTAATCGAAACCCTAGACCATTCTCTGATTTCCCCAAATGGCTTGATTGGTTTGCGTGATTTTGTTGCCTCGGTTTTCTAATTTATTTGCTTGGCTTTGAAAGCTTGCGTGATATTTGATTTGTTAATTGCTGTGAATTTGTGGATGAAAAATAGGAAATAAATTGAATTGTGGCCGCATGATAATTTTTACGTGATTTGTTCCCTTGATTTAATGCCATGAACATTGATTGAAATTGGCATGAGTCCTCTGATTGACTTCTTGATCTAATTGACTTTAATGACATGCTCAAAAGTTGATGTCGTGTCCATTGCTAATTTCTGGAAACCAAATAAATTTGTTTTTGCCAAGTTTGAATCAATGATTTCAAGAATTTCTCGAAATATCTCTTGCCCAAAATGTAATTATAATTCTGAAAACAAGTTGACTGATTTCTTACCAAACATATTGTTGGAATCTTCAAAATAGAACAAAAGATTGTTTTTTGGAAAAAAAACTTTCTTGCCAAATTTAAATTTGTTTCATCCCAAAATAGTGATCAAAATTCTAAGAATGAAAATTGCCTTCTTGTCAAAAATGGTTTCCCAAAAATGTTGGTCGATTCCTTAAAATGATTTGTGCAATTCTGTTAAACTGTTGCCAAAATGTTTTTGTTGAGTAATTGCTGAACAATTCAAATTTTTTACTGGCCCAAAAGTACTTGCAGATTTTCTGAAACTCTTGCCACTTTTGCTCGACCTGTTTTAGTTATTTTCTGCCCTTTTTCTTTGCATTCCCTGTATATAATTCCGAAAATAATTGTCGCCAAACAAGATTGCCAAAACATAACTCTTTGGCCATGCTTCTTTGAGATGTAATTGTCTTTGCATGCATAACCATATACTTCAACATGCATGTTCATTTTGCACTGTGTACAATGTTACAGTACACATATGTATACATATTATACATGCAGCCCTTAGTTTGTTTACACAAGTTTGCACCTTGTCTTGCTACTGTTTAAGTGCATTTCTTCATGTAATCTTGTTTCTAAACTTGTCCATGCTAATTTGTTCTTGACCTGAACTTGAAATGTTGCATTTATACATGTGTTTTCCGTACACACATGTTTACATGATCATGTTATCTTGAATCTGGCATATGTGATGTGTGCATGCTTTAATATGCCACTGGCTCGACCATGTTGAAAGTCTAGTTGGATATGAAATTTGTACTTGTGCCATTATGGATATTGTTGTGTGGACTGTTGGTACATTTTTATTTTTTCTCGACCCATGTTGACTATTTCTTGCTGGTTGCATGCAAATGTTTTCTAGCTTGTGTATGTATCACCATATACATACATATGTATATATATATACACACACACACATGTGTGTGTGTGTTTGTATTATTTGCACGTTCATGGATACTTGCGACATGAAAAAGTTGTCAAGCTTCACCTGACACATTATATTCGATATATTTGTCCCTTTCTGACCATAATGCCCCTGTATAGAAATATGTGTATATACATACAATGTATGTGTGTACAAGTACAGTGCATGTGCAGTTTATATATATACATACATACATACATATATATATATATATATATATGAGCTCTACATGATTTATCTACCTTGTGGTATTTACAGTGTATGAATATCACAAGCTGTCTAGACACAGATGGATGTCCATAAAAAATCAGATCAGGTCATGAAAAATGATGAGAAACACCGCAAAATTCTAATACATTTTTTTAAATAAAAATTGTATCTACTAGAATATAAAATATTTATGTTTCAGATTACTCTATGTGTGTTTCTGTGATAGGTAAGCAGAAGAGTGGACTGATTGTTAAGCTGACAGAAGACCGAAGACAAGATTGTGTCAGTGTGTCAATGTATATAAGTAACAGAGTGACGGAGAGACACTAAATGTATATGTGTTTGTATAACTGAGTGACAGAGTGAAATGTTGCAGTGAGGAGCAATGTATGAAATAGAATATGAATGTATTGTATTACAGTGAAATTTACAAATAGTGGAGTTATAAATTTGTACTATCTGAAATGTTGAAATAAAATATTATATTTAAATTCTTGTGCAATAGTACTCTATTTAAATATAAATATTATATTCTGCCTGTGATGTAGCATAAAAGTACAATTATAAACACATTTATAATAATAAATGTATGTTTGTTATCATCAAACAAAAATCATAGAATTGTTAGATACAATAATCTCCCCCTTTTGATGATGACAAACATAAAATAAGATTTTGAATACAATATTACAATAAATGTATTTGACGGTGGATTATTAAACTCCCTCTATTTGTGTGCTTCCCTTACAACAGAATTCCCCCTAGACATGTGCATGAGTGATGAAAAACAATATATTTGAAATTTCAATATTAAAGTATTTAAAGAATATCCACTCATCAATGAATATCTAAACCCATTCTCCTCCTTTTGTTATCATCAGAAGGATACAAAAATTAAAATAGTGATGAAAAATAGACTAAAAATATAATTTCAGCTTAAGAGGAAAAACGGTCATCATAAATCTCAATCAGTCAAACAAAAATCATAATATTCTAAGAACTAGAGGCAAATTTCACATTGTAGAATGATGGATTTACGATGAAATTTATAGAAATGGAGAGAATTTAAAACAAATGATTTTCGATTATTTTCAAAAGAATTTTTATAAAAAGATGAGCAAAAAACAGTGATGGATTTGGACTATGATTATATATTCAATTTAGGTGACGCAATCAAATAATCTCAAATCTCAATAGCTATCAAACAACAAATCATAATATATCATAAAATATTAACACATTTCACAGATTAGAAAAATGGATTGATAGGCTTGTTTTTAAACACCATGGAGAATTTCATATAAAAATTTATTTATTTATTTCCCTTTTTCTATTTAAGAGCACACAGACCATGCATAACCAGATCTTGGATTTTTAAATGAGGTTAGCTCCAACTTAAAAATAAGTGATCTCATAACCATGCATGACCAGAGCTTGGATTTTTAAATGATCTTAGAGAAACACTTATGAATATTATATTTTTATTATTTTCTGTTCCAAAAAAGAAAAACTCCTCGGTATATAAAACTAATATGGATGATAGAATTTTTTTGGTACATAAATGGTTTGTGAAATAAATTTCTAAATTAATCATTTTATGAAATATGCTCAACTGTACCAGGATTCTTGAAATTTTCAATTACCGCTAATTTTGAAAAATGATATAATCACAATTCCATCACAAATATTTCCACTGTTTATTCAAGATGATTTAAAAAAAATTAACTCTCCACATTAATATAAAATCAAGATGGATGGTAGAATGATGGTAGAAAACGAAGTTGTTTATGAAATTTGTCCCAATTCAAAGATATTATAACATCTGTTTAATCATCATGAAAATCTAAATAAAATCTGCTCTTGTTGTGAAATATACTATAGTCACAACTCATCACAGTTTCAAAATTCTTATAATAATTTTGATGAATTCTAAATACAGTTCAGTTCGGTTATTGATTTCAATTTCTGAATAATTAATCAGTAAATGATTTTAACATTGAAAAATCAATTACAAGAGGGAATTGAAAAAACTATACAGGACAAGAGGAATATGAAAAAACTATACAAGATGAAAAAATCAGTATCTAAAAGAATCAAAGCAGTTGAGTGAGAGAATTTTAAAGCATTTCTGATACCACTTGTTGTCTCTGCTAAAGGGGATTTTAATACCACCCTAATGGTAAAAAAAGATATCTTAGACAACAGTATCCAATCACCAAGCCTAAGTGAATAAATCAAATTGTTCAGATCCATCAATCAAAGCAGGAAAACACATTCATAATAAGTTTCACAAAAAGGTTTATAGGAAAATTTCAACAAGTCCAAGAAGACAAATCATGATCCAAGATTTTAAGAAACGGTTTATTTGAAATCACTTGAAGAAATGTGAAAACTTCAAGATTCAATGAATCGATCACACAAGGTTATAAATTTCAAATCCAAGAAGTGTGTGAGATTCAAGATATTAAACAAATTCAACTATTTTCAAACAACACAATTTCCAAGTAGATGATCATGATTTCAGAATGGATTTCAGGATGTAGCACAAGATTCTATGACAAAAAGATTTTCAATTCAAAGTAATTTAAGTCACTCAGAAAATTTTTGAACCTTTTATCCGAGCAGCAGATGATACCAAAAACAAGTAGTTATTTAAAAACATTTTCAAAGCGATTTCTTTTATCAGAGCAACACAACTGTCAATTTCAAAGCAGACTTGTCATGAGATTTTTTTCACAAATATTTCTGACAGTCCCAAAAGATGATTCATGACCCAGGATTAAAAGTACAATTTATTTTAAATCATTTAAAGGAATATGAAAATCTCAAGATTCAATGACTTGATCACACCAGATTATAAGTTTCAAATCCAAGATATGTGTGAGATTCATGAAATAATAATTCCAAATGATTTCAAACAAACAAATATTCAAATCAAATGATCATGAAATAGCACTGAGTTTCAAAACCAAATTTTCAAAGAATTTTTCACAATTATTTTTGACAAACACAAAAGAGTTTTTCAGAATATTTACATCAAGCCGAAGTGATAATTCATGATTCAAAATTAAAACAGTTTACCTGAAATCACTTGAATAAATGTGAGTTTTGAGATATAAAGAATCAGTCATACAAGATTATTAATTTTAAATCTAAGAGGTGTGTGAGATTCAAAATATCAAAAATTTCATATGATTTCAAACCATGAAATATCCAACCAAAAATGATCATGAATAAAAAGAATTTCTTAGCTCCGATACCATCATGCCAAATGTTTTTCAAAACAAAACTATTCAAGCCAATTCAAAAAACAATGAAATCATCAGAACAAAAAATTAGTAGTGTGCTATAATGAGTATAATTTTTCAAGACTTTCCAGAATGAATTAGAATAAATTCAGAACAGCAGAGGTGTGTGAAATTTCATTAATTTTTCAAATCTTCAAAAAAAATTCAAAATTAAAATTAATTGTGTTCAAAATATAATAAGAATGCTTCAACACAATTAGTAATTTAGAAATAAAAATAATCTTCAAAACAATTGCAAATATATACAAGTTTAAATTCAGGATCTGGAAATAATTAAAACATGAGAGTTTTATACAAATGAAGCAAATTTCCAGAAAATCATGAATTCTGCAATTTGAAGTAAGAAAGCACAAGAAAGAAAGAAAAAGCATATGGCAGTGTCAAATCAAATCAGAATAATCAAAAGAAAAATAAATAAAAGGGTTAGAAGAGGAATAAAATAAAACCAGAGAATACTGATAGAAATGAGTTTAAAGATCATACCTGTAGTTAATGTGAATCAATGAATCTCTAACTTAGCAAACTTGGCTAAGGAACTCTGAATGATACAAAAATATGGAACAACTTGAATTCAGTTCTCTTCTGTAAAGCAGTTCCTCAGCCTCCTCCGGTACATAACAATTTAGAGGATCAAGTGGTCTAACAAAATTTGTAAAACCACTTTGAAATGTTAATGACTTTTGGTACCCAAAACCTGTTTGTATAACAAACCATTAGAATTTATCTTTGTACCTTTAGGAACACAGATATGTTTGAATTTAACTGTACTCCTTTTATTTCCATTTGGGATCCAAGATTGTTTAAATGGTTTGTTACCAAACAAATTCTTATTTCGTTCATGATTTAAAAATCATTCGAAATTATCAGAGTTTAAATTTTCAAAACGATCTTTTTCAAAAAAAATTGAAGAATTTTTAAAACCATTTGGATTCAATCTTTCAAAGTTATTAAAGCCCAAATTTTCAATTCGATTACAACCCAAGTCATTTGAAAAGTTTTTCAAATCATTTGAATTTTGCTTTTGAACAAATTTATTATGTTTTCCAAACCCAAGAACATTTCTATTTCCAACAGAAATTTGGTTTTACAACGACATATTCAACGATTTTTCCCCATTAGAAAATTTATCCAAAGTTGATTCTAATCTTTGAATTTTGGATTTAAGATCACTATTCTAATTTATCAAATTTGAACAATGATAATATTGATCTTTCTCTTTTCAGCATCATTTTGTTTCGAAACCAATTTTAGTTTTCAAGCAATTTGATTTTGGTGTTGGATTCAAACATCTCAGATTCAAATTGAATTTGTTTTTCAAATTGTTGTTTCTCAGAACTCTTAAATTTTCAATCTCGTTTTCAAGCTCTTTAGAAATAGATTCAGTTTTCAACAAGCTTTCTTTTTCAAAAATTTCAAGTTTGGAATTTTCAGATGTCTTAAAAATATCCAATTCCTTTTGCAGAAAATTGTTCGAACTTGATAACTCAATCTCGTTCTCTTTTAGGACTAGTATTTCATTTTCAAGCTTTTGAATATTTTTGTTGAGATGAACGAGATTGGTTTTCAATTTCAAACAATATATACAATCAAAATTTTCAAATTTCCTGACATTTACAAGCTTTAATTCCAAATCATGATTTTTGCTGGTCAACTCTGGATTTTTAGATTTCAGAGATTTGTTTTTCAGTTGGAGTTTATCGACAGATTCAGTTAAATCGGCACACATATAAACTAAATCTTCATAAGAGAAATTTTTTGTCTCATCGTCTGTTGAATTTCCATCGTCTGATCCATTTGAAATTTTATCAATATCTCCTTTCAAGCATAAATCTGAGTCTGAGTTGGCCTCTGAGGTTTTGAGCTGTTGTTGTCAATTCTTTTATACTTCGCATTGAGAGTATTCCAGATTTCCTGTGCAGACAAACAATGGGAGACAAGGTTATATTGGATATCATCAACATAAGAATATAAAATATGAGTAGTGCGAGAATTAAACTCAATATCATTCCAATCTACCGAATCATATCCATTAATAACAGTATCCAAACATTTAATATTAACTTATTTTAAATAGGACTCCATTTCTGATTTCTAATTTAAAAAAATTGTACCACTAAAAATAGTTGGAATATGACTGGACTGACTCTCAGAAGACTGACAACTAGTGAACATCATTACTCTAGAGTTAGCAGAATACCTACTCTGATACCAGTTGTGCTCTAATTGCCTTTAGTGGCACATTAGTGTACCTCAGACAGTAATTTTACATCCGGCCTACACAGAAAAACCAATCACATGGAATGTGGGGGTAAGAGTCAATGCTTCGCCATACACATTATCGAGCACAAGGTGGGTACCACCCATCACGATTTGATACCATATACCAACTCTAATACCACTTGTTGGATCTAGATTAACCCTAGAGGGGGTTATAAGATTTATTAAATTAATTCAGGATATTTAAAAAATATCACATCACAGATAATAACAAAGAAATATAAATGCAGAAGTAAATAACATAGTTTTTACCAAGCTTCGGCAAACTCTGCCGACTACTGCATTCCCAAGATTTTTACTAGGTATAGAAACAAATTCCGCTTACAAAACCCAGTAAACTAGCAAATCCTATTCCTGTTCTAATATCCTATGCTCAAAAACCTAGATTGATTTTTGTCCCCAAAATCAGATTATTTTTCCCCTAGCTAGTAAACCTTAGTTATTACAGACACTAGAAAACTACTAGTTGAAATCCTATAATTAGATGATCTAATTTTACTGACAAACTAGAAACCCAAATTTTACAAACAAACTAGAAAACTATTGGACGGTTTTACAACAAGTAAAAAAAAGAACACTTAAAATAAAAACAAATTAAAAAACCCCTTTGTGATAAATCGACCCCTTTTTGTTTGCTTTGTCAAAACAAAGCTTCCTTTCTTGTTTCTTTTTAATGGTCGATTGAAAATGAAATTAGGGCTCTCCTTTTCCCCTAAATCACGACGCTTAAAAACAAATTCATTGGAAATTTCTCTGAAGCTCGATTACTTTAGGCTTCCCTGTCATTGGGATTAAGAGCACTTGCGATCGAAAACCTTCTGTGAGTTCTCTGATCTTCGCTAAATTTGATTTTGAGTTTATGCCTTTTTCGATCAACTTGCCTATGATGTATTGGTGAAAGTATATAGGGTAATAGAAACCCTAGACCATTCTCTAATTTCCCCAAATGGCTTGATTGATTTACGTGAATTTGTTGCCTCGATTTTCCAATTTATTTGCTTGGCTTTGAAAGCTTGCGTGGTATTTGATTTGTTAATTACTGTAAATTTGTGGATAAAAAATAG
Source organism: Allium sativum (assembly GCA_030737875.1). Classification (NCBI taxonomy): domain Eukaryota; kingdom Viridiplantae; phylum Streptophyta; class Magnoliopsida; order Asparagales; family Amaryllidaceae; genus Allium; species Allium sativum. The sequence goes on along the minus strand of CM060923.1, from coordinate 384,825,546 downwards.
GAAACAAATTGAATTGTGGCCCCTTGATAATTTTTGCGTGATTTATTCCCTTGATTTAAAGCCGTGAACACCGATTGAAATTGGAACGAGTCCTGTGATTGATGTCAGATGCTAGAAAGCCCGGAAATTGACGGTCAGGGAATTGCGAAAGTGGATCCAGCCTTGGAATTCAGGATGCCTTTGCTAATCAAACGGTGTAGGTATCCACTGCACTCTTTTTTGTCATTTATTTCCGGGCCTTATAGAATTTCTGGTGATTGATTGCTTGATCTAATTGACTTTGATGACATACTCAAAAGTTGATGTCGTGTCCATTGCTAATTTCTGGAATCCAAATAAATTTGTTTTTGCCAAGTTTGAATCAATGATTTCAAGAATTTCTTGAATTATCTCTTGCCCAAAATGTAACTGTAATTCTAAAACAAGTTGACTGATTTCTTGCCCAACATATTGTTGGAATCTTGGAAACAGAATAAAAGATTGTTTTCTCAAAAAAAAAAACTTTCTTGCCAAATTTAATTTTTTTCATCCTAAAACAATGATCAAAATTCTAGAACAAAAATTGCCTTCTTGACAAAAATGGTTTCCCAAAAATGTTGGTCGATTCCTTAAAATGATTTATGCAATTCCATTAAACCATTGCCAAAATGTTTTTGTTGAGTAATTGCTGAACCATTTAAATTTTGTACTAGCCCAAAAATACTTGCAGATTTTCGTAAACTCTTACCACTTTTGCTTGACCTATTTGAGTAATTTTCTGCCCTTTTTCCTTGCATTCCCTGTGTACAATTCTGAAAATAATTGTTGCCAAACAAGATTGCTAAAACATAACTCTTTGGCCATGCTACTTTAAGATGTAATTGTCTTTGCATGCCTCACCATGTACTTCACCACGCATGTTCATTTTGGACTGTGTAGTATGTTACAGTACACATATGTATACATATTATATATGCAATCCTTAGTTTGTTTACACAAGTTTGCACCTTGCCTTGCTACTGTGTAAGTGCATTTCTTCATGTAATTTTGTTTCTAAACTTGTCCATGCTGATTTGGCCTTGACCTGAACTTGAAATGTTGCATTTATACATGCCTTGTCTGTACACACATGTTTACATGATCATGTTAACTTGAATCTGGCATATGTGCTGTGTGCATGCTTTAACACGCCACTGGCTTGACTATATTGAAAGTCTTATTGGATATGAAACTTGTGCTTGTGCCATTATGGATATTATTGTGTAAACTGTTGGTGCATTTTTTATTTTGCTCGACCCATATTGACCGTTTCTTGCTGGTTGCATGCAAACGTTTTCTAGCTTGTGTATGTATCACCATATGCATACATATGTGCGTATATATATTTGTTTGTATTAGTTGCTTGAGTGTTCATGGATACTTGCGGCATGAATATATTGTCAAGCTTCACCTGACACATCATATTCGATATATTTGTCCCTTTCTGACTATATTTCCCCTGCACAAAAATATGTGTATATACATACAATGTATGTGCGTACATGTATAGTGCACGTGCAGTTTATATATATGTGAGCAATACAGGATTTGTCTACCTTGTTGTAGTTACAGTGTATCACTGTGAATATCACAAGCTGTCTAGACATATATACATGCCTATAAAAAATCAGATCAAGTCATGAAAAATGATGAGAAACACACCAAAATTATGAGGTAAACAATTTTTTTTTAAAAAAATTGTATCTGCTAGAATTTAAATATTTTTGTTTCAGATTACTGTGTGTGTTTTTGTGATAGGTAAGCAGAAGACTGGACTGAATGTGAAGTTGGCAGAAGATCAAAGACAAGACTGTGTCAGTGTGTTAATGTATATAAATAACAGAGGGAGTGACTGGGAGATACTGAATGTATATATGTTTGTATAACAAAGTGACAGGGTGAAATGCTATAGTGAGGAGGAATGTATGAAATAAAATATGAATATATTGTATTACAGTGAAATGTACAAATAGAGGAGTCATAAATTTGTACTATTTGAAATGTTGAAATAAAATATTATATTTAAATAAAATATTTTTTGAATATTTAAAAACTTGTGCATTAGTACTCTATTTAAATATATATATATATATATATTATATTATGTCTGTGATGTAATATAACAGTACAATTATAAACACATTTATAAGAATTAATATATGTTTGTTATCATCAAACAAAAATCATAGAATTGTTAGATACAACAATATGGATTTTTAATGCATTTGGTTTGGTTGAAATTGTTGACGATGGCAATGGGTTAGGAGGTGAGGCTGGCAGCACAAGTGGAGCGTGGTGAGGGCTACGACTTGATGTTGGTGCAGTGGCCTAGAACAATTGGAGAGATGGCAGAAATTAATGGTTGGTTGGACCTATTTTGTTGGGGTTTTCCTCACCATCGATGATACCAGGGAGGATGAGAATGGTACCGGAGTGGAGCCCGATGTTGGGGAAACCTTCAGTCAGATTGCAATGGCATGAAGTTGATTCATGGCGTAGTAGTCAGAGGTGGAAGTTCAAAGGGGATGTCGTGAGTTATGGCTTAGAGTTAAAGACGTTGATTAAGGAATTAATGAAGGTAAACTAAGATAACAATGTAATTAGCATTAATAATTATTTTAAATTAATTTGTGTAATTTGTAAAATTGGTATCTCGCTTATGTTTGGTCCAAGTCCAACGTGGTTCATCGTGTTGGATTCATAACAATGTTATCTCCATACTGAAACCGGATTGGTTAGAACCTGAGCTCGTTAGGAATTCAGGTAATATCAAATATCTGTTTGAAATTAAATTGAACTGGAATGTGAAGCGACAATTGGAGCAATGGTGCGTAATACTCATTTCTTTGATTTAACAGTGTAGTATAAAGTGGATTTAAAGTGTTATCATCTTCTTGATTGAGTAAATTCGCTCGTTGATCGGCTTGGTTGATATTATTATACCATTGATCTCATATTTGAATCAATAAATTGATCAATTGTTTTAAAATCGATCTATGATCATGATATAGCATCTTAAAATGCTGTTAGTTTGGTTGAACCTAATTTAGGATCACGATATATCATCTTGTATAGCTATTAGATATTTTTGAGTTTATTTATATTCAAAGTTATTGAATAATTGTTCTCGTGAGAAGTTATACATACTGAATGGTAATGTTATTTAGTTATAAATAAATAAAATAAGTATACACTTGATGTTATCATTTAGCTAAATAAACACTGTCTAATTAAATTTGACAAATTTGTCTAATGGCATCTGTTAAGCAGAGTAAATTCATTTCTGCTAATGTGATTTCCGGTATAAATTATGATATGATGTATGCTAGCTATTAATTGCTAATTGGTGATTTATTTGCATATATGTCTATTTATGCAAATGCAAGTATTATGACTGTAAGTAAATTGAATTTGGTAGCTTGTTTAAGCACCACTGTGATTGTTGAGTTGTTTATGCAATGTTTTAAAAGCCATAATTATTTTTATTGTTTAACCATTATAAATCATTGGGAATTCCAGTAGCATAAATCGTGGAGTGTTACACCCACAACTACTTATGGTTTCACTGGGATAGCGCACAACCATCATGTAATCGTGATCCATGTGGTTGTTGGTAGGATAGTGTAATTTGAGAGTTAGAAATAGCCTACAGTCTACTACTGATTTCGTTGGGATGACGACGTAACCATTGCGTAGCTACGATCTATTGTGTTTTCAAGGTGTAAATTGAGGGGTTAATGCTCATAGTTCAAAGAGTACAATCTATTGGGTTCCCATATATTAAATCTTAGGTTTGATGCCTACTGTAACATGTGGTTTCCTTTGTTATAGGGACGTAGCTTGGGCCACTAATGCCTTTAAGCCTATTTGAACATATAATATTAAATTATAAATTATTTCATTTATGATGTTTTAAATTAAAATTATATACATTACCCATGTTTAAAATTTTAATAATTTATTTTGGGATAGCTTTTAAAAGTAATTAATTGGCTATGTAAATAAGCTAGTTATTTTATTAATAAGGTTTTAAAAGATTAAGAAATTATTATTTAGTTAATAAATGTTTTAAAGGTGTTATTCTTAATTATTAATGATGTTTAAATGGTTCTTAAATTATTTCAGTGCTAATGGCTTAAATTTATTCAATTATATTATAAATATGGTTAAACAATCTGTTAAATATTTTATTAGTAATTTTTTACACGTGTACTTATTTATTGTTGATGGTCTAAAGATAATTAATTAACTCTAAATAAGTGTTTAAATCCAGCAGAATTGTTTATTAAAGAAATTCTTTTTATAACTAATACTTTGTAAAGGGAATTTTTAAACGATATTTATATTTAAATGTTTTATTTCAAGGTGAAATTAAATGAGTTCAGATCCGTTGATAATGATTTGAAGTTAAGTTTTTTTTTAATGATTTGTGAAAATATTTTCCAAGTATGGTAGTTTGTGAATATACTTATATCACTGAGACAAGCATATGAAAAAAAATTCGTACTATACAAGAGATTTAATTAATAAGAATTTAATCAAATGAGGCTTAGTAATTTCCATGCGAAATTGAATATATGATTGATATGAATCCTTGCATGTTTGTTAATAGTTAAATAACTGGCTATCAAATCTTGGTTTAAATGAAAATTCCCTTTAAAATGGTGATATGGAATGTTTTCCATATTTAACATTGAAGGATCCAACTCAAGATATCTCTAAGGGAAAAATAGGAATTATGTGGTACAATTTCTGTTAATGGTGTTATAACGAGTGTATAAGCTCGTGGCTATTCTAATGCAAAATCAAAAGGAGATATGAACTTAAATGGTTAAGGGTTATTCCCCGCTCTTATGTGTTGTTTGTTTATTTCCAAAAGAAACAAAGTTAAGCTCATCAGAAAATCGATCGTTTAGTTTATGGAGCACCAAGTAAACGGTGCGTATACTCGTAAATGACGACTCGAACCAGAACCACAAGAAAATCCACATACATATGCTATAGAAGAGAATCAATATTATTTTGGATTTTAGAATCCATGTTAGATTTTGGCACCCGTTGGGGTATGGGAATCCAGGTATGGTTCCAAGATCTTTTGAGATATGCAAAATCTGTGTGTGATTCCAAACCTATTGGCATGTGTAACAACCCGGATTTTCAGAACCAATTTAAATTTTTTATTTTAGTTATTTTAATGAGTTTTAAAGATTTAAAATGATTTATTTTTAATAATAATGACTAAAAATTTATTTAAATCGAATAGAACGAATTAATTATTTTAATTATAAAACGAGCCTGAAATGGCGCGGTAGTTTGAAAATTCGATTTCGAATTACAAATGAATGTACAGGATTCAAAATAAGTCAGATTTCAGTAAAACAAGAAATATTTGAATCTATTTAAAAATATCTTTCCATCGAATGTGAAAAATCTAGACTTCATAACGGGGATAAAAAGTTATGTCCAGTTTAAAATTCAGAATAGTCGCTATTGAATTTATATATATTTTAATATAAAAAATAGCCATTTTGCAAACGACCTCCATTTTCGACGAAACCACTCTTGTTGGATCCGGAATGTCAAATTATTGCTAGATTCCAATTTTCATAATTTTTGGAATTAATATGTGAGCATGGTGAATTTTAACGCGTTTGGTACTTTCAGTTTGAATTTGATCGACTGGAAAATGACCATTTTTCATACGGTCTCCAAATTCGGCGAAATTAGTTTTTTTAGGACCGTATCGTCAAAACATAGCTAGATTTATTTTTTAGGAAGTTTCGGAGTCAGTATGTGGCTCCAATAAATTAAAATGTACGTTGAAATCAATTTTGAACGTTAAATTAATTTATATTTTAATTTTGATGAAAACTGATCGAAACAGTCGAATTGGCTTGGGGGACATATCCCATTGTGTTCGAAATGGGGGTATTTTGCTAGGGGTGATAGTTGGTGGGTTCGATTTGGAGTTCGAATTAAAAAGTAACTTTTTTGGATTTAAAAACATATTAATTATAAAAATATATATTCTTAAAACCCTCTCCTCTCTCTATTCTCGGTCAACGCTCAAATCAGACAAAAATTAAAAAAACACCCGATCCCCAAATCGATCTCTCCCCATTCAGCCATGCCTCCGCGCCTGTCCCCCTCCCCCCCAAGCGTCGATCGCCGCCTCCTTCCCTCCTCTCCTCCATCTCCTCGCCCCACCCTCCGTCGCGATGACCATGTCCGCGCCCCTACTGCCAAAATCAACGCAGCCACCACCGGCGATCAACTCCAGCGTCCTCCTCCTCCTTTCGAACCGCAAGACCAACAGCAGTCCACCCCCTCTGGAAACACAGTAAGCCATTTATTTTTTTTTTGTTTTTTTATTTTATATATTAAAGCATTGTTTAAGAATTTTATTTATATACAAAGCTATGATTTTTTTATATATAAAGCTATGATTTTATTTCTATATAAAGCTATGATTTTTTTTATACATAAAGCTATGATTTTTTTATATAGCTATGATTTTTTTTAATATAAAGGTACGATTTTTAAAATATAAAAATATGAACTTTATTATATAAGTTGCATATAAAAAGATTTTTATTATATATAACATTGCATAAAAATATGATTTTTATTATATATAACATCGCATAAAAATATGATTTTTATTATATATAACAGAGGATAAAAATACGATTTCTACAATGTGAACGTCGTTATAAAAATGTGATTTTTATCGATATAGCGTTGTTGTATAAAAATGTGATTTATATATATATATATGATAGCGAGATAAAATTGTGATTTTTATATCTAAAATAGCAATATAAAAATGTGATTTTTATATAAATAAGTAGCGATATAAAAATGTGATTTTTAATATATATACCGCGTGAAACAGATGGTAATGAAATTAGCTGCAAGCAAAACGGAATCCAGACCATCCAATAAAAAATGGCGGAGTGGATCCCAAAGGTGAGAACTCCTTCTCACTCTAATTTTGTTACAGTTAAATATATACTAGGATGCAGACGGTGCTTAGTCGCACCCGATACCATTGATTGAAACCATGGATGTTTGGTTGTTTGTTCTGATTGATTTATTTGTTTGAATTTGGTTTGGGATGTAAATGGAATTGATTGAATTGGTATGTGTATGGCACGAGCTAGTATTAGGCGAGGGATAAGGTTAGACCTTATTCCGGTTCTAGTATCGCGCCGTCATGCTGCCGAAATTTTCTAAAATAAAATGTATTAGTAAAAAAAATACATTTTTAAGGTGTACATGAACTGTATAAAATATTCATGTGTTGAAATAAATATTTTTATCGTTAAAAATATATTTTTTAACGTATATATGAAAGGCGAAAAATTATCCTGAAATGAAAATAAATATTCATGTACAAATCAGACGATTTGTTTATGTACACTCATTTAACTGACATGGATTGGGACGATATATTTTACACATTGCCCAACTACACAAATAATATTCAATATTTGTTGGTTGAAACCCCACACGAGTATTGGGATTAAATCAATATAATTATCGTTCGCGTCAAAATGGCGCATCTCTAATCAATACGGCTTCATATATTTCATTATTTTCGTGTCCATCCAAAATCGGACATTAAAATCAAATTTTAGTCCTTTATTGAATATTATTTTAAAATATTCATTATTTTAAAATATTTGTTATTCCTGAATTGGAATCAGACACAGTCAATTAACATATAATGTTATTTATATGGATTTCAGACAACACATGTATACAACAACCATGATACACAATCAGCCATCATCCAGAGTGCCATACACAACTGCATAAGCATTAAATATAAATATTTAATGCTTACAACAGTCTGTTAACCAATCAATTGACATACAGCTAAACAATTGGGGGATTAATGTACGTTAAAATCCTTGTATGTCATATATCATCCCAATACCCGTATGGGGTTTCAAATAATCAAACATAGGTTTTATTTGTGCAGTTGGGCGATGTGTAAAATTTATCGTCCCAATTAATATCAGTCAAATCAGTGTACATAAACAATTCGTCCGATTTGTTTATGGATATCTATTTTATTCATACACGTTAAAAATAATACTTTTAACTATAAAATATTTTCAACTATAAAATATTTTATTCCATTCCACATCACACAATCAATTTTCACAACATAACCAAACAAACAAACAAATCGCCCATGGTCTGTGGACAACGGGTGTCGGGTGCTGCTAAGCATCGTCTGCATCCTAGTATATATTTTAACTAGAAAATAAAATAAAAGTGAGAAGTTCTCACCTTTTGGATCCACTCCGTCGTGCTTTAACGAACCATGGTTTGGATTCTATTCAAAATTCCAATGCAATCTTCTTCACGCTGTTCATAGATAAAAATCACATTTTTATCGCTTCATTCCAATAAATAAAAATCATATTTTTATGTCTACTTCATATTTTTTTACAATGCTTCTTTTAATATAAAAATTATATTTTTATATTTCTACTTCTTATATAAAGATCGAATTTTTATTTCGTTTCATATATAATAAAAATCAAAATTTTATCTTAATGATATCCATATAAAGATCGTATCTTTATCACAATGAAAACATTATAAAAATCGTATTTTTATCTATAAAGATCACATTTTTATAATTCTTCCTACAGGATAAAAATTATATTTTTATCACCATTCTACATATATAAAAATTGAATCTTTATATTATTACATACATACGATAAAATTTACATTTTTATCTAACTAAAAATAACATTTTCATATCGTTATTCATATTATAAAAATCATATTTTTATTATCCCTATAAATAAAAATCATATTTTTTATTTCTTCTTCCATATAAAAATCATATTTGTATAACTTCTACAGTATAAAAATCATATTTTTATAACTTTAAACTGAGAATAAATTCTCCTCTTTGTACATATAGATCACATATATTTTTCAAAGATTATTACCTCTAAAAACTGAAAAGAAAATAAAAATAAATGTAAACAAATAGAAACTCACCTTATTCCGATTTCTATTTCGTCTGCAGAGAAGGGGGTCCACCTGCGGCGTCAAAGGTCGGGGAAGTTGGGTAGCAGCCGCGGCAGGCGGTGTTGGGTCGGAGATGGGCCATAGGGGCGGCGGTGGGCGGTTCTTCGCGGAGCTAGGGTTTGAGGGTTTTACGGTGGAAAGGGGAGGCGGGCAGATCGGAGGAGGGGGTGGCGCGATTGCCCGCATCAGGCGGCGCAGCGCCAGGAGCGGCGGCAGCTCCCTACTCCATCGCGCCCTCTTTTTTTTATTTGATATGAGAAAGTGAACCCGGGGTGGAGGGGGGCGAGGGAGGGTGGGCTGAGAGAGGGTATAAAGATAATATATAATTAATTTAATTTTCAAAATGCAAATTTTTATTTCGAACTCTAAATCGAACCCACCGACTATCATCCCTAGCTAATTATCCTATTCCGAACACAATGGGATATGTATCGTAGGCCAGTTTGACTGTTATGATCAGTTTTCGTCAAAATCAAAATATAAATCAATATTAAATTTGAACGCACATTTCAATTTACTGGGGCCACATACGGGCTCTAAAAATTCCCAAAAAATATTTTCTAGCTTCGTATTGACAATACGGTCCTAACAAAACTAATTTCATCGAATTCTGAGATCGTTTGAAAAATGGCCATTTTCTGGTCGATCAAAATTGACTGAAACTGATAAAACACGTTTTCTTTTGCCACACTCACATATTGATTCAGAAAATTATGAATTTCGAAACCTAGAAATAATTTGACATCCTGGATCCAATAAAAGTGGTTTCGTCGAAAACGGAGGTCGTTTGCAAAATTTCCATTTTTAAGGGCTGTATTTCCATAGCGACTATTCTGAATTTTCAAATGGGCATAACTTTTTATTCCCGCTATAAAATTTCGATTTTTCGGATTCGTTGGAAAGATATTCTCAAATAGATTCTAATATTTTTGGTTTCACTAAAATCCGATTTATTTTGAATCCTGTACATTCATTTGAAATTTGAAATCGAATTTTCAAACTACCACGCCATTTTCAATTCCTTTTATAATTAAAATAAATATTTATATTCTAACGACGATTCAAATAAATATATACGTTCTAATTCTATTCAAAATAAATTTATCGTCGTTATTATTTAAAATAAATCATTTTAAATATTCAAAATTCATTTAAATAACCAAAATAAAAAATTTAAATTGGTTCGGATTTTCCGGGTTATTACAATCTCCCCCACTTAAAATCGTTTCATCCTCGAAAAGGAACGGAGCTGAAAGTTGTTTTACAAACCAACTCAACTTTCATTATTTCCATTATGGCTTAAGTTCTTCAACTTTTCAGTTTCTAAAATTTTTCCAATTCTTCAAAAATTTGACTAACACCCTAAATTTTTGAAAAATTTCGCCATAACGTCCCCTGTATGGGAGCACCAGGAAAATCCCAAAATCGCTATACAGGCCTCTTCAATCCAAAAAGAAAAAGAAACATCCAAGCAGCTAGCCAATCGGCTCATAAAAGCATCAAAAACCCCAAGAAATACAATAAACTTGTACCTATTTGTTGGGCAAACAATTTTATTCCTCTGCTCTAGCCTTTTTGCTATGACCTCTTCAATAATCATGTATGTACAAGTATGCAAATGCGATAAATTTTCAATATAGTTCAATATTTGGTTCAATTTGGCTAATGGTTCAAAATTTTAATTAGTCAACCAATAATCAAACAAGACAACCAATAATCAATTAGTTGATTATCTTTTCAAATTCATAATTTTGATACATATACAGAAAATCATGTTTTTGATACCAATTCACAACAATAAGCCCTATCTAGTTTTGGTTCTCACACCAGCCAATTGGAAATATATAGATATCCAACTTTCGAAACTCGAACATAAACTACTGATGCTGACATGTCAATCACCAGTACCATTTGGGTCATCTCCGGGCGACTAGAGTGTGATTCTGTATCTATCCAGTATATTAAAACTTCGAATACACGTTTGCAAGGCGTATATGCAAAATCTTTATATATTGGATTGTCCAAATTCAATACAAATAAAATATTCAAATACGTTGAATAAGGTTGAAATTTTCAAAACAAAAATCGTTTTCATTTTAAAATTATACTCTTCACACTCATTCTAGGATACTACTGATCCTATCTCTAACGAGTCATTCCTATTGGATAATGCTCATCTAATCTATGATGAATTCTTTCGTATGATTTTAATGTGTCTTGTTCTCTGAGCTCTGTAAACCAAAGCTCTGATACCAAATGAGATGACCCGAACTTCCCCGTGAAGGAAAGCCCGGATTGAATTGCAAACATGATGAATCAGAACACAAAAAGAAGAGCATTTCATTGCTTATTACAACAATTCCATTAGAATACAAGAATATAACATAGTATGAATGAATATTACACATCATAAAATTTCAGAGATTACAATACATTACTGTCGCGGAAAATAATACAAAACATAACTGAAAGTAATACGCGGATACAGAGCTTTCCAGTATAATTCCAGCTGTAAACCAGGATCCTGTGAATATAAATCTGCAAAACAAAAATTACTAGATGCCCATGTGGAAAATAGGTGCACCCAGAGTTTAGGTTAAAACAATAAACTTCAGGTCAGTCATGTGACTGGTGTGAGAACTGAAACAGTTATTAATCTTTATTTTAAAGTTAGGTAAATCCAGAGACCACACCGTATAACACGGAATAGGTTTCCTGCCCAGAATACCAGTGCATAAAACAACATCGCAATGCTAGATAAAGAACAATGAAGCTATTATAAGGCTCAGGTCCCATCACACAATGCAACGCAAGCCGGAGGATAGAGTTTTTACCGTATAATAGCCAAAAATGCTTGGTACGTGAAATTTCATGTTTTATTATTACTATAAGTGTATAGTGTCAAAACAATTTCAATCATAAGTATCAATCATAGACGACATAGTGCCCCATACCACTATGTCGCCATATATAGGTTTACAATTAAATTCGTAAAATGTTGTATTGGAAGTTGGATTTCAATCTATGAACCAAGGCAAGGGGTTGCCCTTACAGCTTCGAGACGCTCTATCCTGCCGCTCAGGTCAGAGCTCGAGTGACCTTTGGATCGTCAGGGCCGGTCCACTCGATGTGTAATAAAATGCCTGAACACTGCGTTTCCCCGCCCTATGGGACGTCAATGAGCCAATTGACTCCATCGGTCCCGGATCGACCGATATAACTGAGGCGCCTCGCAATCCATCATCCACATAAGTAAAATGTCAGGGCTAGTAAAACGCTGACACCACTCCTAGCTAGAAGGAAACACATGCCCTCCCTTATGTCCTCTTTCGTTTCTGGTTCATACCGGGGTGTGAGGTTCGCGAATTTACGCTACACAAAGCTACGCTATATCAAAGCCGTGCTTTGATCATCAACCACAAGACTCTACTTTTCAATAGAAGCCCTGATCATTTGCATCTCAGCATGCTACACAGGCAATTCACACTATGCAACCGATGTATATCAATCCACAGAATGAAATCCGATGTCAGACACACATCCATTTACAAGTTCGTTCTGGGTCTGAATGAAACCGGAGGCACCTTATTCCTCCCCCACATGTCCAATACAGGGGAGAAGCCCTCGCATATCCGGTCGATCTCCAAGTACGTCTGGACGATCACCACTTATTACCTTATCTTGGGTGTACAACCCAATCAAGACATCGGTAATCATCCAATCGATGTGAAGACCTACGGTCTTCAACCATCGTCTTCATCCTCGACACATCGTCGAATCAGTTATTCAGAATGGGATAAACCCGGTCTTTCTGAATAACTCGCGTATATAATAAACAAGTGCTGTAAAAACACAACATATGCCTCATTCCAATCCAGAATATTCCTTTATTCAAATATTCTTATACTTTGGGAAAGGTTCCCATTAATTTTATCAAAGATAAATTCTTTAAATCTATTCTTTTATCTTCCTTTGGATATCATTTCAATCTAATTAAAGATGCATTAAAACTCCGCTTGGTTTTAATCTTCCCAAAAATCAATATTAACGATTGTTCAACTTGGGAAATCATATCCTGTCTTTAATTGGGTTAAAGAACCAATGTCTTTTAAAACACGGTTCACGATAAACCCAAAATCACATTCCATTCCATCAGCCTTTAGCCGTAAATTAGCAAGTGAACAATTCCCTAAGTAGTAACCCCGAAGGCCGAAACCAACATCAGATCAACACCCAGGAAACCATTCAACTTAACTAACCTCCAGTTAGTTTCTGATTTTCTTAACTCCATTGGGTCTAAGAACAGTATTATTAAAGATATCGTTCATGACAACCCAAATCACATTTCGTTTATTATGGAATCTTCATGGAAGAACAAATCAATATATAATCGATATCAATTTCTGTATCCGACCACTAATATAAATGGAATATCGGCAACACCTTTTAAATTCCATCTATATTAATAGTCTTCCTCCACAGAATTTCATTTCGATTATTATCAAATCGAATTCCATTCAATTCCAATTTAATATATATTAAATTGGAAAACTTTACTTTCGAAAACTCCTGTTAAATCCTAATAAAAGGATTTATAAATTCCAAATCACATTTCACTGTAAATCGGGTTAAAGAACGAATGCCATTAAAAACACAGTTCACAATAAACCCAATTCACATTCCATCAGTCTCCAACCGTAAATTAGTAAGAGAACAATTCCCTAAGTATTAACCCCGAAGGCCGAAACCAACATCAGATCAACACCCCGGAAACCATTCAACTTAACTAATCTCCTGTCAGTTTCTAATTTTCTTAACTCTATTTTGGTTTACGAACAGTATTATTAAAGATACCATTCACGACAAACCCAAAATCCAATTCGATATTAAATAAAAGGCTCTGAATAGAAAATATATCGGCTTATATTCAATATCAAATCTGAAACCAACAAATATCGTATTGGAATAACGATATATATATATATATATATATATATATCTTCCAAATTCCTCCACAATATCCGTATAATCACAAAACCCAATATCGAAATATTCCTAAGGTAATTTCGAATCTGATCCATTCCAATTCATATATTGGGAATTCTGGTTTTTTTAAAACCATTTCAAATCCAATTTATTTATTTCTAAAAATAAATAAATTATTTTTCTAGTTCATAACTAGTTCATTTTGATAAAAATCTATTTTTATCTTTTCAAATATGGAATTTTTCATCCCACTTCTTTCCAAGTCATTTCTTATGATTTTAGACTAATTATTGATATTTTTAATAATTTTATCAAGGCCCGTACAGTCGATTTCCACAAATGGCCATCGAACTGCACTTACAGCGACCTTTTCCAAATTTGATTTGGACATAATTCCAATTCCAACTGTTAGATTTCAAATCTCTAGTATTCGTTAGAAAGCTCTTTTCGATACGAACCCAACGGTTCCGGTTTTAGGAGAATCCGACGGTCAGATCTCCCGTAATATCCATTCGAAGTCAATGGTCGAAATTCCCGAACTACAGCAGCGCGGCGCGTTCTATTCAGGCCATTATATTATATATATATATAATATATATAATATATTTCGTTGAGTTCCACTTAAAAACGTATTTTATAAATTGTTTTAATTTCGTTTTCAAAACGATTTCAACTTCGTATTCAATTTCGAAACAAAATTGAATAGTCCATATCATTGATATATAAATGATAATATTTTCAAAACATTAGATTTTGAAATCAATTCCTTTTCGATATTCATTATAAAAATGAATAAAATCGATATAAATATCGTTCACGTCAAAATGGCGTCAATCTAATCAACACGGCTTTATATTTTTAAATATATTCATGTCCATCCCAAATCGGACATCAAAATCATATTTTGATCATTTACTGAATATTATTTTAAAATATTCGTTATTCTAAAATAATCATTATTTTTAAAATATTCATTCTTTCTGAACTGGAATCAGACACAGTCAATTACCATATAATGTGATTTATATGGATTTCATACAAACGTGTATACAACAACAATCAAAAGCATTCAACTATCATCTAGAGTGCATTCTACACTACATAAGCATTAAATATAAATTTTCAATGCTTACACAGCCTGTCAATCAATCGATCGACACGCAGCTAATTATTGGGATTAGTGTATGTCATGTATCATCCCAATACCCGTGTGGGGTTTCAAACAATCAAACACAGGTTTTATTTGTGCAGTTGGATGAAGTGTTAAATTTATCGTCCCAATCAATATCAGTCAAATCAGTGTACATAAACAATTAATCCGATTTGTTTATGAATATCTATTTTATTCTTACACGTTAAAAATTATATTTTTAACTATAAAATATTTTATTCCATTCCACATCACACAATCAATTTTCACAACATAACCAAACAAACAAACAAGTCGCCCATGGTCTGTGGACAATGGGTGTCGGGTGCTGCTAAGCACCGTCTGCATCCTAGTATATATTTTAACTAGAAAATAAAATAAAAGTGAGAAGTTCTCACCTTTGGGATCTACTCCGCCGTGCTTTACCGAAACATGGTTTGGATTCTATTCAAAATTCCAACGCAGTCTTCTTCACGCTGTTCATAGATAAAAATAACATTTTTATCGCTTCATTCCAATAAATAAAAATCATATTTTCATTTCTACTTCATATATTTTTACAACGCTTCTTTCAATATAAAAATTATATTTTTATATTTCTACTTCTTATATAAAGATCGAATTTTTATTTTGTTTCATATATAATAAACATCAAATTTTTATCTTAATGATATCCATATAAAGATCGTATCTTTATCACAATGAAAACATTATAAAAATCGTATTTTTATCTATAAAGATCACATTTTTATAATTCTTCCTATAGGATAAAAATTATATTTTTATCGCCATTCTACATATATAAAAATCGAATCTTTATATTATTACATACATACGATAAAATTTACATTTTTATCTAACTAAAAATAACATTTTCATATCGTTATTCATATTATAAAAATCATATTTTTATTATCCCTAAAATATAAAAATCATATTTTTTTTATTTCTTCTTCCATGTAAAAATCTTATTTTTATAACTTCTACAATATAAAAATCATATTTTTATAACTTTAAACTGAGAATAAATTCACCTCTTTATACATATAGATCGCATATATTTTTCAAAGATTATTACCTCTAAAATCTGAAAAGAAAATAAAAATAAATGTAAACAAATAGAAACTCACCTTATTTCGATTTCTATTTCATCTACAGAGGAGGGGGCTCCACCTGCGGCGTTAGAACTCGGGGAAGGTGGGTGGCGGCAGGCGGTGTTGGGTCGGAGACGGGCCATAAGGGCGGCGGTGGGCGGTTCTTCGCGGAGCTATGTTTGGGGTTTTTACGGTGGAGAGGGGAGGCGGGCAAATCGGAGGAAGGGGAGAAGGAGAGGGAGGGGTAGCGCGATCGCCCGCATCAGGCGGCGCAACGCCCGGAGCAGCGGCTGCTCCCTCCTCCATCACACCCTCTTTTCTTTTCGTTTTTATTTTATTTGATTTGAGAAAGTGAACGGGGGGGGGGGGGAGGGGGGCTGAGAGACGGTATAAAGATAATATATATATATTTAATTAATTTAATTTTAAAAAAACAACTTTTTATTTCGGACTCTACATCGAACCCACCTACTATCGTCCCTAGCTAATTACCCCCATTCCGAACACAATGGGATATGCATCGTAGGCCAGTTCGACTGTTACGATCAGTTTTCGTCAAAATCAAAATATAAATCAATATATTGAATTTGAATGCGCATTTCAATTTACCAGGGCCACATATGGACTTAAAAATTCCAAAAATATATTTTCTAGCTTTGTATTGACGACACGGTCCTAACAAAACTAATTTCGTCAAATTCTGAGATCATTTGAAAAATGGCCATTTTCTGGTCGATCGAAATTGACTGAAATTATTAAAACACATTTTTTTTGCCGCGCTCACATATTGATTCAGAAAATTATGAATTTGAAACTTAGCAATAATTTGACATCCCGGATCCAACAAAAGTGGTTTCGTCGAAAACGGAGGTCGTTTGCAAAATTTCCATTTTTAAGGGCTATATTTCCATAGCGACTATTCTGAATTTTCAACTGGGCATAACTTTTTATTCCCGCTATGAAATTTCAATTTTTCGAATTCGTTGGAAAGATATTCTCAAATAGATTCTAATATTTTTGGTTTTGCTAAAATCCAGTTTATTTTGAATCCTGCACATTAATATGAAATTTGAAATCGAATTTTCAAACTACAACGCCATTTTCAATTCCTTTTATAATTAAAATAAATATTTATATTCTAACGACGATTCAAATAAATATGTACGTTCTAATTCTATTCAAAATAAATTTCTCGTCGTTATTATTTAAAATAAATCATTTTAAATATTCAAAATTCATTAAAATAACCAAAATAAAAATTTTAAATTGGTTCGGATTTTCCGAGTTATTACAATTAAGATTTAGAGGAATTAACCAGTTAATTAATATTTAATTGGAATTGAATTAAGAATTGGATTTTTTGGTTTATCGTGAACGGTGTTTTAAATAACGCTTGTTCTTTAACCTGATTAACAGTGAAGTTAAGGTTTGGAATTTATAAATCTTTATTCTAAGATTTAATGGAATTTTCCGAAGTACAGTTTTCTAGTTTAACAAAATAAATTGGAATTGAATGGAATTCGATTTGGTAATAATCGAAGTGAGTTTCTATGGAGGAAGACTGTTAATATATATGGAATTTAAAAGGCTTTATCGTTATTCCATTTATATTATTAGTCGGATATGGAAATTGATATCGATTATATATATTGATCTGTTTTCCGTGAGGATTCCATAATCAATGGAATGTGATTTGGTTTTATCGTGAACTGTGTTTTAAATGACACTAGTTCTTTAACCCAGTTAAAGGCCGGATTACATGTCTAACCTTGTATTTCAAACTATATTGTTGAACTCTGCTAAATATATATCTGTTTGGTGGCGGAGAATTTATTCTCTTTCTTAACATCCTTCTCTAAGACGTACGAGCTTAGAGGTTATATATCGGTAGAAATCAATGCTACGGTGTAGATTGTCGATGCAACATGTTTGATTTCCCAAAGTTAAACAATCATTAATATTGATTTTTGGGAAGATTAAAACTAAGTGGAGTTTTAATGAATCTTTAATTAGATTGAAATGTGAATTGATAATTTAAATTATCAAATTTGGGAAATGATCGAGGATGGAGTATCACCAGTTTTGCTCCAAGCGATAGTTAAATCTTTAATTTGATTTGAATGTGAAATGGCAATTAAATTTACCGATAACACCGTGGTGTTAGATATGGAGTATTACCAGTTTTGCTCCATGGGATGAATAGGTTGGGATTGGGAAATTAAACAAATGATTACTTCGGTAAGGTGCGTTAATCTCGACTAGTTTGGATAAACCTTAATTTGGTTCAAATTGATATCCAAAGGAAGATTAAAGAATAATTTTATAGAATTTGTCTTTGATAAAATTAATGGGAACCTTTCCCTAATGATGTGAGTATTTGAATAAAAGAATATTCTTAATTAGAATGAGCCGTATATTGTGTTTGTGTAGCACTTGTTTATAATATACGCGAGTTATTCGGAAAGGTCGGGTTTATACCCATTCTGAATAACTGATTCAACGATAAGTCGACAATGAAGATGGTGGTTGAAGACCGGAGGTCTTCACATTGTTTGGATGATTACTGATGTCTTGATTGGGCCGTACACCCAAGACAAGGTAATAAGTGGTGATCGCCCAGACGTACTTGGAGATCGACCGGATATGCGAGGACCTTTCTCCTGTATTGGACATATGGGATGAGGAATAAGATGCCTCCAATTTCATTCAGACCCAGAACGGACTTGTAAATGGATGTGTATCAGACATTGGATTTTATTCTGTGTTGATTGATTTCTATTAAATACATGTCTGTTTGATGGCGGAGAATTTATTCTCTTGCTCAACACCCTTCTCTAAGATGTACGAGCTTAGAGGTTATATATCGACAGATATCAGTTTTATGGCATGAATTGTCAGTGTGGCACGCTGAGATGCAAAGGATCAAGGCTATTGTTGAAAAGCAGAGCCTTGTGGTTGATGATCAAAGGATGGCTTTAAATAGCATAGCTCTGTGTAGCATTAATTCGCGAGCCTTGCATCCAGGTGTTAACCAAAAACGGGATTGAAACACCCCTCCTCCGTTAAGGTCACTCACAAAGGGAATGCCTTAACTTCGGTGGAGCACTATAGGTAAAAGATACAGATAATTTACAAGATAGATATATAAACAGCGGAAAAACTAAATTTATTTCATAAGTACGTGGTTCAGTTAAAACATTACAACAACTGTCTTAAACCAACTTCCAAATTATTACAACAAAATCTCTGTCTAGAATTAAAACATAAAGAAGCATTAAAACAACAGTAAGGCAACATAAATCCCCAATAAGAGAGTATCCAAACCCATAGCCCAACGAAAAAGATTCCAAGTAATACATCTACTCTCTTCAAGCTGGAAATGATCCGATCTAAGCTGAAGTATTCCCTCCCTGCGGACCTGGGGGGAGGGGGGAACGAAAGAAAAGAAGACGAAAGAAAATGGGTCAGACATGAGTCTGGTAAGTCTAGTGGCTATTTAGCATGTAAACAAGAAAAAGATGTATGACATGAATAAACCGAGTCTAGGACAACACCCTAGAAATAAGATAATTAGGCTGAATATGCTATCGCACTCATTTCATTTCTCTGCACCTCCTCACAAGTGTTTCAACTAGCACCATTTGTTCAAGATAAATGATCACCTTTTTTATCGATCGGCTCCTACTCGTATACGTTTACCACTTGTGTCATTTGGCCCCGCATGATTGTAGATACCTGTGCTTGTCCCACCATGAAGAGTATCAAGTCCTATGGTGGCAACCCGACACAATTCAAGATGCACAGAGTATAACTACTGATGCCCAGTGCCTGCTTTTTCCACTCCGAAGTACGTGCACGACCGCACTCCATCGGAACCTACACTGACGCACCATCCGCCGTTGTTTTGACCGCTTATAATCAGCCCAGTAATCATGCCCCACCCTGCCTAGTTCAGGGTACCATGATACATCTATGTGGTTACTTCTGAAATGGGTCCCCGTTACTAGGGTTTCCTAACCCCACCCATCAGTTTAGTTAACACGTTGCATTGGTTAAGTGTTGCCTTAATTAACTTAACCCTACCATTCCTGTCTTAGCTTTAATTCATTCATTAAAGCACCAACCACTCACATTAGATATGTATTGTTGCGTTTGCTGGATGTGCCGGTCGGTTCCGGGCAGTCTTATACCGCAACTCAATCTAACCTCGGGTTCTTTTGGGCTTGATGCACTAACCTCCCACATTAGATATATATATTGTTACGGTTGCTGGATGTGCCAGGCGGTTCCGGACAGTCTTACACCGTAACTCAATCTAACCTCGGGTTAGGCATATTCGTCTTTTACTTAATTTACATATTTATTTTTTATATTTATATGTAAATTCTCCACAATTATTGCCATTCAAGCCATGCCCAATTTTCCTCTAAATCATATTCAAAAATTTTGGTATATAAATTATACCATTTTTATGCCACAAATCATTCATATATTTATGGGCCAAATTATGCCAATAATAAAAATTTAAGGTTTTTCCCAACGTTACCCCCGTTATACGTTAACAAAATTCGCATAGAATGTTAGGCTCGTAACTTAGCATAACTTATATACAAAAGGGGAAAGAAGGGAACATGTGCCATTTATACAACATAATAAGGATCTAACTAAACATGTGTCACATAAATTTTGGCATAAAACAATGAACTTGCATTTTTTTGGATCCAATTAACATGAGTCTTAAGCATATGAAATTTCCCAAATCCAACTAGGCATGTAAATGTAAACTTGCAATTTGGATCCAATAAATATGAATCTTAAGCATATAGAATTACACAAGTTCAACTAGGCATGTGAATGTAAACTTTTATTTTGGATCCACTAAACATGAATCTTAAGCATATGACTAGGCATGTGAAATTTTATTTGGATCCAATAAACATGAATCTTAAGCATATGGAACCACACAAGTTCAACTAGGCATGTAGATGTGAACTTTTATTTTTGGATCCAATAAACATGAATCTTAAGCATATGGTTTTACACAAGTTCAACTAGGCATGTGAGTGTGAACTTTTATCTTGGATCCAATTTTCATAGATCTAAATGTGGATCTAACACAATACATGTCTTGGCCTAACAACTTGCATGTAACATAACATGAAAAAGTCACCAAATTCACATGATTGGTTTAACATCAAAATAATAACCACAATAGCCTAACAACTTGCATGTAACATAACATGAATAAGTCACCAAATTTACATAATACATGATTGATTTAACACCAACATAATAACCACAATAGTCTCATCAGCATATACGATAGAATCATTACAAGAATAGACATGAATCGGCATCATCATTATCTTACAACTAGGAATAATGCTAGTTTTCACTTTATTACAAATCATAACTTTTAATCGGTCACATCTAAATAATAACAGGACTTACAAACAAAAGAAAGTCTTTTTTTGTGGGATCTATTTTCTGAAACTGAAAAGCAATCCCTTGAAGGAGACTATCAATTCTCTAAGTTAGTTTTGATTGATAGCTTTTAACTTGTTTTCTATCTGAAGAAGAAATGATGGCTAGGCTAGAACGATCATGGACAGCATGGTGGCTCTTTGGAATGAATTTGTGTGATTTAGGGCTTGAGGACTAGGGTTGCTTTTATAGAAGTTTAATCTTATGTGAGCTATTAGATCATTCTAGGAGCAATCACAACCGTCCAGACTAGATAGAGTTATCCAGAATTGCCACCTATGCCCTAATGACTCAGCAATAGGTCAGAAAAGACTTAGCAACAAGTTAGAATCGTCACAGTTTTGGATCTGGGCGAGGGGGTAGGTCGACCCCCTGGTCGACCTGTATAGGGGAGGTCGACCCCCTGGTCGACTTGGCCTGGGGCGGGAACAATCCCGCCCAGCCCACTTCTTTGTTTTCCGTTTGAATTTTGAATTTTAACTCTGAACTATTTTTAATTTATTTAAATTTCTGAAACTTCTGAGGGCCATAACTTCCTCATACGAAGTCCGATTTACGAAAACTTGGACTATATTCCAAGCAGAATTTCGAGACGAACGAAATGATGTAACCTGTTTCCCTTAATTCTCACTTTAAAAATTAAGTATTCTTTAATTCGTTCTTTTAATACACACAGAAAATTCAGGGTATTACATTCTCCCCTCGAAATCTTCAAGTCACTAAGAATGTATATCCTACCATCCAATCGTCCATCTACTCAACCATCAAACACAGGCGTCCATTGTCCTTAAAAGACTTCTAATGCTTTCATGATCATATGCATAGTATGTGTACATGTCCTTATCTAATGCAAAATTAGTCAGTCTACTGATTCAGTTGGCCTCCTTAATGCGAATTATGTCAGTGCCATGAGTCCATTATGCATGCAATTATTCCTAATCATACTTTCTACATGAGTGCACAATCATTCATACAAATGCAACATCCATATGATAACACATCAAGTTCCAATCCATATACAAATACATATATGCATATGCAATATGAAAGTGACTGAGTCGATCTAGTACCTAATGTGTGTGTATATGCATCCACGAGCAACCACTTGCAACCACTCGCAGCAATCAATCATAACATGTTTCAAATACATGTTTACATCCATTGGTTTCTACCTAAGGATAAAGGATAGGACTAAGGAGATATACTTAAAAGATAGATATAAGCATGAATAAACTTATGGAAAAAGAGATCAAGGAGGTACCCTCAAAAAGAAAAGGGTAGACTGTGCGTATTTTTCTCTCAGTTTCCCAAGTCGCGTCTTCCTCAACGTCACTCCATTGAGCTTTAATAAGCTTAACTTCTCGATTGCGTAACTTTTTGACTTCCGTACCCAAGATACGAGTTGGAACTCTTCTCACAGTCGCTTCTCATTCCATTCTACTTCCTCTAGTATACTTGGCTCCACAACTTCCGTAGTGTCATGAAAGCACTTTTGTAGTTGAGAAACATGAAAAACATTATGAACTCCAGCCAGTCTTTCGGGTAGCTCTACTCTGTAAGCCATCGTCCCAATCCTTTCAATGATAGGAAATGGTCCTACAAATCTTGGTGCTAGCTTTCCTACGGACCCAAGGAGAATGACATTCCTCAAAGGAGATACTTTAAGGAACACCTTATCTCTAACCTCAAACTCAAGGTTGGTCCTTCTTTTGTCTGCGTAGGACTTCTATCTATCTTGTGCAGCCTTCATCCGTCTTCTTATCAAGTTCACCTTTTCTGAGGTTTCTCTATCATGTCTGGCCTAAGTGCGAGCTTGTCTGTAGACTACCACCAACAAGTTGGTGATCGGCATGGTCTTCCGTATAAAGCCTCGAAGGGTGCCATGCCTATGGTGGCTTGGTAGCTATTGTTGTAAGCGAATTCCACCAAAGGAAGATGATCCTCCCATGTTCCTCCAAAGTCGAGTATGCACAATCTCAAGAGGTATTCCAATACTCTGTTCACCCTTTCCATCTGACCATCGGTTTGGGGGTGATAGGCCGAGCTTAAGCATAATTGTGTGCCTATAGCCTCCTGCAAACTCTTCCAAAACTCGCTCGTAAAGATAGGATCTCGATCACTCACTATGTTGGAGGGTATCCCATGGAGTCGAACTATCTCTTTAAGATAAACGGATGCTAGGGACGAGGCGGTCCTTCTACTCTTAACAGGTATAAAGTGAGCGCTTTTAGTGAGCCTGTCCACTATTACCCATATACTGGTATTGCCCCTTCTTAACCTAGGCAACCCATCTACAAAGTCCATCGAAATGCTATCCCATTTCTACTGTGGGACCCCTAGAGGATGAAGCAGGCCACTAGGCTTCTTCTTCTCCGCTTTGACTTGCTGGCATATCAAGCACTTAGCGACATACTCAGCTACATCCCACTTCATGCCATTCCAAAAGAAAACCCTTTTTATGTCTTTATGCATCTTGTCTCCACCTGGGTGTATGGTCAGCTTAGAATGGTGTGCTTCTTCGAGATCCGTCTTCACCAAATCCCTTTCTTGTAGGACGCATAGTCTTTCATCCCATCTCAACCAACCCTTATCATCGGTGGAGTATTTATTGAGGTGACTAGAAGTCTCACCCCTAATTAGCTTATCCATCATATCAACTAGCTAAGGATCTTCTCGTTGCGCGGTTCCTATTGAGTTCAAAAGAGTAGGCCGCACCTCTAGCAATGCTAATAGACCAGGTACAATTTCAGAGGAGGGTCTAAAGTTAAAGTTTGTTATGTACTCCAAGCTTTGCCTTTCTACAAAGAGAGGACTTAAGGTCAGCTTTTTTCTACTCAAGGCGTCTGCTACTACATTGCCCTTGCCAGGGGTATAGGAAATCTCAAAATCATATGAGGCCAGAAATTCCATCCACCTTTGTTGTCTTAAGTTAAGATCTTTCTATGAGAAATGGTACTTTAATGATTTATGGTCGGTAAACAATTCAAACCTTTCGCCTAGTAGATAATAACTCCATGACTTAAGAGCAAAATTAATGGCAACTATCTCCAAATCATGAGTTGGGTAGTTCTTCTCATGTATCTTCAATTGCCTTCCCCCATAACAAACTACCTTGCCTTCTTGCATCAAGACAGCGCCCAACCCTGTACCGCATGCGTTTGTGTATACGGTAAACATTTTACTCCCATTAGGCAATGTCAGAACTGGGGCTGTTGTTAGAGCCCTTTTTAAACGTTGGAAAGCAACATCGCAATCCAAATCCCAAGCGAAAGTTAGGTTCTTCTTCGTCAACCTTGTAAGTGGAGCTGAGATTTTTGCAAAGTCTTTAATGAACTTTCGGTAAAAGCCCGCCAGCCCGAGAAAGCTTCGGACTTCGGTTGCATTCCGTGGATCCTTCCAATCTTGCACCGCAACTACTTTTGCCGGTCCACAGCTATCCCCTCTTTGGACACCACATGTCCAAGAAACCTCACTTCTTCTCTCCAGAAGTGACATTTGGAGAATTTGGCTTTTAGCTAATGTGCACGAAGAGTATTCATGACTTCCCTTAAATGCAAAGCATGCTCTTCTTCATTCTTCGAGAAAATCAAAATGTCGTCTACAAAGACCACCACAAACTTATTAAGGAACTCCCTGAACACCCTGCTCATCAAATCAACGAAATAAGCGGGTGCGTTTGTCAAGCCGAATGGCATGACAAGCCATTCGAAGAAACCATACGGGGTTCTGAACGCGGTCTTATCAATGTTGTCTTCAACCACTCTTAGTTGATGAAACCCGATAGCTAGATCTAGCTGAGAGAAAACCGACACACCTACAAACTGATCAAACAAGTCATCTATTCTTGGAAGTGGGTGCCTATTCTTCTGGGTCAGCTTGTTTAGCTCCCTATAATCAATGCATAGGCGAAGTGAACCGTCCGCTTTGGTTGCGAATACTACCGGAGCACCCCATTCAGAAATACTCCGCCTTATAAACCCTTTTTCGAGTAGCTCTTTATTAACCTATTTTGTGAACTAGGCTACACAAAATTAGAACACTAAAATTATGAAGGACGTTGACTAGAAAAACATGCACTTAAAGTCGCACCGGATTAGATATATCTGGCTAAACCAAATCAGTGAAGAGCAGAAAGCAGAAGCACTCAAACAGAATCGGACCGGATCGGATGCACCGATCCGCACCTCCCCTCCAGCACGCGTCCGATCCGAAGGAAAGCAGCAACAGTTGCAGCGCACAATCTCTGAAAAGGTGGAGCGGTTATGCCCACATTCTCCCTACATTCACCATTTACCTGATGTGTTGTCACCATCATATCCCATCCAAACCCGACTTTTGTGGGATGGAGGCCACGTATATTCAAACCGAAGCCCTCCCAGGGAGGTTTTCCACCTATAAATACACCTCCAAAGCTCATTTCAAAGGATCTTTTGGCATTTTCAGAACTCATACTCATTCATAAAACGAATTTCATCAAAATATTCAAATTACAACCATCTTTTAAAGTACATTTTATAAGAGATTGAGTGAATTCATGCATTGTATGAGTGAAATAGAGTGAGAACCATCATTGTACTCGCATTCAATACATCAATCCAAAGAGAAGAAAGTGGACATAGGCTATTTAACGCCGAACCACTATAAATTGCGTGTTTTCACCGTTTTTGATTTCATTTCAATAGAATCATTATTAGTTTGGGTGTTAAAGCCAATTTTGGATCTAACATTTTGGTGCTTTCATTGAGAGATCTTTGAATTCTTCGCTTTTTGGGATTATCATTCTACTATTTGGACCTTCAAAGTTCAAAGAAGTTAATCCTCCGTTTTTGACATCTTTAAGTACCTTTTAGTGAACCATTGAAGAATTGAACACTATGGCCAAAACGAAAGGAAAAGAAGTGCAAGGCGCTAGGGAGAACGATGCTAGAGAGAATCAACAAGCCATGGTATCGACGAGGTCGCGTGGACAAGTCTCTGGAGCAGGCCGCTCCGGTCAGGAAGGTCCGATCCGAGCAGGTGACTCTGATCCGAGCCGATCAGAAG
Source organism: Allium sativum (assembly GCA_030737875.1). NCBI lineage: Eukaryota > Viridiplantae > Streptophyta > Magnoliopsida > Asparagales > Amaryllidaceae > Allium > Allium sativum. Next base: position 384,798,711 of record CM060923.1, on the reverse strand, counting down.
ACGTTGAGGTCACTCGCTCTCCCCATCCGAACAAGTCCGGTCCTACTACCTTGCTTCGATCCGATCCGAACCAGAATGAAGCTGGAACTTCTACTCGAGCTCCCTCCAATGCTCCGATTCCAGCCACTATGACCAATGATCAGCCTGACCCGTCTACACCCGTCACCCAAGGAGATTTTTCATGCTTTCTTGACATGCTCCAGAGTACTAAGGAGGCATTGGAAGCCCATAAGCATGATAGTCTTCGCATGCAAGAGAACATGATCACTATGAGTAGGGAACTCCAGGAGCTCTGGAGGCAAAAGACACCTTCCCCAACACGCCGTCTTGCTATAGACGATTCATCTTCTTCAGATGAGGGACGTTCTCGTGAAAGAAGACCGCTAGAGCGACCTCAGAATCTTGATCAGCTAACTTTTGGATCTTTAGGATCCCGCGAAGACTGTGCTCGTGTGTTAGGACCTGATGACCCAAGCTTGAAAGAGCCTATGTTGTTGCCCATGCGTGGATGCCACGTTCTACCCAGGGATCCTATCATTACTAATCCTACGCAATAGCAACTTCTTCAGCCCCTCCCTCCTGAGATCGACCAGGAGCATATGGAGCAATGTAGACCAGCCGTCGCTAGAAATAGGAGGTTATCCCCTAATCAGGAGCCCAGGGGTAATCCAAATATCAGACCTAGAGAGCCGGTGCAGACATTAACAAATGCCGATGTATTGACGATGGTGCGTCATATTATGTTCGAAAGCCGGCGGTACACTAATAAGGAATGGGGTATTGAGCGAAGTCATACCCCCTTCACAGATGATAGATTGGATTTCCAGTTCCCTCGGCGGTTCAACTTGCCTCAGATGGATCGGTATTCAAGAAGAACGGACCAGGGCGGCATCTGATGAGGTATGCATAGTTCATGAATGCCGCAGCAGCTCCAGATGTTGTAAAATGCAAAGCCTTTCCAATCTATCTTGAAGATGTGGCGTTAATGTGGTTCACCCGACTCCCTCCCCGGTCGATATCAAATTCCACAGAATTGAGTGAGCGCTTTATGAACCAGTTTTGACTTCACATCCGAAAGTCCAAGAGCTTCATAGAGTTATCAAGGATCAAACAGGCTCCAGGCGAATCTCTGAAATCATATTTGGACCGCTTCAACCTCACCGTCACCGAAGTTAGTGACCCTCATGAACCCACTATTCTAATGGCTTCGATAGAAGGAGTTGACCCGGACACAGAATTTGGGGATTATCTATCTGGGAAACTGCCCCTAACTAGGGAATTGTTCTATGAAAAAGCTAATATTCGCTTAAGGCGAGAAGAAGCTCGTGCAAATAGGAAGAGAAAGTCTGAAGGGGCCTCGAGGGAAGGTGTCCAAAGTAATGTTGCTGTGAAACAATCTGGTGACAGTTCAGGAAAGGTTGAAGTAAACGTTGGCAACCAGAGCGGAGGTAATAGCAACAGGAATGGTAACAGCAATAGAAGGAACAGGAACCGAGGGAATAACTCTAGTAAAAGACCCAAATTCCAGACTTTTGAAAACTATACGCCGTTAAGCGATACATTGGAGATTATTTACTTGTATACATATAGCATATTGCAGTACAAAAAACCACCACCCAGGGACTTCACCGAAAAGGAGATCACAACGGGAAAGTTTTGTTTGTTCCATGGAACCCACAGTCATTCCACCAACGAATGCCGTCATTTGAGAGATACAGTTGAAAGATTGCTAGGGGAAGGGAAGTTAGACGAGTACAAGGTTGCCCCAAGGGACAGGGGGCAAGGGGACAAGCCCCGGACCAAAACCAGCCTACTTCAAAACCCACAGCCCAGCAGAAAGGTAAGGGGATCGTTGTCAATACTATCGCAGGTGGACCCCACCTAGCTAGTCGTAGTTTCAAAGCGATGGATCAATACGTCAACGCCGCCAAGCATTCTGAGGTAGGAGAATGCAGTAACCTCGAAGACATCACTCCAGTAAAACAAAAAAAGACGACGTCATATTCCGTAGTAGAGATGATTCCAGAGTTCAATCCCCAACTGAAGATCCACTGGTAATTACCACGACCATCGGCCCTGCTTTAGTCCATAAAGTGTGGGTGGACAATGGGAGCTCGGTCAATATCCTCTTCAAGAAAGCTTTCGAACAAATGAGACTTGAAGCAAAAGATCTAAAGCCCTGCGAAGGATGGGTACGTGGCTTCAACGGGGCATCGACGGCTCCGATGGGCTACGTAGAATTACCAGTGCTGTTAGGGCAGGGGGATCGCCAGAAAGTGAGGATCCTGCCATTTGTAGTTTGGATGTAGAGTCACCCTACAATACCTTCCTAGGCCGACCGGCCCTTGCCGAGTTTAGGGCATGTATTGCACCTTGGTGCTTGCTGCTTAAATTCCCTACTGACGTAGGAATTAGGGTGATGAGAGGCGACCAAGCTAGGGACGAGCTTGTTACATGACGGAGTTAAAGATGCTAATGAAGGGGTTGAATATAGAAACTAAGGAAGATTCTCCCCCTCCAAAGGAGTACTCAGCATAGCAATTAAGGGGTCAAGCCCCAAGAGAATCGCCCTTAGATGTGCTCGAGGATATAGATCCTAGAGAGGATAAAGAACCCGAGGATAGGAAGGCGACTCCCAATGAGATAACAGTAGATATACCTATTGATGAGACAGATTCGACAAAAGTACTAAAGATCAGCTCGCAATTAGATCCAGTTCGAGCGAAAGAGTTGGCTGATTTTTAAGGGCAAATCTGGATGTGTTTGCCTGGACTCACGCTGACATGTGTGGTATTTCGCCTGCCATTATGAGCCACTCATTATGTATTAATCCAAAGCACCCACCAGACAAACAGAAAATATGGTTGTTAGGTCCAGAGCGGTCAATAGCTTTGAAAGAAGAGGTAGAGAAATTAAAAGATAATGGATTCATTAAGGATTCGAAATATCCCGACTGGATATCAAAACCTGTCCTGGTCAAAAAGTCTAATGGGAAGTGGCGTTCATGTATCGACTTCTCTGATTTGAACAAGGCCTGCCCGAAGGATAGCTTTCCTCTTCCCAGAATTGATCAGCTAGTAGATTCGACGGCTGGGCACGAGCTTTTATCCTTTATGGATGCCTATTCTGCGTACAATCAAATTCCCATGCACATACCAGATCAGGAGCATACAAGTTTCATCACAGACTTAGGGTCATATTGTTATGTGGTAATGCCATTTGGGTTAAAGAATGCAGGGGCCACATACCAACGCTTGGTCAACCGCATGTTTTATAATCAAATCGAGAAAACCATGGAGGTTTATGTGGATGACATGCTTGTAAAGTCTAAACAATCTTCGGACCATACAAGGGACTTAGCTGAAATGTTTGATATTCTTCGAAGGTATGGAATGAAGTTAAACCCCCTAAAATGCATGTTTGGGGTCGCATCTGCAAAATTCCTTGGGTTTGTCGTGAGTCCTCGAGGAATTGAGATAAATCCTAATCAAATAGAAACAATAAGGGATATTGAAGAACCACGAAAGATCAAAGATGTTCAAAGCTTAGCCGGAAAAGTTGCTGCACTAAGCAGGTTTATCTCCAAAGCTACAAATAGGCGTGTACCTTTCTTCGATCTAATAAAACGAGGAAAGCGAAATTTTGAGTGGACCCCCGATTGTGTGGAGGCATTCCAGAATTTATTAGACTTATTAAAAAAGCCTCCAATATTATCAAAACCCGTAGAACATGAGGATTTGTTTGTCTACCGAGCGGTATCATCTCACGCCGTCAGTACATCATTGGTATGTGAAGAGGATAAAGTCCAGAGGCCTCTATACTACGTGAGAAAAAAGCTAGCTGCTGCAGAACGTAATTATCCGAAGATAGAAAAAATTGCTTATAGCCTCCTGTTTGCTTCCCGCAAACTTCGTCATTACTTTCAGGCTCACTCGATAGTTGTATACACCGATCAACCTTTAAGACAAGTGTTGCAAAAACCCGAAGCATCGGGGCGGTTACTTAAATGGAACATCGAGCTAAGTCAATTTGATTTAAATTTTCAACCACGGAAATCAATAAGAGGGCAGGCATTCTCCGACTTTATAGCTGAATTCACAATTCCCAAAGAGGAAACGGTCGGTGATAAGGTAGTTACTTTGGACCAAGAGTTAGAGCTTAGTCCGTGGAAGCTATATACGGACGAAGCCAAAAATGATCGAAGGTCCGGTGCCAGAGTTGTTTTAATAACTTCTGAAGGAAGATCTATTTACTATGCATTGCGATTAGAGTTCGCTGCTACCAATAATGATTCCGAGTATGAAGCCATGATTGCCGGGTTGAAACTCGCCAAAGAACTAGGAGTGAAGACACTGGATATATGTTGCGATTCTAAGATAATTGTATGCTAGGTCCAGGAGGAATTTATTTCTAAAGGACCTCGACTTGTTACTTATCTAAAAAAGGTAAAGGAGTTGCTGGGAAGTTTGGAGCATTACAACATAACGCATATTCCAAGAATGGAAAATCAAAAAGTAGATCGGCTGGCAAAGCTAGCAAGTTCTGACAATTCCAAAGAAACTGAAGTGGTTTCGATAGAGGTTTTGGAATCACCGAGTTTCGACCTGATGGAAGTGGAACTTGCCTTGGAAGTCGACCCAGAGAGAGAATCATGGATGACATCGATCAAGAATTTTCTCAAGAATGGAACCCTCCCGTTGAAGAAGAGCGAAAGACGAGCTGTAAGACGCAAGGCTGCAAGATACGTTTTACAGGACGACGTCCTTTATCGCCAAGGGTTTTCAATGCGCCTACTACGATGTATCGCACACGACGACATCAAACGTGTACTGCAAGAAGTAAATGAAGGTGAGTGTGGGGACCACACCGGGGGCCAAACCCTAGCAAAGAAAGTATTACGGTATGGATATTTCTGGCCTACCATGAATAAAGACGCGGCAGATTATTCACGACGCTGCGACAAATGTAAAAGATTTGCCAAGATTCCCAGAGCACCTCCGACTCAGCTCAAGTCGATGGTAAGCCCATGCCCGTTTTCCATGTGGGGGATTGATATTATTGGAGTGTTACCTATTGCTAGAGGAGGAGCTAAGTACGCGATCGTCGCCGTGGACTATTTCACAAAATGGGTGGAAGCTGGACTTTAACAACGATCACGACAAGAAAGGTGATCAGTTTTGTGGTAAAAAACATTATCTGTTGATTTGGGATACCGAAGACCATCATAACTGATAATGGGACATAGTTTGACAGCGTCGAATTTAGAAACATCTGCCAGAAGTACAAGATTGATAAACGGTACACTGTTGTAGCTCACCCGTAGTCAAATGGCCAGGTCAAAGCAATAAACAAGGTCATTAAATCTATTCTTAAGAAGCGGTTGGAGCGGGCCAAAGCCAAATGTGTAGATGAGTTGCCATTAGCTTTGTGGGCCTACATGACAACCTTTAAGACGGCCACCGGCCACACTCCCTATTCACTTTCCTTTGAGTCAGAAGTAGTAATCCCAGTAGAATTGGAAGTCCCTTTTCATCGAGTCGCGTACTATGACCCGATGACAAATAGAACACTCCTCCTAGAGTCTCTTGATATGGTTAAAGAAAAAAGAGACGAAGCAGACTTGCGTGCCTCAAGACATCGACACCAAGTAGCATGTAATTATGACCGGAAAGTTCACTTCAAAACCTTTGAGCCAGGAGACTTAGTACTAAAGCGGGTCTTCCCGCCTTCAACCCAATTGGTTCCAAAATGGGAAGGCCCATACACCATCCAACGGAAACTTGATACAGGAGCATTCAAGCTAATGACCGTGGATGGTGAAGAGATTCCCAGAGCTTGGAACGCTCAGCACTTACGGCGATATCTGAGCTAAATTTGAAATGTCTTCCTTTTTGTTTTTATAAACTATGTAAAAAGGCACGACTTGCCTTAATTTTTTTTATATGAACAAAGCATTATGAAGTGGATGTAGGCTATGACTTAGCTGAACCACTATAAAAATATCGTGTGTCATTTATTTTCCTGCATTATTTATGTCTTTAACCATCATTCTGTCATGACAATGAAACACAAAACGCAAAATTAAATTTCAAAAATTGGAGACAACCAACGTGCAGGAGCAAACAAAATGACCATTTGCATGATAAGATGCAAAAAATGAGAAGACGACATTCCTAACTCTAACTCTCATGAAACGAGAGAGAGTATAAAGGACGGGAAGACGACGTACCTTGCGGCGTGAAGGTGCACCCCGATAAGAGACCGCCTCAGTAATACTCTAACCTGGTTATGAGGCAGGAGAGTATAAAGATGATAAAAAGAATAGGCATCAATGACGAAAGGAATATGGCCCTGTCAGAGAATCGGGGACAGTTGAATTTTGAATTTAATCGATATTGAATAAGTCTTAATCAGTTATCCAAGATTGATTGGGGGCATATATATGTACACATGTTCCCCTTAGTAACGACTTTACTATATAACTGACATGCTGTTTGTTTGCATTTTTACCTAAATGTTAAAATTTACAGATATCAGAGATTGTAGGGTACAAACCACTTTATTCACAAATACGTGAGTTTATACAGGAAGACTAAGCAAAAGACGCGAGGGTCGCACTCACTACAATATTAGCGAACCAGTGGAATATCAAAATAAAACAAAACAAAGCACATTATCACTTGGGCTTTGGAGCAGACTTGGATTTTTTGGCCGCCTTAAGAGCATTTCTAGCTTCTTTTTCAGCATTAGACATGAGACGCTTTGGCCTTTTCTTCTTTGTAGTCGAAGTACCAGAATCGTTAGATTTCTTCCTAGGAGTCGGAACACTGGAATCAAGAGAAGATTTTTTAGCAAGCTATTCTGTAATTGACCTAGTTGAAATCTTAACAACTAACCTCGATCCAGGATCCACCACTGCAAGGGGCTTAAGGCTTTCGGGGTTTAAGTCCTCGACTTTCAGCTGCATGCGCTTGTCTTGTTCGGCTTTCATTTCAACCAAAGTCACGTCATCAACACTTCTCGAATCCCCAATTATAGCCACATCAGGATCTTCTTCATGCCCCTCATTACCATCGTCGTCTTTAAAGGCATCTATCATTTCATCATCATGAGAAGTGTCGGCCTTAGACGGTTCAGCTCCCCCTCCGAATTCGACGATGGTAGCCTTATCCTGTCCTCCCTGAGCCTTTTTCACGGATTCTTCCCCAATAGAGGCTCCCCGAGGCTCATCAATCTTCTCGGCTGGTCCAAAACCTACAGAATGAGAAGCAACAGTTATCAACTCAGGAGAAAATAAAGGATCCTCGATCGATTGCCTAATGATGTGATGAAAGGTGGAGACGGCCTTGACAAATTGAGGTGAAAAGGTAGAAATACCTTCTGATGATTTCTCAATTGGGGCGGCTACCGTCTCTGACGCTGATTCAGGGATAATAGATAAAAGAGATGCTTTAGGAAATCTCGGGTTCTCGGGATCATATCCCTCAACTCTAGTAGTTTCGGCAGTAGTAGAAGAAGAACCAACTTCAAGGATATTCTTTTGTTTGGCCAGGCATATCTCCTCCTCCATGGCAGCAGCAATCAGGCGACACCCCTCGGCCAGGCGTGCCGGTACATCATCTCTTAGATACTTCTCCATAAGTTTGTCTTCATCAACGAAGTCTACCTTAAGTTACTCTTTCTCCCATTCGATGATTTGACTCCATACGTGAACTAAGGTAGTCGGGTAGTCTTCGATCCAAGAGATGTTTCGGCGATGAATTATGTGTGCAAAGAATTCAATCATTAGTTTGCCAAAACCGTGCAATTCTTGCTGAGCCTCTGATAGCTGTTTATGGGTTTCTTCAGCAGATTTATTGGCGTTATCCACATTCCCCTCAGCTAGGGCAGCCCTAGTCTCGGCTTCCATTAACTAGGACTCCAAGTCAGCATTTCGTTTCTCCAGTCCAGCATTTTTCCTCGCTAACTCGGCCTTTTCTTGCTCAAGAGTATTGTAAGCCAGTTGCATTTTGACACTGTCTGACTTAGCGTCTTCCGCTTGTTTCTTCAACTCCAAATGTTCTTGACTATGAGATTCTAGCAAGTCATGATAACGCTTTTGTAATTCCTCAAATTGCTGTTTGAAGTTGTTGGCATCTCGTTGAGCAATGACGAGTTGAGTCTGTGTTTCTTCTAAGTCCTCCAAATTTTTCAAAGCATTCTCATCGGAATCCGCAGCCTTCTTCATTGAATCAACATTTGTAATTAAGGCCCGAATGATTCTGGAAAGATTGCATGAATATTTGTACATTTCCGAGTATTGTTTCTCAACTGCGTCAATATTTGCTTTAGCCTCATCTGCCCACTTTGAAGAAATAGGCTCAAGTGCGGGTAAGAAAGTTAGATTCTCAAAGTAGTGATCTGAGAACCGCTTCTCCAGATATGCCAGCTTAATTTTGGAATCGGTATCCAATGGTGGGGGCTTGCAGTATGATAGTTCAATGTGTTTCCTCTTAGCAGGGACGATGGCTGCATCAACTTTTCCCAGATCGCTTCTCAGAAACTTTGTGTTTGTCTCGTGAATCGGTATGTTTCAGTGGACTTTTTTCCTGACTATATTTGTCTTGAGGAGAAGTTTGATCTTTGGATTGCGACGTGTCTTCTCCACGACGGCTCTGGTGGATCTTATACCTGTCTGGATCCGACCGGACAGGGGAACGAGAGCATGAGGTGTGTGGTCGATGAGAGCATGAGGCCTTCTGTCATCTCTGCCCCCGCTCTCACGTCGATCATGCTCGATGTCGGAAGGAGGTCTGGACATGCTACGGCACATTTTTATGACATCATAGTAAGGGCGAGACATTGTACCTACACAACAATATAAGTGGAATTCAGAATCAATGCTCATATAAGACATGAGTGTTGTGACATGCGGTGCTAATGTGTTATGTGCATTCTAACTGGTGTTCCCCCCAACAAACCCGAGTCTGAAGCCAGACTAGCATGAGCGGGCTCTTTGGCCTTCATGGGAGTAGTCTCCTCTGAAGAAATGAAAGTTAAAGTATTCGTGCCAAAGTCCTCTGAAGTATAGATGGTTTCAGGCAGGGGAATATTTCCTAAACCCTTAAATGTGGAATCGTCGGTAGTAGGAGCATCTCCTTGAGAAGCATCTGTTGGCAGGTCTTTAGGGGATGTTGACTTCGCAGGAGAAATAGCGTCGTCAGGAACGGTATACCCTTCTATGTGCTTTTCAGCTATGTTGGCTAACTCATCGTCCTGAGTTGAAGATGGAGAAGGTGAAGTCCAAAGAGGTATTGTTGGACCTTTCGAGCCCTCGTCCGTCTCAGGAATAATGTCTACCGGGGGTATGTACACATATCGACCCGTTCCATGACCTATACTGCGGGTAATAGATAGTAACCCGTGATGACGGAGATACTCATCCTTAAGAACTTCGTCGATGGTTAGGAACTTTTGATCGCCATTGAGAAGCCGATGCAAATGATCAAAGTATAATTGATCCGATATTTTCTTTGGGTTATCAACTGCAAATAAAAAAGAAAGCAAGTTAATGTGTTGACATGAGCATTTAAAATTGAAATCTAGAAAGTTGGTGCTTTACTTGATTTGATCCATCTCCTGGTGCACCCCGGATGTTGTTTGATATAAAACCATTCAAGCTTAGAATTGTCAGCCTTGCTGCTAAATGGAACAGTAATAATTTTCTTTTTTGGGACTGATTCAAAATATGAGAAGGAGGGAGTCTCTTGAGTCCGATGCTTGAAATTATAAAAGAAGTGGACATCATCGAAGGTAGGCTCTATACCTAAAACCTTTTCGTATGCTATATACAAGGTGTATAAATAAGCATAAGGGTTGGGATGTAATTGCATGGGGGCAATCCGCATATGTCTCAGAAAATCGACAACAAAAGACGGAAACGGTGGAATAGCCCCAACCAGACACATCAATCGGGTAACTGCCATAAATCCTACTGGTGGATTGTGAGGGCGATCTGTTTTCGACGGCACCAGGGTATCTCTTTTTAATATTCCATGTTTTAGACATATTCAGACAAGTCTATCATCATCGATTGTCGACTCAACAGAATCGTTGGGTAACTCTAATATGGTGGCAGTTTTAAACTCATCAGGAGCACGATCATCTCCTACCCCTCCTTCCTCTTCATCACCAAGAGAAACTTCACTATTAGAAGGTATTTCACTACTGTGTGCTTCCACTTCATAATCTGGGCCCTCATCATCCCATTCAGGGTCTGGAGGAGAGGATATGTCATCAAGAGTGAGTTTCTCAAAAGTTTCTGCAACTTCTCTCTTTTCTGCTAACCTAGATGAACGTCTCTCTGCCATGATCACTAAACTACTGAAGAAGCAATAGTACGAGTTGGAGTAAAGCTACCTGTGTTCCCCTGTGCATGTGTGTGAGCTAAAGTGTACAAGCGTGTATGCAATAACATGAGGTAGTTAAATAAAGAAGTGCAGTACAAAGATGAACATTGCAGCGGGATATTTATAAGCAGTCCAAAAATCAAGTTAGAGGGGCTCTATCCTAACTGTCCATAGTGTCATTGACTACGACCAACATTGGTTAAGTTTACTGAATTATTTCTAATAAGTCCTCTTGGATCAGCTCGGAAGTTAAGTGGAAATAGTTTCGGGTCGGTTCAGGTGTACATGATGTGATCGGGTCGGATCGAGTCCCCTTTGTTGTGTTAAAATCAGATCGGGTCGGATGTCCTGGGTGTTGTGGGATCAGATCAAGCGCCCAGATCATCAGCAGACAAATTCGAGTATTTCACTGCAATAGATCGGATCGGATGAGTTCCAAAGAAGATGATAATGATCGGTTTGGTTGACACCGAACTGAACCGCCCTTATGCCCTCATGCTCATCCTCCTAATTCAACTTTCCCTTTGCGATTGCCATCAGTTCTACTGACCCGACCCGGTTGAATAAATATGCTACTTCTCCTTCTTCTTTGTTTTCCACCTTGAATCAAACCCGTCCCTTCTTTCTTCTTCTTCTCCTGCTTCAAGTTTTTTCATCGCAACCAAGCCCCCATGAATCAGTATACCCAACATCAACTCTGATTTCCTCCACAAGCCATCTCGACGTGGCGACGAAACCACCAGCGATGACGGTGACGGATGGGAAGCTCAATATTGAAACTGACATGACTGGCGAGCAAAATTACACAATTTTACCCCTAAATTTAGATATAAATCGAGTAAGACGGAGTTGATTAAAGAATTTAAACCCCACCCGCTAATTAGATGGGAAGATTAAACCGAGTTATAAAGTTTGTGGGGCTAGGGTTCGTGGTGAGCGACGAAGAAGTGAGCGATGTAAAATAAAGAGAAGAGAGGGTTTCAGCAAATTTATATAAAATGATGGGGCTATTCTTATTCCTCGTGGGCCCCTAGCGATTGGGCTGACCCATTGCGGAAGAAGACCTTTCTCTTGCAGCTTTGTGAGGCTATGCAGGCTCAATTCGAGTCGGACCGGACAAATGCGAGATCCAAAGGATAGGTTAACTTACAGAGCTAATCCCAAAGAAAAAGTAATAATTCGATGTGTATGCATTTTCAAAATTTACCTTGAGGAGCTACTCGGACGACAAATGAAATTATCCAAGTTATTTTGAACGATGGAAATATTTTGTGCATTTGCATCGTATATTTATAGACAATAAGAGATGCGACTTGATGAAGCAACGTGTCTTCACGGCGAATGGAAGCAACTATTCAGTGATTTTAATTTAGAAACCAATGGATGGAAAATTTCAAAGCACACTCCATCTTCAATAGATGTGCACTTCGAGGGGGCAAAATGTTAGCCTATTTTGTGAACTAGACTACACAAAATTAGAACACTAAAATTATGAAGGACGTTGACTAGAAAAACATGCACTTAAAGTCCGGATCGGATCAGATATATCTGGCTAAACCAAAACAGTGAAGAGAAAAAGCAGAAGCACTCAGACAGAATCAGACCGAATCAGATGCACCGATCCGCACTTCCCCTCCAGCACGCGTCCGATCCGAAGGAAAGCAGCAACAGTTGCAGCGCACGATCTCAGAAAAGGTGGAGCGGTTATGCCCACGTTCTCCCCACGTTCACCATTTACCTGATGTGTTGTCACCATCATATCCCATCCGAACTCGACTTTTGTGGAATGGAGGCCACATATATCCGAACCGGAGCCCTCACAGGGAGGTTTTCCACCTATAAATACACCTCCAAAGCTCATTTCAAAGGATCTTTTGGCATTTTCAGAACTCATACTCATTCATAAAATGAATTTCATCAAAATATTCAAATTACAATCATCTTTTAAAGTACATTTTAGAAGAGATTGAGTGAATTCATGCATTGTATGAGTGAAATAGAGTGAGAACCATCATTGTACTCGCATTCAATACATCAATCCAAATAGAAGAAAGTGGATGTAGGCTATTTAACGCCGAACCACTATAAATTGTGTGTTTTCATCGTTTTTGATTTCATTTCAATAGAATCGTTACTAATTTGGGTGTTAGAGCCAATTTTGGATCTAACACTCATTGACTTGCTTGCTGAGCTCTTTTCTCTCCCTAGGAGCCATGTGTCTAATGGGTAGAGCTACGGGTTTTGCATTATCAACAAGGTATATGCGGAAGTCGATCTCCCTCTTCGGAGGTAAGCCCTTCACCTCTTCGAATACATCTGAGTATTCACGGACTACTCTAACAGACTACAAGTTTTCAACAAACGCATCAAGAGATTCTAGGTAGCTAAGCATAACAGAATGTATGGAATTACAAGAGATTTCTAGAGTGTTACCGAGGCGAGTCATAAGTCTAACCACTCTTTTTCCACAATCGAGGATGGCACCATTACTGGATAACCAATCCATGCCTAGAATCAACCCATAGCCCGTGAAGCCCAAAACATAGGCATTACATTTAAACCCAATGCTTAGTATAGAAATTTCCAAATCCAAACAAACCATTGACAAATAGGCTGAGCCCCCAATTGGATTTGAAACAATCAAGGGATCCTTTACTATACTGGTGTCTAGGTGCAGAGATTCAACTAAAGCAGTGGATATAAAAGAGTGTGATGCGCCAGAATCAAAGAGTGTACGAACAGGATGATCAAAAAGATAAACTAAACTCTCAACAGAAATATTTCTACCTCGTTCTTGCGGAGGTGCTATGAGAGCGTGAACCTGCCCTCCAGAAGTAGATCCAGTCCTCTTCCCTTGCCCTTGCTTTCTTGGGCAGTCCTTAGCCATGTGTCCTGTCTTGCCGCAGTGAAAACAACCACCCATCTTCCTCTTTTTCTTTCTGCAGTCCTTAATCAGATGTCCATGAGTGCCACAAAATTTCCACTTCCTCTTGTCACGGGGTTTTTTGTTCTTCCCGCCCTTCTTTGAGTCTGTCTTCTTATTCTGGGATCCCTCCACTTTCTTATTTTGAGGTACTTCCGCCTTTGCCTCTTTCTTGCCATCCTTGTCTTCCTCCTGTAGCAGTGCCATGTCCACCAGTCTCGCATAAGTTTCACCCATAGGTATATGGTACATAGCTAGGCTGTGCAGTGGCTCATTCAACCCTTTAACAAAACGGAGAGCCTTCTTATGGGGAGTGTTCAGTAACTCCAGTCCGAATATAGCCAGCTGGTTGAATTGGTTGACGTATTCCTTGACCGACATACTTCCCTGTTTGAGAGCTAAGAATTTTCCATCTGTAGGCTACGTTCAACTTGTGAGAGGAATTTCATTTCAAACCTCATTCTGAAATCCTCCCAAGTTTCAACTGGTCTCTCAGCATTAGTAACTTCCCACCATTAAGAGGCTTCATCTTTAAGCAACCACACGGCCAACTGTATCTTCTACCTATCGTCCACTTCGAAGATAACAAACAAGTCCTCAGTTTCTTTGAGCTAGTTTCTTGCTTCTACAAATGACTCAGTCCCATTAAAGTTCTTTCCACCCATGGCTCGAAAATCCCTACATATCTTGGAGAAAGCATTTGCACGAGGAGGAGGAGGAGGAACATCTGTAACTGGGGGAGGAGTAACGTCTGTTGGGCTTGCATCATTATCCCTAGCCTCTAGGTACCTTCTGAACTAGCCAGGTACCGGTACACCCTCTGGAAGGTTAAGATCCCCAGACATGTTGAAATGAAAAAGAAAAGATTCAAAACAAAGGATAGGAAGATAGCGCATATGGCTTTGGGGGAAATTATGCCTTTTTTAAAACAACACTTTTTCTTGAAAATGCTTCTTTAAACTTCTTTTTGAAAATTAGTTTCCAAAAATTTTATCTGATCTGGCAACTATCAGCTCCGATACCAAGTGAAACACCCCACCTCCATTAAGGTCACTCACAAAGGGAATGCCTTAACTTCGGTGGAGCATTATAGGTAAAAGATACCGATAATTTACAAGACAGACATATAAACAGCGGAAAAACTAAATTTAATTCATAAGTACGTGGTTCAGTTAAAACATTACAACAACTGTCTCAAACCAACTTCCAAATTATGACAACAAAATCTCTGTCTTGAATTAAAACATAAAGAAGCATCAAAACAATAGTAAGGCAGCATAAATCCCCAGTAAGAGAGTATCCAAAGCCATAGCCTAAGGAAAAAGATTCCAAGCAATACATCTACTCTCTTCAAGCTGGAAATGATCCGATCTAAGTTGAAGTATTCCCTCCCTACGGACGGGGGGAGGGGGGGGGGACAGAAGAAAAGAAGATGAAAGAAAATGGGTCAAACGTGAGTCTGGTAAGTCCAGTGACTATTTAGCATGTAAATAAGAAAAAGGGGTATGTCATGAATAAACTGAATCTAGGACAACACCCTAGAAATAAGATAATAAGGCTGAATATGCTATCGCACTCATTTCACTTCTCTGCACCTCTTTACAAGTGATTAAACTAGCACCATGTGTTCAAGATAAATGATCCCCTTTTTATCGATCGGTTCCTACTCGTATACATTTACCACTTGTGTCATTCGGTCCTGCATGATTGTAGATACCTGTGTTGGTCCCACCATGGGGTGTATTAAATCCTATGGTGGCAAACCGACACAATTCAAGATGCACAGAGTATAATTAATGATGCCCAATGCCTGCTTTTTCCACTCCGTAGTACGTGCACGACCGCACTTCGTTAGAACCTACACTGATGCACTACTCGCTGTTGTTTTGACCGCTTATAATCAGCCCAGTATGCCCCACCCTGCCTAGTTCAGGGTACCATGATACATCTATGTGGGTTACTGCTGAAATGGGTCCCTGTTACTAGGGTTTCCTAATCAACATGTTAAAATGGTTGAGTGTTCTCAAATTAAGCTAACCTCACCCATCAGTTTAGTTAACATGTTGCATTGGTTAAGTGTTGCCTTAATTAACTTGACCCTACCATTCCTGTCTTAGCTTTAATTTATTCATTAGAGTACCAACCACTCACAATAGATATGTATTTTTGCGGTTGCTGGATGGGCCTCGGTTCCGGGCAGTCTTACACCGCAACTCAATCTAACCTCGGGTTCTTTTGGGCTTGATGCACTAACCTCCCACATTAGATATATATTGTTACAGTTGCTGGATGTGCCGGGCGGTTCCGGGCAGTCTTACACCGTAACTCAATCCAACCTCGGGTTAGGCATATTCGTATTTTACTTAATTTACATATTTACTTTTCATATTTATATGTAAATTCTCCACAATTATTGCCATTCAAGCCATGCCCAATTTTCCTCTAAATCATGTTCAAAATTTTTGTATATAAATTATACCATTTTTATGCCACTAATCATTCAAATATCTATGGGCCAAATTATGCCAATAATATAAATTTAAGGTTTTTCCCAATGTTACCCTCGTCATACGTTCGCAAAATTCACATAGAATGTTAGGCTCGTAACTTAGCCAAACTTATATACACAAGGGGAAAGAAGGGAACATGTGCCATTCATACAACATAATAAGGATCTAATTAAACATGTGTCATATAAATTTTGGCATAAAACAATTAACTTACATTTTTTGGGATCCAATTAATATGAGTCTTAAGCATATGAAATTACCCAAATCCAACTAAGCATGTAAATGTAAACTTGCAATTTGGATCCAATAAATATAAATCTTAAGCATATAGAATTACACAAGTTGAACTAGGCATGTGAATGTAAACTTTTATTTTGGATCTAATAAACATGAATCTTAAGCATATGGAATTACACAAGTTCAACTAGGCATGTGAACTTTTATTTTGGATCCAATAAACATGAATCTTAAGCATATGGAATTACACAAGTTAACTAGGCATGTAGATGTGAACTTTTATTTTTGGATTCAATAAACATGAATCTTAAGCATATGGTTTTACACAAGTTCAACTATGCATGTGTGTGTGAACTTTTATCTTGGATCCAACTTTCAGAGATCTAAATGTAGATCTAAACATAATACATGTCTTAACCTAACAACTTGCATGTAACATAACATGAAAAAGTCACCAAATTCATATGATTGGTTTAACATCAACATAATAACCATAGTAGACTAACAACTTGCATGTAACGTAACATGAATAAGTCACCAAATTTACATAATACATGATTAGTTTAACACTAACATAATAACCACAATAGTCTCATAAGCATATGCGATAGAATCATTATAAGAATAGACATGAATCAACATCATCATTATCTTTCAACTAGGAATAACGCTAGTTTTCACTTTATTACAAATCATAACTTTTAATCGTTCACATCTAAATAATAACAAGACTTACAAACAAAAGAAAGTCTTGTTTTGTAACAACCCGAATTTCGACGTACCGATTTTTTTTTCAAAACCCCAATCCATCAAAACCCGAGTTGGTTGCTCTAGTATCCTGCAGAAAAGACAGAGACAAGAAATATGTCAGAGTTCGGAAAACACCTCACAACGGAAGGAATAAAATATAATATATATAAACATAGCTTTACCTTAATTACAATACTACTAAATCAGTATCTCCAAAGCTATAAGTCTCTATCATGAATCTAACCTGCGAATGTTATGAGGAGGGGGTCAGAACATAAGTTCTGTGTAAATGAGTTTAAACTACACTTCTTGAATAATCCTATATATACCGTTCAATTACATTTTATTGTTTGTTAGGTTATTTGTGTCGTTAGCGCTCAAGACTTACACACACGTCACACCCATCTACTCCCAGCAGATTAACCTAATATAATGTATATGTAGCTACCCCCAAACTGAGGTACACTCCATGGTGCCCCAATCGCATGGTCCCCACCGTATCCTCGCAGTGATATACGCAGTCCCCCGTCCTATGTCATAGTAATGTATATTCTTCTTATATATACAATACAACACTACGCCCACATAGGATCACTCTAATTTGACTGCCGTTATCGAATAATGCCCACCAGTCTACGATACACCACCCAGAGCAGACATGGTTATATCTAGACTCTTCCACGTACGTATTCTCTATCGTATTTGATATCTAACCCGCACACCCATCGTGTGTGCGTGCCCGAGTGCCGTGGCAGGGCTACACAAGAAACACGGAACTAGGTCGGGAGTTTTCTTTATATTTGTGCAAGGCCTGCCTTTAAGAGCCTCCCACACAAATATCCCTAGGGTCTGTTTTCTATGGTGGCTATGGCCCCACCTCGGCCCCTCCCGTAACCAATAAAGACTACGAGAGCTAAGCGACAAGCCCCTAAGCATCCAATCTAAACATCCATGTGGCGTCTCCCCTCAACCACCGTCCCACGATAGTGAATGGTTAATGGTATATTGGGTCTAGCACTAGTCTTTCAGTATCCTACTGGCTGTGGTAACAGGCACTCGACGACCTACTATCCTTGTTGGTCCTGACCCTCCACCTCCGTTGAGGCAGCCGTCGAATCACCTTTTCCGTCACCGCGAACAGCATTCTGACTGCCCATCTATTCTTGCAGTCAAGGCCCATCCACCTAATAGTTACGCGCAGACCCAACCTCTGCGGGCACAGCCTGAAACATCTACCACCACACAGAGGTCTACTAGGAGCACCTTAAACGTCTCAGGAAGCCACATGCTTCCCCTTCCAGTCCGTTGGAGCTTGCAAAATAACGAATGTGCGCTCCCCTCGTGTCTTATGACACCGTGATGATTTACCTTGTTGGGTTATTCATCCTATAACGTATGGATTTCCCCAAGCGCCTTGATTTTATATGTCATTAGACCCTACGTCTAATCAATTCTTACGCGCTTTTGTTACCTCGTCAGTTTTTCTTATTTAACTTGGTTATTCTTATTCATATTGACTTCCTTTTCAAGTTTACCAAGTTACCCTCGCTTATTAATTCAATTTATACTTAACCCATTTAAGTCCATTAATAAGACCACAACATGTTGTTTTTCAACTTCATAAATTATTCCCTTTTAGGGTTACAACAACATGTTATACATAATTCATAGTTAAGTATGTCTTATCCACATATATACTGATTAGGAGAATAATTCCCTAAACACCAGCCCCGAAGACCGAAATCAACATCAGACTGGCACCCAGAGAATTACTCAACCCAACCAACATATATGATTCTAATTTACTTATTTTCCATTCATATAACTTATATCATCTTAAATTTCACACTTCTCCTTCCCAAACTACTTAATTTATAATTAAGTATATCTTCACATATAAGTTACCTTATTTTAGTCTATCGTTTCTTATAACTTACCTTATCCTATAAGTTATACTTTCCACTGGTCCCTGGGACAAGTCTAACCTATTATCCTTCCTTTTCTTATTCAAATTCATTCATAACAGGTTATTTACCATTCCCCACTTTTGTCATTAATTTAGATTTACTTAACTCTTTCCATTTATTTAGCCCGTTACCTAAACTTTACCTAATTCAATTAATTTGTGATGCCATAACGGGTCCCCTTTGGTTAAGCATTATTTATTTACGTCTTACATGTCGCCCATGTCCCACTTAACCTCTTTTATTATTGTTCCCATGTCTTACACATGCTTTACTACGGTTAAGTCCACCTTAGTCATGTTTTACTTCACGTATCTTACTACAGTTAAGTCTACATTTACATGTTTTACATGTCTTGTCTTACTACAGTTAAGTCCATATTTACATGTTTTACATGTCTTGTCTTACTACGGTTAAGTCCATATTTACATGTCATATTTTACATGTCACCCACTTAATCCTCTAACCATACCCATGTCACCCACATGTCTTATTATGGTAAGTATTCCTTAATTCATTCATTATGACGAACGCTGCATGACCTCCCACATTAGACCGAACAATTTATGGCTGCTGGATTTGCCAGTCGGTTCCGGGCAGTCTTACACCACAAAGCGGGTCTAACCTCGTGCCACCAATCGTTATGCCTACAATTCGTGCCTTTGACCTCTCACGTTAGACGTCCAACTGTGGCAGCTGGATTTGCCAGGCGGTTCCGGGAAGTCTTACACCACAATTGCGCCTAACCTCGTGTCAAAGGTTCATTAACATCGTATTTCACCCAAATCCCAATTTTCATGTTATGTGTTTCCAATTCAACATATAGTCATGTTTACAATTTTACCTATTCCAACTTGTCACTAATTACATATTAATTAGCCTTAATTACAAATTTCCAATTATAGGCAATTTCATCAGTTCCATGTAATCCATACCCAAATATGCAAATTTCTTTTATATTCCAATTATCCAAAATATCCAATAATACTCAAGTTCATAAAATCAATATTTTTCCAATATATTACCCAACATTCCCATGTTCATACATATAACCTAATTCACCTTTTAGGCTTATCTTACCAATAAATTTCACCAATCCATGATATCTAATTGCATGTTGTTAATATTAAGTTGTACTAATTCCATATCCAATTTCAATCATGCCAAACTACATAAATTTAAAATTACCATACAATTATGTCCATAATTCTATTCAAATCATACATAAATCCTTCCAACCCATATTATGCCCAAACAACCCCTTTTTTCCCTTTTACTTTCTCGTTCTCGTTTGCAACGCATAAATTCATGATCGATGTAGGCTCGAGATAGCCTAGCTATAAAAATAAAAAGGGGAAAGAATAAAAGGGAGAGAACTCAATCGTAAGCATAAATGAAATAACTGATCTTATTAAATTATCATCATATTCATTATGGGGAATGGCAAACGACAGAAGTACAATTATACAACAACTGTATTTTAAAACACTCACCTTGACTGGATTGGAGAAATAAACAACTGGTTGTTGAGGTAGAACGTTGGTGTAGGCTTCTTATTTGATTATTGACGCAGAACGTGAATTATTGTTGAAGAAACTTGCTACTTGATTTGATTAAACTCCAAAATTGACGAAGAACTTGCAATTTAATTTAGAGTTTAGAGGCGGCGGCTATGTTGGGTTGAAGTTTGGTGGCATGGAGGCGTCATATAAGAGATAGAATGATTTTAGGGTGTGGTTAGATGTTTTTTATAGGTGGGTTAGAGCCACTAGGACCTTAGGATTAAATAAAAACTCATTTAAATCGTCCACCTCACCCTATAAAAGAACCATCCAGAAGAACCCTTTTCACACTTAGTGCTCCTTTAAATAAAAAAAAAGAAACCACTTTATTTCTTTCTAATTAATGCATCACATACTATTTTTAACGTATATCAACCTCTTTCCTTCATGCATTCAATTATTATTTATTTATTTATTTGCACTTATACATGAAAATTTATTTGCTATATTATTCTCCTAAACAATTAATTGATTTCTTTCCCTTTTTGTCTACTCTTTTTGAAAAGAAACCGCATGTCCTTAAACCATTTTCTTTTATTTATTTACATCTAATCACATGTGCATGCATCTCTGATTTGAATGTTATTTAATAACATAAACCTTCCTCCAATTGTGGCTTGCTTATGACCTTATTATTTTACTGTTTAAACGTTTAAATTTCAAAAGTTGATCCCCTTCACATTTAATTTCTCCATTTTAATGTTTACAACTTTTTTCTAATGCATGCTTTAATTACACATTTGACATGTTTTGCATTCCATATTCATTTTCTTTTATTTGCATCACATTAATTTATTTTTATTCAGGTTCATGCATCATCCATTTATTTAATGCAATAATTTCACATATCCTCTTTCCCTTATTGCATTAATTTCAAATAACATGTATACATATATGCCCCCTTTTTGTTTGTCTCTATATTTGCGCGCAACTTCAAATTTGAATCATGTTCATACGCATCCGTCTCTTATGCGTATACTAATTTTTATATGCAAACAATTGTCTATTTTATTTGGAAATTATCTTCCTTAATCAATTAACGATTTATTTCTATTCTTTTAATTAAACCTCCAATTAACTTATTCTCTTCCCACTGAATCAATTTGCTAAGCCACTATTTAGTGGCTCCTTAAAACAAAACAAAAAAATATATGGCATTGGTGGGGATTGAACTCACAACCTCTTATGTACAAGTCTCATGTATTAACCAAATGAGCTACTAAGTCTTTTGTTAACAAGACTTAGGACCAAGCTACATATTATTCTTTTCCCATTACTCTTTTTCATGTTTTGTTGCATTTCTTAAATTAAGGATGATTTTTTCGTTTTAAATCACTTTTCTTCAAACTATTGGTCTAAATTGACCAGAAAATCGCCATGAACGTAATGACGCTAATTTCATGACCAAATTCTAGAGTCTCTTCAAATTCTCCTTTTTATTTCTTTTTAAATGTTCGCATGTATTTCTTCGCATTTCACTGTTTTTCTTCTTATTTCAAATATTGCATGTAATTTCTTTATTAATCTTCTTCTTTATTTCACTGCATAAACTTCTTACATGCAATTACACTAATATTATTTAATCTTTCCTTTAAATATATCCATGCAAATATACATATATCTCATTTTTAATTATATTAAAAATGCGGGGTGTTACATTCTCCCACCCTTAAGGAAATTCATCCTCGAAATTCGATAGGGGTA
This sequence comes from Allium sativum, assembly GCA_030737875.1. Lineage (NCBI taxonomy): Eukaryota > Viridiplantae > Streptophyta > Magnoliopsida > Asparagales > Amaryllidaceae > Allium > Allium sativum. Next base: position 384,776,673 of record CM060923.1, on the reverse strand, counting down.
AAATATATAATTCCTCGCATAATATCAAACCATCAAGTGTGCATACAATTTTTTTGCAAACATTGTGCACATGTGCAAAGTGAAATACATCATAGTAATGCATGTATGCCTAATTTGGTATGACCTATATGTATGCAAACTTTCAATATTTTTTTTTCAAAACATGATGCCCACATCTTATATATACTTGCAGTTCTATATGAATGCAATATTTTTGAAAAACCAAAACATTTTTCATCCAAATTTTCCCATTCTCTTATAGAATAAGAGCATAGTTCATCCAATTGTTGCATCCAAGATCCTACCAATCATTATTAAATTCAAAATTTAGAAAAATCTAATTTTCCAAATTCGATTTCTTATGTTACAAAAAGGTATAAAACGGAAGAATTTACAATTTCCGTTTTTCTTTTATGTACATTTTCTGGTTGCACTTGGATTTTTACATAGTTATTCTATAAAAAGTTCCTATTTTCCTATCCAAGCACAATCACATAAGAAACATTTTTTTTTCAACTTATCTTTTTCGAGCAACAATTCTAGTCTTTATAATGCTTACGTATTCTACGAGAATTTATTTTTATTATTCTAGGATAGTCCTTATTATTTACTTCCTAGCCTCAAACTCGTTCTTTCTAGATACTAATCCTTACCTACTCCATTCGTTTTAAAACATGGTTTGGTCTCTTTTTTTTCTAATTTTTTCTCCCAAAAATTAAAAATGGTAAAACTTTATTTTCTTTACCAAAACTTGCTTTTGCCAAACCATAAAAACATGCCGTAACAAAAATGCAAAACATTTTTTTCAAACATCAAAAAACTGGAGTAGACAAGGACGGCTATTTCTTAATCGGGTTTCCAAATTACCTAGGCTTTCTTAGACACATCCACGAAATCATTTCTTCTAACTATATATATTCCTAATCCATTTTCCACTTTATAAGGTTTCCCTACTAAACCCACGAATCTCAGTTACTACTGTATGGGATACATCTTTCTTAACACCAATCATTTTGTACACTTTCCACCCAACATACCTAAGGGTCTCAGATTTCCTTGCTCATTCTTTTAGCGTACAAAACAGTTATCCCAATTCTTTCCATATTTTACTCTTTCTATTTAGTGGGCTTCTTTATAGATCTAGGTTAATATATAATATATTTATATTTTTGAAGATACAAATACACTTTCTCATTATCTATATAGTAATCGTAAACCTATGCTCTGATACCAAATGTAACAACCCGAATTCCGACGAACCGATTTTTTTCAAAAACCCAATCCATCAAAACCCGAGTTGGTTGCTCTGGTATCCTGCAGAAAAGACAGAGACAAGAAATATGTCAGAGTTCGAAAAACACCTCACAGCGGAAGGAATAAATATAATATATATAAACATAGCTTTACCTTAATTACAATACTGCTAAATCTGTATCTCCAAAGCTATAAGTCTCTGTCATGAATCTGACCTGCGAATGTTACGAGGAAGGGGAGAGAACATAAGTTCCGTGCGAATGAGTTTAAACTACACTTCTTGAATAATCCTACACATACCGTTCAATTAAATTTTATTGTTTTTTAGGTAATTTGCGTTGTTAGCGCTCAAGACTTACACACACGTCGCACCCATCTACTCCCAGTAGATTAACCCAATATAATGTATATGTAGCTACCCCCAAACCGAGGTTCACCCCGTGGTACCCCACTCGCATGGTCCCCACCATATCCTCGCAGTGATATACGCAGTCCCCCGTCCTATGTCATAGTAATGTATATTCCTCTTATATATATAATACAACACTACGCCCACATAGGATCACTCTAATTTGACCGTCGTTATCGAATAATTGCCACCAGTCTACGTTACACCACCCAGAGCAGACATGGTTATATCTAGACTCTTCCATGTACGTATTCTCTATTGTATTCTATATCTAACCCGCACACCCATCGTGTGTGCGTGCCCGAGTTCCGTGGCAGGGCTACACAAGAAACACAGAACTCGGTCGGGAGTTTTCCTTATATTTGTGCAAGGCCCGCCTTTAAGAGCCTCCCACACAAATATCCCTAGGGTCTGTTTTCTATGGTGGCTATGGCCCCACCTCGGCCCCTCCCATAACTAATAAAGACTGCGATAGCTAAGCGACAAGCCCCTAAGCAACCAATCTAAACATCTGTGTGGCATCTCCCCTCAACCACTGTCCCATGATAGTGAACAGTTAATGGTATACTGGGTCTAGCGCTAGTCTTTCCGCATCCTACTGGCTGTGGTAACAAGCACTCGACGACCTACTATCCTTGTTGGTCCTGACCCTCCACCTCCGTTGAGGTAGCCGTCGAATCACCTTTTCCGTCACCGCGAACAACATTCTGACTGCCCAATTATTCTTGCAGTCAAGGCCCACCCACCTAGTAGTTACGCGCAGACCCAACCACTGCAGGCACAGCCTGAAACATCTGCCACCACACAGAGGACAACTAGGAGCACCTTTAACATCTCAGGAAGCCGCGTGCTTCCCCTTCCAGTCCGTTGGAGCCGCCAAAATAACGAATGTGCGCTCCACTCATGTCTTATGACACCTTGACGATTTACCTTGTTGGGTTATTCATACTACAACATACGGATTGTCCCAAGCGCCTTGATTTTATATGTCATTAGACCCTACGTCTAATCAATTCTTACGCGCTTTTGTTAACTCGTTAGTTTTTCTTATTTAACTTGGTTATTCTTATTCATATTGACTTCCTTTTCAAGTTTACCAAGTTACCCTCGCTTATAAATTCAATTTATACTTAACCCATTTAAGTCCATTAGTAAGACCACAACATGTTGTTTCCCAACTTCATAAATTATTCCCTTTTAGGGTTACAACAACATGTTATAAATAATTCATAGTTAAGTATGTCTTATCCACATATATACTGATTAGGAGAATAATCCCCTAAACACCAACCCCGAAGACCGAAATCAACATCAGACCGGCACCCAGAGAATTACTCAACCCAACCAACATATACGATTCTAACTTACTTCTTTTCCATTCATTTAACTTATATCATCTTAAATTTCACACTTCTCCTTCCCAAACTACTTAATTTATAATTAAGTATATCTTCACATATAAGATACCTTATTTTCCTCTATCGTTTCTTATAACTTACCTTATCCCATAAGTTATACTTTCCACTTGTCCCTAGGACAAGTCTAACTTATTATCCTTCCTTTTCTTATTCAAATTCATTCATAATAGGTTATTTACCATTCCCCACTTTTGTCATTAATTTCGATTTACTTAACCCTTTCCATTCATTTAACCCGTTACCTAAACTTTACCCAATTCAATTAAATTGTGATGCCATAACGGGTCCCCTTTGGTTAAGCATTATTTATTTATGTCTTTCATGTCGCCCATGTCCCACTTAACCTCTTTTATTATTGTTTCCATGTCTTACACATGCTTTACTATGGTTAAGTCCACCTTAGTCATGTTTTACTTCATGTATCTTACTACAGTTAAGTCTACATTCACATGTTTTACATGTCTTGTCTTACTACGGTTAAGTCCATATTTACATATTTTACATGTCTTGTCTTACTACGGTTAAGTCCATATTTACATATTTTACATGTCTTGTCTTACTACGGTTAAGTCCATATTTACATGTCATATTTTACATGTCACCCACTTAACCCTCTAACCATACCCATGTCACCCACATGACTTATTATGGTTAGTATTCCTTAATTCATTCATTATGACGAATGGTGCATGACCTCCCACATTAAACCGAACACTTTGTGGCTGCTGGATTTGCCGGGCGGTCTTACACCACAAAGTGGGTCTAACCTCATGTCACCAACCGTTACGCTTACAATTCATGCATTTGACCTCTCACATTAGACGTCCAATTGTGGCAGCTGGATTTGCCGGGCGGTTCCGGGCAATCTTACACCACAATTGCGCCTAACCTCGTGTCAAAGGTTCATTAACATCGTATTTCAGCCAAATCCCAATTTTCATATTATGTGTTTCCAATTCAACATATAATCATGTTTACAATTTTGCCTATTCCAACTTGTCACTGATTACATATTAATTAGCCTTAATTACAAATTTCCAGTTATAGGCAATTTCATCAATTCCATGTAATACATACCCAAATATGCCAATTTCTTTTATATTCCAATTATCCAAAATATCCAATAATACTCAAGTTCATAAAATCAATATTTTTCCAATATATTTCTCAACGTTCTCATGTTCATACATATAACCTAATTCACCTTTTAGGCTTATCTTACCAATAAATTTCACCAATCCATGATATCCAATTGCATGTTGTTAATATTAAGTTGTACTAATTCCATATCCAATTTCAATCATGCCAAACTACATAAATTTAAAATTACCATACAATTATGTCCATAATTCTATTCAAATCATACATAAATCCTTCCAACCCATATTATGCCCAAACAACCCCTTTTTTTCCTTTTACTTTCTCGTTCTCGTTTGCAACGCATAAATTCATGATCGATGTAGGCTCGAGATAGCCTAGCTATAAAAATAAAAAGGGGAAAGAATAAAAGGGAGAGAACTCAATCGTAAGCATAAATGAAATAACTGATCTTATTAAATTATCATCATATTCATTATGGGGAATGGAAAACGACAGAAGTACAATTATACAACAACTGTATTTTAAAACACTCACCTTGACTGGATTGGAGAAATAAACAACTGGTTGTTGAGGTAGAACGTTGGTTTAGGCTTCTTATTTGATTATTGACGCAGAACGTGAATTGTTGTTGAAGAAACTTACTACTTGATTTGATTAAACTCCAAAATTGACGAAGAACTTGCAATTTAATTTAGAGTTTAGAGGCGGCGGCTATGTTGGGTTGAAGTTTGGTGGCATGGAGGCGTCTTATAAGAGATAGAATGATTTTAGGGTTAGGTTAGGTGTTCTTTTATAGGTGGGTTAGAGCAAGTAGGACCTTAGGAGTAAATAAAAACTCATCTAAACCGTCCACCTCACCCTAGAAAAGAACCATCCAGAACAACCCTTTTCACACTTAGTGCTCCTTTAAATAAAATAAAAAAGAATCTGCTTTATTTCTTTCTAATTAATGCATTACATTCTATTTTTAACGTATAGCAACCTCTTTCCTTCATGCATTCAATTATTTATTTATTTATTTGCACTTATACGTGAACCTTTATTTGCTATATTCTTCTCCTAATCAATTAATTGATTTCTTTCTCTTTTTGTCTACTCTTTTTGAAAAGAAACCGCATGTCCTTAAACCATTTTGTTTTATTTATCTACATCTAATCACATGTGCATGCGTCTCTGATTTGAATGTTATTTAATAACATTAACCTTCCTCCAATTGTGGCTTGCTTATGGCCTTATTAGTTTACTTTTTAAATGTTTAAATTTCAAAAGTTGATCTCCTTCACATTTAATTGCTCCGTTTTAATGTTTACAACCTTTTTCTATGCATGCTTTAATTGCACATTTGACATGTTTTGCATTCCATATTCTCTTTCTTTTATTTGCATTATATTAATTTATTTTTATTCAGGTTCATGCATCATCCATTTATTTAATGCAATAATTTCACATATCGTCTTTCCCTTATTGCATTAATTTCAAATAACATGTATGCATATATGCCCTCTTTTTGTTTGTCTCTATGTTCGCGCGCAACTTCAAATTTGAATCATGTTCATACGCATCCATCTCTTATGCGTATACTAATTTTTATATGCGAACAATTGTCTATTTTATTTGGAAATTATCTTCCTTAATCAATTAATGGTTTATTTCCATTCTTTCGATTAAACCTCCAATTAACTTTTCCCCTTTCGCACTGAACCAATTTGCTAAGCCACTATTTAGCCGCACCTTAAAACAAAACAAAAAAAATATATGGCACTGGTGGGGATTGAACTCACAACCTCTTATGCACAAGTCTCATGTATTAACCAAATGAGCTACTAAGTCTTTTCGTTAACAAGACTTAGGACCAAGCTACATATTATTCTTCTCCCATTGCTCTTTTTCATGTTTTGTTGCATTTCTTAAATTAAGGATAACTTCTTCATTTTAAATCAGTTTTCTACAAACTATTGGTCTAAATTGACCAGAAAATCACCACGAACGTAATGACGCTAATTTCATGACCAAATTCTAGAGTCTCTTCAAATTATCCTTTTTATTTCTTTTTAAATGTTCGCATGTAATTCTTCGCATTTCACTGTATTTCCTCTTATTTCATATATTGCATGTAATTTCCTTATTAATCTTTTTCTTTATTTCACTACATAAACTTCTTACATGCAATTACATTAATATTATTTAATATTTCCTTTAAATATACCCATGCATATATACATATATCTCATTTTTAATTATATTAAAAATGCGGGGTGTTACATGTTTTTTGGGATCTGTTTTCTAAAACTGAAAAGCAATCCCTTGAAGTGGACTATCAATTCTCTAAGTTAGTTTTGATTCGTAGCTTTTAACTTGTTTTCTAATTGAAGAAGAAATGGTGGCTAGGCTAGAACGATCATGGACAGCATGGTGGCTCCTTGGAATGAATTTGTATGTTTTTGGGTTTGAGGACTAGGGTTGCTTTTATAGAAGTTTAATCTTACGTGAGCCGTTAGATCATTTTAGGAGCAATCACAACCATCCAGACTAGATAGAGTTATCCAGAATTGCCACCTATACCCTAGTGACTCAGCAACAGGCCAGAAAAGACTCAGCAATAGGTCATAATCATCACAGTTTTGGATCTGGGCGTGGGGGGTAGGTCGACCCCCTAGTCAACCTGTATAGGGGAGGTCGACCCCCTAGTTGACCTGGCCTAGGGCAGGAAAAATCCCGCCCAGCCCGCTTCTTTGTTTTCCGTTTGAATTTTGAGTTTTAACTCTGAACTATTTTTAATTTATTTAAATTTCCGAAAATCCCGAGGGCCATAACTTCCTCATACGAAGTCCGATTTACGAAGACTTGGATTTATTCCAAGAAGAATTCCGAGATGTACGAAATGGCGTAACCCATTTACCTTAATTCTCACTTTAAAAATTAAGTATTCTTTAATTCGTTCTTTTAATAGACAGAGAAAATTCAGGGTGTTACAGGGATAGTCACTGCATGGAAATGGACATATGTTAGTTCTAGCTACGAGTAACGTCATGGTATAGAGCCTAGACTGTTTACTCATGTGGATTTTGCATTCTACTATTACTTGATGAGAGACGAGGTACCTCAGATATATCAGTCACCATGGGATCGATGGATATACCGGTCACTACCGGATCAACGGATGATATGGTCCATATACTGACCTAGAGGTTCGATAGAACCGACTAACATATAGTTTATGGTATAACTAATCATCGACGGATGACCAGCCATGAAGATCCAATGGTTGCCCGGAGTGTATAGTCCTTAGGCACTTGCTAGTGTGTCTCGAGGCGGTGAGGATGATCCCTTGCTTCGGTACATAGAAGGAAACCCAATTTCCAATACATGATTTTTCGATTTTAGTTGTAAATGTATATTTGGTGACGTAATATATGGGTACCTACGCCGCTTATGATTGATACATTTATATTTGAAGTTGATTTCTTCACTTATTGTAATAATAAAATATGAAATTTCACGTACCGAGCATTTTTGGCTATTATAGGGTAAAAACTCTATCCTCCGTCTTGCGTTGCATTGTGTGATGGGACCTGAGTCTTATAATAGCTTCATTTTTCTATTTAGCATTGCGCTGTTTGTTTTATGCACTGGTATTCTTAAGGGTGAACCCGTTCCGTGTTATATGGCATGGTCCCTTGATTTATCTAACTTTAAAATCAAGCTGATAACTGTTTTAGTTCTCACACCAGTCACATGACTGACTTGGAGTTTATTGTTTTAACCTAAACTCTGGGTGCCCCTATTTTCTACACGAGTAGCTAGTAGTTTTGGTTTTTGCAGATATTTCTTTTTCTAGGATCCTGGATTTACAGCTGGAGCTATATTCGTAACGCTTTGTATTTGTGTATTTCTTACAGTTGTGTTATGTATTATTTTTCTGTTGCTTTGTAATTTGAATCTCCGTATTTATCAAATGTATATTATTTATTCATACTCTGTCATATTCTTGTACTCTGATGGAATTGTTGTAATAAGCAATGAAATGTTCTTCTGTTTATGTTCTGATTTGTTGTGCTCTAAACTCAATCCGGGCTTTCCCGTAAGGGCGAGTTTGGGCCGTTTCAGCCTGTGTGAATCCAAGCGGGATTCTATGGTCTATCTTTGAATGTTGTGCATTGGCTGGAATGTCAGACATAACTTCATCCGCGAAGATGACTAAAACCAGAGGTATGACACATGACCAACAGGGCTAGCAAACTGATAAGGTTTAGTCAGACCCCTCTTCTATCAATATTTTCAGATGTTTGGAATGATGGGGTGATGCATTGAATCTTTGCAAGAGAAGTTGTGTTTTTCTTATAGTACCATGGCTGTTTGGGTATAATGCTTTAGAAGGGTAGCTATGGTTCTAGTGTAGGAGAACCATTCTCAAAGTACTGAGAGCATCTCTGTGGAAACCCTATACAATTAGTGAACTTGCCATATAGGATCTTGATTATATACTTAGTATTGTTATGATGTACACTCACAAGCATCACAACTACTTAATTATTTGTATTTGTGCCCTTTGACATTATTATAGCATCATGTGATTTTGATATGAAATGGTTTAGTGATCGTAATGTAAAAATCCTTTTGTGTTTATGTACAACATGGTTTTACGATACATTCTACTTGAAATATTTTTATAATATATAAATTCAATTGAGTTGTGTTTTTCTCACGCTGGTTTAACAGACTGGTCCAAATATTATTTCCATACAATGCATGGGGTAGACTGAGCATATTTGCATATTAGATATGGATTGTTTTGAAGCTTCGGGAGAAGAGCTGGAAGCTAAGACATACACTCATATATTCCTCTATTTTGCCGCTGAATCTGTTACGTGTTTATCAAAAATTATAAGGATGGACTATTATAACTGTCCAAGCTGTTCTCTTGTTTGATGTATGTATACTTCCTACGTGGTAAAAATCATATTTATATCATAGATTATTCATTTTGTTTTGAGATTTGATTCTATATCTTTTTTTTTTCTCCTAACAATCTGTCTTTTTGATACTTGAATGTTCAGCACGTGAATACAATGCACATATTAATACGACCTTTGAGGGTCAAAAAATATGGATTGTCATAGTTAGTATCAAAGCATAAGTTGAGTAAACACCTATATCTTGGTGGGGTTAACTCATTAGAGATAGGATTAGTAACACACCAGAACGAGTCCGAGTCTATTTATATAAGAGAGTGTATTTGTTTTTGCTATAAAAATAAATGTTTTGTACTGTGTTGATTTATATGTTGAGTAGTTTATAAATTCCGGTAGATATATTGGATGCCACTTTATCATAAGGATTTCTAAACTCTTAAATAAGGCAAATCAACATAATATTATTTTGAATTAGGTAAATGAAATAATTTTACCTAAATTGTATTTGTATACATATAAAGAAAATAGTTTTCATGAATTATATAGTTGTTTACAATATTTACTTGTTGGGAAATGAAAATATTTAATTACCATCAAATTATTGGCTGATTAGTTTTGCTCGACCAGTTTGTAGGCATTTATTGTTCAATTGAATTAAATATGAATACTTATGAATTTAGCTTCATAAGGCATTCAATAGTAATAATGGATTGAATTCCAACTTCAATTTGAATTATTTATTATGATAAATAATGGTATGAAGTATGATATGTTTCATATAGGGAAGTCAAATTTTACGAGTATAAGTTACAAGTATAATTTGGAAATAGAGATGGATTTAAACTGGAAATTCCAGGATTTAAATTGGAAATTCCAGAATTTAAATCCCAGAGTTTTGAAAAAAATGGTTTTTAGTTCTTGGAAGAAAAATTATAACATTACTATTTGAAGATGTTTAGGAGTATAAATGGATTCTAAGGGATTATAAAAGCATTGAACTAACCTTGATCATTGGTAAATAATCTCAATGATGATCGCGACATCATCGATGTTCATTTTTTGAGTCTCTAAGTAAGCGGGTTCTACCATGACATTTTGTTTAGAGTTGTGTGGAATAAAAATAAGCATTTGTTTTGAATTTTAGAAACATGATTTTGATGTATAAATAAATATACATATATTGTTATTTCAAAATGATTTGAAATAAAATCCATGTGACTACATCCTAGGATTTCTGTTAAGTAATGTATTAATTCAAGTATCATGTTCGTTTGGGTAACTTGGTGCATACATCTCGTATTGAGATGTAGGGTGGTAGTTTTCAACTATAAAGAATAATGAAATTTTCTGACAATTTTGGATAGTTGGAAATTTCAGGGTTGTATTGGAAATCAAATTAAGTGGCGAGAAAACATAAGAGAGAAAATTTCTGGATTGTAAATTAAAATTGAGTTTGAATTAAATATAAATCTTGATCGAGCTCGTCGTGTAGAGTTGATTCGTAGTTTTCCGACCTAATAGGTAAAATCAACGTGTGGGATTTGCTAAAGTCTAAACTCTCCAAAACTAAGTATTTAAGATCCACTCGAATGTGATTTTCAAACAAAAGTGAAAATTTTAAGATTTTGTCTTGTATATTTTGAGATCTGTCCAAAACAAGTCCTCAAAACTGCCATGTTCTAGCAGTTTATAAAAATATAGTTTTCAACCCTTTAAAAATTGGATTATAAACATATGTATGTTTGCAAATGTAGTAAGTGTGCTTTGGTATGAATTGCCTAACCTTTAAGAATACTTATGGTTTAATCTAATATACATCAAGTTAAATGGGAATATTATTAAATAAAACTTAATATAAATTGGATTTACTTATGTTGAGCATGAAATAATTATGAAATTAAGTATTGATGGTATGAAACAGTTTAATAATTAATTTAGTATGAAAGAAAATATGCTAAATAGAAAATTGATGCTAATAAGGAATATTGGTAATGTAATAAACCAATTGCAATAAGAGCTATGATGCATGTATATCTTTTTACTCACATTTCTATTCAATTCAGATTTGACTGCATGATTTTAAGGCTACTTACACTAATCCAAGTTTCAATTATTCGCTCTATTCTTGACAATGAATTTTGGATACGAATTTTTGGTAAGATTATGTACTTCTTCACCGTAGCAGATGGCTATGCAAGGAGAATGACAATTTTTATTAAAGAATAGAATTTTAATTTGTACTAGAGCTAAAGTAAACGAAACTAGTTCGAAAGTGAAATTATATGATCGAGCAAGCGATTAGATTTAATAATGCATACACATATTATATGGACGTCATATGGACTTTAAAAATATTGCATGCCTTGTTATTGTCTTGTGGTGAATTTGGGAAACGAATTTTGGAATTAAGTGGTAACCTCGGGCTTTTGAGCGTAAGGCGAAGCTTAATGGATTGTTTTAGATCCTTGTGCGATGATGATGTTTCACAACATGAGAGAATCATTAGGTATGATTTTTAATAACTACAATATTACATTATATTGTTATGTGATGATTGCTTTCAGGTGCATGTGACATTACATCATATTTATATTGTTTACATATTTGCATCATGATTTTCAGTTGCATCATATTTCTTTATTGCATACGAGTGTATAGGCCCACCTAGGTGGGCTTGCACTAAATGAGCTTGCATCTAACCATAATATGTATGCATTAATTCAACCATGTGTGTGGACTATCTATAGTAAACCTACATAACGTGATATGAAAATTTTCAAATCAAAACTCCTACTTATTTCCAAGCAAACATCTTTTTTGTAACTACATGTAGGTTTCCAAATATTTTATACGTAGTTTTTGAGTGCAATAAATGCTAATTATTTCCAAGCATAAACTTATTGGTTATGCAGGTTTCAAAAACATACAGGATATGTTACTTTATATATCGTATAAATTACAAAAATCATTTTTTAATGAAAAAGCAAGACATTTAATGGCCAAAACATCACTAGTAGTACTATATATACAATAGGCTAACGAAAATAAAATTGAAAATGGATGCAACACCTAATGAGTTAGTACTAAAATAGTATAGTCAATTCACATATAAAAAAATGAAATACAATGAATTATACTTAATTAAGTTACGAAGACACCTGATATATTCAATAGCCACCATTTTTTCTTAGGATTCTATATTAGAAAGTGAAACAGTTTTTGATTTCAAATCTAATTGGATATCGGATTTGATCATATCTCAATGTGAATTTAAATGGAGTTAGAAAAATAGTTATCAAAACAATATGCAATGAATCACTATTTTCTAATGTTACAACTGCCATTATAGAAGAGTGATTAGTGTTAAGAATTGATAATGAATTATGTGATCATGTTAACCTTATTATACGGATAAATATGAGGAATAAGGTATTTATATTCATGCATTACCTTGTTTAAATCAATCTTTATGATTCCTCTATAGATTTACATTTCTAGGTAACTGAAATAGAAATTTTAAAGCCCATGAAATATATATATATATATATATATATATATATATATATATATATGGCAAAGCTGACGTGGGTTGAGTGGTCTCCTATCATTTTATTGATATACCAAAGATGATTACAAAGGAGTACAAAGAGAGAGAAAACAAGCAAAGAAACATAGAGGCAATAAGGTATACTAATGTCTGAAGATGCTAAAAACAAAGATACATATATACATGAAACAAGAAAAATATTTAGCCAAAAATACTAGGGTCGAACGTAAATTTCAGGAATTTTAGCACGTCCCTAATGTCATGCCAAACAAATTGCTTCCATTGTCCAAAATTCATTATTTTCCTAGATCTAATGCACGAACATTGCTTTGCCTCCAAATATTGGAAACAATCTTCTTCAAAACATAGCAAAAAATCCTTGATCGTGCGCTTTTGCCACGAACTCTCATTTGAATCCTTTCCCATTCATTGGTGGTGGGAATAAGACTGCCACTCTCAGTAATTTGCTGCAATGCCTCATTCTAAATGCTCATTATCACTGAACAGTCGAAAAACAGGTGATGTGCACTCTCACTTTGAACATGGCAGAACTGACAGTGGATGTCCACCTCCATGCCATAGCCAACAATTTTATCCTTCATTAGTAAAGCTCCAGCAGTGATCTTCCAAAGTGTTAAGTTGTCTTTGGCATTATTTTCTTTGCGCCAAACTGCTTTATACCATCTGCAATTAATCATTGATGAAGTACCATGCAATAACTTATGCGTACTATTTATTTGAAACTGCTCGCCTTTGCATTTACATGTAATAAACCCCTGCCAAAACCCTATAGCGAAGCTGTTTGAATCTTATGCTGAAGTGCATTAACACTCTGGATAGAGGTTGAGAAGGCAATCTCAAATAATTTTCTACAAAAATGTCATTAACACAACTAGACTGGGGAACACCAGTCTGCTCTTTTTCCAAAAAAGATACGACACTACTGTTGATAAAGCCAAAATTGACCTAAGGGTCATCCCAAAACTTGGCATTAGAAAAAGCAGCGTGACCATATTTAAAGTAAGACAAGGATTTGGATCTGAGTTTAAGTAAACTCTTCCATGTTTAATTGTAATTTTGCAAGGCATCATAGCCCAGAAGCTCTTCTCCTTTATAATATGCTCATACGACCAATGAACCTATAGGCTTTGTTTCATGCTTAATAAATCATCAATGTGCATAGCAAAAGTAGCTTGATTCCAAGCAATAACATTGAAAATACCAAGCCCACTCTTACTTATGGGGTTTTCAAGCACCCTAAAGGAGATAGGTGTCAATTTTTTTTACGTATATTACTTTTCCAAATGAACTTCATAAAAGTAGTCTTGATCATGGAGAGAAGTTTATTTGGGAGAACAAACATTCTAGCCCAATAAACTTGCATTGCAATGATCACAGACTTCATAAGAGTTATTCTACCTGCTTGACTAAGAAGATTGGTAGACCATCACTCAAGTTTTGCAATGATTCTCTCGAATAATGGCATACATTGCGTGATGGTAATTCTGGAGGTTGCCAGAGGCAATCCCAGATAGGATGAGTTAGCGATGTTGAAATTCAAACCAGTTAAAGTACGAATTTGCCGCTTTCTCAATTGAATAACTCCAGCAACCATGATTTCAGAGCCTAGCCATCATGTAAAAATGCTCAAGTGTTGTCATAATATTGGAAGTGTGTTATCATCTAGTTTGCAAAAGACGATCAGATCATAAGCTAACATTAGTGCAGTGATTCTAGGGTTTTTACGTTTGGCATGCAATGCCAACTGATTCGCATCAACCAGATTGTTTAGCATTCCAGTGAATAGTTCCACGACTATTATAAATAGGTAAGAGGAAATTGGATCCCCTTGACAAATGCCTTGTTTGCTACCGAAGTAACCCACCGAGTTACCATTAACTAGGCATGGCAATGGGGCGGGGCGGGCATGGGTAGTATCCCCCCATCACCCGCCCCATTTGGTAATTTTTTGCCATGTGCCCGCCCCATACCCGCACGGGTATCCATTAAACGAGTCTTAAAAAAGTTGCGGGTATTCATGGGTGCCCGCGGGTATCCGTAATATTTTATTTAGTTCCTTTTTAAATGTCTATTGAAATTGTTTAAAAATACATCCAATAAAAAAAAAAAATTAGACCTGGTTTGTAGTTTGGCAACGCGTTGCATGGATTTGGCGACGTATTGATATAAACCAATGAGGGGGAGTCAAGCAAGAACTTTTGCAGGATGAGTTAAATTGTTCAATAAAAACATGCGCACAAATATGCTAAAGCCAACAACAATGATTTATGAATTAGAAAAAACACGCAATACGGGTACGGGTACCCACGGACATGGATATCTTTCTATCCGTACCCGCCCCATTAATTAATGGATATTAATAAAACCCGTTTATTTTATCCACGGGTACCCATTTAGCTATCCGTTTCATACCCATGATGAATTTTATCCGTGGGTAGCCGTGGGTATGGATTTTTTTGCCATCCCTACCATTAACATTAACTAAATAATGAACAACGCTAATCCATGCACTAAACTTAGCGTGGAAGTTCATATAACTCAAAATTATGATGATAGATTGCCACTGAACTAAGTCAAAAGATTTCTTTATGTCCAACTTTAGCATAGCACACAGAGATATATTCTTGGTGTTATTACCTTTTATTAGTTCATGAGCTAATAAAACATCATGAAGAATATTACACTTAGGCAGAAAAGTAGATTGGTTATGAGATATAAAAATGGCAGAACCGATTTCGATCTATAGGCTAAATTTTTGACTATACATTTATAAATAGTGTTACATCATGAAATTGGCTTATATGCAGTTACATGGTTAGCATTGTGATTCTTAGGTATTAGGGCAATAAACGTATTATTAAACGACATTATCATATTGGATTTGGATAAAAAATATTTTAACTGCCTTGCATACATAAGCTTTAACATTATTCCAGCAATGTTGGTAGAATTTTGCATAGTACCCATCAGGTCCCGCACATGAATTAGTGCTAAGTGAAAAAATGCCTCTTTTATTTTAGCATCAGAAACAGGAGAATTCAGCACATGACACTGAGAATCATTGAGTTTAGGTATCATGTAGGGGCTGATTTCATCAATAAGGGGCCTAAAATCATTCTCATTCCCAAAGAGCCTGTCAAAGTATTATACAAAAGCATTTAAATGCCAATCACAGAATATTATACCTGACCATTGTGATCAGTCACAGAGTGAATATCCTTCTTCTTCTATTTTACCTTTAAAGCTGCATAAAAATAAGCCAAATTCCTATCTCCATCTTGAAACCATTTGATCCTGGTCTTTTGTTTCTTCGTTTGAGCTTTAGTTTGGAGAGCATTCAAGTGCTTAAGAAAAGCTCAGTTTCCAAAGCGGGAAGTGAATATTGTTGGTTGGATCATTCAACATTTGATTTTGGATTTGAGTAAATTGGTTCAACCACATAGTTGAAAGCAAGCTACCACTACCAAATCTATTTTTGGCCCCAGTTCTTAAGAGTATCCTTAAGAGATTTCATTTTTTTATGTAAAATATACATGGGATTTCCAAAGCATGGAGCATTCCAAATAGTAGTCACAATATCGATAAAATCAGGTTCTTTAATCCAAGAGTTGAAACTTTTGAAACTTGATTTCCTAATACTAATTTGATTACCCAGATGGATGATCAGAGGTGAATGATCAGATAAAATAGGTAACAATACTTTGTTAGTTAAGGTTGTCCAATTGTTGAGAGCACTACTATTGCAAAAATCATTATCTATTCTAGAGAAAGTTCTTAGACTATCACGTTTACTATTATTCCAAGTAAAATCAACTCCAAAGGTTTTAATATTAATGAGATCAGAGTTATTAATTGCGATGTTAATTAACCTAAGTTCACGGAGAGATACTGGTGGACCACCAAACCTATCAGAAAATCTGAGAGATGAGTTGAAATCACCACATATAAGCCACAGTTCAGAGTTTTGCCTTAAAGATAGTAACATGTCAAAGAAAGTATCCCTCACTGCATTAGAATTATATGCGTAAACATAAGTACAAAAAATGAGGAAGAGGATGGTATGTGATATATGTGACAATGTAGTGTTGACTAGATGCATTAACTTCGGTGAATCTGTGTGTTGATGGATCAAAAAGTAAAAGAATCCTACTATAGCTAGCATCAGAAAGGTTGTGTATCATGACCAATTAGAATGAATATACCTTATGGCTTAGGTTGATAGTGCTTCATTTTGTTTTGTTTCAAGAATAGCAATAGCACTGAGGTCATACTTTCTTATGAGAAGCTTTCATTGATCAAGCTTGAGGTCCGAAATGGCACCTCTAATGTTCCAAGCACATAGGTTCTTGCTAGCACTATTTGCCTTAGATCTGGTTTGGATTTGAGAAGCTTCAATGGCCGCTGGATTGTTTTTTGGCAATGGGGTGTCCACAGTTGAATTCTTGCCTTGTTTTAAGCAAAAGTTTGCTTGCATTTCTTTCCATCCTCATAGAAATGAGATTCAGATGGTGGTTTATGCCCTGGAGGTGGGGAAATGTTGAATGTGTTGTTATTTGATGATATGCTATCCTTGTTTTGTTAGATTGATTGCATGCGGCTACTGGAAGGCTTAGTTCATCATGAGCACTCTATTTAATATTTTCCACTTCTATGTCATCACCTGAACGTCCAGTGAAAGTGTTAGAGGTTGTGGCTACTTCGTTTTGCTTTTTTTTTGTAAGCCTAATCATGCAGTCTTACTTCTAGTAAATTTTCTCTCATGTTATTAATGGCATTCTGGTCATTAGACACTTGCTAGTATGATATTGCCTCATGTTATTAATACCTCCGATAAAAGGAAAAACATTCAACATCACGGGATGTAGACTCTCATTTGCATCA
This sequence comes from Allium sativum, assembly GCA_030737875.1. Taxonomy (NCBI): domain Eukaryota; kingdom Viridiplantae; phylum Streptophyta; class Magnoliopsida; order Asparagales; family Amaryllidaceae; genus Allium; species Allium sativum. The sequence continues at coordinate 384,759,129 of CM060923.1, read as the reverse complement.
TTATCATCAAAATAAGCAACAATTTGTATAACTTCACTAATGATGGTACTTGCTAGTATGATATTGCCAATATCTTTATTTTGTACATGCAAAACAATGTGGCCCTCATTTGTCCTCAAATGAGGAGTAGCTATGCCCTCATTCTTATGCAGTCCTTGCACATTTGATCTTTCATCACTTTTCCTTACTATGTTTACTATATCTTTATCATCTGACTTGTTTTATTGCCCTTTGCCCAACGATTGCACTGTTGCTAATTTTCGAATTACCAAACTTGTTTTCTTCTAGTGTTTCACTATTATTTCCTTCCAAAACCATTTTTACCATTTAAAGAAATATTGCATCCACTCTGCATTTCTCTATTTGGTATCTTCCTTTCCTCTAAAGTATTTTTTTTTAAATGCAAGTAGTAACTTCTTTTTTCTTTTGCCATTGTGTCTTCCTGGCAGTGTTCAGATAGTCACCCAGTGTACTTCTACTTCTAGGGTTCTTAAAGGTAATTTTGTTCTTATTTCGCTCAACTTTCTGCCAAGGATGGATTTTAGTAGTAGCCATTTTCCTCTGATGTGTTACCACATTGCTCTATTGTTGTTCCTTGGGTGTTACTTCCATGTTGTTCATATCACCATAAGAAACCGGTCGTTGTTCAGAAATCTGATATGTATTAAAATTCAGTTTCCTGACATCCTTTTCCCCCTTTGTTACACATGACTTTTCTTCACAATTCTCTAAATAATGTCCAAGTACTTTGCAGTCTGTGCATAATAATGGTTTCTAAAGATAGTTCACCCTGATTCTCTATGTTCCTCCATCTGGAATAGTTACCAAAAAATCATCTACGAGCCATTCATCTGGTTTTATTTCTATTAAGTATTTATCTTACTCCGATCTCTTTATCTTCTCTGATTTCATCTAAATATATTAGCTTTCCTAGTCTGTTTGCAAGCCAGTTAATACCAGGATAAGACCAGGGAAAAATCCAAATGTTAGAGAATTGTACCCATACTGGTATAGCCTTAACAAAGCCACAAACTTTACTTACTATGGGGTACAAGGATAATGAACAACTTGTTCCTCATTATAATCGGATCCCCCATTAAAATCTTTTTCTTTTCCTCAGAATTTGAAAAATGAAATAAAAATAAAACACCATCTGATTTAACTCTAAGGGAGCCTTTCAGTTTCCAAATTGAGTTGACTTTTTGCACCATTGCAGTAAAAGAGAGCGGCTCATCTAAGAAAAAACCGACAAGAGATTCCTTCCAGAAAAGAGATCTAGCATCCACTATAACCTCAGTCTGTTTCATAGTTTCACCAGAGAAGGTAGGTAGCATGTCAACGGGTTCATACTTGCCTGCATTATGAGGCAAGCGTTGGAAGAGAGATGTCCATCATCGTTGACGTTCAAGGATGGGAGATGTTTGAGATAATGGTGAGAAGGAAGAATATAATGCCAGAGGATCTAGCGGTGCTAGAGGAGGAATTGGATGAGGATCGAGAGAGGGAGGTTCATTAGCGACAGTGTTGGCATTGGGGGTAGAGGTGGAAATAAAGGGGTTGGAAATCGCAGAAACTATCGCCATGGATTTACCGTTGAAGACTTTATTTTGCCCATGAAATATATATTTTCTAACTCATTGTTCATACTTTACGAATGGAGTGCTTGTAGGTCAATTCAGAATATTTTACCATTGAATATTTAATGTGTGTATGAATGTGGAGTTGTCTGATGTTAAATTATTTCATTATTGCCTATTATAGTTTACTAACTACTGTTCATCATTTATTCGACCATTAAAATTCTCCTTTATCCAATCATTCATATTCAAGATGAACATTTATTTGTTTTTCTCATGTTCATTTATTTCATTTATATTCATTTTATTTCAATATAGATTGTTTCAGTTTCATTTAGTTTCCATTACTACGTCAGTTACAACTGAACTTCATTTCTCACTTTAACTCAAGCGCAATTTCAAAAAAGTGTACATCGCTCTTAGCCGAAGATAATAGTGTATTAATACTTTTTGTGAACTCAAATAGTCAAAATTATGATTTAATTACACTAAGAAATAGGACATGTGAGTCTCAAATAACGATAGATTTTGATGTGTAGACAGAATCACAAAATCACTATAACTATAAATATAAGGAAAAAAGTAATAGCAATGATGTTTCCCATGGCCATTAAAATTTGATATATCTCTTTTGCATTTCTAATATGAGTGACGTGAGACAATTTCCAAGCTTTTTAGAGCAAACAGAAAGTTATTTAACACAAATCATGAAGTGTTAAATTTAAGCTCAATAAAATAAAGTCAATTTCCACAAAGATGTATCGTTTCTACCTACATTGAAACGACATTAACAAAATTACAGTTTTAGAAAAGATAATGAAAAATAGATTATGGTCTTGTACTTGAAGATGATTAACCAAGAAAGAAACAACCATGTAAGATGTTATGTATGATAAAAATGCATCTTTGTATGAACCCTAAATGAGAAATTCAGACTTGTTCACAAAGAATAATACAACAATCCATCTCCTTCTTTTAGCTTCCTTTCAAATCAACCATTCCAAATAGATAAGTAAAAAATCACAAAGAAAACATAATTTTATCAATACCCATACAGAGATCCCATTACTGAAAGCTATATTTTATAATATAACATGAACTTAAGAAGTGAATAAGAGCAGCCAAGTCCACATTTCTTTATACTCTTGGATTAAGTGTAAGAAAATACCATATCAGTAGCTTCCTAAGTATGCAAAGCAAGCTAACTAACATAAACGTAAAGTAACTTAAGCCATCAATATATCCCATAATATAACTATTAATCAAACATTCATAATGTACATATATTTGTTTTCTTGATTAGTGGTATAGATGTCTCGTGATAACCCCATGAATATAAACACAAGTCATCGATATGTCTCATAATACAGTCAATAATCATGCTCTATAGTCATTCATATATCTGTGGACAGGATTGTTAAATTATTAAGTGGAATAACCTATTAAAAATAAGATTCTTTCTAAATTCAGACATGCTATGGTATATATACTGCAATTATTTTGAATTATTCAAGCTGCACATGACATAAAAATTATTAAATCAATAAAACATGTAAATCATTAAACCATTGCAGTGAAACTAAGTAATATTGTCTGCTAATACTAAAGTTAAATAAGTTTGAGCATCTTAATGAAATTCCGGTTGTAGTATAATGTTTGTATCACAACAATAACAACTGTAACACTGATGACTTTCAAAATAGCAGATTGTTTTTCTAACTTGATATTCGGTGTCCACTGTGTTGCAGAAAGAATGAAACTTATGAATAGTTGTTTTTCCATCATAACTACAAAAATACATCATCTTTTTTTGCCGATCGAAAATGAGAATTGTTCATCCAGTTACTATAGATCTTTTAGAGGAAAGTCAATAGCTTAAATCAACTTTTAGAATGAAAACCCATGCAAGATATTGCTTATGTCGCACTGAGAACTTCGATTTATCATATTTGTGCAGAGAGAAACATGAGAATCTTTAAAAATGAAGAAAGCATGAGACTTTATTATTAAAATTATCAATTATTAAAATTAATTTATTATTTTCTAAGTATAAACGTTAATCACCTTGGAGTGATCTAGTGTTCGTTCATAGGACGAAATACCCGAGTGTTCCATATTGTCCGTAATTTAGTTGAGAGCCTACCAGTCAAAGCCTCATTCGGTTCTAAGGTAACATAAAGAAATTACTGCATTTTTCACTAAAAATGGAGACTCTGTATATAGGTAGAGTTCATATATGCGAATATAGTCGGTTATTTTCTAAGTACAATTGTTAGTCACCTTGGAGATCAACAATGTTCATTCATATGACGAAACATTCGAGTATTCCATTCTGTCTGTAATTTAGGTGGGAGTGTACCAGTTGAAGTCTCGTCCGGTTCTGAGGTAGTATGAAAAAATTAACTACAGTTTTTAGGCCGAGTTCAAATATGAAAATATAACCTGTTATTTTCCAAGTACAACTGGTAGTCACCTTGGAGAACTATAGTGTTCGATCATAAGGCAAAATGTCCAAGTATTTCACACTGTCCGTAATTGAAGTGGGAATCTATCGGTCGAAGTCTCATCCGGTTCCGAGGCAGTATGAAGAAACTACTGCAATTTTTACAAAAACATAGAGACTTCGAATGTAGGCAGATTTCAAATGTGGGAATATGGAGATAGCAGAAGTGGGATGGTTTTTTATGGAAAATGGAGACAACAGAAGGTAGATCGAAATTTTTGGGCGATTAGTGAATTACTTTGTTATTTTCTAAGTATAAACGTTAATCATCTTGGAGAGCTATAGCGTTCATTTATAGGATGAAATACCCTAGTGTTCCATACTTGTAACACCCAAAAATTAATACATTATAGCCATACTGTAAAGACAATAAAATGGGAATTACTTAATTAAATATTCAGAATTAGGTAAAACCGGCTTTACCATTGCGTTTATCTCAGAGCTCTGGTTCAGATCGACCCTAAGCTTGCGTAAATCGGATAACATATAAAGAAGTTATGAGCACTAGAAGGTTGTATACATATAAGTCGGTTATATATATATATATATATTCAAATTAATTCGAACCAGAAAACAACGTGCATAAACTGACCGTTAGGGGACTACCCACAACGGGTTTGGGTCGACCCATAATGGGCCAAGGTCGACCCTCGGGGTTGGTGGGTCGACCCACCCAGATCCAGGTCGGATTAAGAATTCTGTATTTTGACTGTATTGTGGGTAAGGTTCATTCGTTTACTCAGCGCTACATGTGTGGCCTAGATTGAAATCCTGATATCTAAAGATTGAGATTAGCTTTGTAAATCTATAAATAGGTGGATTGTTCCCATTCCAATACACAATTATTCTTCATATTCTCTTCCTCCACGAATCTAATCTAATTTTTAGATCCAAATTTGGCTCTAACACCCAAATTGTTCAGAATTATGGAGATTAACAACTAAAAAAATGAAAGAAAATGCAATGGACACACCGGATTTATAGTGGTTCGACGTTAACGAGCCTACGTCCACTTTATATATCTTTGATTATGCATTGAATACAAGTACAATCAATAATTTCTCTCAATCTCACTCGTACGATTATGATTCTATCAGTAATTTTGAGATAATACTGTCGTGATGACCCTTCACAAATGGGTCGGTCTTGGGGATCCACGAGCGGGGTAAAAAAGGCCACCACGAGCGGGCCTCTGGTCTTCACGAATCAGGGCGGCTTCATCTTGAGCCTATGTATGTATGTGTTCTTGATCGCTTGGTCAGAAAGCTATCCAACATTTTTCCCCCTCGAAGCATGTTTCATCGGAGATGGAACATGCTTCTAAACTTGTAACACCCCACGTCCATTAATGTCACTCTCAAAGGGAATGCATTAACTTTCATGGAGTATTATTGGTGAATAGAACAGAATATAAAAGACAAATACATATATTTGTACTTGAAAATTTTCAAAACAACATTTATTGCAGCGGAGAAATAGTTTTATTACAGCAACATCATAAACCAATAGAAAAACCAAGTACACTTAGTAACCATCTTGACAAATTGTTTTCAGAGTACATAAAATAAAAAGCATAACCCCAACATAAGTAGCCATAAAAGAGATGAGCTGAACTTTACTTTCAGCAATCCAAGCACTTCCAAAAGAGAGAGAGATCCCGATCAAGCTCCACTAGTGCTAGTCCTACCCTGAGAACCGGGGGAGGGGGGGGGGAGGGAGAAAAGAGGCGAAAACAATGGGGGTCGGGCATAAAGTTTGGCGAGTACCATAACTTTAACAATACAATTATGAAAGTAATTAGGATAAGGCATAAACTGGAAAAATAAGAAATGACTGTGAAACAAGTTGGCAAGGCTAAACAAACAGGAGGAATATTCTGGCGTTAATCTAGCTCCCAATCACTATAGGATAATTGCTATACTGCACCACTACTAGTCACCCTAAAAGTTGATCCCGCCTACTAAACACAATAATCATAATGGTAGTTTCGTGTACCCCTATCTGTCTTCATAGGTGCCGCTTGCCCCTATCTCCACTAGTTGTACCCACTACCCCCATGCGATCGGCTCCCTAACTCGTAGATACCTGTGCTGGTCCCACAGTGGGGTATATCACTCCCAAAAGTGGCAACTCGATACCACTAAAGATGCACGACTTATATCTACACGATGCAAGAACGTCTTACCTACCAGCCCGGGCCCACGCACGCACATGACCCCGTTGGACTTGCGTTGCCACCGTTAACCCGTTTTGACCTCTTACGATCAAACCCAGCAAGCATGTCCCGTCGTCGATCTAACTCGAGCTCACAAAGAAACTTAATGGGTTACTCGTTTGAAATGGGTCCCCCATGCTTGATACAAGCTTTCCACCTATGCTTGGTCCCCACTAGAATTTTCCACTTAACCCCATCTTATTCATGTCTTCTTTACATGTTTAAATACGGTTAAGTGTTTCTAATCGTATTTGACATGCCACCCATGCCACCCACTTAACCCCCCCATGTCCCACCACATGTTTATCTTGGTTAAGTGTTACTTAATTCATTATAATTGTAACCTTGTAAGACCTCCCACATTAGACTCCCGTTTGCGGTTGCTGGATTTGTCGGGCAGGTCCGGGCAGTCTTATACCGCAAACGTGTCTAACCTCATGTCATTACAACTGTTATGCATTTAATTTATGCCTTCGACCTGTCACATTAGACTATCGCTTGTGGTTGCTGGATTTGTCGGGCAGGTCCGGGCAGTCTTACACCAAGAACGAGTCTAACCTCGTGTCTTAGGCGTTTATTATAACAAATTATTTCACCCCAATATGAATTGATTATCCCTATTCAAATTTCCAATAATTTCCAAATTAATTATGCCCATAATTGTCAACTAAATTATGTCCACACTTTTTTAGGTATAAAAATTATACCAATTAATGTCTCAATTTAATTATATGCTTTTAAATCCATTTTATGCCAATTCACAATTTACATAATTAATATTTTCCCATTATCCCCACGTCGTTCGTATGTTTTAACATGAAATATGTTAGAATCGCAAATAGTCTAACTTGTAAAAAAAAAAGCAATATCACAAATTGCATAACACATAAAATAGATCTAAGAATTATAGCATAAGTTTGCATGGCCAAGAACTTGCATAGGCAATTAACATACATAACATAAATTTGCATGAACTATCATGGATATAAATATAGATCTAAATATAAAAATGTGAACTTGCACATAAATATGGTTTTTCACCCAAACTTACATAAATTGTGAACTTGCATATAGATTCCTATAAACTTGCATATGGATCTAAACATGTAAATTGGTGTCACGTGTTTTGCATATAAACTAGCATATGTATATACTTGATTCATATATGAACTTGTGTACAATTCACATATAGACTTGCATAAGATTCATTATTCAAACTAACATATGATTTAACATCCCAAACTTGCATAAAATTCACACATGAATTAACATCCAAACTTACATAAGATTCACATATGAATTAACATATGATTTAACAACCCAAACTTGCATAAGATTCTCATATGAATTAACATATGGGTTAACATCCCAAAATTACATAAAATGAATCAAGGTAAATATGAAATAGATCTACAAAGTTAAACAACATCATGCGATTCAACAGATATGTTCTCATAATCCAATTACAACCCATCATAATTAATTTAATAACTATATTGTGAAAGAAATATTACTCACAAACAAAAGAACAGTCTTGTTTTTTTGGGATCTGTATTCTGAAACTGAATTGCTCGCCTTTGATGCAGACTACTTGTTATTCTAGTTTAGATTAGATTTGATTTTGATTCTTGCTTCTATCTTGCTTTTGAGTTGAAAGAGAATGGCGGCTACTCTAGGTTCACCGTTGATAGCATGATGGCTCTTAGTATGAATTAGTGTGATTTTAGGTTGAGGGTTAGGTTGCTTATATAGAATTTTAATTAATTAAGAGCCGTCAGATTAACCTAGAAGTAATCAAGACCATCTAGACAAGATAGAATAACCACATCAGCCATAATGTCTCAGCAGTATGTCAAAACATCGTCACATTTCAGATCTCCGGGGGGGTGGGGGGTAGGTCGACCCCCTGGTCGACCCCCTGGTCGACCTGTATGGGTAGGTCGACCCCCAGGTCGACCTGGCACTTAGGCGGGAGAATTCCCGCCTAGACTGCTCCCCTGTTTGAATTTAAATTTCAAATTTTATGAACCTGAGCTGTTTTTAATTTATTTAAAATTTGAAACTTCGGAAGGCCATAACTTCTTCATACGGAGTGCAATTCACGCAAACTCGGACTCTATCTCAAGAAAAATTCCGAGACGAACACAATGGCGTAACCCATTTCCCTTAATTCTCACATTTTAAATCAAGTATTCTTAAATTCGTTAATTTTTAATATTTAAAATCATGGGGTGTTATATTCTCCCCTCCTTAAAGGATTTCACCCACGAAATCTCCAAGTTAAGGAGAATGTATATCCTAACATCCAATCATCCATCTACTCAACCACCAAACACAGGCATCCATTGTCCTTACAAGATTTCTAATGCCGTATGAACATATGCAAAAAGTGTGTGTATATGTTCCTTATCTAATGCAAAATCAGGCGATCTACTGATTCAATTGATCTCCTTAATGCAAATCATGATAGTGCCATGCATCCATTATGCGTGCAAAAGAATCCTAATGATACATATTACTTCTATATGTGTGCACAAACATTCATCAGAATGCAGCATCCAGATGATAACACAACCGTTATACATCCATTAATTTAGACATGCACACACATTTATATGCAATATGAAGGTGATTGAGTCGATCTAGTGCCTAATGTGTGTGTACATGCATCCACGGGCAACCACTAGCAACCACTTGCAACCACCCACAACCATCAATCATAACATGTTTCAAACACATGTTTACATCCATCGGTTTCTATCTGAGGATAAAGAATAGGACTGAGGAGATATACTTAAAAAGGTAGATATAAGCATAAACTTATGGAAAAAAGAGATCAAGGAGGTACTCTCAAAGAGAAAAGGGTAGGCTGCGCGTATTTTCTTCTCAGTTTCCCAAGTTGCGTCTTCCTCAGCATCACTCCATTGAACTTTAACAAGCTTGACTTCACGGTTGCATAGATTTTTGACTTCCGTACCCAAGATACGAGTTGGACACTTCTTACAGTCGCTTCTCGTTCCACTTCTACTTCCTCTAGTATACTTAGCTCCACCACTTCCGCAGATTCATGTAAGCATTTTCGTAGTTGAAACATGAAAATATTATGAACTCCAGCCAGTCTCTCGGGTAGCTCCACTTTGTAAGCCATCGTCCCAATCCTTTCAATGATAGGAAATGGACCTACAAATCTTGGTGCTAGCTTTCCTACAGACCCAAAGCGAATGAAATTCCTCAAAGGAGATACTTTAAGGAACACCCATCTCTAACCTTAAACTCAAGGTCGGTCCTTCTTTTGTCTACGTAGGACTTCTGTCTATCTTGTGCAGCCTTGATCCGTCTTCTTATCAAGTCCACCTTTTCTGAGGTCTCTTTAATCATGTCTGGCCCAAGTACAAGCTTGTCTGTAGACTCCCACCAACAAGTTGGTGATCGGCACGGTCTTCCATATAAAGCTTCGAAGGGCGCCATTTCTATGGTGGCTTGGTAGCTATTGTTGTAGGCGAATTCCACCAAAGAAAGATGATCCTCCCATGTCCCTCCAAAGTCAAGAATGCACAATCTCAAGAGGTCTTCTAATATTCTGTTCACCCTTTCCGTCTAACCATCGGTTTGGGGGTGATAGGCCGTGCTTAAGCATAATTGGGTGCCTACTACCTCTTGCAAACTCTTCCAAAACTCGCTCGTAAAGATAGGATCTCGATCGCTCACTATGGTAGAGGGTATCCCATGGAGTCGAATTATTTCTTTGAGATAAATGGATGCTAGGTACGAGGCAGTCCTTCTACTTTTAACAGGCTTAAAGTGAGCGCTTTTAGTGAGCCTGTCCACTATTACCCAAATACTGGTATTGCCCCTTCTTGACCTAGGCAACCCGTCAACAAAGTACATCGAAATGCTATCCCACTTCCACTGTGGGACCTCGAGAGGATGAAGCAGACCACCGGGCTTCTTCTGCTCCGCTTTGACTTGCTGGCGTATAAAACACTTAGCGAGGAACTCAGCTACATCACTCTTTATGCCATTCCAAAAGAAAACCCTTTTTTATATCTTTATACATCTTGTCTCCGCCTAGGTGTATGGTCAGTTTAGAATGGTGCACCTCTTCGAGAACCGTCTTCACTAAATCCCTTACTTGTGGGATGCATAACCTTCCATCCCGTCTCAACAAACCCCTATCATCGATGGAGTATCTATTGAGGTGACTAGAAGTCTCACTCCTAACTAGCTTTTCCATCACATCAACTAGCTGAGGGTCTTCTCATTGCGCAGTTCCTATAGAGTTCAAAAGAGTAGGCCGCACCTCTAATGATTCTAACAGACCAGGCACAATTTCAAAGGAGGGTCTAAAATTAAAGTTTGCTATATATTCCAAGCTTTCCCTTTCTACAAAGAGAGGACTCAAGGTCAGCTTCTTCCTACTTAAGGAATCTGCTACCACATTGCCCTTGCCTGGTGTATAGGAAATCTCAAAATCATAGGAGGCCAGAAATTCCATCTACATATGCTGTCTTAAGTTAAAATCCTTCTGCGAGAAAAGGCACTTCAAAGATTTATGGTCAGTATACAATTCAACTTCTCACTTTGGAGATAATGGCGCCAAGACTTAAGCGCAAAGATGATGACAGCCAACTCTAGTTCGTGGGTTCGGTAGTTTTTCTCATGTACTTTCAACTGTCTGCCTCCATAAGCTACTACCTTCCATTCTTGCATCAAGACATCACCTAGTCCCGTACCACATGCATCCATGTATACGGTAAACATCTTGCTCCCATCCAGCAATGTCAGAACTGGGGCTGTTGTTTGAGCCCTTTTCAAATGTTGGAAAGCAATATCGCAATCCAAATCCCAAGTGAAAGTTAGGTTCTTCTTCGTTAATCTTGTGGGTGGGGCTGAGATTTTAGCAAAGTCTTTAATGAATTTTTGGTAAAAGCCCGCTAGCCCGAGAAAGCTTCGGACTTCGGTTGCATTCTGTGGAACCTTCCAATCTTACAGTGCAACTACTTTTGCGGGGTCCACGGCCAACCCCTCTTTGGACACCACATGTCCAAGAAACCTCACCTCTTCTCTCCAGAAATGGCATTTGGAGAATTTGGCCTTCAACTGATGTGTGCGAAGAGTATCCATGACTTCCCGTAAATGTAAAGCATGCTCTTCTTCATTCTTCGAGAAGATCAAAATGTCGTCTACGAAGACAACCACAAACTTATTAAGGAATTCTCTAAACACCCTACTCATCAAGTCAATGAAGTAAGCGTGTGCGTTTGTCAAGCCGAAAGGCATGGCAAGCCATTCGAAGAAGCATCCGGGGTTCTGAATGCGGTCTTATTAATGATGTCTTCAGCCACCCTTAGCTGATGGAACCCAGTAGCCAAATCTAGTTGGAAGAAAATAGACGCACCTACAAGCTGATCAAACAAGTCATCTATTCTAGGAAGTGGTTGCCTATTCTTCTTCGTCAACTTGTTTAGCTCCCTATAGTCAACGCATAGGCGAAGTGAACCATCCGCTTTGGTTGTACTGGAGCACCCCATTTAGGAATACTCTGCCTTATAAACCCCTTTTCGAGCAGCTCTTTGACTTGCTTACTGAGCTCTTTTCTCTCCCTAGGAAGATGATCCTCCTATGTCCCTCCAAAGTCAAGAATGCACAATCTCAAGAGGTCTTCCAATACTCTGTTCACCCTTTCCGTCTGACCATCGGTTTGGGGGTGATAGGCCATGCTTACGCATAATTGTGTGCCTACTGCCTCTTGCATACTCTTCCAAAACTCGCTCGTAAAGATAGGATCACAATCAGTCACTATGTTGGAGGGTATCCCATGGAGTCGAACTATCTCCTTAAGATAAATGGATGCTAGGGACGAGGCAGTCCTTCTACTCTTAACATATATAAAGTGAGCGCTTTTAGTGAGCCTGTCCACTATTACCCAAATACTGGTATTGCCCCTTCTTGACCTGGGAAACCCATCAACAAAGTCCATCGAAATTCTATCCCACTTCCACTTTGGGACCTCCAGAGGATGGAGCAGACCACCAGGCTTCTTCTGCTCCGCTTTGACTTACTGACATATCAAACACTTAGCGACGAACTCAGCTACATCCCTCTTCATGCCATTCCAAAAGAAAACCATTTTTATATCTTTATACATCTTGTCTCCGCCTGGGTGTATGGTCAGCTTCGAATGGTGCGCTTCTTCGAGAACCGTCTTCACTAAATCCCTTGCTTGTGGGACGCATAGCCTTCCGTCCCGTCTCAACCCACCTTTATCATCGATGGAGTATCTATTGAGGTGACTAGAAGTCTCACCCCTAAATAGCTTATCCATCACATCAACTAGCTGAGGGTCTTCTTGTTGCGCGGTTCCTATTGAGTCCAAAAGAGTAGTCCGCACCTTTAGCGATGCTAACAGACCATGTACAATTTCAGAGGAGGGTCTAAAGTTAAAGTTTGCTATGTACTCCAAGCTTTGTCTTTCTACAAAGAGAGGTCAACATCAGCTTCTTTCTACTCAAGGCGTCTGCTACCACATTACCCTTGCCAGGGGTATAGGAAATCTCAAAATCATGTGAGGCCAGAAATTCCATCCACCTTTGTTGTCTTAAGTTTGGATCTTTCTGTGAGAAAAGGTACTTTAATGATTTATGGTCAGTAAACAATTCAAACCTTTCTCCTAGTAGGTAATGACGCCATGACTTTAGAGCGAAAACAATGGTAGCTAGCTCCAAATCATGAGTTGGGTAGTTCTTCTCATGTACCTTCAATTGCCTTCCCCCATAACAAACTACCTTGCCTTCTTGCATCAAGACAGTGCCCAACCCTATAGCACATGCGTCTGTGTACACGGTAAACATTTTGCTCTCATCAGGAAATGTCAGGACTGGGGCTGTTGTTAGAGCCCTTTTCAAACGTTGGAAAGCAATATCGCAATCCAAATCCCAAGCGAAAGTTAGGTACTTCTTCGTCAATCTTGTCAGTGGGGCTGAGATTTTTGCAAAGTCTTTAATGAACTTTCGGTAAAAGCCCGCTAGCCCAAGAAAGCTTCGGACTTCGGTTGCATTTCGTGGAACCTTCCAATCTTGCATCGCGACTACTTTTGCAGGGTCCATAACTAACCCTTCTTTGGACACCACATGTCCATGAAACCTCACGTCTTCTCTCCAGAAATGGCATTTGGAGAATTTGGCTTTTAGCTGATGTGCACGAAGAGTATCCATGACTTCCCCTAAATGTAAAGCATGCTCTTCTTCATTCTTCAAGAAAATCAAAATGTCGTCTACGAAGACCACCACAAACTTATTAAGGAAATCCCTAAACACCCTGCTCATCAAGTCAATGAAGTAAGTGGGTGTGTTTGTTAAGCCGAAAGGCATGACAAGCCATTCGAAGAAACCATCCGGGGTTCTGGACGCGGTCTTATTAATGCTGTCTTCAGCTACTCTTAGCTGATGAAACCCGGTAGCCAGATCTAGTTGGGAGAAAACCGACGCACCTACAAGCTGATCAAACAAGTCATCTATTCTTGGAAATGGGTGCCTATTTTTCTTGGTCAACTTGTTTAGCTCCCTATAATCAACGCATAAGCGAAGTGAACCATCCGCTTTGGTTGCGAATAACACAGGAGCACCCCATTCAGAAATACTCTGCCTTATAAACCCTTTTTCGAGCAACTCTTTGACTTGCTTGCTGACCTCTTTTCGCTCTCTTGCATCCATGTGTCTAATGGGTAGAGCTATGGGTTTTGCATTATCAACAAGGTATATGCGGAAGTCTATCTCCCGCTTCGGAGGTGAGCCCTTCACCTCTTCAAATACATCTGAGTATTCACGGACTACTCTAACGGACTGCAAGTTTTCAACAGACGCATTAAGAGATTCTAGGTAGCTAAGCATAACAGAATGTATGGGATTACAAGAGATATCGAGAATGTTGCCAAGGCGAGTCATAAGTCTAACCACTCTCTTTTTACAATCGAGGATGGCACCATTACTGGATAACCAATCCATGCCTAGAATTAACCCATAGCTCGTGAAGCCAAGAACGTAGACGTTGCATTCAAACTCAACGCTCAAGATAGACACTCTCAAATCCCGACAAATCATGGAAAGATGAGCCAAACCACCAATAGGATTTGAGACTACTATGGGATCCGTAATTTGACTAGTATTTAGGTGTAGTGTTTCAACTAACGAAGCGGATACAAATGAGTGTGAAGCGCCAGAATCAAACAAATTACGAACAGGACGATCAAACAGAAAAACCAAACTTTCAACAGAAATGTTTCTACCTCTCTCCTGTCTTGGTGCCATGAGAGTGTGAACCTGCCCTCTTGCTTGCCCTGGTGTCATGAGAGCCTGAACCTGCCCTCCAGAAGTTGACCTTGTCCTCTGCCCTTGCCTTCTCAGGCAGTCTTTAATCAGATGTCCTGCCTCACCACAGTTGAAGCAGCCAGCCTTCTTCTTCTTCCCACAGTCCTTGCTCAGATGGTCTGGTGTTCCACAATTAAAGCACTTTTTCTTTCCATTGCTATTGTTATCCTTACCACCTTTTTTAGGTTGTTGCTGTGACTTCTTTTGATCTCCTTTCTTTTCCAGTGCCTTATTAGCATTAGCGCCTTTCTCCTCTTCATGCATAAGCGCCATGTCAACCAGTTTCTCAAAGGTAGCCCCCATAGGAATGTGGGTCATAGCTAACCCATATAGCAGCTCATTCAAACCTTTAACGAATCTGAGGGCCTTCTTTTTAGGTGTGTTTACCAAGTCTAAGCCAAATCTCGCCAACTGATTGAACTTGTTGACGTACTCCTTTACTGATAAATTCCCCTGCTTTAATGCCAAGAACCTCTCCATGTATAAATTCTCTTCTGCTCATGAGAGAAATTTCATCTCAAACCTATGCCTGAAATCCATCCACGTCTCTACTGGACGCTCTCCATTCATGATCTCCCACCAAAATGAGGCTTCGTACTTCATTAACCAAGAGGCTAATTGGACCTGTCTTCCATCTTCTATCTCGAAGATACCAAACAAATCTTCCACCTCCTTAAGCCAATTTCGAGCTTCAACAAACGTCTCTAATCCGTGAAAAGGTTTTCCGCCCATTGCTCGAAAGTCTTTGCATATCTTCGGAAAAGTATCAACGCGAGGAGGGGGAGGAGCGGCTGCAGCTGGGGGAGGAAGGATGTCTGCTGGGCCTGTGGCCCTAGCCTCCAGATACCCTCTGAACCAAGTTGGTATCGGTATTCCCTCGGGTATCTCGGGTAACCCAAACATGCTGAAAAGAAAAAGGAAGAGATTCAAAACGGAGAATTGAAAGAAAGATATATGGATCTTGGGGTTATGTTTTTAAAACAAACTTTCCTCTTGAAAATACTCTCCTTAAAACATACTTTTGAAAGTATTTCTTTATAAAATGCTTTTGAAAAATATTTTTTCAATATCTCTTATCTGTTACTGCTAACCTTCAACACTGATACCATGTGTAACACCCCACATCCATTAATGTCACTCTCAAAGGGAATGCATTAACTTCCATGGAGTATTATTGGTGTATAGAACAGAATATAACAAGATAGATACATATATTGGTACTTGAAAATTTTAAAACAACTTTTATTGCAGCGGAGAAATAGTTTGATTACAACAGCTTCATAAACCAACAATAAAACCAAGCACACTTAATATCCATCTTGACAAATTGTTTTCTGAGTACATAAAGTAAAAAGCATAACCCTGACATAAGTAGCCATAAATGAGATGAACTTTACTTTCAGCAATCCAAGCACTTCCAAAGAGAGAGAAAGATTCAAATCAAGCTCCACTAGCACTAGTCCAACCTTGAGAACCTGTGGGGAGGGGGGAAGGAAGAAAAGAGGCGAAAACAAAGGGGGTCAGACATAAAGTATGCCGAGTCCAATAACTTTAACAATATAATTATTAAAGTAATCAGGACAAGGTATAAACTGGTAAAACAGGGAATGACTGTGAAACAAGTGGGCAAGGCAAAACAAAAAAGAGGAATATTCTGGCGTTAATCTCGCTCCTAATCACTATAGGATAATTACTATACTAAACCATTACTAGTCACCCTAAAAGTTGATCCCGCCTACTGAATATAATCATCATAATGGTATTTTCGTGTACCCCTAGCTGTCTTTATAGGTGCTGCCGGCCCCTATCTCCACTAGTTGTACCCACTACCCCCATGCGATCAGCTCCCTAACTCGTAGATACCCGTGCTGGTCCCCCAGTGGGGTGTATGACTCCCCAAAGTGGTAACCCGATACCACTAAAGATGCACAACTTATATCTACACGATGCAACAACATCTTACCTACCAGCCCGGGCCCACGCACGCACATAACCCCATTGGACATGCGTTGCCACCGTTAACCCGTTTTGACCTCTTACAATCAAACCTAGTAAGTGTGTCCCGTCCTTGATCTAACTCGAGCTCACAAAGATACTTAATGGGTTACTAGTTTGAAAAGGGACCCCCATGCTTGACACAAGCTTTCCACCTATGCTTGGTGCCCACTAGAATTTCCCACTTAACCCCTTCTTGTTCATGTCTTCTTACATATTTCAATTTGTTTAAGTGTTTCTAATCGTATTTCACATGTCATCCATGTCACCCACTTAATAACCCCTATGTCCCACCACATGTTTATCTTGGTTAAGTGTTACTTAATTCATTATTACCATAACCTTGTAAGACCTCCCACATTAGATTACCGTTTGCGGTTGCTGGATTTGTCGGGTGGGTCCGGGCAGTCTTATACCGCAAACGAGTCTAACCTCGTGTCTTTACAATTGTTATGCATTTAATTCATGCCTTCGACCTCTCACATTAGACTACCATCTGTGGCTGCTGGATTTGCCGGGTGGGTCTGGGCATTCTTACACCACAAACGAGTCTAACCTCGTGTCTTAGGTGTTTATTATTACAAATTATTTCACCCCAATATGAATTAATTATCCCTATTCAAATTGTCAATAATTTCCAAATTAACTATGTCCATAATTGTCACCTAAATTATGTCCATACTTTTTAGGTATACAAATTATACCAATTAATGTCTCAATTTAATTATATGCTTTTAAAACCATTTTATGTCAATTCACAATTTTGCATAATTAATATTTTTCCATTTTCCCCACGCTATTCGTACGTTTTTATATGAAATAAGTTAGACTGGCAAATAGTCTAACTCATAAAAAGAAAAGAAACATCACAACTTGCATAACACACAAAGTTGATCTAACTTGCAAATAAGAATTATAACATAAGTTTGCATAGCAAATAACTTGCATAGGCAATGAACATATATAACATAAATTTTGCATAAACTATGTACTGCCATGGATCTAAATATAGTTCTAAACATGAAATTGTGAGCTTGCATATGTGAATATGTTTTTTCACCTAAACTAGCAAATGAATTCATAGTTTTCACCTAAAAATGTGAATATAATTTTCACCTAAACTTGCATTTGGATTTCTACAACTTGCATATGAATTTATCACATGTTTTGCATATAAACTAGCATATGTATATACTTGATTCACATATAAACTTGAGTATAATTCGCATACAGACTTGCATAAGATTCACATTCAAACTAGCATATGATTTAACATCCCAAACTTGCATAAGATTCACATACGAACTAGCATATGTAAAAACAGACATGCATAAGATTCACATAAAAACTAGCATATGATTTAACATCCCAAACTTGCATAAGATTCACATACAAACTAGCATATGATTTACATCCCAAACTTGCATATAAAATGAACCAAGTTAGACATATGTGATTGGACATATGAAATTGATCTACTAGCATAAGTTAACAAAACTGTCATATGTTCACCAACAAACGATTACAAAGTCAAACAACATCACATGATTCAACAGACATGTTCTCATAATCCAATCATAACTCATCATAATTAATTTATTAATTATTTTGTGAAAGAAATTGTACTCACAAAGACAGGTTAGAGAAGAGTATAATTCGTTCGTCTTTTGAATTAGAATTCTGACTTGCTAATCCCTAAGCTTTAGGAAGAAGAACTACTCTAGCAGCAACACGGTGGCCAAGAGATTAATTTAGTTTAGGTTTAGAGTCTAAGCATGCTTTTATAGAAGTTTAAATCAATATATGCCATTAGATTATTATATGAGCAATCCCAACCGTCCAGAATAGATAGAGTTATCTAGAATTGCCACTTATGCCTTAGTGACTCAGCAACAGGTCAGGAATGACTCAGCAACAAGTTAGAATCGTCTGATTCCAGATCTGCCCCGGGGGGTAGGTCGACCCCCAGGTCGACCTGGCCTTGGGTAGGTGAATTCCCACCCATCCCGCTTCTCTGTTTGAATTTTAAAATTTTGAATTTTTATTCTAAACTAATTTTATTTATGTAAAATTACTAAAACTTCCGAGGGCCATAACTTCCTTATACGAAATCCGATTTACGAAAACTTGGACTCTATTCCAAGCAGAATTTCGAGACGAACACAATAGCATAACCCATTTCTCTTAATTCTCACTTTAACAATTAAGTATTCTTAAAATTGTTAATTTTAATATTCACAGAAAATTCAGGGTGTTACAGAAACCTTCCTTCCGAAAGCCGTAATCCACACCACAAAGCGGTCGGGAGCGAAAAACAATCGAAACCAAGGAGGATAGCAGCCGACAAAGGCATTCGTGGGCCCAATGGCCCAATAGTAGAAGGGTCCCCGATTTCTCTATAAATAAGACCCCATGGATCACACTGGGGGAGGGGGGATTTTTCCATTTTTCTCAATCTTGTTCTTTCCTCTTTAAAGAGAAAATCCTAATTCCCAAATCAGATTGGGGATTTCTTCAACTCTTGTAATACATCTACTATTTATGAATGAAGGATTCCGAGGCTTAAACATCTTGCGATTTCATAATTTTGTTGTGCCATTATGATGAAACAGGGAGTTAGCACTAACCTTTTGTATAAGAAAGTTGATCATGGCACCTTCGTGAAAGACAAAGGGCTTCATAGAAATTCGAAGTCTTTCTTCTCCTGTTTTGGGGGATTGCAATGTTGATCAATGCTCTCATGATGAGCATAAGGCTTCCTAATCTTGGAAAGGAAGTTGTCTACAGGTTTATAACTTGATCTCCGACGCAATCGAGGCCTTTCGGGTCGGTTCAATGCGGAAATATCATCTGAGTTAATAAGCATTATGATGCCTTTTCTTCGAACGAGGAGAAGTATTAGCCTATTTTATTCTTGTCACAATATGTGTATCATCACATTCATGTTTTAGGGAGTAACTGATTTCATAAGATCTTAATTGTGTCAATCTAAGTAAACCTTGTTAAGGACCTTTCAGAACTCCTTTGTAATGGAAGCGTGATATTCACCTCTTGAGGGCAGAATAACTAAGCTTCAAAATCAGGGTTTCGATGTTTAAGGATAGGTAGATTTAGCTAAGTAATACTATTATATGAATGTTCATCAGTCACCCTGGATTATGACTACACCAAATTTCCTGAACACATGTCCTACATAACTTACTCCGGGTGTTGATGAAAAATAACGTTAACAACTGGTTTAGTAACGTAACCCGTTTTGAGATGATGTTTTATTTTCAATAATAAAGTTGAAATTTCCGCTGCTTATTTTATATTTGTCTTGTGAATTTCTGTACAGTTTACCTATTGTGTTTCACGAATCTTAATGAATTCTTTTGTGAGTGACATTAACGGACGTGGGGCGTCATAATACTGTCCATAATTTAGTGGTAAGCCTATCTGTCAAAGTCTCATTCGGTTCCGTGGTAATATAATGAAATTACTGTAGTTTTCACAAAAAATAATGACTTTGTACGTAGGTAGATTTCAAATATGCAAATATAGCCTGTTATTTTCAGAGTACAACTATTAGTCACCTTGGATACCTACCGTGTTCGTTATGTGGATGAAACATTCAAGTATTCCATATTGTCCGTAATTTAGGTGAGCGTCTATCAGTTGAAGTCTCGTCCGGTTCTATGGAAGCATGAAGAAATTACTGCCGTTTTTACAAAAAAATATTGACTTCATATATAGGTAGAGTTCAAATATGGGAATATAGCCTATTATTTTCTAAGTATGACTAGTAGACACCTTGGAGAACTACAGTTTTTGATCATAGGGCAAAACGTCCAAGTATTTCACACTGTTCATAATTTAGGTGGGAATATACCGGTCGAAGTCTCATCCGGTTCCTAGGCAGGATGAAGAAGCTACTGCAATTTTTACAAAAAATAGCGATTTCGTATGTAGGCAAATTTCAAATATGGGAATATGGAGACGACAGAAGCGGGGTGGTCTTCTGTGGAAAATGGAGAGAGAAGAAGGCAGATCGAAATTTTTGCACGATTGGTGAATTAGTTTGTTATTTTCTAAGTATAAACGCTAATCACCTTAGAGAGCTATAGTGTTCGATCATAGGACAGAATACACGAGTGTTCCATACTGTCTATAATTTAGTTGAGAGCCTATCAGTCAAAGTCTCATTCGATTGTAAGGTAATGTAAAGAAATTACTGCAGTTATCATAGAAAAATAGCAATTTTATATGTAGGCAGAGTTAAAATATGCGAATACAGCCTATTATTTTCTATGTAGAACTGTTATTCACCTTGGAGACCTATAATGTTCGTTCATAGGACGAAACATTCGAGTATTCCATACTATCCGTAATTTAGGCGAGTGTCTACCAGTTGAAGTCTCGTCCAGTTCCAAGGCACTATGAAGAAATTATCGTTGTTTTTACAAAAATAGTAGAGACTTCATATGTAGGTATCAGAGTATAGCCTTTTATTTTCTATGTACAACTGGTAGTCACCTTTGGAGAAATACAGCGTTCGATCATAGGGAAAAATGTCCGAGTATTTCACACTGTCCATAATTTAGGTGGGAATCTGTCTGTCTAAATCTCATCCGGTTTCGAGGCAGTATGAAGATATTACTGCATTTTTTACAAAAAAAATAACAACTTTGTATGTAGGAAGATTTCAAATATAGGAATATGGAGACGACGGAAGCGGGATTGTCTTTTATGGAAAATGGATACAACAGAAGGTAGATCAAAATTTTTGGGCGATTGGTGAATTAGTTTGTTATTTTCTAAGCGTAAACGTTAATCGCCTTAGAGAACAATAGTTTTCGTTCATAGGCTAAAAATACCCGAGTGTTCCATACTGTCCGTAATTTAGTTGAGAGCCTATAGGTCAAAGTCTCTTTCGGTTCTGAGGTAATATAAAGAAATTAGTATATTTTTCACAAAAAATTAGCGACTTTGTATGCAGGCAGGGTTAAAATATGCAAATATAGCCTGTTATTTTCTAAGTACAACTATTAGTCACCTTGGAGACCTACAGTGTTCGTTCACAAGACGATACATTCTAGTATTCCATATTGTCCGTAATTTAGGTGAGAGTCTACCGTTCAAGTCTCGTCTGGTTCCGAGGTAGTATGAAGAAATTACTACATCATTTACAAAAAAATAGCGACTTCGTACGTAGGAAGAGTTCAAATATGGGAATATAGTTTGTTATTTTATAAGTACAACTGGTAGCCACATTGGAGAACTAAAGTGTTCGATCATTGGGCAAAACGTCTGAGTATTTCACATTGTCCGTAATTTAGGTGGGAATCTGTCGGTCGAAGTCTCATCCGATTCCGAGGTATTATGAGGAACTTACTACAATTTTTACAAATAAATTTAGTGACTTCATATGTAGGCATATATCAAATATGGGAATATGGATATGGCGGAAGCGGGATGGTCTTTTATGGAAAATGGAGATAGTAGAAGGTAGATCAGAATTTTTGGGCGACTGGTGAATTAGTTTAAGGGTTAAGGGCATTTTGGGAAGTACAAAAAGACGCCTAGTAATTTAGTGTAAAGTGTTTTCATTATTAGTAGCAAAGATGATTGCTATGTGTTATGAATGTTTATGCATATGATATTAGTTATTATATTACCTATTTGTTTAATTCTCTTTGGATTATGTAAGTTGATAAAGGTTTTGGAAGCGAAAATTGTTGGCTATTTTAGTTTTATAAATAAAATTTGAATGCCTGACTAGTAGGTACGCGTTTATGTTCTTATTGGATTGGGTATTCTTTAAGTTGCAAATATGGGTAGCCACTTGGTTTTTAATTTTCTTTTTGATTGCTTGAGGCCCTATGAGGCATTTGTGATTTTTCTGGACCTAGCCATTCAAAAAAGATAACAAACTAAAATATTTATGGGTTTTTTAGAATTTTTCCTAAATTACAAATTTTGGGGATGGAATTTTTTTAAAGGTAGAAGAATTTAACAACCCGAAAATTTAATGCTCGGGTATTCTATTAATATTAAATATTAAACACTGGTTTAATCTTAAATAATATGAATTCAAATTATAAGAATAAATTCACTGAAATAAATCATGAGATCTATACATTGCAACAAAAACACCATTTCACAACTGTAGTTTTACAACTGTTACAAAATAACTATTGTAATAAATGTTTATTACAATTTTACTTTTTCGTCAGTTGTAATTTTTTTTTTCAATTAGTTGTAACAAATGTATTGGCTCCAAAGCCAAAATTTTCCTCCAAGTCCAAATTTTAACATATATTCAATGCTTTGTCCCTTGAAAATCTTAATTTAGTTTCCCCAAATTAACACACTTCTTCTTCATGTTCCTTCGTCTTCTTCATCAAATATTCTCAAGCCAGCCCCAACGTCTAAAAACTCGGACTCCACCTACGGACCGCGCCTCTGCCTTGCTTCTCCCTCCGCCATTGGATGCCCTCTCCTTAGACCTACGTTGCATCTCCGCCTTCACCTTACACCTTCTCATAGCAAATCTGCACCAGAGAGCGAACTATCCTCGCACCCAAGCTCCCTTTTGCCTGAATCCGACCACACATCTGAAACCCATGCCTTAGGCCTCTACCTCAACCAACAGAGAAACCTTGTCATAGTTGAATTTATTTGCTTCCCTTTGTTTTGGTACTGCACCCATCATCGATTATCTGAAATAATTTCTGCCTAAGACTACAATCGATATTACAGCTACCTTTGCTGAAGTTATTATTTTTCGCAATCCTCAAAGTAGAATCATACAGTTGAAGTCGAAACAAGTGAGTGTTTAATATAGTTGATAACATATGTTTCTATAGATTTTTTTTTCATTGTCTAAGCTTTAGTACATCTAACATTGTTTTCTTCTCATACAACATTTCACATCTAAGTTTGTAATGTTGTTTTTGGTTTCGACATTTCTATATATATGCCTTAAAGGTTGTGTTTTAAAAATCTAATTGATTGCTTTTACATTTTCTCTGCTTATGTTTTATTGCTAGATCTGTTGTTAAGCTTTCTATGGCTTTTGATACCATGTCAGATTTATTGATTTTTAATAAATATATTTCAGTTAGTTGCGAGATGCAAAAACCACGATGGAATGAAGATTTCTTTTTGGCGAAATAAATATATTTGATGCAAATTAAATCGATATATTTATAGTTCATGTATCAGTAAAGATATATAGTTGTATTTGGTTTTGAAGTTTTACAGGAGAATTAATATACTTCAATTGTGATTAGAAACAATTTACCTTTCTTGTCCAAACCCTATGTATTATCTGCATGAAATTTACACCCTGGTTCTTTTTAGGAATATATTATTTCAATTCGCAGAATTAGCGATGATGGTTTTTTACAGCGTTGCTTGTTTTTTGGGCTTTAGCCTTGTTGCTTTTGTAATTTCATTAGTTGGGATAAAATGGTTATAAGATCTTAAGGACCTGGGTTATAACACCCCGTATTTTAAAGATAATGAAATAAGCATAACTTAAATAAATATTCAAAACTAAGTAAAATGGACTGCGCCATTGCATCCATCTCGAAATTATGGTCAAGATAGACACCTGGTTTGCGTAAATCGGACATCGTATAAAGAAGTTATTAAGGTTTGAAGTTTGCATACGCGCAGGTAGAATATATATATATATATATATTAAGTTCAGAAATTCAAAAATGGGTCCAGAAATTCGAAAATCAATTCAAAATTTCAGAAGGCAGCAGATTTCTTGCCCAGGTGGGTCGACACCAGGGTCGACCCCCTCAAGGGTGGGTCGACACCCACCGGCGGCAGATTAGGGTTTTTAAACTTTTTGACGATTCTGATAGCTTTTGGTCAAATCTAAGGGTCCTGGTTGCTCCATACACCTATAAATAAGACCTTAGACCTAACCCTAAATCTCATAATTTGGCGGCTACGCTGTAGTCCAGCCATTACTCTCTCTCTCTTCTCAAATCTATTCTGGAAATTAAAATATTAGCCTAGAAAAATTATGAATCCAGATCTGGAAGAGAGAATCAACATTAATAAAAAGATTATTGAATCGTGGAAGCAAGGTAAACTTCTAGATCCAATCTATTCATATTCTTCCTATTTCTTTCCTTTCTCTTTTAATGAAAATAGTCAATCCACGGTTATTAGGTTTCAAATCAAATTAAAGGGAAAAGGAAAACCATGGATGATAGAACGGATTAGATCTAGGATTTGGAAAGCTTATGAAGTGAGTGGATTTAAGCCATATTATTTTAGATAATGGTATATTACCTTTTAGCATTCCCCATTATGACGAATTGGAATATGACACGTTAAGATGCCTAAACATATGCTATTAATGATTAAAGTAGTGTAAATGAAATGTGGGAATGATTAGCACGATATAACGTCAAATTGCTAATATGAATAATTCATATATGGAATCAGTTTAAATGTTGGAATGTTTACATGTTATAATATTAATTTTAACATGTGGGAAAATTCATATATTGGATTAGTTGGAGTGCTAAAAAGTATACATGTAAATTTGTCCCAATTATGCACAGGGAAAAATTGGATTAAGTATATGATTATATGGATTCATGTTAACATAGAATTGAATAAATAAATATGGGTTTGGGCCATCAACCAAATAATTTTTAAAGATCTTAAATTGGATCATAAGAATAAAAAAAAATTTATTTGGGCACAAATGGGATCATATGTAAAATACGAATTTGGTCATATAATCTATCATGAATTTAATTGGATAAACGGGCATGAGCAACTATAAAGACATAGATATAATTAATTGATTAATAATGAATACCTAGGATTACAATTAGAAATTTTAATTGTACTTATGACACGAAGTTAAGTTGCGCTAGTGGGGGAAGCCTGCCCGGACCCGACAGACATATCCCGCAACCACTAATGTTGAACCTAATGCGAGAGGTCTAAGTTCGCAAATACGAGATGTGTAACACCCAGAATTTGGAATGATTGAATTAACTAAATTTAAGAAAACTTAATTTTTAAAAGAGGAATGAAGGGAAACGGGTTGCACCATTGCGTTCGTCTCGGAATCCTACATGGAATAGATCCAAGTTTTCAAAAAATGGAGTCCGGACGAAAGAGACATGGCCCTCGGAAGATGAGAAAAAAAAATTATTTGAGCAGGTCGACCAGGGAGGTCGGCCTCCCAAGGGGGGAGGTCGACCTGGGTACTCCCAGGTCAACCTGGGGTCGACCTCCCTCTTTGGGGTGTCGAACCTGGTTCGGCCAGGTTGCATGATGGTGCGATTTTATGGGTGGGACGATTTTTGATGGTCCAGATTAGTTCTAGGGTTAATCCTAAGGCCTAAATAAATTCCTACACCTATATATACACCCTAAGACCTAACCCTAATTCATAAATATTATCTATGACACCATTATGCTGTCATACTCTCTCTTAAACCCTAGCCGCCGCCTCTAAATCAAATCTCAAGTATTCAACTTCAACTCAAATTAAAGATTAGATCTTCTACAACAATTCAAGAAGATAAATCAGCAACACCGCAACGTTTCTACACCAATTTCAGTGCATAATTCTATTCTTTAACCACGAAAGGTGAGTACAGTGATTTTCACAATATAATGGGATTAAAAGTAACATGATGAAGTTGTAAAGAGGATTCATATGTATGTATGTAATTTAAATCTCATCCAAGTTTTCACCTTTCTGATTCACGTCATCATATGCCTATGTTTCTATGTAAAGTTCATACCTTTTATCAGTTTATTCATGTTGAATCTGTCATTATGCCTCTATGCCAGTTTATATGCCCCTTTATTTCATGATGTTGTGTTAATTCCAATTTTCTGTGATTTGATTCTTTCTTCTTATCCCTATTCCTTTTATTTTTGGATCTAGGCTACCTTTGAGCCTATGTTAAAAATACGCGCGAATGCGAATACGTGGGAACAATGGGAATATGTGAAATATGGAAAATTGGATATTATTGGATATTTTGGATAATTGGATAATATGTGAAATTGGCATATTTGGGTATGAATTACATGGAATTGATGAAATTGCCTATAATTGTAAATTTGTAATTGAGGCTAATTAATACGTAATTAGTGGCAATTTGGAATAGGCAATATTATAAGCATAATTATATCTTTAATTGGATATACATGACATGAAAATTGGGTACGAGTAAAATATGATTATTAATAAACCTTTGACACGAGGTTAGGCGCAATTGTGGCGTAAGACTGCCTGGAACCGCCCGGCAAATCCAGCTGCCACAATTGGACGTCTAATGTGAGAGGTCAAAGGAATGAATTGTAGGCGTAATGATTAATGGCACGAGGTTAGACCCGGTTTGTGGCGTAAGACTGCCCGGAACCGCCCGACAAATCCAGCGGCCACAAAGTGTTCGGTCTAATGTGGGAGGTCATGCACCGTTCATCATAAGGAATGAATTAAGGAATACTAACCATAATAAGACATGGGTATGGTTAGACGGTTAAGTGCGGTGACAAGTAAATTATGACATGTAAATATGGACTAAACCGGAATAAGATAAGACATGTAAATTATGACATGTAAGTATGGACTTAACCGTAGCATGTGTAAGACATGGACATTTAAATTAAAAGGTTAAGTGGGAGAAAAACCTAGTGGGGACCAAGCATAGGGGGCAGGCTTGTGTCGGATGGGGACCCGTTTCAACCAGTAACCCGTTTGAGTATCTAGTTTGGCCCGGTACTAGGCTGGGGTTGGGGCACGCTTACTGGACTTGAATGTAAGAGGTCAAAACGTGAATAGCGGTGGCAACGCAAGTCCAACGGGTTCATGTGCGTGCATGGGTCCGGGCTGGTAGGTAAGACGTTGTTGCATCGTGTGGGTATGGCCGTGCATTTTTATGTTGGTATCGGGGTTGCCACTTTAGGGAGTTATACACCCCACTGTGGGGCCAGCATGGGTGCCTACGGGGTTTAGAGAGCCGATCGAATGGGTAGGGTAAGGGTACCTTAGCGGTGGTAGGAGCAAGCCGGCACCTAAGATAGCAGTTAGGTACAAGTAACTACCAAGTTTGTCATGTGGGTACAGTTAGTGGGAAGGGATCAACCTTTAGTAAATGGAGACTAGTAAATGTGCGATGTAATTAAGTAATGTGGTGTAACTTAGCAAAAGTGCGGTGTAACGAAATACATGTTGGTCGAGTTGGATAGTCCTTTGGGTGCTAGTCTGATGTTGACTTCGGTCTTCGGGGTTAGTACTTGGAGGGTTGTTCGCTTAGCCAAGGTGTAAGGTTGTCTTAGTACTTAGGAACAGAATCATCTTGTCCATCCTTTTTACCTACCTTATCTATGTTATAGCCATATCATGATGCCTATTTATGTCTTGATCATTTACCTTACCTATTATTTGTTTAAATTACTGGACTCGCCAGACTTTATGTCTGACCCGTTTTCTTTCCACCTCTTTTCTTTCCTTCCTCCCCCCCAGGTCCGCAAGAAAGGAATACTACAACTTAGCGACGATTTCTTTCAGTTGCTTGAAGAGAGTAGATGTATCGCTTTGGACTCTCTCATCTTTGTGGCTTTGCTTATGCTCAGTGGGGATTTATGCATTTATGTTATTTAAGTATTTGCTTCTTTAGGTACTATGAAGTTTTTGGAAAAGACTATTGATCCTGTTGTAATGATTTTGGAAACTACTTATGTAAGCTTGTTTTGAGTTATGATGCAATGAAGTAAGTTTTATCTTCCGCTGTGTTGTTTTATTTATATATTCTTGTAATTTATATATTCTATACAATAACAACGCTTCATGGACATTGATGCATTCCCTTTGTGAGTGACATTAATGGACATGGGGTGTTACACGTGGTATCAGAGCTATGGTTACATGAACAGATAAAAAGTTTTGAAAAGTGTTTTCAAAAGTATTATTTTCCAAAAAGTATTTTCAAAAAATTATTTTAAATAAGCTATTTTCAAGGAAAGATTACTTTAAGGAGCATAATCCCCGCAAGCCATACATCTCTCTTTCGCTTCCCTTGTTTTGAAACTCTTTCTTTATCTTTTCAGCATATCTGGAGCATCTGAGATACCAGAGGGTGTTCGTGTACCCGGTTGGTTTCGTCAATTTCTCGAGGCTAGGGCCACTGCCGCGGGTCCGACCAACGTTCCTCCTCCTCCTACCCCAACTCCAGTAATTCCTCCGCGTGGAGATGCTTTCTCCAAGATATGTAAAGACTTACGTTCGATGGGTGGAAAACCTTTTAGTGGGTCTGAAACGTTCGTTGAAGCTAGAAATTGGTTGAAAGAAGTGGAGGATCTGTTTGGCATTTTCGATTTGGACGATTATAAGAAGTTCCAATTGGCTGCTTGGTTGATGAAGGACGAAGCTTCGTTTTGGTGGGAGGTTACTAATGGAGAACGTGCTGTAGAGACATGGGCAGATTTTAGGGGAAGATTTGAGTTGAAATTCCTTTCTCAAGCTGAGGAGAGTATGTACATGGAGAGGCTCTTGACATTGAAGCAGAAAAACTTGACCGTGAAGCAGTACGTGACCGAATTTAATAAGTTGGCGAGATTTGGGCTAGAGTTGGGGAATACGCCTCACAAGAAGGCCTTGGGATTTGCAAAGGGCCTAAATGAACCGCTTCACAGTTTGGCTATGTCCCACATTCCAATGGGGGCTACGTATGAAAAGCTTGTTGATATGGCATACATGCATGAAGAAGAGAAGGGTGTAAGTACTTTTAGGCCGCAAGATAAGAAGGAGGATCCAAAGAAAGCCCAACAACAAAAGAAAGGTGGTAAAGAAAAGAGGAAGTGTCACAACTGTGGGATATCCGGCCATTTGAAGAAAGACTGTAGGAAGTAGAAGAAGTTCGCTAGTTATCATTGTGGTGATCCGGGTCATGTTGTGAAGGACTATCCTAAGAAGCAAGGGCAGAGGGCAAGTTCTACTTCGGGAGGGAAGGTTCACGCTCTCATGGCTCCGGGACACGAAGAAGGTAGAAAAATTTCTGTCGAAAGTTTGATTTTCTTGTTTGATCATCATGTCCGTACTTTATTCGATTCTGGCGCATCACATTCGTTTATCTCTACATCATTAGTTGAAACACTGCACTTAAATACTAGTCTCGTTGTGGATCCCATTGTAGTCTCAAATCCTATTGGTGGGTCAGCTCATTTATCCATAGTTTGTAGGGATTTGAGATTATCTATCTTAGGCGTTGGTTTTGAATGTATTGCTTTTTTGCTTGGTTTCAGGGGCTATGGGTTAATTCTAGGGGTGGATTGGCTAGCTAGATATGGTGCCATCCTAGATTGTGAATGAAGGGTAGTAAAATTGTTGACTCATAGTGGAAAGACCCTTGATATTTCTTGTGACCCTAGAGGATTGGTGATGCTTAGTTATCTTGAGTCACTTGACGCATCCAATGATGATTTACATTTTGTTCGTATAGTCCGTGAATATGTTGATGTCCTTGATGAGGTGAGGGGTCTACCCCCAAAACGTGAGATAGACTTTCGTATTTATCTTGTAGACAATGCAAAACTAGTATCTCTGCTAGTATGCCACATGGCTCCTCGTGAAATGAGGGAACTCAATAAGCAAGTAGGGGAGTTGCTTGAGAAGGGGTTCATAAGACGTAGTATATCGGAGTGGGGTGCTCCAGTAGTATTTGCCACGAAGGCGAATGGGTCCCTTAGACTTTGTGTGGACTATAGAGAACTTAATAAGCTTACTAAGAAGAATAGGCACCCACTGCCGAGGATTGACGATTTCTTCGATCAGTTAGTTGGCGCCTCAGTGTTTTCGTAGTTTGACTTAGCCACGGGTTTCCATCAGTTGAGAGTGGCTGAGGATAGCATAGACAAGACTGCCTTTAGGACTGCGGACGGTTTCTATGAGTGGCTTGTGACGCCCTTCGGTTTGACAAACGCCCCCGCATACTTTGTTGACTTGATGAGTAGGGTGTTTAGAGAGTACCTTAATAAATTCGTGGTGGACTTTGTGGATGACATCTTGATCTTTTCTAAGAGCGAGGAAGAACATGCCCTACATCTTAGGGAAGTGTTGGAGACCCTTCGAGCGCATAACCTTAAAGCTAAATTTTATAGATGTCACTTTTGGAGGAAGGAAGTGTGATTCTTAGGGCACATGGTTTCCAAAGAAGGGATAGCTGCGGATCCCGCGAAGGTAGTGGCCATCCAAGATTGGAAGGTCCCTAAAAATGCTACCGAGGTGAGGAGTTTCTTGGGGTTGGATGGCTATTATAGGAAGTTTATCAAGGAATTCGCAAAAATATCAGCCCCATTGACACGCTTGACGAAGAAGAACTTAGTTTTCACATGGGACGTAGATTGTGATGATGCGTTCCAACGTTTAAAGAGAGCTTTGACCACAGCCCCAGTCTTAGTGTTGCCATATGGGAGTAAGCCATTTACCGTTTATACCGATGCTTGTGGGACAGGACTAGGCGCAGTCTTAATGCAAGAGGGGAGGGTAATAGCCTATGGAGGAAGGCAGTTGAGAGTGCATGAGAGAAATTACCCTACATATGACCTAGAGTTGGCCGCTATTGTTTTCGCGCTTAAGTCTTGGCGCCATTATCTTCTTGGCGAGAAATTCGAATTGTTTACAGATCACAAATCGCTAAAATACTTGTTCTCTCAGAAGGACTTGAGCTTAAGGTAGCAGAGGTGGATGGAATTCTTAGCGTCCTACGATTTCGAGATAGCATATACCCCAGGCAAGGGTAACGTGGTGGCAGACTCCTTAAGTAGGAAAAGGTTGTCCTTGAGTCCGTTGTTTGTTGAGCAGCGAAGCTTAGAGTTCATCTCTACATTTGACTTTAGACCTTCCATTGACTTTGTACCCGGTTTGCTAGCATCCTTAGAGGTCAGACCTATGCTTTTGGGACGGATTGGTGAGGCACAGCGAGATGACCCATAGTTGGTTGAGTTAGTAGAGAACCTCATAAGGGGGGAGTCATCGAGCCATCTCAGTAGGTATACCCTAGATGATAAGGGTTGGTTACGCAGGGACGGTAGGCTTTGTGAACCACGGGACGAAAACTTGAGGAAGACCATTCTGGATGATGCACATCTTTCGAAGATGACCATTCATCCCGGCAGGGACAAGATGCACATGGGCATGAAACGAGATTACTTTTGGGCCGGTATGAAGAGGGACGTGGCCGAGTTTGTCGCTAGATGCTTGGTGTGCCAACAAGTAAAAGCAGAGCAAAAGAAGCCCGGTGGGTTGCTTCACCCATTGGAGGTCCCATAATGGAAGTGGGAGAGTGTCTCGATGGACTTTGTTGATGGGTTACCGAGATCAAGGAAGGGTAATACGGGGATTTGGGTCATGGCAGACAGACTTACTAAGAGCGGCCATTTCATTCCCGTGAAGAATAAGAGGACTGCTCCATGGTTAGCCTCCGTATATATTCGAGAGATAGTTCGTTTGCACTGTGTTCCATCTAATATAGTGAGCGATCACGATCCTATTTTTACTAGCGAGTTTTGGAAGAGCTTGCAAGAGGCGGTAGGGACTCAGTTATGTTTGAGCACTACATATCATCCTCAGACGGACGACTAGACCGAGAGGGTGAATCGTATTCTAGAGGACCTTTTGAGGTTGTGTGTCTTAGACTTCGGAAGTACATGGGAGGAGCATCTTCCTTTTGTGGAGTTCGCATATAATAATAGCTTTTAGTCTAGCATTGGCATGGCACCTTTCGAGGCTCTTTATGGACGGCCGTGTCGTTCACCTACATGTTGGTGGGAATCTATGGATAAGATCTTGCTTAGGCCCGATATGATTAGAGAGACTTAGTGGTGTACACGACGTATTCCATGTATCACATTTGAGGAAGTGCTTGCATGAGACCGCGGAAGTGGTAGAGCCGAGCATGCTTAACGAGGTGGAGATAGAGCGTGATGCGACGATTCGACGAGCTTCTACGTGCATTCTTGGGTCGGAGATTAAGAAGTTGAGGAATCGAGAGGTCAAGCTAGTCAAAGTGCAATGGGGAAATGATGAGAACGATGCTACTTGGGAGACGGAAGAGAAGATGCGTTCATTTTACCCATTTCTTTTCGAGGGTATGTCTTTTAATTTCTCCTTTATCGCTTAGCTTGTACTTGTTCTATCTTCAGTATGTCCTCTCACTAGTATCTTTGACCTTTAGATAGGGTAGTCCTATGGTTGAAACATGTGTTTGAGACATGTTATGTATGGTGGATGCAAGTGTTTGCTAGTGGTTGCTCGTGGATGCATATACACACACTTTAGGCACTAGATCGGCTCAGTCACTTTCATATTGCATATTGCATATAAATGGATGTATTTAGTAAAATGAGTGTACATTGGATGTGTGTATCATATGGATGTTGCATTAAAATGAATGGTTTTGCACACATGTAGTAATGATATGTATAGGGTTCTTTGCATAAATGATGGATACATGGCACTATCATTAATTGCATAAAGGAGGTCGGCTGAATCAGTGGACTGCCTGATTTTGCATTAGTATACGGACATATACACACACTATGCATATGTACATGAAAAGCATTAGAAATCTTTTGAGGACCATGGTTGCTAGTGGTTGATGGTTGGGTAGATGGATGATTGGATGGTAGAATACGTTCTTCTTGACTTAGAGATTTCGAGGATGAAATCCTTTATGTAGGGGAGAATGTAACACCCGAATTTTGAATGATTGAATTAACTAAATTTAAGAACACTTAATTTTTAAAAGAGGAATAAAGGGAAACGAGTTGCACCATTGCGTTCGTCTTGAAATTCTGCATGGAATAGAGTCCAAGTTTTCAAAAAACGGAGTCTAGACGAAGGAGATATGGCCCTCGGAAGATAAGAAAAAAAAAAATTATTTGAGCAGGCCGACCAGGGAGGTCGACCTCCCTCTTTGGGGTCGAACCTTGTTCAACCAGGTTGCTGGATGGTGCGATTTTTTTGGACTGGGACGATTTTTGATGGTCCAGATCAGTTCTAGGGTTAATCCTAAGTCCTAAGTAACTTCCTACACCTATATATACACCCTAAGACTTAACCCTAATTCATAAATATTATCTGTGACACCATTATGCTGCCAAACTCTCTCTTAAACCCTAGCCGCCGCCTCTAAATCAAATCTCAAGTATTCAACTTCAACTCAAATTAAAGATTAGAGCTTCTACAACAATTCAAAAAGATAAATCAGCAACACTGCAACGTTTCTACACCAATTTCAGTGCATAATTCTATTCTTTAACCATGAAAGGTGAGTATGGTGATTTTCACAATATAATGGGATTAAAAGTAACATGATGAAGTTGTAAAGAGGATTCATATGTATGTATGTAATTTAAATCTCATCCAAGTTTTCACCTTTCTAATTCATGTCATCATATGCCTATGTTTCCATGTAAAGTTCATACCTTTTATCAGTTCATTCATGTTGAATCTGTCATTATGCCTCTATGCCAGTTTATATGCCCCTTTATTTCATGATGTTGTGTTAATTCCAATTTTCTGTGATTTGATTCTTTCTTCTTATCCCTATTCCTTTTTATTTTTGGATCTAGGCTACCATCGAGCCTATGTTAAAAATACGCGCGAATGCGAATACGTGGGAACGATGGGAATATGTGAAATATGGAAAACTGGATATTATTGGATAATTGGATAATATGTGAAATTGGCATATTTGGGTATGAATTACATGGAATTGATGAAATTTCCTATAATTGTAAATTTGTAATTGAGGCTAATTAATATGTAATTAGTGGAAATTTGGAATAGGCAATATTATAAGCATAATTATATGTTTAATTGGATATACATAACATGAAAATTGGGTATGGGTAAAATACGATTATTAATAAACCTTTTACACGAGGTTAGGCGCAATTGTGGCGTAAGACTGCCCGGAACCGCCCGGCAAAACCTGCTGCCACAATTGGACGTCTAATGTGAGAGGTCAAAGGAATGAATTGTAGGCGTAACGATTAATGGCACGAGGTTAGACCCGGTTTGTGGCGTAAGACTACCCGGTATCGCCCGACAAATCTAGCGGCCACAAAGTGTTCAGTCTAATGTGGGAGATCATGCACCGTTCGTCATAAGGAATGAATTAAGGAATACTAACCATAATAAGACATGGGTACGGTTAGAGGGTTAAGTGGGGTGACATGTAAATTATGACATGTAAATATGGACTAAACCGGAATAAGATAAGACATGTAAATTATGACATGTAAGTATGGACTTAACCGTAGCATGTGTAAGACATGGACATTTAAATTTAATGGTTAAGTGGTAGAAAAACCTAGTGGGGACTAAGAATAGGTGGAAGGCTTGTGTCGGATGGGGACCCGTTTCAACCAGTAACCCGTTTGAGTATCTAATTGGGCCCGGTACTAGGCCGGGGTTGGGGCACGCTTACTGGACTTGAATGTAAGAGGTCAAAACGTGAATAGTGGTGGCAACGCAAGTCCAACGGGTTCATATGCGTGCATGGGTCCAGGCTGGTAGGTTAGACGTTGTTGCATCGTGTGGGTATGACCGTGCATTTTTATGTTGGTATCGGGGTTGCCACTTTGGGGAGTGATACACCCCACTGTGGGGCCAGCACGGGTGCCTACAGGGTTTAGGGAGCCGATCGAATGGGTAGGGTAAGGGTACCGTAGCGGTGGTAGGAGCAAGCCGGCACCTACGATAGCAGCTAGGTACAAGTAACTACCAAGTTTGTCGTGTGGGTACAGTTAGCGGGAAGGGATCAACCTTTAGTAAATGGAGACTAGTAGATGTGCGGTGTAATTAAGTAATGTGGTGTAACTTAGCAAAAGTGCAGTGTAACGAAATACATGTTGGTCGAGTTGGATAGTCCTTTGGGTTATAGTCTGATGTTGACTTTGGTCTTTGGGGCTAGTACTTGGAGGGTTGTTCGCTTAGCCTAGGTGTAGGGTTGTCTTAGTACTTAGAAACAGAATAATCTTGTCCATCCTTTTTATCCAGCTTATCTATGTTACAGCCATATCATGATGTCTATTTATGTCTTGATCATTTACCTTACCTATTATTTGTTAAAATTGTTGGACTCGCCAGACTTTATGTCTGACCTGTTTTCTTTCCACCTCTTTTCTTTCCTTCCACCCCCACAGGTCCGCAAGGAAGGAATACTACAGCTTAGTGCCGATTTCTTTCAGCTGCTTGAAGAGAGTAGATGTATCACTTTGCAC
Source organism: Allium sativum (assembly GCA_030737875.1). Classification (NCBI taxonomy): domain Eukaryota; kingdom Viridiplantae; phylum Streptophyta; class Magnoliopsida; order Asparagales; family Amaryllidaceae; genus Allium; species Allium sativum. The sequence continues at coordinate 384,723,204 of CM060923.1, read as the reverse complement.
TCTCTCATCTTTATGGCTTTGCTTATGCTCAGTGGGGATTTATGCATTTATGTTATTTAAGTATTTGCTTCTTTATGTACTTTGAAGTTTTTCGAAAAGACTATTGATCCTGTTGTAATGGTTTTGGAAACTACTTATGTAAGCTTGTTTTGAGTTATGATGCAATGAAATAAGTTTTATCTTCCACTGTGTTGTTTTATTTATTTATTCTTATAATTTATCTGTTCTATACAACAATAACGCTTCATGGACATTGATGCATTCCCTTTGTGAGTGACATTAATGGACATGGGGTGTTACAAGACGGACTATGACACGAGGTTAGGCCCAACTTACGGAAAAAATCTGCCCGGACCCGACCGGCATATCCAGCATCCACAAGTTGTAAGCCTAATATGGGAGGTCTATCCCATTATAAACCATAAATGGACATGGTAATGAATTGTACTACTTAAAATAATCTAATCCATAGGGATTGTATGAATATGAACTAAGGTTAGGGTAAAAACTGGTTGGACAGTGGGTGTGCTAAGCAAATCTGAAGGGTTGGATAATATTTACATATAGGCCCGCAAATTTAGCTCGATAAGTTTATGTAATTAAAGACACCTAGTGGTATACATAACCGGTAGAAATAATAAAGTTATGTAATTAAAGACACCTTTTAGTGTAAGCATAACTTGTAGAAATGATAGAATTTAGACATGCATAATAAACTAATAAGGAAATTGGATAACTGGTCGAATGAGATAAGGGACACTTAGTTGTAAATTAAGTAATCAGTAAAGGGGAAAACCTAAAACCAGTTATGAAAAGGGGGTAAATATATTGCACTTAATTATAAATTAAGTAATCCTTAAACTTGAGGTCTGAAACCCGCTGTTAAGAATAGCATGTTTAGACTTGTCCTAGGGACAAGAGGAAATTATAACATAGGTTATAATAAATGGGTAGAGAAACTTATTAATGGGCCTTTGTTAATAGAACTAAGTTTATAAGTACACAACGATAAATTGTATTGACAATGTAAAATGGAACTATGATTAAATGAGTAAAAATGAGGAAAACTTATGAAATAAGTTATATTTAATCATAAAGAACGGCTGACATGTTAGACAGAAAAACAAGTGAATTGAGATATACTTGATTACATATTAAGTAAAACATGTTATTGTAATGATGAAATCGAACAAGAATATCAAAGGGATTGTGGATTACAGACCTTAGGCCACAATCTAGAGAATAACATGTTGTGGGCTTATTAATAAATTTAAATGGGTTAAGTTATACGATTGAAATTAATAAGCAAGAGAAACTTGGTAATTTGAATAAAAATTCAATATGAAAGGGAACAACCAAGTTAAATGGAAACCTGATGAGGTAAGGCAAGCGCGTAAAAGAATGTTTAGACATAGGGTCTAATAACATATTAAATTGAGGCGCTTGGGCCAGTCCGCACGATTTAGGTTGGCTAACCCAACGGGGTAGATCATCGTGGTATAAGGCACGAGGGGGAGCGCACATTCATTTGATTGTTCTGGTGGATCCGAAGGACTCGAAGGGGAAGCACGCGACATCCTGAGGTATGTAAGGTGCTCCTATTAGTCCTCTGTGCGGTGATAGATGTTTTAGGCTATGCTCGCCAAGGTTGGGTCTACGCGTAACTACTAGATGGTTGGGCCCTGACTGCAGAAGCAGCTAAACAGTCAAAATGCTGTGACGCGGTGACACCAGGTTGATTCGGCGGTTGCCTCAATGGGGAGGCGAAGGGTCACGACCAAGGACAGTAGATCGTCGTATATCTGTCATTGACAGCCAGTGGGATGCGAAAAGACTAGATGTAAACCTAAGATACTATCTCACCGTTCAGTATCGGAGTAAGGGGTTGAAGGGAGACGCCAAATGGATGTTTAGATTGCGTGTTATTAAGGGCATGTCGCTTAGCTGTTGTAGTCTTTACTAGTTAAGGGAGGGGCCTAGGTGGGGCTACAGCCACTGTGAAACAAACCCTAGGAACATCTGTAGAGGCTCTTAAGATGTGTTTGAGTTTTGTTAACCCAAGTAACCTAATAGATAAGAAAATATAATTGAATGATATATGTAGAATTATCTAAAGTATATAGTTTAAATCTAGTCACCAGAACTTGTGTTCTGACCCCCTCCTCATAACATACTCGCAGGTTAGATTTGTGGCAGGGACATGATAGCCTTGGATACTGGTTAGGCAGTATTATTAATACGGTAAGGCCATATTTTGATTATATTATATTTATCCGTTCCGTTGTGAGATATTTTCTGCGACCTAAAATATTTTATGTCTCTGTCTTTTCTGTAGGATACCAGAGCAACTCAATCCAAGTTTCGATAGATTGGAGTTTTTTTAAAAAAATCGGTCAGTCGGAATTCGGGTTGTCACAAGGGTCATAGTGTTTGTTTGCAAAGGATAACTGCAACTGCAAATTACTCTTTATTCAGTGATAAATTATTCAGACATAAAGGTGAGAACCTGGATAGTGGTGGTTAAGATGCACGCTATCCTTGACAGACATATGTTAATATGTAATTTATGTTTTAGTTATGCTTATGGTAATGATAATGATGATCAGTCATTGCAATTTTATGGATATATTTTGGTTAAAAAAAATTAATGCATTTTTTGGGGTAGTTTTTCATTGTTGATGAAAAAATAATGTCCTGGTTATTTTATTGATTAGAACTCTAATTGTAAACAAAATGAGTATTGCTGGAACAACTAACATTATCGGTGTAGAAATATGTGGAAATTTGTTCAATACCTTGTTTTCAGATTTGGTATGCAAACAACTTTTCTTGAGGAAGGACAATGTGAATTGTGACATATAACACCCCGTATTTTCTGTAAACGTATAAGTAACTAATCAGAGAATAATTAATTTTTAAAATAAGAAACAAGGGAAACGGGTTGCACCTTGCGTTCGTCTCGGAATTCTGCATGAAATCGAGTCTGAGTTTTCGAAAATCGGAGTTCGTATGACCAAGTTATGACCCTCAGAAGTTTCAGGAATTTAAATAAAATAAAACAGCAAGAAAATAGAGCCAGAAATTCGAAATTCAAACCCAGAGAAGGCTGGCGGGAAAATTCCCGCCCATATACCCAGGTCGACTGGGGAGTCGACCCCCCCAACCAGGTCGACTGGGGAGTCGACAAGGGTGTCGACCTCCCCATGACCAGGTCGACAGGGGAGTCGACCTGGGGGTCGACATGCTCCCGAAACCCAGTTTTTGAACCTGATTCATTCTGATGTATCTGGTCTCGTTTTCCATCTAGATTCGTCCGCCTAATCCTATATAAACAGCCCCTAGCCCCATTCTCTTTACACCATTCTTCTCTAACCTTATGCTGCACAATTTCATTCCTATACTCTGCCTCCGTTCTTATTAAATAAAATAATGGCGTCGTTACTCTGCTGGAATCAAAACTAGGATCTTCTTCCAATCTGAATAAAGTTAAAAAGGGAACAACTATTTTCTAATCTAATCGATAGTCTACGCCAAAGGAACGCTATTCAGTGTCAGAACTCAGAAACCAGAAATCAAGACTTTCCTTTTTGATTGTGAGTACAGTTATTTTCAGATATGAACTTTAATTATGATCTTGACGTGGTTATAAATCCGAATCTGAGGTAATGTATATTCTTATCTGTCAGATCTGTTTTCCTATGACTATTCTGTACCTCTTTCTTCTTTCTGTTCTATACCCAGGCTACTACGAGCCTGCGCCGAATCTCATAAGAGATTAACGCACAAACGCTAAATTTTGGGACAAATAATGAATAATGCATAATTGGACATGAAACTGTTGCCTATGAGACTATTTCCTATAACTATGATTCATGCCTATGAGACTATTGCCTATGACTATGATTCACGCCTATGAGACTATTGCCTATGACTATGATTCATGACTATGAGACTATTGCCTATGACATTGAATAAGAAACTATTGTGATTAGTCGCCCATGACTATTGTGGTTAGTTGCCTATAACTATTGTAGTTAGTTTCTTATGCCTATTCCCTTAATGATGTTAGATCTCATTTTTAATATGTAACTTTGCTAGTTTATTCCCATTCACTCTTATGTACATCGAGCCTAGTGGGGCCATTATCATTGTATTTGGTTCATTATTGCATGCCTATTCTTTCTTGTGCTTATCCCCTATTCCTTTTGCTAGGGCCATTTCATGAGTATTTAGAGAACTTGTGGAAACATGTTATACGGGGATTGGGCATAGCTTAATTAAGTTAATTTGGCATAACAAATATGTTGGCATAATCTGAATTGGCTACAATAGAGAATGATTTACATGTGTATTAGTCTTGGACATAAATGGTGAACTAGAATATTAAATCTAGTTTTGACATGAACTGTAAATGGGAATATTAAGGCTAAGATTTGGGGCATATATTGTTTATGAATTATGACCTTGATTTGGGCATGTAAGTTTAGCTAAATTTATGATTAGGCAAGATATGTAAATAGAGTTTTAGATATATATATATATATATATATATATATAATCTGCTAAATCTTTTATCTGCTAAATCCGTTAAACTGCCTAATCCGTTATCTGCTAAATCTGTTGAATTGCCTAAACTGCTGAATCTATTATCTGCTAAATCTGTTGAATCGCTTAACTGCTAGATCTGCTACCTGTTGAATTGTCTTATCTGTTGAAAATTAGATAATGGTAATCTGGATATGGAAATCCGTAGGCTCGACCTAAGATTTAGTAAAACATGGAAATTTGATTAATATGTTGTATCCTATGAAGAAGTTAAATAAACAGAATTAGTCTGATATCTGAAAAATCTATATTGGAATGAATTGGCTATGACACGAGGTTAGACTCTATTTGCGGTAGAAGCCTGCCCGGAACCAACCGGCTTAACCAGCGACAACAAACTGTCAGTCTAATGTGAGAGGTCGTAGGCATAACTAAAATATGCTTAGACATGAGGTTGGGTCTGGATTGTGGCAGAAGTCTGCCCGGAACCGCCCGGCATATCCAGCGGCCACAAGCTACCGACCAAATGTGAGAGATCTGTGCATTAATATTTAATTAATGCAAATCTGGGATAAATATGATGTCTAAATCGTGTTGGGTGGATAGGGTTAAACCAATTGGACTAATGAATTTAACAAACCCGTTTCGTGAATCTGTAGGCCCAATTACAAAGTTAGACAAATCTGTAAATCTGTTAAATCCGTATATCAGATCTGTTAGTCTAAAACTTTGTCTGGTTTGTGAACTAGTTGATCTGAACTCTGTATGTCTAAACTTGTAAACAAGTTAATATGAAATCTGTTAGTCTGGGTACACAAGGTTAGGAGGGAAATTACTTGTGTCATCTGTTGTTTGGGACCCATATTAGTCAGTAACCCTTTCTAGTATCAAAACTTTGACCCAACAGTAGGTAGGGTCCGGGCATGCTTACTGAACTAATTATAAGCGATTCATTCTAAAAATGGCGAGGGGTGTTGATGGTGCGTTCCAACTGGGTCATGTGCGTGCATGGATCCCAGTCTGCCTCTAAGGATGTAAGATGCCGTGAAATCTGTAAATAGGTATGTGCCAATTGGTTGTTACTTTAGGGAGTGATACACCCTACTGTGGGGCCGACACAGGGTATTTATGTATTAGAGAGCCGATCGCTTGGGGTAGGGTTTTAGGGTACACTTAGTTCTGTCTGTTTTTGTTGGTGCCGTCTGTTTCTGCGTGGGACCGTCTGTTCGGGTGGTAAAGGCCCATTTACTAGTGTACACCTAATTCTACATTTTGTTTCCATAGGGATTAATCTGTTTCTGTTTCTGTACTTTCTGTTCAGGTGGTAAAGGCTCCTTATTAGCATTCTGTTTCTGTCTGTTTCTATTGGGGTGGTAAAGGCCCATTACTAGCTTTCTCTTCTGCGGAAATTATTCTGTTCCCGTTTCTGTTTCAGTTTAGACATTAGGGTGACACCTAATCCTGTTATACAAGTATTAGTGCAGAGAGGTGAAAAGTAATAGCTTACATCATTCTGTTTTTTTTCTGTTTAACCTAAGTATATCTGCTACTCCTGTTACTGTTATCTCGCATCCAGTTTTATTTGCATTCCATGATTATTATTATCTGTTCATATGCTGGAAATCACTGGACTCGCCAGATTTTATGTCTGACCTCGTTTGTTTTTCGCCCCTTTTCTTTCCGTTTCCCCCCAGGTTTCCAAGGAGGCAATACTTTAGCTTGATCCGGATTTCTTCTGCTTGAAGTACTTGAAGTGCTTAAAGTGTGGCTTGACTTCTTATGGCATCTTCTGTGGGGATTATGATTTTAAAGATTTGTACTCTGAGGGCTTTTGAACTAGGCTGATATATATATGTACTTGAGTTTTGGTAAAGTGATTTTGAAAGATGTAACCAAACTGATTTCTGTTTTCCACTGAAATAAAGTTATAAAGTTTTCAAGTACTACTTTACGTATCTGTTCTTGTAATATTCTGTTCTATCTACTAAAATGCTCCATCAAAGTTAAGGCATTCCCTTTGTGAGTGACCTTAACGGAGGTGGGGTGTTACACTTGATATCAGAGCTGAAGGTTACCAGATTAGGTAAAGTTTTTGAAAACTATTTTCAAAAATGTTTTAAAAGGAAGTATTTTCGAAAGTAAAGCTTATTTTTTGGAAAAAAAACATAATCCCCAAAAGCCATATATCTATCTTTTGATCCTCTGTTTGAATCTTTGTTTCCTTCTTTCTCCGGGGCTCCCGGCTTTCTGGGAGGTAACCTCATCGCGGCATGGTTCTATAGGCTTGATAAGACTACGACACCGGTCAAAGGGCAAATAAACGCCCGACTTCCATCTGTAGCCGCAGTAGTCTCGCCTACGGCTAATTTTCTTTTGAGCTTTGTAGGATTTTCCGTGCGATGGAGGCAGCTTTCGAGGGACTTGTCAATGTACTACACACAGATAGTAAAGATGAGAATGAGGGAGATTGGCTAAGGAGCACAACCCAAGGATGAGAAACTCATGGATATGGACTTGGTTCACAAAGGAGACAAAAAGGAAACACAAAAGAAGGAAGAAAAGTCTGAAGATAAAGGAGGAGAAAAGTGCTTTACTTATGGAAGCTTGACTCATATGGACAAGAATTGCCGAAAGAGGAAGGACACACACTTCAACTGTGGTGAGATGGGACACTTCACTAGGGACTGCCCGAAGAAACGGGGGCAAGGACAGAGGACATGACCTACTCTGGGAAGGCAGGCGAATGCTCTCATGGTTGGTGGATAGGATAGAAGTAGGAAAATTTCCGTAGAGAGATTAGTTTCCTTATCTGATTATTGAGTTAGAACTCATTCCAGTTATGGCATTCTAATTTTGTAGTCGAGTCTCTGCACTTTAATACTAGTCTTGTTTCTGATCTGGTTGTAGTCTCAAACCCCATAGGGGTTACGACTCATCTGTTGGTAATAGGTTGAGTTTTGAGGGTATCTGTGTAAGGCATCAAGTCGATTGTAGTGCATACATTCTGGGTTTTTGAGGGATATGGTGGGATTTTCCCATGCTTAGTTTTCTAAGAATCATTCGATAATCTGATCTGTACTAGTAGTCTATAAGCATCTGGATATTTCTGAAAAGGTTAAGATTTCCAGTTTTGACATTGTCTAAAGAGGGTAATCCTCTGGGTATCAATCTGATGTTGATTTCGGTCTTCGGGGCCGATACTTAGGGGAATTATTCTCTCAACCAATGTCTAATGGGAACCAAGTTTTTGTTTTGTCTGTACTCGCTCCCCTCATTCGACTGTATCCTATCGATCGAATCTTTGAACTCTAGGTAGAAACCAATGGGTGTAAACATGTGTTTGAGACATGTTATGTTTGATGGTTGCAAATGGATGCAAGTGGTTGCTAGTGGTTGCTCGTGGATGCATATACACACACTAGGCACTAGATCGGCTCGAAAACACTCTCATACTGAATACGGACGTGTGAGCATTTTCAATTTTTGTGGATGCAAAATGATTGACTCATCACATGGGTGTTGCATATGAATGAATGGTTGTCACTCATATAAGAATGATATGGATCAAATAGGAAAATTGCATACATTTTGGACTCATGGCACTGACATAATTCGCATTAAGGAGGTCAACTGAATCAGTGGACCGCCTGATCTTTGCATTAGATAAGGAACATATACACACACTTTTGCATATGTTCATACGACATTAGAAGTTTTCTAAGGACAATGGATGCTTGTGGATGATGGTTGAGTAGATGGATGACTGGATGGTAGGACACATTCTTCTTAACTTGAAGATTTCGGGGACGATATCCTTTAAGGAAGGGAGAATGTAACACCCCGTATTTTCTGTAAACGTATAAGTAACTAATTAGAGAATAATTAATTTTTAAAATAAGAATCAAGGGAAATGTTTTGCACCATTGCGTTCGTCTCGGAATTCTGCATGAAATCGAGTCCGAGTTTTCGAAAATCGGAGTTCGTATGACCAAGTTATGACCCTCAGAAGTTTCAGGAATTTAAATAAAATAAAACAGCTCGAAAATAAAGCCAGAAATTCGAAATTCAAACCCAGAGAAGGCTGGCGGGAAAATTCCCGCCCATATACCCAGGTCCACTGGGGAGTCGACCCCCCCAACCAGGTCGACTGGGGTGTCGACCTCCCCATGACCAGGTCGACTAGGGAGTCGACCTGGGGGTCGACATGCTCCCGAAACCCAGTTTTTGAACCTGATTCATTCTGATGTATCTGGTCTCGTTTTCCTTCTAGATTCGTCCGCCTAATCCTATATAAACAGCCCCCTAGCCCCATTCTCTTTACACCATTCTTCTCTAACCTTATGCTGCACAATTTCATTCCTACACTCTGCCTCCGTTCTTATTAAATAAAATAATGGCGTCGTTACTCTACTGGAATCAAAACTAGGATCTTCTTCCAATCTGAATAAAGTTAAAAAGGGAACAACTATTTTCTAATCTAATCGATAGTCTACGCCAAAGGAACGCTATTCAGTGTCAAAACTCAGAAACCAGAAATCATGACTTTCCTTTTTGATTGTGAGTACAGTTATTTTCGGATATGAACTTTAATTATGATCTTGACATGGTTATAAATCTGAATCTGAGGTTATGTATATTCTTATCTGTCAGATCTGTTTTTCTATGACTATTCTGTACCTCTTTCTTCTTTCTGTCCTATACCCAGGCTACTACGAGCCTGCGCCGAATCTTATAAGAGATTAATGCACGAACGCTAAATTTTGGGACAAATAATGAATAATGCATAATTGGACATGAAACTGTTGCCTATGAGACTATTTCCTATAACTATGATTCATGCCTATGAGACTATTGCCTATGACTATGATTCACGCCTATGAGACTATTGCCTATGACTATGATTCATGACTATGAGACTATTGCCTATGACATTGAATAAGAAACTATTGTGATTAGTCGCCCATGACTATTGTGGTTAGTTGCCTATAACTATTGTAGTTAGTTTCTTATGCCTATTCCCTTAATGATGTTAGATCTCATATTTAATATGTAACTTTGCTAGTTTATTCCCATTCACTCTTATGTACATCGAGCCTAGTGGGGCCATTATCATTGTATTTGGTTCATTATTGCATGCCTATTCTTTCTTGTGCTTATCCCCTATTCCTTTTGCTAGGGCCATTTCATGAGTATTTAGAGAACTTGTGGAAACATGTTATACGGGGATTGGGCATAGCTTAATTAAGTTAGTTCGGCATAATCTGAATTGGCTATAATAGAGAATGATTTACATGTGTATTAGTCTTGGACATAAATGGTGAACTAGAATGTTAAATCTAGTTTTGACATGAACTGTAAATGGGAATATTAAGGCTAAGATTTGGGGCATATATTGTACTATGAATTATGACCTTGATTTGGGCATGTAAGTTTAGGCTAAATTTATGATTAGGCAAGATATGTAAATAGAGTTTTAGATATATATATATAATCTGCTAAATCTGTTATCTGCTAAATCCGTTAAATTGCCAAATCCGTTATCTGCTAAATTTGTTGAATTGCCTAAACTGCTGAATCTGTTATCTGCTAAATCTGTTGAATCGCTTAAACTGCTAGATCTGCTACCTGATGAATTGTCTGATCTGTTGAAAACTAGATAATTGTAATATGGATATGGAAATCCGTAGGCTCGACCTAAGATTTAGTAAAACATGGAAATTTGATTAATCTGTTGTATCCTATGAAAAAGTTAAATAAACAGAATTAGTCTGATATCTCAAAAATCTGTATTGGAATGAATCGGTTATGACACGAGGTTAGACTCTGTTTGTAGTAGAAGCCTGCCCGGAACCAACCGGCTTAACCAGCGACCACAAACTGTCAGTCTAATGTGAGAGGTCGTAGGCATAACTAAAATATGCTTAGACACGAGGTTAGGTCTGGCTTGTGGCAGAAGTCTGCCCGGAACCGCCCGGCATATCCAGCGGCCACAAGCTACCGACCTAATGTGAGAGGTCTGTGCATTAATATTTAATTAATGCAAATCTGGGATAAATATGATGTCTAAATCGTGTTGGGTGGATAGGGTTAAACCAATTGGACTAATGAATTTAACAAACCCATTTCGTGAATCTGTAGGCCCAATTACAAAGTTAGACAAATCTGTTAAATCCGTATATCTGATCTGTTAGTCTGAAACTTTGTCTGGTCTGTGAACTAGCTGATCTGAACTCTATATGTCTGAACTTGTAAACAAGTTAATCTGAAATCTGTTAGTCTGGGGACACAAGGTTAGTAGGGAAATTACTTGTGTCATCTGTTGTTTGGGACCCATATTAGTCAGTAACCCATTCTGGTATCAAAACTTTGACCCAACAGTAGGTAGGGTCCGGGCACGCTCACTGAACTAATTATAAGCGGTTCATTCTGATAATGGCGAGGGGTGTTGATGGTGCGTTCTAACCAGGTCATGTGCGTGCATGGATCCCAGTCTGCCTTTGAGGATGTAAGACGTCGTGACATCTGTAAATAGGTCTGTGCCAATTGGTTGTCACTTTAGGGAGTGATACACCGTACTGTGGGGGCCGACACAGGGTATTTATGTATTAGGGAGCCGATCGCTTGGGGTAGGGTTTTAGGGTATGTTGGTACCGTCTGTTTCTATTGGGTGGTAACACCTGTCTGTTTCTGCGTGGTACTGTCTGTTCGGGTGGTAAAGGCCCATTTACTAGTGTACGCCTGATTCTACATTCTGTTTCCGTAGGGATTAATCTGTTTCTGTATCTGTACTTTCTGTTCGGGTGGTAAAGGCCAATTATTAGCATTATGTTTCTGTCTGTTTCTGTTGGGGTGGTAAAGGCCCATTACTAGCATTCTCTTATGTGGAAATTATTTTGTTCCCGTTTCTGTTTCAGTTTAGACATTAGGATGACACCTAATCCTGTTATACTAGTATTAGTGCAGAGAGGTGAAAAGTAATAGCTTACATCATTCTGTTTTTTTCTGTTTAACCTAAGTATATCTGCTACTCCCGTTACTGTTATCTCGCATCCAGTTTTATTTGCATGCCATGATTATTATTATCTGTTCATATGTTGGAAATCACTGGACTCGCCAGATTTTATGTCTGTAATAACCCGGAAAATCTGAGTCAGTTTAAAATTTTTATTTTGGCAATTTTAGCGAATTTTGAATATTTAAAATGAATTATTTTAAATAATATCGACGAGAAATTTATTTTGAATGGAATTAGAACATATATATTTATATACGTCGTCGTTAGAATATAAATAATTATTTTAATTATAAAAGGAATTGAAAATGGCGCGGTAGTTCGATAATTCGATTTCAAACTTCAATTGAATGTACCGGGTGCAAAACAATCCGGATTTTAGTGAAACCAAAAATAATAGGATCTAATAGAGAATATCTTTCCAACGAATCAGAAAAATCGAAATTTCATAGCGGGAATCAAAAGTTATGCCCAGTTGAAAATTCAGAATAGTCGCTATGTAAATTATACATGGCCCAAAAAGTCAAATTTTGCATACGAATGAATTTGGACTCGAAACCACTTCCATTGAGTTCAAAATGCCGTTTAGAACTCCGAAAAGTATGAGCTTCGATATATTCCGGTTAGTGGCAATTGAGAGGAGCTTTTCGGTTAACAAAACATAGCCCTTAAAAATTGAAATTTTGCATACGAGCTCAGAATTCGACGAGATAAATTTTTATGGATTCATAATGACAAATCATTGTTGAGTTCCAAATGGCGCGTCGAACGGAGTTAGTATGTGGCCGTGCGAGCTGAAACAGTTCAGGGTAAAGCGACCAGTCATTTTACAAAGGAACATTATTGATACGACCTCAGAATTCGATTTCGTTTTTTTTTGGATTCGTATGGTCCAATAATGGTTAAATCCAAGAGGGCGTGATTTTTGGTGTTAGTGTGTGAGCGTGCGAGAAGAAAAGGTGCGCCAAAATCGTATTTTTGAGCAATATCTGAGCATATTCGTGATTTTTTTGAACGGTCAAACAAACTCGGAATTCGACGAAACTTGTTTCGTTGGACTCGTCTTAACGTCTACTATCTCGTGTCCGAAATCCGCGGCGATTGGAGATCGTTAGCGTTCAGGGGATGCGCGAGAAACTAACATATAAACACTTTTACTTCATTTTCTTCTTCACTTTCTTCTTCTTCCTCTTTCTTCAAAAAAACTCATTAATGGCCACCGCCTCCTCCTTGCCGCTGCCACCGCCCTCCTCCCCGCTGCCGCACCACCTTGAGCCGCCGCACCCCCTCCTCCTCTTCCCCTCCTCCTCCTCTCTCCATTTGCAAACCCTAAGCCCCAAATCACCACCACCCGCCTCCGTGGACTCCACCGCCACACCTCAGCCCCTCCCCCACGTCAGTCAGGCCGGCGCCCCCCCTCAGTACCACCCAACTCCGGCCGTAGGCCCCGCTACGCTCAAAAACTCATTTCCACCAAAATTCCCGTTTTGCACAAAACACCCCGGACTGTTTTGGCCTATATCTCTCAAACGGTGCATTTTTTGCCAAAGTCCCTCTGGATAAAAGTTGTGGAGCACGAAATTCTCTTCGATTTGGTTATATGGAAGTCATGTTTTGGAGTCCGGAGCTGCTTGGAAAACGCGTTCGAAGTCTGCTGTTCAAAAGCGGTAAAATTCGTGTACTTTCGTGAATTCTGGCGAATTGGAGCATTTTCAGCAAAAAGACCCTTAGACGAAAGTTGTCCGGAATGGCGTGTTAAAGCTAGAAAAAAGATGGTGTGAAGATTGAAGCTCGTTTGCAAAGTCTAGGACCCGAACAGTGAATCCGGGCGTTACAAAAAAAGTGGGTTTTCTCCATTTTAAAGCTTCTACAGTTTTTGACATATGAAGTAAATAAAAATATGATCTTTATATTATAGAGAGGATAAAAATCCGATTTTTAACTTATAGAAGATATAAAGATAAGATTTTTATATAATGTAGATAATAAAAATGTGATTTTTATACATGTGGCTACGGGCAACGAAGGTGACAAAAAGGCGAGAACGACGAAGATTTCTATAAATGAAGAGTCGTGGAATTGGGATAGCTATCGGTGAGAACTTCTCACTCTTCAATTTCTTTTTTTTCTAGTTATATATATATACTAGGATGCAGACGGTGTTTAGTAGCACCCGACACCCGTCATCCACAGACCATGGATGTCTTGTTTGTTAAATTGATTGGTTGTGTAGTTGGTTAGATTATTTGAGTTGAATTGAATTGTTTGGTGAAATGAAATTGATTTGATTGATGTGTGAATGGTGTGGGCCTTCACTAGACCGGGGATAAGGCTAGGCCTTGTCCTGTTTCTAGTATCGTGCCGTTATGCCGCCGAAATTTTCTAAAATAAGTTAGAAATATAAAAATATCATTTTATTTGATAAATGAACTGAATAGAATATTTTCATAGGTTGAATAAAATGTTTTATCGTTAAAAATATAATTTTTAACGTGAATGTGAATAAATAAATATTCATTTACAAACCGGACGGTTTGCTTATGTACACCTATTTGAAGGACATTGATTGGGACGATAAATTTTACACATCGCCCAACTGCACAAATAAAATCTGTGTTTGTTGATTTGAAACCCCACACGGGTATTGGGATAAAATACGGCATACACTAATCCCAATAATTAGTTGTATGTCGATCGATTGATTGATAGGCTGTTATAAGCGTTAGATATCTATATTTAATGCTTATACAGTGTAGTGCACTTTGGATGATGGTTGATTTTTTATCGTTGCTATTATATACATGTGTTGTATGGAATCCATATAGTTAACGCTATATGGTAATTGATTGGGCCTCATTCCAATTTAGAAAATAAAGAATATTATAAAACAAAGGTTCATGTGTTGACCGTACTCATCCGTTGAGATTAGTCATGTGTTGAACGAAATATTTTAACGATAGATACCATAAATTTTATAAAATATATTAAATAACAAAAACAGCCACACGTGGACAGTACTCATTCGTTGAGATTAGTCATGTGTTGACAAAAATAAATATTCATTTGTTGAATAGAATAACAGAATTATTGAAATATATAAAGCCGTGTTGATTAGTGATGCGCTATTTTGACGCAAACGATATTTATATCGATTATATTCGTTTTTATAATATGAATTCGAATTAAAAAGAAAACGATTTGATTCCAATTGAATAGAAAATGAATTTGATTTGATTAGAAAACGAAATGAATTCGATTTGATTAGAAAACGAAACGAATTCGATTTGATTAGAAAACGAAATGAATTCGATTTGATTAGAAAACGAAATGAATTTGATTTAAATAGAAAACGAATTCGATTTGATTATAAAACGAAATGAATTCGATTTGATTAGAAAACGAAATGAATTTGATTTAAATAGAAAACGAATTCGATTTGATTAGAAAATGAAATGAATTCGATTTGATTAGAAAACGAACTTGAATTGAATTGAAAAGAAAACGAATTCGAATCGAATTGAATTGAAAAGAAAATGAATTTGAATCGAATTAAAATCGATTTGAATTGAAATCAAATAGAAATGAAAGTAAAAAGGATTTAAAAATAGAAAATTCAATTTTGATTTGAATTTGAAATAAAAGTTGAAATCGTTTTTAAAACGAATTTAAAACTATTTATAAAATTCGTTTTAAATAGAAATCGAATAAATATATATTATATATAATATAATGGCCTGAATAGAACGCGCCGCACCGCGGCAGTTCGCGAATTTCGACCATTGACTTCGAACGGACATTACGGGAGATCCGACCGTCGGATTCTCCTAAAACCGGAACCGTTGGGTTCGTGTCAAAAAGAGCTTTCTAACAAATATTAGAAATTTGAAATCTAACGGTTGGATTTGGAGATACGTCCAAATCAAATTTGGAAAAGGTCGCTGTAAGTGCAGTTCGATGGCCGTTGTTGGAAATCGACTGTACGGGCCTTGATAAAATTATTAAAAATAGTAATAATTTGTGTAAAATCACAAGAAATGATTTGGGAAAATTAGAATGAAAAACTCCATAATTGAAAAGATAAAAATAACTTTTTATCGAAATGAACTAGTTTTGAACTGAAATTAAAACCCATTTATTTTTAAATAAATAAATTGGATTTGAAATGGATTTTAAATAGAATTGATTTGTTGGTTAATCGTGAACGGTGTTTTAAAAAAACACTTGTTCTTTAACCCGATAATAAATAGAATGTGATTTGGGTTTGTCGTGAACTGTGTTTTAAAAGACATTAGTTCTTTAACCCAGTAAAAGAAGTTTTAATGAATCTGTAATTAGATTGAAATGTGAATTGATAATTTAAATTATCAAATTTGGAAAATGAGCGAGAATGAAGTATCACTAGTTTTGCTCCAAAGCGATAGTTAAATCTTTAATTAGATTTGAAGGTGAAATGGTAATTAATTTTACCGACAACACTGTGGTGTTAGATATGGAGTATTACCAGTTTTGCTTCATGGGATGAATAGGTTGGGATTGGGAAATAAAATAAATAATTACTTCGGTGTGGTTCGCTAATCTCGACTAGTTTGGAAAACCATAATTTGGTTTGAAACGACATCAAAAGGAAGATTAAAGGATAAATTTTAAAGAATTTATCTTGGATAAAATTAATGGGAACCTTTCCCTAAGAATGTGGAATTTAGAAACTAGCTGTAGGTTAGCTGAGAAGAATGGTTTCCTGGGTATTGATCTGATGTTGGTTTCGGCCTTCGGGGTTAATGTTTGGGAAATTGTTCTCTTGTTGATTTACGGTTAGTGACTAATGAATTGGAATGAGGCGTATGTTGTGTTTGTGTAACATTTGTTTTAATATGCGCGGGTTGTTCGGAAAGGCCGGGTTTACACCCATTCTGAATAACCGATTCGACGATAAGTCGAAGATGAAGACGGTGGTTGAAGACCGGAAGTCTTCACATCTTTTGGGTGATTACTGATGATCTTGGTTGGGCTGTACACCCAAGATGAGGGAATCAGTTGGTGGTCGTCCAAACGTACTTGGAGATGGATGGATATGCGAGGAAAGTGCCTCCGGTTTCATTCAGAACCAGAACGAACTTGTAAATGGATTGTGTGTCTGACATTGGATTTTATTCTGTGTTGATTGATTTCTGTTAAATATATATCTGTTTGGCGGCGGAGAATTTATTCTCTTACTTAACGCCCTTCTCTGAGACGTACGAGCTTAGAGGTTATATATCGATAGATATCAATCGCATGACATGAATTGCCTGTGTGGCACACTGAGTTGCATGGATCAAGGCTTCTGTTGAAAAACAAAGTCTTATGGTTGATGATCAAAGCACGACCTACGTGGCGTAGCTTTGTGTATAGCGTGGATTCGCGAGCCTCACACCTCGGTATGAGTCAAGAACGGGATAAGGACCCAAGGAATGCATGACGTTTCTTTCTAGCTATGGTGGTGTCAGTGACTTACCAGCCTTGACATTTATATCTATTTTTCAGCTATATGGTTGTTGGAATGCGAGGCGCCTCGATTATAGGTCTGTAAGGACCGGGAAACGTGTGTTCAGGAATAACTAATCCTCAAACGTAAGAGAGGACCGGCCTTGGAGGATCCAGGGTTACCCAGAGTGTGTAGTCCTGAGGCATTTGCTAGAGTGTCTCGAAGCGGAGCTTACCCCTTGCCTCGACTCATGACGGAAATCCAATTTCCAATACGTGTATTTCGGCTTTATTTGTAGAGCCTAGTATGGCGACATAGTGGTATGGGGGCACTTATGCCGTCTATGATTTATATTTATGATTGAAATTGTTTTGACACTATACACTTATTATAGTATCAAATGATTTGTTTTTAAACGTATCAAGCATGTTTGGCTGTTATAAGGTAAAACCCTATCCTTCGGCTTGCGTTGCATTGTGTGATGTGGCCTAGGTCTTATAATAGCTTCATTTTTCGAAAAAGCATTGCGCTGTTTATTCTATGCACTGGTATTCTTGGGAGGAAACCCGTTCTGTGTTATACGGCGTGGTCCCTTGAATTACCCTCATTTAAAGTAAAGTTTTAAATAACTGTTTTAGTTCTCACACCAGTCACATGACTGACCTGGAGTTTATTGTTTTAACCTAAACTCTGGGTGCCCTTATTTTGACACGGGCAGCTAGTAGTTTTGGTTTTGCAGATTTATATTCACAGGATCCTGATTTACAGCTGGAACGATGCTCGGAAAGCTCTGTATCCATGTATTACTTTCAGTTGTGTTTTGTATTATTTTTCCGCTGCAATACTGTATTTAAATCTCTGATATTTGTCGAATGTAATTTATTCATTTATACTCTGTATATTCTTGTATCTGATGGAATTGTTGTAATAGTAATGAAATGTTCTTCCGGTGCGTTCTGATTTGTCTTGTTCTCAAACGATCAGGGGTTTCGAACGGTCTAGACCGGTTTAACGACTGATTCAGATCGAGCGAAATTCCTTGTCGTCACATTTGGTATCAGAGCTTTGGTTTACAGAGCTCGAGAGCAAGACACATTAGAACCATACAAAAGAATTCATCAGATATTGGATTAGTAATATCCAATTAGAATGACTCGTTAGAGATAGGATTAGTAGTATCCTAGAACGAGTATGAAGATTATATTTTTCAAATGAAAACAATTTTGTTTTAAAAATTTAAACCATTTTACACGTATTTGAATATTTATTTATTTTGAATTTGGACAATCCAATATATAAAGATTTTGCATATACGCGTCATGAACGTATATTCGAAGTTTTTATATATTAGATAGATATAGAATCACATTCTAGTCGCCCGGACATGATTCTGATGATGGCGCGCCATCACCAGTATTTATTTTCGTGTTTCGAAGGTGTGATATCTATATATTTCCATTAGACTGGTGTGAGAACCAAAACTTACATAGATTTATTGTTGTGAATTGGCATCAAAAACATGATTTTCTGTATATATATCAAAATTATGAATTTGAAGCGTTAATCGACTAATTGATTGATGTTTGTGTTGTTTGTTTATTTGTTAATAATTTTGAGCCATTATGCCTAATAGAATCAAATATTGAATTATATTGAAAATTGGTCGCATTTGCTTGCATATACATGTACTTACATTGAACAGGTCATAGCAAGGAGGCTAGAGCAGAGAATAAAATTTGTTTGCCCGACAAATAGGTACATGCTTACTATAATTTACTACATTGTTTGGGTGATGATGATTTTATGAGCCGATTGGCTTTTTCTTTTTCTTTTTGAGATCAGAAGGCCTATATGGCAATTTCGGGATTTTCCCGTGCTCCCCGTATAAAGGAGGTTATGGCGAAATTTTTCGAAAATTCCGGGTGTTAGCCAAATTTTTGAAAACTTGAAAATTCTCAGAAACTGAAAAGTTGGAGAATAGAAGCCAGATTGAACGTAGAGTTGATTAATCAAACCACTTTCGACTTTGTTCCTTTTCGGGGACGAAAAGTTTTAAGTGGGGGAGATTGTAATAACCCGGAAAATCTGAGTCAGTTTAAAAATTTTATTTTGGCAATTTTAGCGAATTTTGAATATTTAAAATGAATTATTTTAACTAATATCGACGAGAAATTTATTTTGAATGGAATTAGAACGTATATATTTATATACATCGTCGTTAGAATATAAATAATTATTTATAATTATAAAAGGAATTGAAAATGGCGCGGTAGTTCGATAATTCGATTTCAAACTTCAATTGAATGTACCGGGTGCAAAACAATCCGGATTTTAGTGAAACCAAAAATAATAGGATCTAATAGAGAATATCTTTCCAACGAATCAGAAAAATCGAAATTTCATAGCGGGAATCAAAAGTTATGCCCAGTTGAAAATTCAGAATAGTCGCTATGTAAATTATACATGGCCCAAAAAGTCAAATTTTGCATACGAATGAATTTGGACTCGAAACCACTTCCATTGAGTTCAAAATGCCGTTTAGAACTCCGAAAAGTATAAGCTTCGATATATTCCGATATCCGGAATAGTGGCAATTGAGAGGAGCTTTTCGGTTAACAAAACATAGCCCTTAAAAAGTGAAATTTTGCATACGAGCTCAGAATTCGACGAGATAATTTTTTATGGATTCATAATGACAAATCATTGTCGAGTTACAAATGGCGCATCGAACGGAGTTAGTATGTGGTCGTGCGAGCTGAAACAGTTCAGGGTAAAGCGAGCAGTCATTTTATAAAGAAACATTATTGATACGACCTCAGAATTCGATTTCGTTTTTTTTCTGGATTCGTATGGTCCAAGAATGGTTAAATCCAAGAGGGCATGATTTTTTGTGTTAGTGTGTGAGCGTGCGAGAAGAAAATGTGCGCCAAAATTGCATTTTTGAGCAATATCTGAGCATATTCGTGATTTTTTTTGAATGATCAAACGAACTCGGAATTCGACGAAACTTATTTCGTTGGACTCGTTTTCACGTCTACTATCTCGTGTCCGAAATCCGCGGCGATTGGAGATCGTTAGCCTTCAGGCGATGCGCGAGAAACTAGCATATAAACACTTTTACTTCCTTTTCTTCTTCACTTTCTTCCTCTTCCTCTTTCTTCAAAAAAACTCACTAATGGCCACCGCCTCCTCCTTGCCGCTGCAACCGCCCTCCTCCACGCTGCCGCACCACCTTGAGCCGCCGCACCCCCTCCTCCTCTTCCCCTCCTCCTCCTCTTCCTCCTCCTCTCTCTCCTCTCTCCATTTGCAAACCCTAAGCCCCAAATCACCACCACCCGCCTCTGTGGACCCCACCGCCGCACCTCAGCCCCTCCCCCACGTCAGTCAGGCCGGCGCCCCCCCTCAGCACCACCCAACTCCGGCCGTGGGCCCCGCTACGCTGAAAAACTCATTTCCACCAAAATTCCCGTTTTGCACAAAACACCTCGGACTGTTTTGGCCTATATCTCTCAAACGGTGCATTTTTGGCCAAAGTCACTCCAGACCAAAGTTGTAGAGCACGAAATTCTCTTTGATTTGGCTATATGGAAGTCATGTTTTGGAGTCCGGAGCTGCTTGGAAAACGCGTTCGAAGTCTGCTGTTCAAAAGCGGTAAAATTCGTGTACTTTCGCGAATTCTGGCGAATTGGAGCATTTTCGGGAAAAAGACCCTTAGGAGAAAGTTGTCCGGAATGGCGTGTTTAAGCTAGAAAAAGAATGGTGTGAAGATTGAAGCTCGTTTGCAAAGTCTAGGACCCGAACAGTGAATCCGGGCGTTAGAAAAAAAGTGAGTTTTCTCCATTTTAAAGCTTCTACAGTTTTTGACATATGAAGTAAATAAAAATATGATCTTTATATTATAGAGAGGATAAAAATCCGATTTTTAACTTATAGAAGATATAAAGATAAGATTTTTATATAATGTAGATAATAAAAATGTGATTTTTATACATGTAGTGGCTACGGGCAACGAAGGTGACAAAAAGGCGAGAACGACGAAGATTTCTATAAATGAAGAGTCGTGGAATAGGGATAGCTATCGGTGAGAACTTCTCACTCTTCAATTTCTTTTTTTCTAGTTATATATATATACTAGGATGCAGACGGTGTTTAGTAGCACCCGACACCCGTCATCCACAGACCATGGATGGCTTGTTTGTTAAATTGATTGGTTGTGTAGTTGGTTAGATTATTTGAGTTGAATTGAATTGTTTGGTGAAATGAAATTGATTTGATTGATGTGTGAATGGCGTAGGCCTTCACTAGACCGGGGATAAGACTAGGCCTTGTCCTGTTTCTAGTATCGTGCCGTTATGCCGCCGAAATTTTCTAAAATAAGTTAGAAATATAAAAATATCATTTTATTTGATAAATGAACTGAATAGAATATTTTCATAGGTTGAATAAAATGTTTTATCGTTAAAAATATAATTTTTAACGTGAATGTGAATAAATAAATATTCATTTACAAACCGGACGGTTTGCTTATGTACACCTATTTGAAGGACATTGATTGGGACGATAAATTTTACACATCGCCCAACTGCACAAATAAAATCTGTGTTTGTTGATTTGAAACCCCACACGGGTATTGGGATAAAATACGGTATACACTAATCCCAATAATTAGTTGTATGTCGATCGATTGATTAATAGGCTGTTATAAGCGTTAGATATCTATATTTAATGCTTATACAGTGTAGTGCACTTTGGATGATGGTTGATTATTTATCGTTGCTATTATATACATGTGTTGTATGGAATCCATATAGTTAACGCTATATGGTAATTGATTGGGCCTCATTCCAATTTAGAAAATAAAGAATATTATAAAACAAAGGTTCATGTGTTGACCGTACTCACCCGTTGAGATTAGTCATGTGTTGAACGAAATATTTTAACGATAGATACCATAATTTTTATAAAATATATTAAATAACAAAAGCAGCCACACATGGACAGTACTCATTCGTTGAGATTAGTCATGTGTTGACAAAAATAAATATTCATTTGTTGAATAGAATAACAGAATTATTGAAATATATAAAGCCGTGTTGATTAGTGATGCGCTATTTTGACACGAACGATATTTATATCGATTGTATTCGTTTTTATAATACGAATTCGAATTAAATAGAAAACGATTTGATTTCAATTGAATAGAAAATGAATTTGATTTGATTAGAAAACGAAATGAATTCGATTTGATTAGAAAACGAAACGAATTCGATTTGATTAGAAAACGAAATGAATTCGATTTGATTAGAAAACGAAATGAATTTGATTTAAATAGAAAACGAATTCGATTTGATTAGAAAACGAAATGAATTCGATTTGATTAGAAAACGAAATGAATTTGATTTATATAGAAAATGAATTCGATTTGATTAGAAAACGAAATGAATTCGATTTGATTAGAAAACGAACTTGAATTGAATTGAAAAGAAAACGAATTCGAATTGAATTGAATTGAAAAGAATTTAAAACTATTTATAAAATTCGTTTAAAATATAAATCAAATAAATATATATTATATATATTATGTATATAATATAAGGGCCTGAATAGAACGTGCCGCGTCGCGGCAGTTCGCGAATTTCGACCATTGACTTCGAACGGACATTACGGGAGATCCGACCGTCGGATTCTCCTAAAACCGGAACCGTTGGGTTCGTGTCGAAAAGAGCTTTCTAACAAATATTAGAAATTTGAAATCTAACGGTTGGATTTGGAGATACGTCCAAATCAAATTTGGAAAAGGTCGCTGTAAGTGCAGTTCGATGGCCGTTGTTGGAAATCGACTGTACGGGCCTTGATAAAATTATTAAAAATAGTAATAATTTGTGTAAAATCACAAGAAATGATTTGGGAAAAATTGGGATGAAAAACTCCATATTTGAAAAGATAAAAATAGCTTTTTATTGGAATGAACTAGTTTTGAACTGAAACTAAAACCCATTTATTTTTAAATAAATAAATTGGATTTGAAATGGATTTTAAATAGAATTGATTTATGGGTTTATCGTGAACGGTGTTTTAAAAAAACACTTGTTGTTTAACCCGATAATAAATAGAATGTGATTTGGGTTTGTCGTGAACTGTGTTTTAAAAGACATTAGTTCTTTAACCCATTAAAAGAAGTTTTAATGAATCTGTAATTAGATTGAAATGTGAATTGATAATTTAAATTATCAAATTTGGAAAATGAGCGAGAATGGAGTATCACCAGTTTTGCTCCAAAGCGATAGTTAAATCTTTAATTAAATTTGAACGTGAAATGGTAATTAATTTTACCGACAACACTGTGGTGTTAGATATGGAGTATTACCAGTTTTGCTTCATGGGATGAATAGGTTGGGATTGAGAAATAAAATAAATAATTACTTCGGTGTGGTTCGCTACTCTCGACTAGTTTGGAAAACCATAATTTGGTTTGAAATGACATCAAAAGGAAGATTAAAGGATAAATTTTAAAGAATTTATCTTGGATAAAATTAATGGGAACCTTTCCCTAAGAATGTGGAATTTAGAAACTAGCTGTAGGTTAGCTAAGAAGAATGGTTTCCTGGGTATTGATCTGATGTTGGTTTCGGCCTTCGGGGTTAATGTTTGGGAAATTGTTCTCTTGTTGATTTACGGTTAGTGACTAATGAATTGGAATGAGGCATATGTTGTGTTTGTGTAACATTTGTTTTAATATACGCGGGTTGTTCGGAAAGGCCGGGTTTACACCCATTCTGAATAACCGATTCGACAATAAGTCGAAGATGAAGACGGTGGTTGAAGACCGGAAGTCTTCACATCGTTTGGGTGATTACTGATGATCTTGATTGGGCTGTACACCCAAGATGAGGGAATCAGTTGGTGGTCGTCCAGACGTACTTGGAGATGGATGGATATGCGAGGAAAGTGCCTCCGGTTTCGTTCAGACCCAGAACGAACTTGTAAATGGATTGTGTGTCTGACATTGGATTTTATTCTGTGTTGATCGATTTCTGTTAAATATATATCTGTTTGGCGGCGGAGAATTTATTCTCTTACTTAACGCCCTTCTCTGAGACGTACGAGCTTAGAGGTTATATATCGATAGATATCAATCGCATGGCATGAATTGCCTGTGTGGCACACTGAGTTGCATGGATCAAGGCTTCTGTTGAAAAGCAAAGTCTTGTGGTTGATGATCAAAGCACGGCCTACGTGGCGTAGCTTTGTGTATAGCGTGGATTCGCGAGCCTCACACCTCGGTATGAGTCAAAAACGGGATAAGGACCCAAGGAGTGCATGACGTTTCTTTCTAGCTATGGTGGTGTCAGTGACTTACCAGCCCTGACATTTATATCTATTTTTCACCTATGTGGTTGTTGGAATGCGAGGCGCCTCGATTATGGGTCTGTAAGGACTGGGAAACGTGTGTTCAGGAATAACTAATCCTCAAACGTAAGAGAGGACCGGCCTTGGAGGATCCAGGGTTACCCAGAGTGTGTAGTCCTGAGGCATTTCTTAGAGTGTCTCGAAGTGGAGTGGAGCTTGCCCCTTGCCTCGACTCATGACGGAAATCCAATTTCCAATACGTGTATTTCGGCTTTATTTGTAGAGCCTAGTATGGCGACATAGTGGTATGGGGCACTTATGCCGTCTATGATTTATATTTATGATTGAAATTGTTTTGACACTATACACTTATTATAGTATCAAATGATTTGTTTTTAAACGTATCAAGCATGTTTGGCTGTTATAAGGTAAAACCCTATCCTCCGGCTTGCGTTGCATTGTGTGATGGGACCTGGGTCTTATAATAGCTTCATTTTTCGAAAAAGCATTGCGCTGTTTATTCTATGCATTGGTATTCTTGGGAGGAAACCCGTTCCGTGTTATACGGCGTGGTCCCTTGAATTACCCCCTTTTAAAGTAAAGTTTTAAATAACTGTTTTAGTTCTCACACCAGTCACATGACTGACCTGGAGTTTATTGTTTTAACCTAAACTCTGGGTGCCCTTATTTTGACACGGGCAGCTAGTAGTTTTGGTTTTGCAGATTTATATTCACAGGATCCTGATTTACAGCTGGAACGATGCTCGGAAAGCTCTGTATCCGTGTATTACTTTCAGTTGTGTTTTGTATTATTTTTCCGCTGCAATACTGTATTTAAATCTCTGATATTTGTCGAATGTAATTTATTCATTTATACTCTGTATATTCTTGTATCTGATGGAATTGTTGTAATAGCAATGAAATGTTCTTCCGTCTGCGTTTTGATTTGTCTTGTTCTCAAACGATTAGGGGTTTCGAACGGTCTAGACCGGTTTAACGACTGATTCAGATCGAGCGAAATTCCTTGTCGTCACTATGTCTGACCTCGTTTGTTTTTCGTCCTTTTTATTTTCGTTTCCCCCCAGGTTTCAAGGAGGGAATACTTTAGCTTGATCCGGATTTCTTCTGCTTGAAGTACTTGAAGTGCTTAAAGTGTGGCTTGACTTCTTATGGCATCTTCTGTGGGGATTATGATTTTAAAGATTTGTACTCTGAGGGCTTTTGAACTAGGCTGATATATATATATATATGCACTTGAGTTAGGTAAAGTGATTTTGAAAGATGTAACCAAACTTATTTATGGTTTCCACTGAAATAAAGTTATAAAATTTTCAAGTACTGCTTTACGTTTCTGTTCTTGTAATATTCTTTTCGGTCTACTAAAATGCTCCATCAAAGTTAAGGCATTCCCTTTGTGAGTGACCGTAACGGAGGTGGGGTGTTACATGACCCTTTTCTTTGTCCACTAAGGTATGTCTTCTAGAACTGTTTATATTTCACATTATCATATCAGTTCATATTTATTTATAGAAATGTTAACATTGAATGTTGCATAGCTTCTGTTACGTTTTATATCTTAGTTTACTTCATACTTTAATATGCTTCATTCTTATTGCTTAATATGTTACTTCATATAGTTTAATTCAAGAACACCTGCAGCATTGCAAGAAATTCTTAAATTCATTGGAAGTCAACTCAAGAATGAAAACCATTGCAAGGACAACAACATTGCGAGCAAATCTCAATTTCATTATGTTTGTATTACTCCTAGTGATGTATATTTATGAAAGATGACTTCAAGTCATTTGGATGATGGACTTTGTAGTTGCTTTATGTACTTGAGATAGTTGTATGATTTATTAACAAAAATGATGAGAGTTTAAAATTTCAATATATATTTTTGGTTCATGTTTTAAGTTTGTTTGATATCTTCAGTTTTGTAGATAATATGTTTTGAAACAAATTCTTTTATTAATAATATGTATATAATTTGGTCATATATTACAACTTTAAATAATATTTTAATTAAATATATTACAACAGTTATAAATAGCTGTAGTAAAGTTTATTACAACGGTGGAAAACAGTTGTAAAATATACATTTTACAACAGTGTCGCAACGGTGCAAAACAGTTGTAAAAGATTTTATTCTATTACAACTTAAAAGACGACGGTGGCACCAACGTTGTAAAAAGTCTTTTACAACCGTTTTCCACCGTTGTAATATGGTCAATTTGTTGTAGTGATATAAGGTAATTTTGCTAATTAATTTCTGATTGAATGAGAATGATATTGAGAAATTATTATAGTTAAACTCAAGCGATTTAAAATAGTTTAATAATAAATCATTTTAATTAACATGTGAATTTAGTAATTTTACAGTCCGTCTCAAATGTCAACAAAACAAGATTCATTAGATCTAGAATAGTGAATTATTGTAAGTTACAAATTTTGTGATAATCAGACTTATTGTGCAATCGTGCGCAATAGAAACACGAAGTGTTTATTAGTTTGAAAATTTAATATTATAATTCAATTTCAAAAGCTAACTTCTATACAGTGTAAAATTAGGTCCTAAAACAAGTTCCTGAGTTCGAAATATGAGTATTTAGCTATATATATATGTCTGTAAGTAATTCCTAATTGGAATTTGGAAATAGTTTTGTATAATTTGTAGGTGAATAGTGTTTTATATGGCAATATTGAGACTCAAACTTCATCCTCTATCTCTTAATCAAAGAGCACGACTGCCTTTTTTAAATTGCTCGATCTAAAGGTCAATATTTCCTTGGCAACCCAGCTGTTTTCGAGCCAAAGCTCTGACAACAATCCTGTGCGTAAAGGAGAGAGGAGTATGATCATGTTTGTCACTTTGAGGGCAATAGAGAGGTTTGACTGAAATTTGGATTTTTAGGGCATCCGATTTTGCTGATATAGCGACAACGATGAGGAGTTGGGATGTAAGGTTGGCAATGCAAGTAGAGGGTGCTGAGGGCATTTAATTGGTAGTGGTGTGAAGTCCTAAAACTATCGAAGATGGCTGGAACTTACGGTTGGTTGAACCTATGTTAGTAGGGGTTTTCCTCACCGTCGGCGACATCAAGGATGATGAGAATGGTACCAGAGTAGAGGTCAATGTTAGGACAACCTTTAGTTGGACCGCAGTGGCGTGTGTAGTTGACTGAAGGCATAACAACTATAGGTGGAAGTTGGAAGGCGATGTCACGAGTATGGCTAGGTGTTGAAGACATCAATAATATGGTATTTATAAAGGATTTTTTTTATAACTAATATTTTGTAAAGGGAATTTATAAATGATATTTGTATTTAAATGCTTTATTCAAAGGTTTAGATAATCATGTTTTAAAAACAAATGGGTTCAGATCCATTAATAATGGTTTAAATTTAAGGAACTTTCTTTAACGATTTGTGAATATTTGAAAGTATAATAGTTTGTGCGTATACTTATATAGCTGAGATAAGTACATAGAAATATTTTCCAAGCGTACAAGATATCTAATTAATAAGAAATTAATTAAACAAGGATTAGTAATTTTCATGAGAAATTGAATATATGATTGATGTGGTTGTTTTTATATTTGTAGATTGTTAAAAAAACTGACTATCAAATCTTGGACTAAGAAATCATTTTAAACTAGTGATGTGGCATGTTTCCATACTTAACACAGGAGAATCTAGCTTAGGAAATACCTAGGAGAAACATGAATAATATGGTATGGTTACCGTCTATAGCGTTGTACTACGCTTATAAGCCCGTGGCACTTCTAGGAAAAAAATGATAAGGAGCTTAATTGGTTCAGAGGTAATTCTCACTCTTGCGTATTCTCTATTTATTTACAAAAGAAACAGAGTTGAGATCATCGGAAAATCAATCTTTTTTTGTGAAGCGCTAAGTAAATGAGGGCATGTACTTCTACGAGATGACTCGAACCAGAACCACTCTACAACCCAATTCTGTAGAGGAGGATTGATATTATTTCGGACGTTCAAATCCATGTGAGATTCAAAGACCCGTTAGGGTATAGAATCCAGATGTGATTCCAAGATCTTTTGAAATGTCGGAAATCTATGTGTGACTCAAACCCTATTAGGGCTAGTAAAATCTAAGTGGGTTTCCGTGATCTATCTCTTGATACTTTGCATAAGCTGGAATGCTTGATGTTACCTTTTCTACGAAGATGATTAAAACCAAGATAGTAGACATGAGAAATAGGGTTGGCAAACCCATAAGGCGTAGTCAGACCCCTTTTTAATTATGCTTTCAGATGTTTGGTATGCCAAGGCGATGCATTCGGTCTTAGCAGGACCAACCATGTTTCTCCTATAGTTCCCTGACTAGATTGGTATAAATCTTTGGGAGGATAGATTTGATCCTTGTGTACGAGGACAATTCTCAAAGTACTGAGGGCACCTCCATGGGAAGCCTACATAATTATCGAACATGCCATGTAGCGTTTTGATAATGTAGCTAGTATTGTTGTGGTATATACTAACAAGCATCACAGTTACTAAATTATTTATACTTATCCATTTAGACATTATTAGCCAAATTTATGGTTAACACCCTAAAACTTAGATCCTATTGTAGAACTTCCGTTTTACGGTAAGGAAAGTTTCAAACTTGAGATCTGGAAATATTTCCATGTTATAATCTTAGGGTGCTTCGACAAAATTCCATAAGTAAACTCTCTATTAGTAACAAAACCAACCGTGACTCTTGTTTTTGATTTCTTGGATCAGATGTCTCTCTATTTATGAGATTCTTTCCTAATATTGCCCTAAGTTATTAAAACAACTTCCTCGAGTACTCTACAGTTATTGACCTAGGCCATGGGAAATTGCTCTATTCAAATCAGGCTGTGATGGTTAGGTTTGTGTAAGTTTTCCATGGATTCTTATGGATTTAGCGGGATGTTAGTAACACTTCCCTAATTTCAACCGCTTAAGCCTAACAAGTCGTTGAATTGGGGTATCTTAGCTTTATCCAGTCCTAGAATAATCCTAAATCGATGTCATGATTATTAACCTAATAAAGGTTTTTATCCTTAAATGAAGGAATCTTAGGGTCAGTCATGGGTTAAGGTACGAAGTATATCTCAATTATGCATATGATGCACATATTGCACCTGTTATGTTAGCAAATAATAATAATAATAATAACACATATTATTGAAAAAGATTATGCCTAGTTAGGTTGAGCCATATATCTCAATTTTATTAAGTATATTCCGTATTACAATCCTTTTTCTTGATTGATCTAGAATCTAGCGATTTTCCTCTTTATTAAGAGATTAAAAAAGTGGAGAAAAATGAATTCAGAAAAAGAAAAGCAGTCCCGTGCTCAGAGTTGTAGGGCCCTATTATATGCATGAGGTGACATTCCCTTCGACATAAGTGTTTTGTATCGATAACCCGAAAGGAGTTGATCACGAAGGCTTTACAAGTTCTTCTGTGGTTTTTCATCATGGCGAAGTACTAATAGTTGCTTCCGAAGGGCTTGGCGAAAGAATCATTTAATTAAACATGAGAGGGGCAGTAACGTAGGAGCTCTCGGCCCTTTTTATGCATTGTCCCATGCTTCGTTCTTAGTACTTAGGTTCCAAGTTGGGGTCTCCCACCCTTTGTATGTTGCTGAATGTGATTTATCTTTTTAGGACTTCAGAGGAATGTGACAGAAGCCTCTTTTTACTTCTTTCTAAAGACCACCCAGGCAATCGTATTGGGTTTCGCTTCGAAAAACTGGTTTATGGATGCATATGTGCCTTATGATGATGTTAGCAGATTCTGGGATGCTTTTCCTTTCCATTCTCAACTTTAGCTTCTTTCAGAATCCTCTCTCTCTTCTTCCTTGCCTTCTTTCATTTGAACAATCTTCAAGTTTCATTTGACTACCAATTCAGGAATCCTTCTGTGGGTTATACGAAGGCCCTTCAGGTATCAGTTTCACTCTTTCTCCGGTTCTTTCAACGTAGTCCCTTTTGGCTTTGGCTTAAATACTTGTGAGAGGCATAGGAATATGCTTACTCCTGGCTTATAACGATAGTTATCCTCTTCGACAAGGCTGGGTCTTTCCCTGGAATTTATTTCCTATGATGAGTTTGCTTTTGGTTTTTTAATTTTCCTTTTTGATTATATTTCGGGATGTGTCCTCCTCTCTCGTTATTGATAGATTAGTTTGTTTCACCGGTGCCTTCGGTTCACGTAGGTTGAGCCTTCTGGAATTTGATCGTGGGATTTCACCTTTTGCAACATTATTGGCTTATGGCTCTTAACACCTTTATTAGTTCATTTTGGCGCTTCTCTCATGGCTTTCACCCTCCATTATTTATTGTTAGATCAACTAATCCAGAACTAGTGCCCACTCGGTTAATAACGAAAGGGGATTCTTTATCTACTATCAGAACTAATGCCCTCTCGATTAAGAATGAAAAGAGACTTTTTTATCTAGTGCGAGTGCCATTTCATTTAAAGTCGAAAAGTTCTTTTTGGTTTGGAGGAAATTCCTTTTTAGCTTTTCCCTTTCATATTCCAAATGCCTATAACAACTTCTTTCATGGTATTGCCACCTTTCGAACACATTCGCCTAAACTTTAACTCCTAATCTGCCTTGATTATTTTTGTGCTAACATTTTCCCTTCCCTCTAGTGAAGGAGTGTTCTTGAATATTCAAGTCATCTGGCTCAGAGATATGCATTGCCCTTTCACCATATCCATTTCTCATATTTTCCTTTCGATAGTTAGGATGTGGTCAATAGAAGTTGATTTATTTCTTTTATCTCTTGTTCCGTGTATGAGATATTTTTCTCTTTCTTTATCTTTTCAACTGTAAGCGTCCTTCTAGACTATGATAATTAATTACTCTAGTTGGCATCTAATCCTTTTTATTTTCTGTGTCTCTTCCATTATCATCTGACTGTTTGGGCTTGATCTGATGGTTTTATGTTGGGGGCCGCCTCATTATAAATTACCTCCCTTTCTTCATCTTCCGTGTGTATAGTCCCCAGCCTGAGAATTTTCTTTCGAGCTTCTATGAGGGGGCTAGGTGCTTTACCAGAATTTGAATCAAGCGCTGCACCAAGATGCCAAAAAATCTTGTTTTTGCTTTTGATTGGGAACAATTCCTACCACCTAGGGAATTCCTCTTTTCGTCAGGGTATTGCTATTTCCTGCAAATCTGGAAAAGAATTGATTTTGGGGAAGATTCCTTGCGTTTATCTTTTAAGGCTAACCTGAATTCCTTCTTAAGCTTGGTAGGAAGGAGTATTGCCACGGTTAAGGATATGAACTTCGCCTCTAAGAATTTGCATGGAAATACTTGGGATCACTTTTTCTGAAGTAATGATGCGATTTGAGAACCTTCTTTAGTTGTTACAGCGCCTAGATATTCATCGAAATCCCAAAACAAGATTATCATTGCTAGTGGACAAATTGATGTCTCTCTAAGTTATGCTTGAGCAATCCTCTTTGGCACCATACACCTGGGGAAGTTGCTTCTTAGACAGACCTTCCTTTTAACCAGTTGAAACATTGATCGCCTTTGGTTTACATGCTTTACCTCGTGAGTTGATGATGAAGTTCTAATGGTCCTTGAATATTCGAAATTTTGTACAATTCTAAACCCGGAGCCCCCGAACGTCAGGCCATTTATAGAATAGGAAACATTAACATAGATAGTAATGAAATTGGATACTGGAGGTCACTTCCTTGGGAAGAGAGGGACTCTTTTAGCTTGAAAGATTCATATTTGGGTAATAACAAAAAATTAGAAGTCTTCTTCGGTTTAATGATCCCAGATTCAAGAATTATGCATATGAAGCCCTACTTGTTTTAAGAGACCCAGATTCGGGAATCAAAAACGCGAACCCTTACTTATCTTGAGAAACCCAGGCTTAGGTCAGAGGAATATGAAGCTTTGATTGGCTTAAGGAACACAGATTCAGGTATTAGAAATACGAAGCCCTACTTGACTTAAGAAACCAAGATTTAGGTAATAAATATAAGAAGCCTCAATTAGCTTAAGAAACCCGATTTGGGCATTAGAAATACAAAGCCTCACTTTGCTTAAGTAACCTATATTCAGGTATTAGATATACGAAACCCTACTTGGCTTAAGAAACGCAGAATCGAATATTATAAGCACGAAGCCTCACTTTGCTTAAGAAACCCAGATTCGAGTATTAGATATACGAACCCTCACTCGTCTTAAGAAACCCAAATTCAGGTATTAAATATACAAAGCCTCACTTAACTTAAGAAACCCAGATCCGGGTATTAGAAATACGAAGCCCTACTTGGCTTAAGAAACCCCTATTTAGGTATTAGATATGTGAATCCCTGCTTGGCTTAAGAAGCCCAAATTTAGGTATTAGGAATACGAAACCTCTTGTGGCTTAATTGATCCAAATTCGGATAATCAAGGGAGAGCAAAGCCTCTTGCGGCTTAATTATACTCAGAATGTCCTCTTCCGGCTTTGATGGTGTCGTTATTGGCATATTAAGGAGAATCTAGAACGTCCTCTTCCAGTTTTGATGGTGCTAGTCTTGGTGTATAAAGGCGAATCCTGAATGTCCTCTTTCGGTTTGGTTACGGAAGCGCTTTCGATTTTAAGTTATTTTGACCATTATAGGTGTTACTACTAGATTTCAACACCAAAACTAAATAGAGGTGAAGGGGTATCAGAATGACACCTAAATCAGAATGAGAGAAGGAAAGGCCTAAAGCCGAAAGCCAAGGTAGGGAAAATATTTGATATACGTGCTATCGGTACCATCTAAGGAGGCAAAAATTGGGTACCGATACTGGGAAGGTAACAACAAGGTCACAACGAAACCAACATGAAAGAAAAGTATAATTCTAGGTATTGTCAGTGACGACACCAAAAGCAATCAACCCGATCTCACTTTTGAAGGCATAAAGTCCGATACCAAAATTAAGAGTTGTAAATGGGAAAGCACGAGACCAAGTTGGGTTAGAGTGAAGGTTATCAATACCAATACACTTGGTATCGATGTTGTTACCAGGTAGCAGCTTCGAAGTCATCAGTAGGAATACTGAAACCACGCTATCGCAAGGCCGATACCAGAATCAAAGATTATTGATGTTAGCGAAGGCTTATAAGATAAAAGGGTCATCCACACTAATGCGCTTAGTATCTGTACCGTTACCAAAGAAGGAATAAAGACAATGCTTGAAAGCCACTAAAGCAGGGCAGAGTCTAAAGCTCGCTATTGAAATAGTTTATATAGGAACAAAGGCTTGTTGATGAAACCAAAAGTAGCCAAAGTAGTTATCCATACAAATTTGCTTGGTATTGATACACTGCATAGAGGCGGCACTTACTTCATAAGAAAAACGGAGTTGATAACAGCACCTAAAGGTGGACGAAGGCCGAAACCCAGAAACAGGCACCGAGAGCCATTGATACAGGTCGACACTGGCATAGATGGCATTACCGAAGCCGAAAGCGCTCTAAACAGGGCTTCTACTAACAACAACCGAAAGGGGGCCCAATTTATCAATAAATTAGACCCCAGATGTCTCATATTAGAGGACTTTTCCTTATTCCACCATCTTGTATTTATTTCTAAGAGAGAAAACCTTAATTTCAAAATCAATTTGGGGATTTTATTTGTAATCACATATTATTGGCTAGCTTTTGAATCAACCCACCATGATTCACACATAGACCCAATATGAAGTTTTACCTGTAAAAGCCTTAGAAACACGTTCGTGATCACCCAACCATCCTCGGATCGTGAATACCCCATCACGACCCATTTGCGGCTTGCCCCATCACAACCCGTTCGTGTCAACATTATACGATCTGATCCACAGAGCCAAAGAATAAAGGCCATGACCTGGTCTTCCACGATCCGAGAGTCCAGGATCTCATGACACCTATCCATAATCGCCATGTTGACTATTTCCTCATCTACTCACGATTTAGTCCGAGATCCTCAGGATTTGCGCCATGTGTGACCACGAACCGCCTGCAGATATCCCCTATAAATAAACCAATGCTTGGCATTTTTCAGGGTCTTTTGGCAATACTGAGTGTTGTTATCACCATTGTAGCTTCTCCATTATTTCTGGTCAGCATTATTACGAAATTTATGAGTGAATTATCATTGTAATCGTGAGATTGAGAGAAATCATTGATTGTACTTGCATTCTACGTATAACCAAAGATATATAAAGTGGACATAGGCTCTTAATGCCGAACCACTATACATCTTGTGTGCTCTTTGTGTTTTCTTTTATTTCTAGATATTAATCTCTGCAAAATCAGTTAATTTGGGTGTTAAAGACATTTTTGGATCAAACATTTTGGTGCTTTCACTGAGAATTGAAGTCTCAACATATTGGATTATTACTTTACTGTTTGGATATTCAAGTCCGAAGAGAATAGTTCGAACGACCTCTGTTTCAGTTTCTGATGATTTTTTTTAACTCAAGACATTATGGCTGGGAAGAAATCCAAAGAGGCACGAGCTTCGCAAGCAAATGAAACTGCTAACGAAGCCGTTGAAGAAAGCGTTTAGGAGCAGGTCGAAGTCGAGTCCACGGATCGTGGTGAGGAGGGGGCGATCCGACCCAGCTATGGTGTCACGACCCAATCCCAGGACCATGCCACGATCCTTTCTTCTCACACCACTACGAATCGACTCCAGGATGCGACCATGAACCATCAACATATGGGGACCACGACCCGAAACGATAACCAGACCACAACTCGACCTGGAAAGGAAATTATGGCTCGTTCTGCTTGTGCTGGTGCTTCTGCCCGAACTGGCTCGAGTTCTTTACGCATAAGAGAGAATGTTGATGATCAATTCAATCCTTCCGCTATAGCTACTGAAGGAGATCTTTCATGCATCCTTGACATTTTGGGAAGAACGAATGACGAATTGGCAGCCCAAAGACAAGAGAGCTCCCTATTGTGACAAAACCTCACTGCATTGGACAGGCGCATTGATGATCTCCAAAGGCAGAGGAACCCTACGGCAGTCCGTCCTTTGACTCCAGAGTACTCGTCTTCGTCTGGGTAATCTCTAAGACCCCCACGACGACCATTGGAAAGGGTTGAAAATATAAAACAGCTTCGATTTGGATCGCTTCCCTCCCAAGAAGAGGCAACACTTCACCTAGGACCCGTCGACCGTAATCTGAATAATCCTGCAACACTTCCTAGAGAACAGGTTGTTAATGATCCTATTAAGAGTCGGCCACCACAACCCACTCGCCGCGTGATTGACCGTGGCAACAGGGGGCAAGGAAGCTCTGCTCAGGCTCCAGACTTCGTGGCAGCCCGTCGAAGGAATGATGGAGGCCATCGCAGGGCCAGAAGTGCTGATCCTAAATCTACAGTGACTCGTGTTGAGGTCGAAGCAATGATAAGGCAGATCATGGTGGACAGCCATGGACAGAGAAATGTAGATTGGTGTATAGAACGCAGTCATATGCCCTTCATCGATGATATATTGGAAGTTATATTCCCGAGGCGTTTCAATATGCCAACTTTGAATCGTTATGCCGGCAGGATAGACCCAGTTCAACACCTGATGAGGTACTCGTGTTCCATGAATGCCAATGCAACCTCCGATGCCGTAAAGTGTAAAGAATTCCCGATATTTCTGGAAGATGTGGCATTACTGTAGTTTACCCGCTTGCCAGCACGATCGATATCCAGTTTCAGGGAACTAAGTGAAAGATTCGTGAACCAATTTCGGCTTCACGCTCAGAGATCTAAAAATGTCATGGAGTTATCCCTTATTAAACAACGTCCTGATGAGACTCTGAGGTCATACCTGGATCGTTTCAACCTAGTTGTCACAAAGGTCAGAGACCCTCACGAACAAACTGTCTTGAATTTGGAAGGTACCTAGCTGGCAAGCCACCACTGGCTAGAGAGGTATTCTACAAAAAAGCTAATATTCGCCTGCGTCAGGAAGAAATATATGCTAACCAAAAAAGGAAGGCTGCCGACAAAGAAGATATACAGAGCAACGTAGCCATTAAGCAAGCAGAAGACATCTCAGGGAAAGTCGAGGTGAATGTCGGAAATAAAAAAGGCCGCCAGTCAGGAAATAATAGTCAGAAGAGGAACGAGGGTAATGATTCCCAGAGAAGACCTCGATCCAGGCCATTTGAGAACTTCACACCATTAAATGATACACTAGAGAACATCTTTATGGATACTTATAATGTTCTTCAGTATAAGAGGCCTCCCGCCGAGGGATTCGACGGAGAAAGAACGCGAAACTGGAAAGTTCTGCCTCTTCCACCAAGTTAATGGTTATTCCACTAACGAATGTCGCCATTTGAGAGATGTGGTCGAAAGGCTGCTCCGAGAAGGAAACAAAACGAATTTAAGGTGGCTCCAAGAGATAGGGGCAAGCTGGATAGGCCCCGAACCAAAACCAATCCATTGCTAGACCTACTCCTCAGCAGAAAGGGAAGAATATTGTAATCAACACCATAGTCGGAGGAATCCATCTGGAAGGACACAGCTTCAGGGCAATGGAGCAGTACGTCAACGCAGCCAAATAACATCTTGAAGTTGGAGAATGCAGTAACCCTGATGATTCTTCTCTGATCAAACAACAAAAAACAATGTCCGACGAAGCTATATTCTGCAACAGGGAGAGTATTGGAGTTCATTCCCCAACAGAGGACCCATTAGTGATTATTGTCACCATTGGTCCAGCCATAGTCCATAAAGTCTTAGTAGATAACAGAAGTTCGGTTAACAGTCTGTTCAAAAAAACATTTGATTAGATGAAACTTGAACCAAAGGATTTGAAGCCCTGCGAGGGATGGGTATGAGGCTTTAACGGAGCCTCAACTTCTCCAATGGGATACGTAGAACTATCAGTCACCCTTGGGGAAGGAGAATGCCGGAGAGTCAGAACCATTCCTTTTGTGGTTTTGGATATTGAGTCACCATACAATGCCTTTTTGGGCCGATCGTCCCTAACAGAGTTCAGGGCTTGCATTGCACCCTGGTATTTGTTGTTGAAGTTCCCGACAGATGCAGGTGTAGGAATAATCGGATGAGATCAAGTCGTTGCACGAGCATGCCACATAGCAGAACTCAAGTTGTTGCATAAAGGAAGAGATGTAGAAACAAAGGGCGCTCCCTCCCGTGCAAGGGAGGAAACGTCATATAAACTAAAGAAAATAACTCTGAAGGAGTCACCCAGAGAACTGCCGAGGACATAGATCCCAGAGAGGATGAAGAACCTGGGGGTAGAATGGCGACTCCCAATGAAATGACTATGGATGTACCAATTGATGATAGTGACCCAGAGAAGGTCCTGAAGATTGGATCCCAGTTGGACCCCCTTCGAGCAAGAGAATTGATGGATTTCTTGAATGTTAATTTAGATGTGTTTGCCTGGACCCACATTGACATGTGTGGAATATCCCCCTCAATTATGAGCCATTCATTAAGCATCAATCTGAAGCATCCACCCGTCAAACGGAAATGGCGAATGCTTGGCCCAGAGAGTTGCGCTGCCTTAAAGGAAGTAGTCGAGAAGCTGATAAGTGATGGTTTTATCAGAGACTCAACCTATCCAGAGTGGATTTCAAATCCAGTCTTGATAAAGAAAGCTAACGGAAAGTGGCGCACTTGTATTGACTTCTCAGCCTTAAACAAAGTCTGGCCGAAGGACAGTTTTCCGCTACCGAGAATCGATCGGTTGGTGGATTTAACGGCAGGTCACGAACTTCTCTCCTTCATGGATGCCTACTCGGGATATAACCAAATTCCTATGCACGTTCCGGATCAAGAGCATACTAGCTTTATCATGGACTTAGGGTTATATTGCTATGTAGTGATGCCATTCGGTTTAAAGAACACTGGCGCTACCTATAAGCAGTTGGTGAATAGAATGTTCTACAACTAAATCGAGAAGACAATGGAGGTATATATGTGGACGACATGTTAGTAAAGTCAAGACAATCGTCGAACCACACTGCTGGCTTAGCAGAAATGTTTGATATCCTCCGAAGATACGGGATGAAACTCAACCCAGTGAAGTGTTCATTTGGGGTTGCCTCTGGGAAGTTCTTAGGATTTATCGTCAGTTCGCGTGGAATCGAAATCAACCCAGACCAAATCACGACAATCTGAAACATTCAGAAACCCAGGCAAATCAAAGATGTGCAAAGCCTCACAGGAAAAGTAGCCGCGTTGACTAGATTTATCTCAAAGGCAACAGATAAGTGTATTCCGTTCTTTGAGCGGATAAAGAGAGGAAAGCGCAATTTTGAATGGACTCATGATTGCGTAGAAGCATTCCAGAACCTGCTGAATCATCTTGAGAGACCCCTGATACTGTCAAAGCCGATAGGTCATGAGGATTTATTTGTGTATTTGGCAGTATCATCCCACGCATTAAGCTCAGCTTTAGTGAGGGAAGAAGATAAGATTCAAAGGCCAGTGTACTATGTGAGTAAGAAGTTGGCGGCAGCTGAGCGAAACTACCCAAGAATAAAGAAGCTCGTGTACAGTTTACTGATCACCTCCAGGAAGCTTCGCCACTATTTTCAAGCTCATCCTATTACCGTGTACACTGACCACCCGCTTAGACAAGTTTTGCAGAGACTAGAGGCCTCAGGAAGACTACTCAAATGGAACATTGAGTTGAGTTAGTTTGATATGAATTTCCAGCCTCGACGATTGATAAGGGGCAAGTACTGGGAGACTTCATAGTAGAGTTCACTGTCCCAGAGGATGATGTAGTGAGTGAAGAAGCTGATTCTCCGAAACAACTTCTTGACTCCAACGTCTGGAAATTATATACTGACGGCGCCAAGAATGATAGACCATTAGGCGCTAGAATCGTTCTTGTAACTCCCGAAGACTGATTGATATATTACGCCCTCAGATTGGAGTTTGATGCCACAAATAATGATTTTGAGTATGAAGCCCTAATTGCGGGGCTGAAGCTTGAAAAGGAGTTGGAGATAACGAAGCTAGATATCTTTTGCGACTCCATGTTAGTTGTGAGCCAAGTTAATGAGAAATTTCAGGCCAAGAGTCCAAGATTGATATCATATTTGAAAGAAGTGAGGAAATTGCTGGATAACCTTGATCATTATAGCATATCCCATATCCCTCGAGAGGAGAATCAAAAAGCAGATAAGTTGGCAAAGGTGGCTAGTTCCGACTTTCTTGAGGACACCGAGCTAGTCCCAATTGAAGTATTGCACTCTCCAAGCGTTGATCAGATATAAATTGATCCCGTATTGGAAATTGAACCAGAAAGGGAGTCGTGGATGACACCCTTGAAGAATTTTTTGATGAATGGAATGCTTCCGACTAAGAAGAGCGAGAGGCGTGCTGTTATCCAAAAGGCCTCCAAAAATATCATGCAAGGCGACATCCTATATAGGCAAGGGTTCTCGATGCCTCTCCTCCGGTGCATAGCCCATGACAACATCAAGCGTGTACTGAAAGAAGTGCACGAGGGTGAATGTGGTGATCACACTGAAGGACAAACGCTAGCAAAGAAAATATTGCGATATGGCTATTTTTGGCCTACCATAAACAAAGACGCAACTAAATATGCACGGCGATGCGATGCATGCCAAAGGTTTTCCAAGATCCTTAGGGCACCCCCTAGTCAGTTGAAGGCGATGACGAGCCTGTGACCTTTCGCTGTGTAAGGGATTGACATCATTGGAAGTCTCCCCATAGCAAAGGGTGGAGCAAAGTTCGCCATTGTGGCCGTGGATTACTTTACGAAGTGGGTCGAAGCGGAACCGTTAACGACAATCACGACCAAGCGAGTAATTAACTTCATCGTCAGAAACATCATATGCCGATTCGGGATTCCGAAGGTCGTCATAACAAATAATGGAACCCAATTTGATAGCACAGAATTCAGAGACTTTTGCCAGAAGTACCACATTGAGAAAAGGTACACCTCTGTGGCACATCCGCAATCGAACGGACAGGTCGAAGCGGCAAATAAAGTGATTAAGTCCATTATGAAGAAAAGACTGAAGCGGGCCAAAGCCATGTGGGTCAATGAGCTACCCTTAGTTCTATGGGTCGATAGGACGACATAAAAGTCAGCAACGGGTCATATACCTTTCTCCCTTGCTTTTGGAGCAGAAGCAGTCATCCCGGTCGAATTAGAAGTACCATCTCATAGAACCACTTATTATGACCCGATGGCTAATAACCGACTGCTCCTCGAGTCCCTGGACATGGTTGAAGAAAAGAGAGATGAAGTCGACCTCCGCATCTTGAGACACAAGCAACAAGTTGCCCGATATTACAACAAAAAAGTTCGAGCTTGAACCTTTCAACCCGGAGATTTGGTTCTGAAACGAGTCTTTCCACCCCCAGCATATTTGGGCCCGAAGTGGGAAGGACCATACACAATCCTACGGAGGCTTGATAATGGAAACTTCACGTTGGTAACCGTGGATGGAGACGAAATCCCCAGATTGTGGAATGCCCAACATCTGCGGCATTACTTTACATGAAATTATCAATTTTTTCTTTTGTTTTTAGGACCATGTGAAAAGGCGCGACTTGCCTAGAACAGTCTGGTTATTTAAACAAGAGATTATAAAGTGGACATAGGTCATGATTCGACCGAACCACTATAAAAATATCGTGTGTCATTTACTTTTACCATATTGCATATGTGTTCTGCTACTTTTTATTTGTGTGAACTTTCACCATTATGAAATACTATGAAATCTTGAGATGATCTTGAAACATGTAATTCAAGGATGCCCTCCATTAAATCAAGAGGCCAAGACTCACATGATTCGAGTCCAAGAGTACATTGAAATAAATGACACTACCGTCAATGCTCCTGTTCTCATGATATGAGAAGGAGTACGAAGGACAAAGAATTTTCCATGAGATGTGAGGGTGCACCATGATTAAAAGACCGTCTCAATAATACTCTACCCTTGACATCCGACGGGAGAGTATAAAGGCGTTAGAGACTTAGTGCCACAAAAGAACTCTTACCCCGCTGAAGGATCGAGGAGCAGATTGAAAGCTGAACCCAAACCTCTCATCTTTGAGTTAGGAGGGAATACATATGACTCTAATCAATCCTTAATAAGCCCTGGCCAGGCTTTAAATTAATGATTGACTACGGGCATACTTATACAACATTACACAGTTATGTGGTGCAGTGATTTTTAATGTTGGTCACATATGACTTCAATTTAGTTGGTCACATATGAATTTAATTTAGTTAC
The DNA here is from genome assembly GCA_030737875.1 of Allium sativum. Classification (NCBI taxonomy): domain Eukaryota; kingdom Viridiplantae; phylum Streptophyta; class Magnoliopsida; order Asparagales; family Amaryllidaceae; genus Allium; species Allium sativum. Next base: position 384,681,573 of record CM060923.1, on the reverse strand, counting down.
GATTATATTTAATATCTATGACCTAGAATGATGAACTTGCAGGTACGCAATAATGCAAAAGAAACAGGTTTTTCATTCACTAAGTTCAGATTTACAAAATAAAGCTAAGCAAAAGGCGAGGGCCATACTCATAGCTACATCATAAGGCCAGTGGAAATACTAAAAAGAAAGACGTAATTAAACTAGCACTACTTGGGCTTTGGGGACGATCTCAGCTTCTTCTCCTTCCTTTTCCACTTCGTCTCCTCCTTGTTGGCATCAGTTTTATCCTGTTTGCTCTTCTTCTTGTCAGAAGGAGGATCCATTGGAAGGTTGGTAGATTGGGCTGCAAGCTGCGTAGTTATCGATTTACCGGACAGCTTTATGACCATCCCAGAACTGGGAGCAACTGTAGAGATCGGTTGTACATTTAGAGGCCGTTGTTCCTTTATTTTTAGAGCCAACTGTTTATCCCTCTTTGCGTCGATTTCAGCCAGAGTCTCGCTGTCACCATCTTTGATTTCCCCTATGATGTCTACATCCTCCTCTTCGTCCTCGTGACCGTCATCGATATCGTCAAGAGATCCAATAATTTCAGCACCTTTTGGAGCATCCGTGCTCGATACTCCAGTAGCCTCCTTAGTTGTCTTAACCTCGGTTTGCTTAGGATCTTCGGGGATAATTTCAGTAACTGGGGCATGCTGACCTTCTTGACCTCAGCCCGCTTTTCTGCAATCTCCTCGATAGAATTGAAACATATATTTTGAGAAGCAACAGTTATTAGTTTGGGAGAAAATGTGGCTTTTTCAACTGATTGCTCCACAATACGATGACAAGTTATAATAGCTTTGACAAATTGTGGAGAAAATGTGGAGATACCTTCCGCTGATCCTTCGGCCGAAGTTGCAGTGTAAGCCCCAACAACTGGAGGAACTGGGGCTTCGGAGATCAAAGGATCATCTGGAATGAATTCCTCAACTTCAAAAGTTTTTGACTCCGGTGCTGAGCTGGAACCCTCATCGATTTTGGATTTTCCCTTGAAATCAGATTTCTCTTTCTCCATGGCCTCTCGGATCATACGTCTACATTCTGCCAAAGCTTCAGGCTCCCCACCCTTGAGGAAATTCTTCATAAGTTGGCCTTCGTCGATTTCATCAACCTTTAACCGCTGCTTTTCTCCCTCGACTATCATTTCCCAGACATTAACTAAAGTGGTGGTATAATCCTGGATTCAAGAGATGTCCCCAGTTCGAATAACCTAAGCAAAAAGGTCCACAAGCAGCTCCTCCTTGGCTGCGGCAAGACTAGCAGTGGCAGTAGAGGCCGACTCAAGAGTGGCATTGGCATTACTCTCAGCAAGAGCTGCCCGTTCCTCGACGTGGGCGAGTTTGTCGTTCAAGCTTGTCTTCTCCTTTTCCTACTCATCCTTTTCTGTAGCAAAGAGATCTTGTGCAGCTTTCAGTTCAGCATTAGCGAGTTTAAGATCCTCAATTTCCTTTTTTAAAGCCACACTTTCTTGGCTGTTCGAATCAAGCTCGTGATGAAAGCGATTCTGGGCATTCTCTAACTCAGTCTCAAAATTTTCAGCATCGCGCTGAACCAAAGCAAGAAGAGCCTTTGTATCCTCAAGATACTTTATTGCTTTATTCCTGGCCCTGGTGTCATTATCAATTTTTACTCTAGCCCTAGCCGCTTCCGTCTCTAGAGCACGAATAACATCGGAAAGATTTTTGGCACATTTCTTTATTATCTTATATTGCTTGGCTACATGGGCGATGTGCCCCATAACTTCGACATCCCAGTCCTCAGGAACCGGTTCTAAGTCTAGGACGAAAACCATTCTCTCAAAATAAATCTCAGGAAATTGTTTCCGCAAGTGCTCCAGTTTTGCCTTATTGTCAGGAGCCAAGGCCACCTTTTGTGTAGTAGAGGATTCTAAATATCGCTGACCCAAAGAAACAAGAGCCGTTTTCTCTTGCTCTTTACCTTTGCTTGGTTCCTTCTGTTTGTCCTTAGGTTCGTTATGCTTTTTAGAAGATTTGCTGTAGGGAGGTAAGCCTTTCGGAGGAGTTGGAGCCTTGGGAATCTCTTTACCCCTAGTATGTGGCATTTGGCGACTATGTGATTTCCGGAATCCTTCTTAGAAGGAGAGCGAGAGCGCGGGGAATGAGGTTGATAGGAATCGTGGCATCTTTGACTATCCCTCCCATGACTGTCGCTGTGATCGTGCTCGGACACGAAAGAAAGGCTGGGAGTATTCTTGTGAAGAGCGCGGAAAGAGTAAGAGTACCGATGAGGCATGTTACCTGCAGAAAATAACAAGTGGGAATAAAGATTATGAATATGATCAGTGTATTAGTATCATGACAAGTGGTGCATGTAGTGTATGTGTGCTCGTGTAATCCCCCCTAACAGACCAGGGCCCGAAGCTTGGCTCATCTGCACAGTTTCTTTCTCTTTAGCAGGGGAGGTTTCTCCCTCGGAGGTAGGGAAGAATGGTTCCCCTCCAACCTCAGAGGTATAGAGGTCATCTGGCAAGGGGATCTTTTCTAAACACTCACATATCTGCTCATCTGTTAACGAAGGTTCAACTGGTGGTGGAGTCTTTGCGGGAGACTATCCTTTAGCGGAAGGGATGTCTTCCGGCTCGCTAACTCGAGTTTCGCCTTCTCTATACACATTTAGGTCCTTGTCATCCTGATTGATCATTGGTGAGGGACTTTTAAGAATCTCAACAGCCTTCACGACTTCTGTGTTCCCTTCTCCCCAGGCCGAGGCACGCTACTAGACTCCCTAAGAGCAGGGGACACATATTTGTAAGGCCTGCCACCCGTACCAAGCCCGAATCTTATGTCCAGAGGACAGTATTTGTGTTGATTCTCATCGGTAATACACTTCCTGATTCTTAAGAAATCCGATTTACTTTTGAGGAGGCAGAACAGTCGATCTTCATATATCGAAACTTCTATTTTTACAAAGTTGTGATCTGCACAGAAAAAAGGAACATGTTAGCACTTTGATTATGCAATTAGGACATGCATCGACGGACTTAAATCCTACTTGATTGTAGCCACTTCCTCGCGCATCCAGCTTGATGCTTTATGTAAAACCAATCAGATTTGGCATCCCCTATATTACTATGACCATCCGATAAAACCTTCCTGTTAGCCGCTGATTCAAAGAAAGTGAAGTTTGGAGTCCCTATGGAACGGTGTTTGAAATGGTAATAGAATTTCAAGCCCTTGAAAGTAAGCTCAGTCTGAAGAATTTCTGCATACGCAACACATAAAGTGTACAAAGCCGCGTAAGCATTAGGATGGATTTGCATGGGGGCAATGTGCAGTTGTCTTAAGGTATCAACGACGATTTTGGGAAACGGAGGAATAGCGCTTATCCAGCACATGAGCCTACTGATGGTCATGTAACCTTCAGGGAAAAATGAGGCCTATCCCCACTTTCTGGAGTTTTCACATCATCCTAAGAAATCCCGTGTCTTAAGCATATTTTCTAAAGTTTATATCGTCTAATTTGGAAGCTAGAGAATCGGTGAGCTTCTCTTTATCTACTTCCTCAACACCTGGGATCTCGTCAGGAGCTCGGTCATCTTCTTCTTCCTCTTCCTCAAGCGATGTGCTCTCAGAAGAATTCGATTCTGTAACTGTTTCGTACTCGGATCCAGAGTTACTCCAGTCTGCACCTGATGGGAGTACGTCGGGATTGTGATATTTTGAGGACTCTGGATCTGCTCTCATTTCAGATATTCTTAAGCAGCGTCTGTCTAACATGGCTATGTTGGCGAGTAAACATGAAAGATTAGGATGCAGTTGCCAATGGACCCTGTGCATGTGAAAATGTGTGCAAGTGTGCATAATACTAGAAAAATAGAAACACAAAGTAAAGCTAGATAAGTGTAATAATGGTCATTTTACGCTGTTGAGTTACGCTGTTGTTCAGTTCAAAAAGTCCATCTCAAAGGCTCTAACCTAACTGTCCATTGATGTATCAGTGTTGCATCGCATTTTTAGGCCAACATGTGTATCATATCATTAGTTAAACTGGCCAGTTAAAATTTTGGGGTTTGGCTTGTGGTTCAGATGTCAGATCGCAAAACAGAAACCAGCTCGTAAATGATGGATCGTCCACGAGTCATGCCGGTGGTGGAACCTTGGATCGGGGGACAGGTTCGGATCATGGGACAGTTCGATTCGTGACCCATTCTCCTTTACTTGAACGGATCGTGAAAGACTCCCACACGATCCACTTTACTTCTTGGTGCCATGAACCTTTCCCATTCCCACGACCCGATCTGTTGTTTAACTTAACACTCCCTCTCTGTCCCTGTTCTCTCCATCCCCACGACTTATTACTCATTATCGCGACCCGAACCATAGCCCCATCTACGAAGCGACCTGCTTTTCAATACCTTCTTCCTCGTCGTCTCTCTCCTCCATCCATAAATCCATTTAATCAAACTCATCGCGCAACCTCCGCTTTCAGTCCTCAACACCGCGAGACCCACTGCCGTAGTAGTTGACGTTTAGAGGGGGTCTTGAAGGGAAGGGGACCGATGATAAAACCTATACTCCAAAAAAAAAAACTAAGATCTCCAATTATTTACCTAATTAAATTAAGCTGAAGTTTGGGAAGCAAATAAATTTGGAAAGCTAGGGTTTTAGTTATATGGAGCTGGGCGGCGTCAATGAAAAAGAAAAGAGAAAGAGGAGAGTGGAGGAAGGAACCGACTTATATAGGTGTTATGGTGGCCTTTGGGATTTCCTTTTTTGTCTCGTTCAGATCCACGGAGGCCTATGGGCCACGAGCGAAAGCCCACAACGAATTATGGAGCAGCCCGTCTCGCCTATGGTTTGCGATAAGAACCAAAGCCCATCGCAGTTCAAAAAGAAGCTCGCTCGACTGGTGGACCGTGATGAATACCATGCTTACAAATCAAAATATGTTCCATGCCAAAAAAACTTACCTGACAAGTTGATCGCAATATCTTTTGGAATCTAAGAGATGGAAATCAGCCGACAAATGAAGAAATAATTGAAGGTTTAATCTGATATTTATGTCCGTCATAGAATACAACCTTTTTGAAGCAAAGTGACGTTACAGACAAATACGGCTATTGATTTACATCGCTTCACGAAAAGGTATTTCAGCAATTTTGAAGCTTGTTCCATCCCTGATCGAACATACTTCGAAGGGGCAAAATGTTGGCTAGCTTTTGAATCAAGCCACCATGACTCACACATAGACCCAATATGAAGTTTCACCTGTGAAAGCCTTAGAAACACATTCGTGATCACCCAACCATCCTCGGATCGTGAATACCTCATCACGACCCGCTCGTGGCTTGCCCCATCACGACCCGTTCGTGCCATTGTTCCACGATCCGATCTACAGAGCCAAAGAATAAAAGCCATGACCTGGTCTTCCACGATCCGACAGTCCAGGATTTCATGACACCTGTCCATAACCGCCATGTTGACCATTTCATCACCTACTCACGATTCAGTCCAAGATCTTCGGGATTTGTGCCACGTGCGGCCATAAACCGCCTGCATATACTACCTATAAATAGACCTACGCTAGGCATTTTTCAGGATCTTTTGGCAATTCTGAGTGTTGTTATCATCATTGTTGCTTCTCCATTGTTTTCGATTAGTATTATTACGAAATTTCTGAGTGAATTATCATTGTAATTGTGAGATTGAGAGAAATCATTGATTGTACTTGCATTCTACGTATAATCAAAGATATATAAAGTGCACGTAGGCTCGTTAATGCCGAACCACTATAAATCTTATGTGCTCTCTGTGTTTTCTTTCATTTCTATAGTTAATTTGGGTGTTAGAGCCATTTTTGGATATAACACATATGTACTCATACAAATGATCAATGAAGAGAGAATCATCACTTGTGATCAATTCTACAGATTTCCTTATCACTTATGTCACTTATTTTCCTATCACTAACCTATGACAAAGCCTCATACGAAAGCCAAATTACCGAAATACCCTTCCTTAAGCCATTTAGTTTCTTAACTTGGATTGCGCATAGGGAACACTTATCCTAAGATAACTGTTGGTCATCGAGTTTCGTAAGCGTGATACTCACCTCTTGAAGGAAGAGGAACTAATCTTCGGTCTTAAGACTTTGATATCTTGGAAACTGTGACGCTGGATTTTTGACCGTTCAAGTCGACAATGATTAACACATGTCAACCCAAATAGATCGCAAATGCCGGTAGTTATTGGGAAAATAAAAGAAAAGCAAAGAAGAAGAGAAAACAATAACAGAGTCTCATAGCGGAAGTACAACATATAATAAACAATTAACAGTTCAAAAGCAGTTAAAATATATACGTGCAACTATAATATACAATGACGATCAGAGTTATGCATATACAAATATAAACAACAAGGCAGCTGAAACAAAGTGTAGTGGGAAATACATATATATAGTGGATATACCAAATCTTCGTCTTCGTTCTCCGGGGCAAAGTAATCTTCGCTAACTGCAACTCGTATGTGACCCGAGCGTATTGCATAAAAAGAAACACAACAAACACTCAGATCAGTACTAAATCATTCTCATATTAGTCAAATTCAAATACGAAATAACATGAGTGTCATGGGTGCAACAACTTAAGAAGTGTTATGGGAAATTCACCGAACCACGCAGCTAACGCGGAACGGGTTTACTCAATGTGAATTCCCGTTTATTTAAATTCGCAAATGATTTTGGTAAAAATGAAGCTATCATAAGCTCGTCCCACATCACACAATGCAAGCACACACCAAATGGGTAAGTTTTGTCTTATGATAACCAAAAATGCTTTCATACATAAAAATCCACTTGTAATACTATTATTAGTGCATAGTGTTGAAAACCATTTCACAAACAAGTATATTAATCTTAACAAGCATAGTGACTATGCCCACATGCATAGTTTACAAAAATATCGAACGACTTGTACTGGTTAATGGGTTTTCCAACATGATGGTTCCTGGTACAAAAGATTAATGGAGGATACGAAGCTAAGTATTCCCCCGGTTAATATCTAGACACGGACACCGAATACATAGCACGAAGTATAAATCCCGGTTTTCATCTAGACATCGGACACCGTATATACTTTATTTCGTTAGGTTTCGAGGTAGGTCTACTGCCGCAGATTTCAGTATCACTAGAAATTATGTATACAATCTAACTGCCAGTTTACCATCAATCCAGGGTGTGAGGTTCGACGATGTCATGATATACACAAAGCTATGCTTTAATAAGCCAAGCTTTGATCATTACTAGTTCATTTCATAACTCGAGTATGCCACATTGACAATTCACGATGTGTCCCTGATTTCGTTCAATACTTAAACTCTAAGTTCATGTGTCTTAGAGACGAGAATAATTTATTTCCATAAATCCGATATGTATTATCAGAGATCAGTGTTACACAGTCAATTTCAATGTAAGACAAACCATCCATACAAGTCCATTTTGGGTTTAAGTGGAAAAACAATCCAAAAATCTCTAAATATATCCAGATCTAGTGCCACTTATAACCTCGTATCAGGTGATCGACCCAAACGAGACATTAGTAGTCTACCCAAGTAATTCGAAGATTTTCGGTCTTCACTTATCGATTTCCAAGTCATCAATTTTTTTATAACGTCGTATTACTACTTGGAATGGTTTTCGAACAAATATTCGATCTCGGTCTTTCCAAGTAATAAGCGCATTTTCAAAACATTAGTTTTGGATCATTTCGGATTATCCAACTAAATCCCCTTCCAAATTGTTATCGATTCACTTATAATCAAGGTTGGATTTATTTTAGTCTCCATAAACCCCGTTATCGCTTTAACCCCTTTCGTAAAATTTAATATTCAATTTCAAATCTTATATTTCAAAACATGGTCCTTTTATTCGTTGTTAGTATTTCCATAAGTTTCTACAATTTTACCATATCTTAACTTGTTTTCGATTTCATTCCTGATAATTCAAACAATACATATTTCAAAATAGATTGTACTTCTCATATCAAATATCACAATCATTTCAAACCAGTTTATATTCAAAATATATTATGTTTCATATCGCGATATCATAATCATTCAAAATCGAATTTATGTTCAAATTAAAATATAATTTTATTCCAAGAGATCATAATAATTTCAGAATCAATTCATATTTAAAATAGAATGTAATTTCATATCAATATAATGATTATTTCAAAATAGAATATTCTTTCTAATCACAATACTATAGCCCTTTCAAAATCGGTTTATCTTCAAAGGAGAACATATTTTATTTCAAATCTAAATTTGAATCAACGGTTGAAATCCAGAATAATTCCAATTTAGAAAGAAATTATAATATTTAAATAACTTGAAAAATAGATAACTATAAATAAGAACCTTTTTGTGGATATATATATAAATAAATAATTAGAGAATAATAAAATAATTTAAATCACTATATATACACATATATTAAATGCTTTACTGAAATAATCTTTAAATAATAAATAATATAATATAATTTATTTCAAAATCTATAGTATATATATGTAGTTAAATAATTTCAAAACCATAGTTATTTCTTTCTTCCAAATTTCAATAACTTAAAATTCATATTCCCACTTTGATAAAGTTTATTTCATTTCCGTAACTCGATTTCCAACAGCACTCAAACCCAACCTTTCAAATTCAAAGGATTTAAATTCATATTTAATTCAAATCTCGAACAATTCCAAGTATCGTCGAATACTCTTATTTTAAATTAAATTTAAAGAGAATTATTAAATTTAGCTTTAAACAATTAAATTTTAGTAATCAAAATCATATTTAAATCCCATTTCCCAATTCCCAATTTAATTTGGAATATTTCCTTAACAAACTCGATGAACATTCCAGGAATGGATATATATCATTTTAATCCAAATCGGGGTCATAGGTGTCTATCATTTCAACCCGTGTTCTTAATTTATTTTAAATCGATTATTCCCAGGTTGGTTAATGTCCATAACATCTAGGGTGAACAATGGGATTAATCAGTGTAAATAAACAAACATATCATATATTGGATAACAAGAATAGTTTACATTAACGATAACCATTCAGAAATCACTACAAGGCAACCATCACAACCATTTCATCCAACAATCATAAATTATATCATTTCACTAGTTAACAAATGTCGGGGTTTCAAACTAGTAATTTTATTTCAAATAAATAATTTAATGTCGATTCTAAATTAACGTTGAAATTAACTTGTACGTAAATTTAAACAAATCATCACAATCAAACACAACCAGACAACCAAGTTTATTTCATAATTTAATTTAATAAATATGGGAACAATTTGGTTAATTGTGTGCGATAAATTCACTTACCTTTGGGTATTTAGTCAGTCGAACGCCAAACAAAAGCCCAAAAACTTGTAGTCTCTAAACGTAGCCAAATCAGTACCAGATTGTCCGCAATTTTGCCACGATCCCAACACAACAAAACGCATCCAAATGTTCGAGTTTATATGCATAAGTAATAAGCATTAGAATATACAATATATATATATACTATAAATAAGATATTAATATAAAATTATCACGTCAGCTTCTCCCTAAGTTTCCCGCTTCCCCCAAATCGCGTGAACAGTAACATGCGAAAAGAACCCATCGGCCCCCTCCTTTGACCGCCAATTGCCAAGAGCCCCGACCTCCTGGAGATACAAGACCACCATTATTGAGTTCGTCATCTCTGACCGCACCTCCTGGAAGACAAATCCAACACATAAATGCCCAAATCGATCACCATGACGACTTCCAAACCTCTAGAACACCATGGTTTAACTCCAATGATCAATCTCTACAAAACCCATATGCTAATTTCTTCGATCGAAGCCTAAATCAAAAACGCCCAAATCGACGCCTAGGGTTTCGCAATTTCAGATCTTTGACCACAAATTCTGGCAAATTCAGTTATTGCATGTTGAAATATATCATACCAGCAGCGATGTATCATCCAGAGCTTTGAATCGATATATAATTTGCTAGGTTTTGCGGAGATTTGAATTTAAAGTTCGAATTTTTGTATGAACTAGGGTTTGTAATTGAGGTTTTCAATTCTTCCATTAAACAGAGGTGAGAAAGAAATGTACGTATAGAATGAGAATGAGTTACTGGATAAGAATCAAAATTTATTTATATTAAAGTAGCACAATAATGGGATAAACATTAATCAAATTAAATTATATTAATCCTCTTTACGTTTCAAACCCGTACGACCAAATTACAAGACCGATTATAACGAAATTTGAAATTCTACAATAATTCACCATTTCGGATCCGATGAAACTGGTTTTGTTGAATTCTAAGACAACCGTCAAAATAGCTAAATTTCGCAGTTAATTAATTAATAAAATATTCAATTATTCGTTCAACTGCTTTTAATTCAATTAAAATATTTATTAAATTCCATTTTAATCCATTTACAACTTAAATAAATTTTATAAATCGATTTCACAAACTTTAAGTTCCCAAATTTGATTTTCTCGAATTTGAATTTTGAACTGCAATTACAGATAAATGAACTTGATTTATCTTCGATTATTCTAATATTAAACTCAGAATTTCACCGTTTACCAAATTAAATTTGATTCTAAAGTTAACTTAAACAACTCAAATATATTTAAATATTTAAATATTAAATTCCAAATGATAGCATTTCTAAATATTATTCAACTTAAAATCTGTTTATACTCAATTCAAACCATCATCATTATAAAAATCAACAAAATTTGATTTCTAATCAATCTTATTCAATTTATTTATGTTTAAAACTAAATTTATATATACGGAAAATTATGTGGCGTTACAGAAACGATGAACTAACTCAAGCTTGTGGGAACTAAATAACCCCTTAATTTCCCTAGATCCACATCCTTGGCATTAACTCCGGTGTTGACGAAAAATATCATTAACATTTTGGCACTGGAAGGGGGGCTTGAACCTCCAAAACATTAGATAACCTACTACATCCCTAGATGTTCCGTCCCAGATTGGACTAAGCTTTAAAGAAGCAAGATCATGGGTAAAAGGTCTCGAAAAGGATTTTTCGAATCTCAAATGCCTACGTCAGATGTTACTGACCCAACAATGGTGGAAGAGAAAAAAGGTTATGAATGGAAGCTTTACGAATCATAAATAGGAAAAGTAAAGTGGAGCAATACAATCTCGATTATTGGATCATTAACCCTTTCCAAGTAGGCACAATCCTTATCTTTTCTTTAAGTGGTTCTACAACAATGGAATATAACCTGTTCTCCCATCTCTGAGAAGCCATCCATGCACCAGTTGAACTATATCTGAACAAGGAATAATGGAAGATTTCAACTACTTCACCTCCAAATGGAACCAAAGGAATTGCACTTCAATATCAAGTCATCTCGAAAAGAAGGTTCGAAGATACAGATGAAACAACAAAGCTGAGTAACAAAAGGGCTAAGCGCCGATGACAAAAGGAAATGTTTGAGTCAAGACTGCCTAAACATTGCAACCTTACCACATTAATTGAGAATATCTACTTCCTAACCAAACACGAGCTTAACTTTTGGCCATCAGTGAAGAAGAAACCCAAATACGAAGGGGAAATCATGAGATCCTTACTACGACTACCATATGATGAATGGATATGAAACCAATCACTGTAGAGTCCTCAAAGGGATAATTATCAAGTTCTTTAATCAAGGCCCGCTATATAGATATGTAACAAAGACCCAATCAACTACAACAAATGAATTTCTTGAAGAAAGAATGTCTACATGGTTTGGAGTACGAACTCCTTAAATTCTTAGATCCACCTAAAATGGGTGAAGATACCTATGATGGTAAAAACCCCTTGTCACCACCAAGATGGCCAGGGTAGGGCTTCCCTCGAAGGGGAGAGGTGTGTAAGCCTTTATACGCGCCTAAGTCAGAAAGAGCCAGGTTAAAGCATCAAAAATGTAAGCCAACTCCCCCATGATGGAGCAACTAAAACCCTTATTATCGCCTACTATGGCTTGGGTAAGGCACCCCTTGGACGGGGTGAGCGTAAGCCTTCGTTCGCATCCAAATAAAATAGGGCCAGGGTAATGCATCGAAAACCCTTATCTGTGCCTACGATATCCAAGTTAAGGCACCCCTTAGAGGGGGTGTAGTTCAAGCCTATATCACCGCATATATAACTCCCCACACTTTTCTACACCCAAAATTTGACAAAAATCAAAAATTGAATACATCCAAGCATAAAGCGTATATCTGGTACCCACATTAAATGAGCATGAGCATAATCAGAGTACGATAAAATAACTCACAGCGGAAACATGATAGGATAAATTTGTATTAACTCAAGTAACTACCTTTTTCAAAGTAAGTCACTTTGCCGATACTGAGCATGAGAGAGTACGAGAACCGAAAACCAAACTTAATCATCTGTGAGAACCCGACCTTCTCTATGAAACCTGGAGGTTGTAATAAGGAAGGGGTCAGAATAACAAGTTCCGGTGACTAAGAAATGTACAACACAAATATATTCCATTTGGTTCAACCCAAGTTATATGCCTAACCGGGTTAGTGATTCTAGCCCAACCCGGTAAATATTTATGCACGACATTACTATTCAGCCCATAGCAGTATTACCAAATGATATTACTGAGATAGGACATCTACGCTCATTTTTTGTGAAGCTTTTATACCAGAGTTTAACAGGTTAATTATATCGAGATTGGGCCCCTAATTTCGGGGTTTCTATCAATATCCCCATTCTCTATTCTTTAGTATTTAACGCCTCACTATCAATGATAGATAGGGTGGATTCTCCCTAATCACTTATGACCCTAGGCTGACTTATTGATCACTTATTAACCCTTGGTAATATATTAAAAACATAAAACTAGAGGAAACTAGCTATGTGTAACACCCCGTAATTTTAAAGGAAATTATAATGATAAACTAAAGAATACTTAATTTACTTTTGAGAATTAAGTAAAACAGACTATACCATTGCGTTCATCTCAGAATTCTTTTTCAGATAGACTTCGAGTTTGTGTATGAAGAAGATATTAAGGTTTAAAGTTTATAGACATATAAGAGAAATACATATAAACAAATGAATCCAGAAATTCAAAAATATTCAAAAATCAAAGCTGGAAAAGGACGCGGGATTTGGACCCGTTGGGGGTTGATCCACGCCCCAGGGGTGTCGACCCATGGATCGACACACTCAAAGGGGTATCGACCCTAGGGTCGACATCGGGGTCGACCCACCTAGGATCCAGCCAGGTTCATTCCCTGAACCTGGACTTGTCTCTGAACGAGTTTCGTTGGAGAAAGTCTATATGAGGGCTGGTATTTCTATTGTTTTATACACCAAAAACAATGGAGACAACAAGACTGCCCCAACTTTGATTGAATTAGCCTATTTTCTTCAACAACAGCTTATACAAATAAAAGAATTTCTTATACAGCTTCAGCCTAATTATTCTCTATTCTTTATATCTAGTCTCTGCGAGTTCTTGTTATTTTTAGATACAATCATTTAACAAGTAATCCTTCTATGCTTATAAATCTGGATCTAAAACCTATGCCTATTAAGAATCTGATTCGCACCTAATAAATCATGCTATTACATGTACACTTGATATGTTGTTCAGTTCTTATATGCCTATTTTTGCTATCATCTGCCCATATCTGTTATTATAAGCTTATTTTTTTATGCTTATTCTGTTCTTCTTTCTCTTTCCCCTTTTATTTTTATAGCCTAGTCTACATTTGAGCCTAAGCCAATACCACTAAAATATGCATACGAACGAAATTGGGATTAATTGGGAATGATTGGGAATGGTAATTTGGGCGTGTGACCTGAACTAAGAATATGACTAAAATTTGGGGCATAACTTATACTGTGGAAAATAACTGAAATATGGGGTGTATGAACATGTAGGCTTGATTCAAAGATTAGGTGGAACATGGTAATGGAACTGTATGTCACTTATGCAATCTGTTTGATCTGGTGGGGGTATCGTAAACTTGTTAATATGTTGGGTTATAGGGACACTATTAACCCGTGCAAAACTTAACCTGCGGAAATCCTAGTTGTTTGAGGACAAAAGTTTAGGGGTCTGAGTTATGTCATCTGTTGTGTGGGACCCATATTATTCAGTATCCCATTATGGTATTAAAAGGGGACCCCGCACTAGGTAGGGGTCAAGACACTCTTATTGAGCTAATTATAAGCGGTTCATTTAGGATGGCGTGTTCTGATGGTGCATTCCATCAGGGTCATGTGCGTGCATGGGTCCGGTCTATCTGGGAAAATAAGACGCCGTAACACCTATAAATAGGACTGTGTCCTTCTGATGGTTGCCACTTTAGAAAGTAATACACCCTACTGTGGGGCCGACACAGGGTATTTACTTGGTAGGGAGCCGATCGATTAGGGTAGTAATTAGGGTACATCTAATTCTGTTTAAGTACCTGTTATTTCTTTTTGGGGGTAGCACCCGTTATTTTTGTTTTGGGTAAATCTTGTTGCGAGAAGTACGCCTAAGTCTACCATTTTTGTTCTGTTGGGATCATTCTGTTTCTGTTAAGTAACTGGAAAACACTTAATTCAGTATACTAGTATTGGTATAGAGAAAAGTATTTGAGAAGCATAGTCTATTTTGTTTATTCTATTTATCCTATCCATCTTGTTCATAACTATTATATGATACTGTTATCTCTCATCTAGTTTATATGCCTATCACGATACTCTTACTTATTTATATGCTAAAAGTAACTGGACTCGCCAGACTTTATGTCTGACCTGTTTTGTTTCCTTTTCTCTCTCTCTTCCTTCCCCTCCAAGTTCTCAGGATGGCAACACTTAGGCTTTATTAGGATTCTCTGTTCTGTTTCTGCTTATATTTGAATTTGTTTTGATTTACCGCTTTAATTCTTATCCACTTGCTTATGGGTACTTCTGGGGATTGCTTTTTTACTTCTAAACTCTAATGGTTTTTATCGCAAGACAGATGCTTTTATATGATGTACTTTATTCCAGTATTTCAGTTTGATGTTGTAACTGGATTTTGAGACCAGGATGTTTTCTACCAAAAAATAAAGTTTTAAATTTCCGCTGCAATTTTATATATTTGCCTTACAAGATTCTGTTTCTGTTTTCCTACAACGCTTCACTAAACATTGGGTTGTCAAAGGATATTCGAAAAATCCGAAATCCATCTGCATCTGATAAGCGGATAAATATCCGATATCCGGAAAAACGGATGCGGATGCAATATAGCCACATCCGCATCTGAAAATTATCCATTCTCTTTTTTTATGATTAAAGCTTAAATTATGTGTATTTTAACATAATTAATTTTACTAATTTATTATGTCGTAAAGTTGAAAGTCTACTAAATGCATGCTAATTGCTCAAAATTATAAATTATCATCATATTAATTTATTTTTAGCATTTAGTAATCAATTGGGTTGAAAAATAATAATAATATTAAACTAAAAAATTTCATTTATGCTCATTAACTTATCGATCGTTAGCGGAGCGGATAATTATCCATATCCGTCCGTATCCGTGGATGCGGATATCCCATATCCGAAAATAATTTCGGATGCGGATGTAGATATGATACTATCTGCATCCGAAAGTATCTGTTGACAGCCCTAACTGAACATAATGCATTTTGTTAAAGAGTGTCATTAACGGACATGGGGTGTCACATTTGGTATCAGATATGAAGGTAACAGTTTCGGATAAAAGGTTTTGAAAATTGTTTTCAAAAGGTTTCAGAAAGAAAGTATTTTCAAAGGAGAAGTCTATTTTTGAAAAACATATTCCCAAAGCCATACAAAATATCTTTCGATTCTCTGTTTGAATCCTTTTCCTTTTCTTTCAGCATGTCTGGGGAACCGAATGTTCCCGAGGGCATTTAGATACCGGCTTGGTTCCATAGATATCTTGAGGTTACGACGCCTTCTGGAGGCCAAGCAAACGCCCTTCCCCCAGCTACAGCCGTTGTTCCTCCTCCTACGCGAGTGGATGATTTCTCTAAAATATGCAAGGACTTCTGTGCTATGGGGGGGAAACAATTGCATGGAACTAAAAGCTTTGTGGAAGTACGAAATTGGCTTAAAGAGACAGAGGATTTGTTTGGGATTTTCGAGGTTGACGACTGTAGGAAGATTCAGTTGGCTGCATGGAAGTTGAAAGATGAGGCTTCATTCTGGTAGGATGTGACGCAAGCAGGGCATCCAGTGGAAACTTGGGATGACTTTCGGCAGAGATTCAAGATGAAGTTTCAGAGTATGCAGATGGAGAGATTTCTGGCACTCAAGCAAGGAAGCATGACTGGCAAAGAGTATGTCAATAAGTTCAATCAGTTGGCAAGGTTTGGTTTGGAGAAGGTGAATACCCCGCACAAGAAAGCTTTGAGGTTTGTGAGAGGATTAAATCGACCTCTCCATGAGTTGGCAATGCCTCATATTCCGATGCGGGCAACTTTTGAGAAACTCATTGACATGGCATTGATGCACAAAGAGGATAAAGATGGAAAGAAAGAAACAAAGACCAAGGAGATGCAAAATAAGAAAGTGTGGCCCAAGAAAGAACAACAAAAGAAAGACGGAAAGAACGATAAGGCTAAGAAGCAATGTCATGGTTGTGGACGCTTGGGTCATGTGATCAAGGATTGCAGAAAAAGGAAGAATTCTTGTTTCAACTATGGTGAAACTGGACAATATAGTTGGGAATGCCCGAAGAAGAAAGGATAGAGGCAAAGGGCAAGACCTTCTAGAAGGCAGTGCATGCTCTCGAGGCTAGCAGACCGGAAGAGGTAGGAAAGTTTCCAATGAAGGTTTGATTTCTCTTTTCGATCATCTAGTTAGAACCCTTTTTGATTCTGGCGCTTTTCATTCTTTTATATATGATCCTGTGGTTGAGTCTCTCCACCTTAGTACCGGTGTTTCTGATCCCGTTATTGTCTCAAGCCCCATTGGGGGCATGGATCATCTGTCTTTGATTTGTCGAGGTTTGAGGATATCTATGTTTGGCGTCGAGTTTGAGTGCGACGCATATGTGCTTGGTTTCATGGGCTATGGTTTTATTCTAGGAATGGGTTGGATAGCCATGTATGGTTCCATTCTAGACTGTGAGAGGAGGGACGTTAGACTTTTGACTTTCCATGGGAGGACTCTCGAGATTTCCTATGACCTAAGAGGGTCTGTTATGCTTAGATTCATAGAGTCACTTGGTTCTTTAGTCAATGATTTGCGATTGTACCTATAGTCTATGAGTATTTAGATGTTTTTGAGGAGGTTAGGGGATTACCTCCAAGGTGAGAGATCGATTTCCGGATATATTTGGTGGATAATGTAAAGCCAGTCGCATTGCCACGCCACATGGCTCCTAAGGAAAGGAGGATGCTCAACAAGCAAGTAGGGGAGCTACTTGAGAAGGGGTTTATTAGGCGAAGCATATCAGAATGGGGTGCTCTAGTTGTCTTTGCAACTAAGCCAAATGGCTTGTTATGCTTATGTGTGGATTGCCGGGAGTTGAATAAGCTCACTAAGAAGAATAGGCACGCAATTCTGAGGATATGTGATCTATTTGACCATCTTGTTGGCGCATCTGTTTTCTCTCAGTTGGACTTGGCCACGGGATTTCATCAGTTGAGGGTGGACAAAGACATTATAGATAAGACCGCTTTTAGAACTCCAGATGGTCTCTTCAAGTGGTTAGTCATGCCTTTTGGTTTGACGAATGCACCCGCCTATTTTGTGGATCTGATGAGTAGGGTGTTTCAAGAGTTTTTGAATAAATTCGTTCTGGTCTTTATGGAAGAAAAATTGATCTTCTCAAAGAATGAAGAAGAACAAGCCCAACATTTAGGGGAGGTTTTGAGGACTCTCCGAGTGCACCAGCTTAAGGCGAAATTCTCCAAGTGCCACTTTTGGAGAATGGAGGTGAAATTTTTAGGGCATGTGGTCCCCAAGGATGGGATAGCAGTGGATCCCGCAAAAGTAGTTGCAGTTCAAGATTGGGAAGTTCCAAAGAATGCGATGGAGGTGAGAAGTTTTCTTGTTTTAGCGGGTTACTATAGGAAGTTTATTAAGAACTTCGCAAGGATATTAATCCCACTCACCATTCTAAAGAAGAAGAATCTGACCTTTGCTTGGAGTATTGATTGTGAGGATGCTTTTTAGCGAATAAAAAGGGCTCTGACAACAGCCCCAGTTTTGACATTGCCTAATGGGAGCAAAGTGTTCAAAGTGTACACTAACGCATGTGGTACAGGGCTTGGTGTCATTTTGACGCAAGAGGGAAGGGTAGTATTCTATAAAAGTAGATAGTTGATGGTTCATGAGAAGAAATACCCCCACTCACGATTTGAAATTGGATGCTATAGTATTCACACTTAAGTATTGGCGATATTATCTACTTGGAGAGAGGTTCGAGTTATACACGAACCATAAAATTGTCAAATATCTGTTCTTGCAGATGGATCTCAATTTGAGGCAGCAGAGATGGATGTAGTTCCTAACATCCTATGACTTTGAGATTAATTATACCCAGGGCAAGGGTAATATAGTGGCGGACGTGTTGAGTAGGTAGAGGATGACCTTGAGTCATCTACTCATCGAGAAGCGGAGCTTGGAGTATATATTGACCTTTGATTTTAGTCCATTTACGGATCTTATACCTGGTTTGTTGGCACCCTTTAAGGTGCGACCTATTCTTATGGATCAGATAGGATCTTCGCAGCGAGAGGACCCACATATAGCAGGCATTTTGGATAGGCTTGGTAAAGGGGAGA
The DNA here is from genome assembly GCA_030737875.1 of Allium sativum. NCBI lineage: Eukaryota > Viridiplantae > Streptophyta > Magnoliopsida > Asparagales > Amaryllidaceae > Allium > Allium sativum. The sequence goes on along the minus strand of CM060923.1, from coordinate 384,662,735 downwards.
CTTGTAGTCACCTCAGCAGATATGTTGTGGATGGTAGAGGATGGTTACAGGAGGATGGGAGGCTTTGTGTACCCCGAGTTGGATGTTTGTTGAAGACAGTCCTTGAGGAAGCCCATCGTTCTAGAATGACTATCCATTCGGGCGGCGATAAGATGTATAAAGATATGAAGGGCGTTTTCTTTTGGGCAGGATGAAGAAAGATTAGCAAAGTTTTCTCTCGATGTTTAGTTTATCATCAAGTCAAATCCGAACAAAGGAAGCCTAGCAATTTGATTTGTCCTTTGGAGCTCCTACAGGGGAAGTTGGAGAGCGTCTTTGACGACCCTAAACCCCGTACTGACGGTGGCAAGGGTAACCTTTGGAATATAACACATAAACAGATAACAGCAGAACATAATTAATTAAATACACCAGATAATGTACAAATAATACACTGGATAAACATAATCATCAGAGTTACGCAGTATACAGGATCATACTTAGTACAAATACAGTTCAGCTATACATAAATGTCTACAGCGGAAAACAAACATAATATGTACAATAGGAGCTAACAGCATAAAAAGAGATAAATGATAGAATCCATCTTCAGATCCAGCTATCCAGGAAGAGCCTGCTAAAACCTGATCACAAGGCTGCCCATGTAGAAAAAGGGGCACCCGAGTTTGCAAGTGAAACAAACTACGAGTCAATCATGGGACTTGTATGAGAAATCTACTTAACACATTTATAATAAGGCTAATCACAGGACCACGCCACTTTCGCGGAACGGGTTTACTCCATTGGATTGCCAGTGCTTTACAACAAGTAAATCTTTTAAACATCGCAATGCTTTTTATAAAAATGAAGCCATTATAAGACTCAGTTCCCATCACACAATGCAACGCAAACCGGAGGATAGAGTTTTACCTTATAATGACCAAAATATGCTTGATACGAATAAAACAAAAGAATTTGATATTATTACTAGTGTTTATAGGTTTCAAAAACAATTTCAATCATAACAATCAATCATAGATGGCATGGGTACCATATATCATGTCGCCATACATATATATACAATCAAAACCATACGGTGTCGTATTTGGAAATTGGATTTCCGTCATGAACCAAGGAAAAAGATAGTCCTTACCAAATTCGAGACTCTCTAGCCCGAGCCTCAGGAACAGCCGCAACTGCTCCTTGGATCGTCAAGGCCGGTCCACCGATGTGGATTATTATGCCTGAACACTACGTTTCCCCACCCTTTGGGGCGTAAATGAGCCCTATGACTCCATTGGCTTCACATGGTCACCGATACATCCGAGGCGCCTCGCAACAGCAACAACCACACATGTGAAAATAATATAAATGTCAGCCAGTTTAAGCACTGACACCACCTCTAGCTAGAAAGAAACGCATGTTCTCCCTGAGGTCCTCTCTCGTTTCTGGCTCATACTAGGGTGTGAGGCTCGCGAATTCACGTTATACACAAAGCTATGCCACACAGGCCGTGCCTTGATCATCAACCACAAAACTTTGCTTTTCAATAGAAGCCTTGATCATCTGCCACTAAGGCGTGCCACACATGCAATTCATGCTATGCAATTGATTTCTATCGATATATAACCTCTGAGTTCGTACGTCTCAGAGAAGGGAGTTAAGCAAGAGAATAAATTCTCCACCTCCAAACAGATATATATTTAATAGACATCAATCAGCACAGAACAAAATCCAATGTCCAACACACAGTCCATTTGCAAGCTCGTTCTGGGTCTGAACGAAACCGGAGGCACTATATACCTCGCATACCCATTGATCTCCAAGCACGTCCGGACGATCACCACTTATTATCTATATTTCGCGATGCCTCCCAATCAAGACATCAGTTACTATCCAACCGAGGTGAAGATCTCCGGTCTTCAACCACCGTCTTCATCATCGTCTACTTATCGCCGATCAATTATTTGAAATGAGATTTAACTCGGCCTTTTTAAATAATTCACGTATATTTAGAATTTAAATCAATTCATTTCAATGGTTAAATTATTCGAAAACAATTCACGCCAAACACATTCAACCATCAAATATCCACTAAACCAGGTAAATTCGGTTTATTTCCATTCCATATCGTTTATAATATTTATAAAGATTTATCGCTATTTTTATTTATTTAGAAATAGCCATTTCACTCAAACGACGCTTCGAGCCATAATGCGGCCGTGGCGCTGTTTTTCTTCAGTTTTGATTCACACATATCTGAAAATTTAACCATTGGATCTTCACAAATTTTATATCACTAGAAAGATCTTTTCGAAACGAATCCAATGGTTTCAATTTTGGGAAAATCCGACGGTCGGATCTCCCGGTACACTCGTTTGAAGTTCCGATTTCAAAATACAAACTGAAGCGTCGTTATTCGATTTATTTTAATTATATTTATATATATATAAATATAATCGATTCTAGCGCTGTTTTTCTTCAGGTTTGAATTAAACATTCCAGAGATTCCAACCGTTGGATTTTCACAAAGTGGGTATCGTTGGAAAGATATTTCCAAAGCGAACCCAACGGTTTCGGTTTCGGGAAAATCCAACGGTCGGATCTCCCGCACTAATCGTTTGAAATCACGGTTTCAAAACACGAACTGCAGCTTCGTTATTCAATATATTTTAATTATATATATATATATATAAATATAATCGATTCTTCGATTTCAAAACCATTTTTCACTTCACATATTTGATAAAAATGATATTTTTATCCAACATATATTTATTTCAGCACATGAATTTTTCTTATTTTATTTCCGCACAGGAATTTCTATCCAACACATGAATTTCGTTTCCAACATTCAACACATGAATTTTGTTTCAACATTCAACACATGAATATTTTCTATAGTTTTTATATATAGTAAAAATGTGATTTTTATTGCAAAACAATTCGTTTCAAAACACGACTATTTTATATATAAGGTAAAAATGTTATTTTTGCTGTTAAAACAATTTATTTCAAAACACGATTATTTTATATAGTTTATATATAAGGTAAAAATGTTATTTTTATTTTACAAAGAATTTATTCAATACACGAACACCATTCAACACATGAATATATTTCAACATTCAACACATGACTTTAATTCCAACATTCAACACATGAATATAAATCAAACACAGAAATATTTCATAAAATTTCGGCAGCATAACGGTAGGGTAGTTAAAACCGGGGCCGTCCCTAGTACGGCTCCTCGCTGTACCTTAAAGCCTTGCAGCTTTTGACAATGGGGATTTCATGCATCTAGTTCGCACGCAGGCGGCATGTTTATTTTTTTTCTTTTCCACAAACTAATCCTATGTGGTTTCAACCAAATAATTCTCAACCACAAACGGGTATTTTTCAACCACAATCAATCAATTTCAACCACAAACAATTCTAGTCAACTATTCACTATCAACCAATTTTTACACCAATCACAACCAATAAATATCGTTCATTGTTTGCGGACGAGGGGCGTGTATATATATTTATTTATATAAGTATATTTCACTTCTATTTCAACACATATATAATTTTTGCAACGCATATATAACTTATACATCGAACATACAACTTATACAACGCTTATACATGAGGTGTACAACGCTTATATAACTCATACTTCGAATATATAATTTATACATCGTCATTTCCATATCGTTTATAATTTAGAAATCTCACATTGGGTTCCACTCCACCAAAAATAGCAGAAGGCTCAAGAAAATATGCGGTCTCTTCTAGAATGTAGAAGACATCCACACGAGTCCACTGTCTCTTGTTTCACTGAATTTCGTCAAGAAATGAAAAAGATATGATTTTTATAGTGAAATCATAAACCGTAGCGCTTTAAAGTGCTATCAAATAGTTTAATATAAAATAGGCCGTTACCTCCACGATATCTTCAAAACTAGGTTTCGAAATTACTTCTGATCTGTAGCACGTGAGGCCGATCAGGTTGCACCACGTTCCCCAGCTCCGAGAGGCGCTCCGACGGGTACCCACCTGGCCGAAATCGCACGCAGATCGAAGGCGCGGCGATGCTTAGAAGGGCGCGACTTTCGAGGTGTTGATCTCGAGATTCTCGCCATGGGGGAGGGTAAATCGGGTATGGATTGGAAGGCCTTGAGGAGCTCTTCAAAATCGTCAACTACAGCTTTCGATATTGGTGAGTGGATTGGCCACAAATTATGAGAGATGGTTTAAACCCCTTTCCGTCGTCGGTTTCAGAGGGGGTCGGGGAGTGAGAAGGAATGAACGGGCCAATAGAATTTTATTTATTTATTTATATATTTTAAAATTTCTAAAATACCCCTTATCTCCCACGACCTCCAATCCAAACCCAACGATTATTGTCCCTAGCTAAATACCCTCATTCTGAACACAATGGGATATGTTTCTTAGGCCCATTCGTCTGTTTGAGTCAGTTTTTCTTCAAATTAAAATTTAAAACATTCTATATTTGATTTGAATGTACATTTCAATTTGTCGGGGCCACATACCGATCCCAAAAAAATCCCCGAAAAATAAATCTAGCTACGTTTTGACGATACGGTCCCAAAAAAACTAGTTTCGTCGAATTCTGAGACCGTTCGAAAAATGACCCTTTTCTGGTCGATCCATTTTAATAGAAATCGACCAAACACATTTTCCGTTGCCACACCCACATACTAGCTTCAAAAATTATGAAATTTGAAACCTAGCAATAATTTGACATCCCGGATCCAAAAAAAGTGGTTTCATCGAATTCTGAGGTCGTTTGCAAAATGGCTATTTTCACGGGCTATATAAACTCTATAGCGACCTTTCTAAAAATTCATTTAGCCATAACTTTTGCTTTCCGCTATGAAACTTCGATTTTTCAGATTCGTTAGTAAGATATTCACTAACAGGTTTAAATATTTTTGGTTTCACTAAAATCTGATTTATTTTGCACCCGGTACAGTCAGTCAAAGTTTGATTGAAAATTTTGAAACTACTGCGCCATCTCAGGCCTTGTTTATAATTTAAAATAATTATATTTATTTTTAACCGTTGATTCAAACTCACTTTTCGTCGTTATTATTTAAAATGTTTATTTTAAATATTTAAAATCCACTAAAATAGCCAATTTATAAATTTTAAATTGGTTCAGATTTTCCGGGTTGTTACAGCGTCTCTATGGATTTCATTGATGGTTTGCCTAGTTGTAGGAAAGAAAACACCAGTACTTAGGCTATAGTAGACCAGCTTACTAACAACGCTCATTTCATTCCTGCTAAGAGTAAGAGAACGACAACTTGGTTAGCATCAATTTATCTTCGTGAGATAGTCTATCTACATGGAGTACCTTCTAGCATTGTGAGTGATCGTGCCCCTATCTTCACCAGTGTGTCCTAGAAGAACCTGTAAGAGGTATTAGGTACACAGCTGTGTTTGAGAACCGCATATCACCCTCAGACCGATGGACAAACAGAGAGAGTGAATAGAGTTCATGAGGATCTTTTGAGGTCGAGTATCCTAGACTTCGGAGGGACTTGGAAGGAGCATCTTTTGTTGGTTGAGTTCTGCTACAACAATGGTTATTAGGTTAGTATAGGCATGGCACCATTTGAGGTATTGTAGGAACGACTTTGTAGATCACCGACTTGTTGTGGGAGTCCACAGATAAGCTTATACTTGGACCCGAGATAATTAGAGAAACTTCATAGAATATTGATCTTATCCACTGACGGATGAAGACAGCTAAGGACAGGAAGAAGTCCTATGCAGATTAGAGAAGGACTGATATTTAGTTTGAGGTGGGAGACATAGTTTTCATCAAAGTATCAACTTTAAGGAATGTGGTTCGCTTTGGATCTGTAGGGAAGTTAACGGCAAGGTTTGTACGGCCATTTCCCATAGTGGAAAAGATAGGCCAAATGGCCTATAGAGTAAAGCTACCAGAGATATTGGCTGGTGTTCATAATGTTTTCCGCGTTTCTCATTTGTGAAAGTGCCCGCACGATACAACAGAGGTAGTTGAGCCGAGCACGCTTGAGGTAGTAGAGGTAGAGCGAGAGACGATAGTTAGATGAGTTCCTACTCGTATACTTGGATCAGGGGTTAAGAAACTATGTAATTGAGAAGTCAAGTTGATGAAAGTACAATGGGGAGATGACCACGAAGATGCAACTTGGGAGACTGAGAAAAAGATTCGTGCTTCATGCCCTTTTCTTTTCAAGGGTATGTTCTTATCTACTTTTTCCAAGCTTTTATCAGTACTTGTTTCTATCATTCGTATGTATCCTATCGATCAAATCTTTGATCTTTAGGTAGAAGACCAATAGGTGTAAACATGTGTTTGAGACATGTTTTGTTTGATAGATGCAAGTGGATGCAAGTGTTTTCTAGTGGTTGCTCATGGATGCATATACATGCACTAGGCACTAGATTGGCTCAATCACTTACATATTGCATATGGATGTGTGTGCATTAAGATTTTATATGGATGAAAATGGATGTATCATCATATGGATGTTGCATTTGGATGATTGATTGTGCACACATATAGAACTTACATGTTGTACTATGATTATTTGCATACATTTTGGTTACATGGCACGAACATAAATTGTATTAAGGAGGTCAACTGAATCAGTCAACCGCCTGATTTTTCGCGTTAGTATGAGGACATAAACACACACCTTTGCATATGTTCATACAAGCTTTAGAATTATTTTAAGGACAATGGATGCCTGTGATTGATGGATGAGTAGATGGTTGATGGATGTTAGGATAAACATTCTTCTTAAATTAGAGATATTCGAGGACGAAATCATTTAAATAGGGGATAATGTAATACCTCGTAATTTTAAAGGACATTATAATGGTAAAATACTTTATTTAATTCTGGGAATTATGTAAAACGAACTATACCATTGCGTTCTTCTCGGAATTCTGGTTTAGATAGACTCTGTGTTTACATAAAACGGACATCGTATGAAGAAAATATTAAGGTTTAAAATTTGTATACATATAAGAGAAATATATAAAAAAAATCAGTCAAGAAATTCAAAAATATTCAAAAATAAAGCGGGAAAAGGACACGGGATTTGGACCCGCTGGGGGTCGACCTACGCCCCAAGGTGTTGAACCATGGGTTGGCACATTCAAGGGGGTATCGACCCACCCCGATCCAATGAGGTTCATTCCCTGAACCTAGACTTGTCTATAAATGAGGTTCGTTGGAGAAAATCTATATGAGGGCTGAAATTTCTATTGTTTTATTCACCTAAAACAAATGCTGCCCTAGCTTGGATTGAATTAGCTTATTTTCTTCAATAACATCTTAAACACATACAAGAGTTTCTTCTACAGCTTCAGCCTAATTATTCTCTGTTCTTTAGATCCAGTGTCAGTGAGTTCATGTTATTTTTAGATATAAACATTTAACAAGTAATCCTGAAATTTTTTTAAATCTGAATCTAAAACCTATGCCTATTAAGAATCTGATTCGTACCAAATCAATCCTGCTATTACATGTACACATGATCTGCTATCCACTTCTTATTAGCCTATTTCCGCTATCATATGTCCATCTCTGTTATTATATGCTAATTTTGTTTTATGCCTACATTATTCTCCTTCATTTTCCCTTTTTACTTTTATAGCCTAGGATACCTTCGAGTCTAGTTCAGTAACGCTGAAATATGCATACGACGAAATTGGGAATAATTGGGATTGATTCGGAATGGTAATTTGGGGGCATAACCTGTACTATGAATATGACTAAGATTTAAGGAATTACTTACACTATGGAAAATAAATGAAATATCGGGTGTATGAACACGTAAACATGTAGGATTAATTCAAAGATTAGGTCGAACATGTTAATGGAACTGTATGTTACTTATGTAATCTATTTGATCTTTTGGGGGTTAAGTAAACTTGTTAATCTTTTGGGGGTTATAGGGACACTATTAACCCGTGTAAAACTTAACCTGTGGAAATACTAGTTAATTGGGGACACAAGTTTTGGGGTTTGACATGTGTCATCTGTTGTGTGGGACCCATATTAGTCAGTAAACCATTCTTTTATTGAAAGGGGAACCCACACTAGGTAGGTGTCAGGGCACGCTTACTGAGCTAATTATAAGTGGTCCATTTGGGATGGGGTGTTCTGATGGCGCATTCCAACGAGGTCATGTGCATGCATGGGTCTGGTCTGTCTGAAAAATAAGGCACCATTACACCTGTAAATAGGTATGTGTCCTTCAGGTGGTTGCCACTTTAGGAAGTAATACACCCTACTACGGGGCCGACACAGGGTATGTACGTGGTAGAGAGCCGATCGTTGGGGGTAGTAATTAGGGTACATCTAGTTCTGTTTAGGTACCCATTATTTCTGTTTCGGGTAACACCCGTTATTTCTGTTTAAGGTAAAACCCATTGCTAGAAGTACATCTTAGTCTACCATTTATGTTATGTTGGGATCATTCTGTTTCTGTTAAGTAATTGGAAAATACTTAATTCAGTATACTAGTGCAGAGAAAAGTATTTGATAAGCATAGTCTATTCTGTCTATTCTATTTATCCTATCCATCATGTTCATACCTGTTATATGATACTGTTATCTCTTATCTGGTTTATTTGTCTGTCATGATACTTTTACTTATTTATATGCTAAAAGTAACTGGACTTGCCAGACTTTTTGTCTGACCCGTTTTGTTTTCTTTTCTCTCTCTTCCTTTCCCCCCAGGTTCTCAAGGTTGGAACGCTCAGGCTTGATTAGGATTCTCTCTTCTATATCTGCTTTTTTTGGATTTGCTTCAATGTACCGCTTTGACTTCTTGTCTACGGCTACTTGTGGGGACTATGTTTTTTTTACTTTTGTACTCTGATGGTTTTTAGCGCAAGACATATGCTTTTATTTGATGTATTTTATTCCAGTATTTTTGTAACTAGTTTTTGAGATCACGATGTTTTCTACTGAAAAATAAAGTTTTAAATTTCCGCTACTATTTATATATCTGTCTTGTGAGATTCTGTTTCTGTTCACCTATAACGCTTCACTGAACTTAGTGCATTCTGTTAAAGAGTGACATTAACTGACATGCGGTGTCACACTGCGGGCCCTGCTAGTTAAGGCTTCTTTCATTCGTGCATAAACCCTTACCCTGCATAAGGTGAGAGTAGGTATTTTATTGTTTGTTATACCTTTTAGCTGACCTCATTCGATAACCTTCTTAGTCATTTACTGCATCCCGTAGGATAAACAGCCATATCTGACCCTTTTAGTTTTCAGGTTTGGGTAGGCCCACACACACTTCCATTTAAGACCCATATACTGAAAAGCCTATTCCCCAGTGGATTCTTCAACCCAAGCCACTTAAGACCCAAGGAAGCGGACTATACGCGGAGGTTATTAGCTCGTCCTCCATTTGCCTTTAAAACCTTTCCCTTTTTGGGATAAAGTAGGTTACGTTATTACGTCATTCCTGTCTAATTTCCTTACATGGAAATACTATACGTACACCATTTATCTGTATCACGGGTTTATATGGTTAATAACGTTTTTTATTATTAACCTATTGAGCCCAACTATATTTTAATTATAAGTTTTAATGACATAAATAAGGAAGATTATGTTCTCTTTTCTCTAGGATATTTATTTAACTTCTTTCCTAATTTGGAATCAGTATTTAAACAACAATCAACACCCATTAATCCCCTTTTTGACACCCATTTCTATTTATTTCCTTTTTATTGCCCTTTATGACTCTAACAATCATATTTTCCTAAGGCAACTATTTATCAGTTCCAAGTTAGCTTGTTGTACCCCAACGGACAATTCCTATTATTATTTATTTATTTACTTATTGACCGTTATATATATATATATATATATATATATTTTTCTTTTTTTACATACCAGGCCTCTCACATTAAGTTGTCTAGCTGTGGATGCTGGATATGCAAGTTGGTTACAAGAAGACTTCTTCCACAAGTGAACTTAACCTCGTGGCTTAGTACGATTATATTTGTGCATTAGACCTCTCACATTAAACTGACTACTTGTGGCCGTTGGATTTGCTGGTCGGTTCCGTGCAGGCTTACACCACAAGTTGAGTTTAACCTCGTGTTTAAATGCGGTTATAATTTAAATTTCCTAATTGCGGTTGACAACAATTATCCTAATTGATTTTAGGAATTGTAACCAATTTCCTATTCACATTTATTTTCCCCAGTCAATATTGATTACGATGGTTATTTCTTTATTTACGATCTCATTTATAGCAGTTAATTACATTGATCGCTACCAACAGTGACCACAAATATATTAATTCAATATGCATTATATTTACATATAATTCCACCATTGAACCTTATCCAAACATTCAACATTTGTCGCAATTGTTAATTATATATTTATCGCCTCATTTATAACAATCAATTACACTAATTTCTACAATGGTCACCATAAATATATTCATTAAGTATGGAATACAAATTTACATGTAAGATTCCAAAAATGAATACCATTCAACATTTAATACAATGCATATTTTTACCGTTTTACGCTGATTTGGACGGATAATATGTTTATATTTATTTTTATGTTTGCTCGCGGTCAACATAGATATTATCATTATTATTTTTATTCTTAAACTTAAATTAATAATTTGGTCTAATCAATTAACCAATCATTCCTTTTTTAAATTCAGTCTCGCCAAAATGGTTTCAAGCCTCACAAGGACTGTTAGTCAAAAGTCATTGTAAATCATGCCTCTTTTGTAGAATTGACATGTTTCCAAATCACAAGAAATATATGTAATGTATTTTTATTTTGGAATAGTCGATGCAAATTACATACAAAAGCATGTATTTATTTCTATATGTACATTTGCACCACTTTTCCCTTTTTAATTCTTTTTGTCATACTCCTTGTGCTTCTAAAATAATGCCTCTTTATTTAAAAATGAGTAAAACGACATAATTTACAATGCTTAAGCCGAAAACCCAACAATATTGAATGTAAACAAGGAATATTTCTTCTATTCTTTAAATCAAAAAATACACAAATTCATCTTTTTACCTAAATTTATACATTTCATATTTCAGCACTGATCTAAAGATCTGGAACATAACTACAACATATTTATGTTTAATGGGACTGATTTCCAGATACACGGTGCTATGTGACATATACAACATATTTCATAATTCATGACATAACTTGTAGGAATATGTGAGAATTTATATAAAAATCCTCCAAATCATGTTTATACATAATCACAACTTTATCATTTACCAATTTCAAACATATTCATAATCAGATCTAATGGTTAACACAATCTACAATTATTTAAATAATATATCTAGTAGGCATAAAACATAGATTGGATTCAAATGAAATAGATAAATCATTATATCTATATTAGTAAATTTTCCACTCACCTTATAGCTTCCAATTTTTGAATTATGAACTATTTTAGGCTTACAATCCCCAAATTCTTACAAATCTATAGCTTATCTAAAAAGGGAAAAATTCTAGATCTGTAGAAATGTAAGGAAAAGGGAAAAGAGCGTAGAAATATATCATTGAGCACTTTCTTCCATTAAATATATTTCTCTTTCCAATTCCATATGAATTTGATTTGGTCTTGTATATGTATGAATATATTTTATTTAGAATTTAGGTTAGAAGAGGAAGAAAAATGGCAAGAGCTCCGCTGCCTTCATAGATTGGAATGGAAAAAGATTGAGGCTCTACCCCTTTATCTGTAGGGGTGGAATTGGCCTTGCACCATCAGATTCATTTTAAATAATGTCTGTCCATTCAAAGGTATTACAAGAATACCCCTCAAAACCTAGCCGTCGCTGGGATGTACTATCGCAAAGCGGTCGACCGCTCTATACAAGGGTATCGACCGCCCTTATGCAGTTTTCCCTATGAGGGCTGGTTTAAAGAGGGAGACATACATACATATATACACACACATATATATATACTAACTATTCTGTTTGTGTTAGCTGAACAGTAAACTCAAGTTAACTTCGAAGTCGAGAATAATATTGGTGTTAATATTGAGAGGGAGGATGTAGCTTTAGGTCGGGATAATTTATTTGATAATGATTCTATTCATGTAAAGGAGGTTGAAACTAGAGATCATAAGTGCTTGAAAACCTCTACTACTGATGCATGTGACGATTCTATGCTGGGAAATTTATTTAGTGATACTAAAGAAATAATTAACACTCAAAATGATTCTGCACATGTTGAATTGGGTTCTACCTCATCAATGCCATCAACTTCATCTATTCTAATGGTTTCTACCTTCAGTCAATCTTTCTCCTCAGTCCTTACCTCTCATAATACATTGTCGGCCCCTTCATCTGCCAGTACTGCTGCAATCTCACCCTATGCTCATCTAGCCCCTCCTAGTCATTTAATTATACCTCCACCATCCAATGCAAGATTTGCTTCACCACTTATGTCCATGAGTGGTAAACAGAAAGGTAAAAAGGAAAAGAAACATTTTGATGATGATTTGAATGATGGGTTGGACTTTAACCCTGAGGATGTTATGCCATTAACCAATTCCAGGAAATTTGGAAGACACACGAGAAGCAATCCCATTTCCATGTTTGGACCTCTGTAATTCAAATGATTTTGTTTACTTTGAGGTTTTATGAATTTTTTTGGCAACACATTGGTTTATATGATGACTGCAGTGGAGTTTGGTTCTTTCCTGCTGCAGTCTTAGTTACATGAGGTACAAGCTTTGTGTTGTTGTTAATGTATACATGTCAATGGCTTTTGCAGGATGGTGATATCTGAACGCTACTGTTTTTCTTGTTTCTAAGGATTGATTTTTGGAATTCTTAGGCTAGAAATTTTCAAGAGCATGTATTGTTTTGTTGCATTTTTGGTTGTAACTCTTGAAGTGGTGAACAAAAATTTTCACTGGCCTTTCAAAAAATATATATTCTGTTTGTTTATTTCCGTCCTTTTTTCACATTTCTTCCGTAACTTTTTTCATAATCAGATTTGATGGTTGTCACAATTTACAATTATTTAAATAACAGATCTGATTGGCATAAAACATAGAGTAGATTCAAACGAAATAGATAAATTATTATATATGTAGTAGTAAATTTTCCACTCACCTCATAACTTCCCGTTTTTGAATTAACCTTTTTAGGCTTACAGTCCCCAAATTCATACAAATCTACAATTTATCTAGAAAGGGGAAAATTTTAGATCTGTAGAAATGTAAGAAAAAGGGAAAATAGCAAAGAAACCTATCGTTGAGCACCCTCTTCCATTGAATCTATTTCTCTTCCCAATTCCATATGAATTTGATTTGATCTGGTATATGTATGAGTATATTTTGTTTTGAATTTAGGTTAGAAAAGGAAGAAAAATGGCAGAGCACCGCTGCCTTCATAGATTGGAATGGAGAAAGAGTGAGGCTTTACCCCTTTATTTATAGGGGTGGAAATGGCCTTGCACCATCGGATTCATTTTAAATAACGTCCGTCCATTCATTTTATAAAATATTATAAGAATACCCCTCGAAACCTAGCCGTTATTGGGCTGTACTATCGCAGAGCGTTCGACCTCTTTATATAGGGGTGTTGACTGCCCTTGTGCAGTTTAGCCCAGTGAGGGACGGTTTAAGGCGGAAACATGTATATATATATATATATATTAATCATTCTGTTTATTTATTTCCGTCCATTTTTCATATTTCATTCGTAATTTTTTCATACAGAATCCGTTCGCGAAACCCGAAACATGAAAGTTGACAAGAATTCCGAGACGAACACAATAGTTAATGTTTTGTGGTCAAATTACATTGTTTGCAGAAATTCCTATTTTTGAGGTTCTAATTAAATAACTATTTACTGTAAAAATTTCAAGCTGTTACATTTTCCCCCCCTTAAAAGGAATTTCGTCCCGAAATTCTAACAACTAGTTATCTTTTCCTACACAACCAATCTATGTACATCCACTTTTACAACCGTGTGTATATGTGCATGGTGTACTTAGTGCATTTCCACCATAAAACATGCATGCAAGATGATTCTAAATCGGGCCCTCTATATGTATACATTGATATTTTCAAAACATTTTGATAAAAATGATGCAAAACATCCTAAATATACCGGCAGTTCTATATTAATGCAAATTTTGAAAATTGTTTTTCACTCATAACCTTCACACAATTACGAATAAAAGTGTGAAGCAACCAATTTTGAATCCAAACCCTACCATCCAAAACGTGTGCAATCTAATCGTCTCTTATTTAATCTCTCCTAAACCAAAAAAAGGAAACTGGAGCTAAGATTTTTTTTCATTTTTCCTGCTCACAACTTTTCCATTTCCCTCCTTTTAGAGGAATTTTCACCTCAGCTTACCTAAAATACACATAAAATTTCCAACTGTAGACTGTAAAGGAGGCTTAAAACAAGTTCTAAACGTAAGATGAGTTAATTAATAAATCTGGTGCAATATTGACAAGGTATGGATACAACGTTTCCAAGGATAAAACAACCATTTCCTTGTTCTCTTTAACGTTTTTATCATATTGTCGATCTTATTGCAGCACTAAAATGCGCACACAAAACATCCAAAAATCTTCCTTATGCTGACTAAGAATCAAAAAAAATTCATGAAAATAAATTTCCACTTGAAAACTTTTTATGTTTATTTTGAAAATTCCTTTTCAAAACCGTTTTACTTTCCTATAAAAATAAGAAAATGATAAAAATGTTTTTTTTTCAAACAACATTTTCCCAAAAACTTCAAAAAAATGTATTTTGCGGAAATTTAAACAATTCAAGTCACATGTTGGTGAAAAAGTATGTCAGTTACGCCAAAAATGCGAAAATTGCAATCACACACGAAAAGACCAAAATAAATTTTAACTTTAACAAGGAACAGTAATTTATTTATTTATATATCCGTGACGAAAACAACGCAAAACCGATCCTTTGCTAAAATTTATCCAACACAGAATTCTTTCCAGCCCTAGGACAACTGTTAGTTTGGATATGAAAACGAGATTTCATTCAAACAGGCACGCATGAATGACATAAACATCTCAAAACATAGAAATCTCACTAACCTAAGTTGTGCGATTTAAACAACACTAATAGTCACAAGCACGAATCACCACAAAGCCAAGAACTCGATGCTGGAAAGGGATGATAATAAAACAACACCAAAACTCCCAAAACAACGACTATAAACATCAAGATGTCATGCTCTGCGACTGGAGATCAAACTAATATTTTGATCTTTAATTAACCATATCATGGCAACAAAATGCTTAATCTCGTGTTACAAACATTGTTGGTACCGTTGGAGGTTCCCACATCACCATCTCTTCTAAGAGAGAATTTATAATGAGTAAAGAAACCTACCAAAAAACTGCTTCCCATGGAAAACCACCAGATGTTGCCTAAAGACAAAATGGATAGGTGAAATTACAGAAAATAACTCCTGAGACAACACACAAGAACAACAAGCTGAGTTGAACATGATGCGACTCTAAATGATAGTTACACCACCGATCATGCAAGAGATTGATTAACGCATCATGAGACAAATCTAGTCATAACTTCCCATTTACAGAATGATGTGCTAAATGGGTCACACGTCTACATAGGCAGTTCGAACATAGATTCCCTACACAAAAACAGACACTAAGAAAAAGGGATTTGCTGCAAAATCTCCAAAGCCAGTCAAACAAAAGACCATACAAGTCCATGTAAAAAACGGATGCATCTAAAACACTCATCGAGAATCTCCTCTGAAAGACCATCCAAAGACGGCTTATCTTCATCTCCGAAACGACGATCGCCTTCGAAAGAACCTATTCAAACAAGGTATAGAAAAGGCGGATGCAACACAAACACAAATCCTATTCTAATATCTCGAGCATTGGACCGATGCAAGTCCAACTGCCACGACAAATTTTCTTAGCCCATAAAGTGGTAAGACCTTTTTGCTCATTCCGATCCAACCAAATGATCTCTATCAAAGGATGAGACTTAAATGGTGTGAGTAAGATCGAATAATGCAACTAAGTGTTATAGGCCAAGAAATACTCAGAGAGAAGTAATTAGATCTTAGAGTATTAGCGAGGCAAGATCTAATGCGCAAACAAGCGCGGAAAATGAGGAGGTGGGGTGACAACAAAGAAAGAGAAGAAGGATAGAGATATGGTTTGGCTAGATGAGGAAGGAAGGACGAAAGAGGAAAGTTAAGGGGGTAATTTGGATATAACTTTTACAGTTGAGTCCTAGGTCCAAGTTTTACCAAAACTCATTAACTAATTGACCATCCTAGTATAACACTAAATGATCAACTACCGAATGGGCTATGGACAGAGGATGGATGATATTAGGCTGGATTAAAATATTAATCATTCCACATCATCTTTTAAGATTTAACACGATCGATAAATAATTATCCTCATCACCACGGTATATTGAAGACGTTTGTTAAAGTCCGAACCAACTCAAAAGCTTTATAGTCCCAACTACGATGCCGCGACTATACCACAAGCAAATGAAATCTAGCATAGTTCAGCTAGAAATCTACAATATAAATTAAAAAGGATTTTCCCCTTACCTAGCAGACAACAAATAGACGATTCACGAAATCAAATACCCCAAAATCCGGACGAAGGATTTTCCTTAGCCTTTTCAAAGAAAAATTTAAAACTTGTCCAAAAACAGAATTTTATTTATAAACTAATAGTTTCGTATTTATAAATCCATTTTTTATTTTTTTTCAAATAGTTTTAAATACAAAATTTCCTCGAATATAAAGCTAAGAACTCAATTGAATATTCCAATACAGGTAGACTCAGAGTGTTAACGAAGTAACAAATGGATAAACCTCGTATTTATAATTTCGAAACAGATACGACATATTAGCGTTGGCTATTTCCCCCTTTTTGGATCAAGTAATGGTCTTAACTGGAACTACTAAGGAAACCATACCAGGAATTTATGACTATCTCGGTTGTAGCTAGCTTTTGTATACTAATATATATTATTCCAGTTCCCAAATCTCGAACCAACAGAATCCACCATATATCATGCTCTTCACGACAAGTTCGTCAACGTACTATGGGGTAAGAGAGAATTGGATAGAAACTAGAACTCAACATATTTCAACTCTTATTCGATTAAAGCCCATTTGAAATACTTAGGCCCACGACTAATTCTTTGTCGAAAAAAATTAAAGTCGAGTAACAAAAACGAAGAAAAATAGAAAAGAAAATCGAATTACGTTCTCTTATGAGTCCTAATTTATTTATTCCTTTATTCATTTAACCTAAGCTCTGATACGAATGTAACACCCCATACTTTTCTGCACCTAAATTTTGACAAAAATCAAAACTTGAATACATCCAAGCATAGAGCGTATATCTGGTACCTGCAGTAAATGTGTATGAGCATAATCAGAGTACCATAAAATAACTCACACCGGAAACAAGATAGGATAAATTTGTATTAACTCAAGTAACTACCGTTTTCAGAGTAAGTCACTTTGCCAATACCGAGAATGAGGGAGAACGAGAACCGAAAGCCAAACTTAATCATCTTCGAGAACCCGACCTTCTCTATGAAACCTGGAGGTTGTAATGAGGAGGGGGTTCAAAACAACAAGTTCTGGTGACTAAGAAATGTACAACACAGACTATAACATAGATATATTCCGTTTGGTTCAACCCAAGTTGTTTGCCTAACCGAGTTAGTGATTCTAGCCCAACCTAGTAAATATTTACGCACGACTTTACTATTCATCCTGAAGTAGTATTCCGAAATTATATTACCGAGATATGACATTTACACTCACTTTTTGTGAAGCCTTTATACCAGAGTTTAACTGGTTAATTATATCGAGAGTGGGCCCCAAATTTTAGGGTTTCTATCTATATCCTCATTCTCAATTCTTTATTGTTTAACGCTTCACTATCGATGACAGATAGGGTGGATTCTCCCTAATCACTTAAGACCCTAGGCGGACCTATTGGTCACTTATTAACCTTGATAGCATATTAAATGTTAACATAAAACTAAAAGGCACTAGCTACGGGCCCTACTAGTTAAGGCTTCTGTCATTCACACATAAACCCTTACCCCGCATAAGGTGAGAGTAGGTATTTAATCATTCATTATACCTTCTAGTTGACCTCATTCGATAACCTCCTTAGTCACTTACTACTTCTTGTAAGATAGACGACCATATATGACCCTTCTAGTTTCTAGGTTTGGGTAGGCCTACACACACCTGCCATTTAAGACCCCGATACTGATAAGCCTATTCCTAAATAGACTCTTCAACCCAAGCCACTTAAGACCCAAGGAAGTGGACTATACGCGAAGGTTATTAGTTCATCCCCCATTTGTCTCTAAAACCTTTCCCTTTTTGGGATAAAGTAGGCTACGTTATTAAGTCATTCCCATCTAATTTCCTTATACGAAAATACTATACGTACACCATTTATTTATATCACGGGTTTAAATGGTTAATAACGTCTTATATTATTAACCTATTAAGTCCAACTGTATTTTTAATTATAAGTTTTATTGACATAAATAAGGAAGATTATATTCTCTTTTCTCTAGGATATTTATTTAATTTCTTCCCTAATTTGGACTTAGTATTTGAACGACAATCATTACCCATTAATCCCCTTTTTTATTTCCATTTCTTTTTATTTCCCTTTTTTTCCCTTTATGAATCTTTTGGTCATATTTTTCTAAGGCAACTATTTATCAGTCCCATGTTATCTATTTGTTATACCCCAACGGACAATTTCTATTCTTATTTATTTATTGACCGTTATATAAATGTGTGTGTGTGTGTATATATATATATTTACATACTAGGCCTTTCACATTAAGTTGTCACCTGTGGATGCTAGATATGTCGGTCGGTTCTGGGAAGGCTTCTACCACAAGTGAACTTAACCTCGTGCCTTAGTACGATTATATTTATGCATTAGACCCCTCACATTAAATTGACTACCTGTGGTTGCTGGATTTGCTGGTCGATTCCGGGTAGGCTTACACCACAAGTTGAGTCTAACCTTGTGTCCAAATACGGTTATAATTTAAATTTCCTAATTAGGGTCCACAACAATTATTCTAATTGATTTTAGGAATTGTAACCATTTTACTATTCACGTTTATTTACCCTAATTAATATTGGTTACAATGGCTATTTCTTTATTGGCGGTCTCATTTATAGCAGTTAATTACATAGATTGCTACATATTATCACCACAAATATATTAATTCAATATGCATTATATTTACATATTGTTGGATAGCTTTTTGACCAAGCCACCAGGATTCATATCCAAGTCCAGAGATGAGTGCACCATGACTCGAGAAGCCCAGGACCCTGCTCGTGATTATCCTTCTCACCCCGCTCGTGACCAACTTCCTTCTCCCACTCACGATATGCTTCCATGACCGTTCATGCCAATGCTTCACGACTCCCTCGTGCTAACGCTCCATGATCCATTCACACCAGCTCGCTCCGATCCAATCCGTTCATACCAGCTCGATCCGATCTGATCCGTCCATGCCAGTTCGATCCGGTCCCTGAAGCTGAGAGATGAGGGCCATGACCAAGTCATTCACGATCCGAGAATATAGGATCTCACGACACCTGTTCGCAATGGCTATATTGACTGTTTCTCCATCAAGCCACGAACCTGTCCGAGATCTTCGGGATTTGCGCCACGTGTGACCACGATCCGTCTGCAAATATCACCTATAAATAGCCCCAGGCTTGGCATTTTTCCGGATCTTTTGGCAATTCTGAGCTATGATTCCACCATTATCATATCTCTATTATTCCTGTTTAGAGTTCTCTTGAATTCACTGAGTGAACCAACATTATAAAAGTAAGGTTGAGAGACAAATCATTGATTGTACTCGAATCTTAAGTATAATCATTGATATAAAGTGGACGTAGGCTTGTTAACGCCGAACCACTATAAATCTCGTGTCTTTCCTGCTTTTCTTGCATTTTTTCTGATATTAATCTTCGTATAATTGAACAATTTGGGTGTTGGAGCCAATGTTGGATCTAACATTTTGGTGCTTTCACTGAGAACAAAGTCTCAGCATATTGGATTGTAGTTATATTATTTGGACAGTCAAGTCCGAAGAAAACAGTCCAAAACTCCACTGTTTCGATTTTTGAAGATTTCAGTAAAGCCCAGATATCATGGCTGGAAATAAGTTTAAGGAAGTACGAGCTTCCCAAGCGGATGAAGCTACGAACGAAGCAATTGAAGAAAGCGTGCACGAACAGGTCGACGAAGAACTTTCGGATCGTGGCAACGTTTGGACGATCTGATCCAGTGATGGAGTAACGAACCAAGCGGCTGAAGGAGTCACTACTCGATCGCAGGACCACGCCGCGATCCCTCCAGCACCCATCATCACGATCCGATCCCAGGGACCACCATTACCTGACGTCAAGGGGGTACCACGACCCACCAGCCTAGGAGGACCACGATCTGAACTGACAATCAGATTACTACTCGACCTAGGAAGGAAATTATGGCTCATTCTGCTCGTGCTGGAACTTCTGCTCAACCCAGTTTAAGTTCCTTGCATATAAGAGAAGATGAAGATGACCAGTTCGACCCTTCTGCCCCAGTTACCGAAGGACATCTGACTCGAATACTTGAAGCATTGGACAGGCAAACTGATGAATTGGCCGCTCAGAGGCAGGATAGCTCGTTGCTGCGTCAGAATATTACTTCCCTAGGCAGACGAATTGATGATATTCAAAGGCATATTTCGCCACCTCCAGCTTACCCTTTATCCCCGGAACATACATCGTCGTCTGAAGAACCCTGAAGGAACCGACGATGGCCCCCGTTAGAAAGGGCTGAGAACATAGAACAGCTTTGATTTGGGTCACTTCCATCTCGAGAAGAGGCACTTAAGCAGGGAACTCATAACCGCAACTTAAATGAGCCCGCTCAACCACCGAGGAACGGCGTTCCTCTCGCCCGTCGCATGATTGACCGTGGCAACATGGGGCAAGGGAGTTCTGCTCAGGGCCCAGACTTTGCAGCAGCACGTCAAAGAAATGCTGGAGGAGGGCGTTGGACAAGAAGTGTTGATCCAGAATCCACCCTGACCCATGCAGAGGTTGAAGCAATGATTAGGAAAGTCATGGTAGATAGCCGTGGACAGAGGAACGAAGATTGGGGCATAGATCGTAGTCATATGCCTTTTACTGACGACATACTGGATGTTACATTCCCGAGGCGCTTCAATATGCCAACCATGAATTGCTATACGGGCAGAACTGACCCAATCCAGCATCTAATGCGATACTCCTGGTCAATGAATGTCGCTGCAGCTACAGATGCGGTAAAATGTAAAGCATTCCCTATATTCCTGGAAGATGTGGCGTTATTGTGGTTTAACCGCTTGCCAGCACGGTCAATATCCAGCTTCAGGGAATTAAGTGAGAAATTCGTGAACCAATTCCGTCTTCATGCCCAGAGGTCTAAGAATGTAATTGAGCTATCCCTTATTAAACAATGACCGGACGAAAGCCTGAGGTCGTATTTGGATCGTTTCAACTTGGCTGTCACAGAAGTCAGAGATCCGCATGAGCAAACTGTGTTGATAGCCCTGATCGATGGCATCGACAAAGATACCGAGTTTGGGAGATATCTGGCCGGCAAGCCACCCCTGACCAGAGAAATATTTTATGAAAAAGCTAATGTTCGCTTGCGTCAGGAGGAGATTTACGCCAACCGAAAGAGGAAAGCAGCTAATAAGGAGGATGTCCCAACTAATGTGGCCATCAAGCAAACGTGAGATAGCTCAGGAACGGTCGAAGTTAATGTTGGGAACAAGAATCAAGGAAACGGTCGTCAATCGGGGAATAATACTAAAAATAATCGGAAGAGAAATCGAGGGAATGATTTTCAGAGAAGATCCCGGCCCAGATCATTTGAGAGCTTCACACCGTTAAATGATACATTGGAGAACATTTTCCTGGATACATATAATGTCCTCCAATACAAAAGGCCTCCTCCGATAGATTCTACAGAAAAGGAGCGTGAAACTGGGAAATTCTGTCTTTTTCACCAGATCCATGGTCATTCCACAAACGAATGTCATCATTTGAGAGACGTGATTGAAAGGCTGCTCCAAGAAGGGAAGCTTGATGAGTATAAGGTGTCTCCCAAGGACAGGGGGCAGGCTGTACAGGCCCCAAATCAGAACCAAAACCAACCTGTTGCCAAACCAACGGCTCAACAGAAAGCAAAGAACCTCGTCATCAACACCATCATAGGAGGGCTCCACCTGACAGGGCATAGCTTCAGAGCTATGGATAAATACGTAAATGCAGCTAAACAACACCTAAGGTAGGAGAATGTAGCAACCACGAGGATAACGCTCCGGTTAAGCAACAAAAGACGATGTCCGATGACGTCATATTTCGCGAGCGAGAGAGTATTGGAGTACACTCCCCAACTGAAGACCCATTGGTGATTACTGTCACCATCGGCCCAGCTATAGCTCATAAAGTCTTGGCAGATAACGGGAGTTCAGTCAACATTCTATTCAAGAAAACATTCGACCAAATGAAACTCGAGCCGAAGGACTTGAAAACATGCGAGGGTTGGATACGTGGATTTAATGGAGCCTCGACCGCTCCAATAGGATATGTGTAACTATCAGTAACCCTTGGAGAAATAGAACGCCAGAGAGTGAGGATCCTCCCCTTCGTGGTCTTGGACATTGAGTCGCCGTATAATGCCTTCTTAGGTCGGTCAGCCCTAGCCAAATTCAGGGCCTGCATTGCACCCTGGTGCCTGTTGTTGAAGTTCCCGGCGGATGCCGGCATAGGCACAATCAGTGGAGATAAAGTTGTTGCACGAGCCTGCTACATTGCAGAGTTAAAGTTGCTCCGCAAAGGGAAAGATGTAGAAGCAAAAGGTGGTTCCTCCCCTCCAAGGGAGGAATCGTCGTAGCAACTAAAGCAAATACCTCCAGGAGGGTCGTCCAGAGAGTTGCCCGAGGACATAGATCCCAGAGAGGATGAAGAGCCTGGGGGCAAAACAACGACTCCCAATGAAGCGACTGTGGATGTACCAATCGATGATAGTGACCCAGAGAAGGTCCTGAAGATTGGTTCCCAGTTGGATCCTGTTCGAGCCAAAGAATTAACAAATTTCCTGAATTCTAACTTGGATGTATTCGCCTGGACCCATGCGGACATGTGTGGGATATCTCCCTCGATTATGAGTCATTGGTTAAGCATTAACCCGAAACATCCCACTGTCAAGCAGAAAAGGCCAATGCTTGGTCCAGAAAGGTCTGCCGCCTTGAAAGAAGAAGTCAAAAAATTGAGAAGTAACGGGTTTATTAAAACCATGACTGGATTTCAAACCCGGTTTTGGTAAAGAAGGACAATGGAAAGTGGCGTATGTGTATCGACTTCTCAGATCTAAACAAGGTCTATCCGAAGGATAGCTTCCCATTGCCTAAAATCGATCAGTTGGTAGATTCAACCACGGGTCATGAACTTCTTTCTTTTATGGATGCATACTCGGGGTACGATCAGATCCCCATGCATGTCCCAGACCAAGAGCATACCGGTTTCATTACAGATTTGGAATTATACTGCTATGTGGTGATGCCTTTCGGTTTGAAAAATGCCAGCGCTACATATCAGCGATTGGTGAATAGGATGTTCTACAACCAAATCGGGAAAACGATGGAGGTATACATCGACGATATGTTGGTAAAATTCAGACAGTCATCCGACCATACTGCAGATTTAGCAGAAATTTTTGAGATTCTCAGGAAATACGGGATGAAGTTAAATCCTTTGAAGTGCTCGTTTGGAGTAGCATCCAGAAAATTCCAAGGGTTCATTGTCAGCTCGCGCAGAACTGAGATCAATCCAGATCAAATTATAGCAATCCGAAATATTCAAGAACCAAAGAAGATTAAAGATGTGCAAAGCCTTGTTGGAAAAGTGGTGTTGCTCAGAAGATTTATCTCAAAAGCTACAGATAAATGCGTCCCGTTTTTCGAGCTGATAAAGCGAGGCAAGCGCTACTTTAAATGGACTCCTGATTGTATAGAAGCACTCCAGAATCTGTTGAATCATCTGGAAAGACCTCCGATACTGTCTAAGCCAGTGGATCACGAGGATTTATTTGTGTACTTGGCAGTGTCATCCCACGCAATTAGTTCGGCTTTGGTAAGAGAGGAGGATAAGGTGCAAAGACCGGTGTACTATGTGAGCAAGAAATTGGCAGAAGCAGAACGGAATTACCCAAAAATAGAAAAGCTTGCGCACAGTTTTCTGATTGCATCTAGGAAGCTTTGTCACTACTTCCAGGCTCACCCCATTAGTGTTTACACTGATCACCCACTTAAGCAAGTCCTACAAAGGCCAGAAGCATCGGGAAGGTTGCTTAAATGGAACATTGATCTAAGTCAATTCGACCTAAACTTCCAACCCCGAAGGTCGATTAGAGGGCAGGCACTTGCAGACTTTATAGCAGAGTTTACCATCGCAGAAGATGATGTGGTAACCAAAGAAAACGATTCGCCAAAGCTACTCCTTGACCCTAATGCCTGGAAACTATATACTGATGGAGCTAAAAATAACAAACGATCTGGTACCGGAGTGGTTCTTGAAACTCCAAAGAAACGACTAATATATTATGCTCTTAGATTAGATTTCCACGCAACTAATAATGATTCCGAGTATGAAGCTCTAATTGCCGGGTTGAAGCTTGCAAAGGAATTAGGGATAACAAAGCTAGACATCTTTTGTGACTCCAATTTAGTTGTGAACCAAGTTAATGAAAAGTTTCAGGCTAAGAGTCCAAGGTTGATATCATATTTGGAAAAAGTGAAGAAGTTGCTGGATGGTTTTGATCACCACAGCATATCTCACATTTCTCGAGCGGAGAATCAAAGAGCAGACAAGTTAGCGAAGATGGCTAGTTCCGATAATCCAGAACATGAGGAGCTAGTCCCGACTGAAGTACTGTAGTTCCCTAGCATGGATCAGATGGAAGTTGATCCGGTACTAGAGATTGAACCTGAAAGGGAGTCATGGATGACCCCCCTAAAGAATATTTTATGAATGGAATGCTCCCAACAAAGAAAAGTGAGAGGCGTGCAGTTATCTGGAAGGCTTCCCGATATGTGTTGCAAGGCGAAGTCCTGTACATACAAGGTTTCTCGATGCCTCTCCTCCGGTGCATCGCCTATGACGACATCAAGCGTGTACTAAAGGAAGTCCACGAAGGTGAGTGCGGCGACCACACTGGAGGGAAAACATTGGCAAAGAAGATATTGTGATACGGCTATTTCTGGCCTACCATAAACAAGGATGCAGCCAAGTATGCACGATGTTGTGATGCTTGCCAGAAATTATCCAAGATTCCTAGGGCGCCGCCTAGCCAGTTGAAGACAATGACAACCCCATGGCATGCTATTTGGGAAATTGACAATATTGGGAGCCTTCCCATAGCAAAGGGCGGGGCAAAGTTCGCTATTCTGGCCGTGGATTATTTTACTAAATGGGTAGAAGCAGAGCCTTTGACCACGATCACAACCAAGCGAGTGATCACCTTTATCATTAAGAACATTATATGCCAGTTTGGAATTCCAAAAGTCATCGTAACCGATAATGGGACCCAATTCGACCGCACCGAGTTTCAAGATTTCTATCGGAAGTATCACATCGAGAAAAGATACACCTCTGTGGCACATCCGCAGTCGAATGAACAAGTTGAAGCGGTAAACAAGGTGATCAAATCCATTCTAAAGAAAATATTTAAGAGGGCCAAAGCCATGTGGGTCGATGAATTACCCCTGGCACTATGGGCCTATAGAACAACGTACAAGTCGGCGACGGGTCACACCCCGTTTTCCCTTGCTTTTGGAGCTGAAGCAGTCATTCCGGTCGAGTTGGAAGTACCATCTCATCGAACCATTTATTACGATCCGATGAACAACAATAAGCTGCTCCTTGAATCCCTGGACATGGTTGAGGAAAAAAGGGACGATGCCGACTTACGTGCCCTGAGGCATAAACAACAAATAGCTCGGTATTACAACAAAAGAGTCCGAGCTCGAACATTTGAACCCGGAGACTTGGTTCTGAAACGCGTCTTTCCGCCCCCAGTACATATGGGCCCGAAATGGGAAGGACCGTACTCCATTTTACGAAGGATTGATAATGGAACCTTCAAGCTAGCAACCGTAGATGGAGATGAAATCCCCAGAGTGTGGAATGCCCAGCATTTGCGGCCTTATCTAACATAAAATTGTCAGTTTTACTCTTATGTTTTTAGGACCATGTAAAAAGGCTTGACTTGCCTAGAACAGTATGGTTATTTGAACAAAAGATTATAAAGTGGACGTAGGTCATGAATTGACCGAACCACTATAAAAATATCACATGTCATTTACTTTTACTGCATTGTTTCTTATATACTCTTTTATTTTGATCAATGTAAACCGTTACCATTTAGAAATTTGTTTTAAATTATGCAGTAATATCAAAACAGCTAATTCAAAATGTCGTCTATCAGATCGGTAGGCTAATGGTAACTAAAGCTCCAAAAGGTGCAGCGAGGTAAATCGCACTTCTGTTCGCACTCTAACTCCCGAGATCAGGGAGAGAGTATAAAGGACGCGAAGATAACGTCCCCAAGGCATGAAGGTGCACCATGATAGAACCGCCTTGATAACACTCTAACCCGCTGAAGGATCGGGAGAGTATAAAGGCGCTAGAGACATAGCGCCCCCATAACTTCTGCCCTGCTAAAGGATCGGTGAGTAGACCAAGAATCAAGCTCGAACTCTAACCTTCTGAAGGATCGGGAGAGTATAAAGGCGCTAGAGACTTAGCGCCACAAGAACACTAACCCGCTGAAAGATCGAGAGAGTATAAAGACACTAGAGACTTAGCGCCACAAGAATCATTGCCCCGCTTAAAGAATGGGATAGTAGAAATATAATCCTAATTGATTACCAATAAGCCCTAACCAGGCACTATAACGACGATTGATTGGGGGCATATACGTGTACCACTACACATTTACTTAGCACGTGTATTTCTTGATGATTATTTTGGTTATGATTAATAATTGTTACTTATGACTTTAATATTTAACTATGAATGTTTCCGTTATGACTATTCAACTCTGCTAACATGATGAATTTGCAGGAACGCAATGGCGCAAAAGAAATAGATCTTCATTTACTAAAAGTAGATTTGCAAGAACGAGAAGCTAAACAAAAGTGAGGGTCACTCTCACGACTACATCTTTTGGCCAAAGGAAATCCTAAAACTAAAATATGAGCTAATAAGGGCGTTCTATTTACGCTTGGGAGATGACTTTGATTTCTTTTCCTTCTTCTCTTTCTCCAACTCCTCTTTATCAGTACCAGAGCGATCACTTTTCTTCCTCTTCCTCTTATAAACAAGAGGCTCTGGGGGAGGACTGGAAGGTTGGGAGGCAAGTTGTGAAGTTATTGATATGGAAGAGAATCTTATAACCAACCCAGTCTTGGGGTCGATTTCAGAAATAGGGGGCAAGAATATAGGATCCTGTTCCCCCTTCCTAAGAACCAACTGCTTCACTTTCCTAGCCTGTATGTCAGCCAAGGTTTCACTATCATCATCCTTGGCCTCATCTATGATTTCAACCTCATCTTCCTCATCTCCATGACCGCCATCTGTGTCATGAAAAGCAGCAATAATCACAGTGTCTGCAAGAGCGCCGACGCCAGATTCCATGGGTGCTACCATAAATCTCTCACTTGTTGTGCCCTCGGTTTGCTTTGGAATCCCGGAAACTTCAATACCAGAACCCGGGGGGACATCAACTTTCCCTACCACTGCCTTCTCCTCTGCACCTTTTTCGACCACTTTGGTACCTGCACCATGAGAAGCAAAGGTTAGTGAATCAGGAGGAGATGTGCCATGTCAGTTGTCTATCCCGTGAGACAACGACAAGTTATGATTGCTTTGATGAACTATGAAGAGAATATGGAGATACCTTCAGCCGACTCATCTCCCAGATTCGTACTGGTGGTCCCGGCGATTGGAGGGGTTGGAGCCAAGGGGATCAACGGATCATCAGGAATATATTCCTCAACTTCAGAGGTTTTGTCCTCCACCACTGAGCTCGAGCTTTCGCCAACATTATCCTTGCCCTTGAGCCTACTCTTCTCCCTCTCGATCTCCTCATGGATTAGGCGTCTAATTTTCACCAAAGCCTCAGGTTCTTCACCTCTAAGAAAGGTCTGCATTAGCTGGTTTTCGTTAATCTCATCGACCATCAATCGCCGCTTCTCGCCTTCAACAATTGCATCCCATACATTGTCCAAAGTAACATGATAGTCCGGAACCCAAGAGATGTCTCGAGTCTTGATGACTTGACCAAAGAAGTCGAACAATAGTTCCTCAAAACCAGCTATATTTTTCTCTTTTTCAGCGAGATTATCAGCAGCAGCAGTGGCCGATTCAAGAGCATTATTGGCTTTACCTTCAGCGAGAGTTGCACGCTCCTAAGCTTGGGCAAGTTGATCATTTAAAACCTCCTTTTCCTTTTTAGCGAGAGTGAGGTCATCTTTTAAGCTCGCCCTCTCTTTCTCCCAGGCATTTTCTCAGTAGCAAAGCGTTCCTGTGTTGTCTTCAGTTCGGTATTAATTGCCTAAGATCTTCTATTTCCTTCCTTAGGGCCACCCGTTCCTGGCTGTTTAAGTCAAGCTCACTGCGAAAACTCTCCCTAG
This sequence comes from Allium sativum, assembly GCA_030737875.1. Classification (NCBI taxonomy): domain Eukaryota; kingdom Viridiplantae; phylum Streptophyta; class Magnoliopsida; order Asparagales; family Amaryllidaceae; genus Allium; species Allium sativum. The sequence continues at coordinate 384,633,905 of CM060923.1, read as the reverse complement.
CACTCTCCAGCTCGGACCTGTAATTCTCTGCATCTCATCGAGCTATAGCCAGTTGGGCCTATGCATCCTCCAGTTCTTTTTCCATTTTGCTCCTAGCCCTAGCATCATTATCAATCTTTACTCTGGCTCTGGTTGCTTCTGTCTCCATTTGGCGGATGATAATAGAAAGTGTAGCAGCATGCTTCTTCATTACCCCATATTGTTTAGCCACATGGCACACATACCCTATCACCTCTGTGTCCCAATCCTCTGGGACCGGTTCAAGATCTGGGAAAAACATCATTCTCTCAAAGAAAATATCAGGGAATTTCTTTCGCAAGCATTCCAGCCTGGCCATAATCTCAGAATTGGGGGCAACATTCTTTGGAGCAGCAGTATCCAAGCCATGCTCACTAGAGGAAATAGGAGTTGTCTTCCCCTTCTCCACGATCTTGCCCTCATCTTTGTTCTTGTCCTCTGGCTCGGGGTGTTTTTTGGAAGACTGGGTGTGAGAAGGCGTACTTTTCGGAGGAGTCAAATCTCTAGGAAGTTGCTTACCTCCACCCGGTGGCAATGGACGACTGTGTGACTTTCCATAACCTTGCTTCGATGGAGATCGAGATCGTGTAGAATAAGATTGATGAGAATCCTGGGGCCGATGACTATCCCTTCCCCGACTATCACTACGAGTATGCTTGGGATCCGGAAGGAGGCTTGGTGTGCCCTCGCGAAGGGAACGATAAGAATAAGACCATTTGCGAGTCATTTTCCCTACAAAAGAAACAAGTGCATGTTAAAACTATGAACCACAGTAGCAAAAGAGTGTTATGGTAAATGGTGTAGTGATTTGTGCATCCCATGAAATCCCCTTTTTAATGGACCAGGGCCCGGAGTTAGGCTCGTTTGGATGACTTCTTTTTCTCCAACTGGGTTACTCATCTCTTAAGAGATGGGAAAAATTGGTTCCCCTCCGAAATCTTCTTGAGTATAAATATCATCTGGTAAAGGAATCTTATTTAATTCCCCGAGTATTTGTTCCTCCGTTAATTCATCTTGAGCGACAGACTCAACCTGCGATGAAGTTCTTAAGGGAGACTGCCCCTCAGAGGTCGGGACCTCCTTTGATTCGTCGGCTCGTCCCTCGTCTCCTTTGTATTCCTTTAAATCCTCGTCATCCTGATTAATCATTGGCGAAGGACTCTTGCGAAGATAGTTATCTTTACTGCTTGAGAAGTTCTTTCTCCTTCAGTCGGAGGTATATACTTGTAAGGTTTGCTGCCCGCTCTAAGTCCGAATCTTATGTCTAAAAGACGGTATCCGTGAAGGTTCTCATCGGTGATACATTTCTTAAACCTTAAGAAATCTTAGTTACTCTTGAGAAGGCAGGACATTCGGTCTTCGTATATCGATCCTTCCGTTCTCTCAAAGTTGTGATCTGTGTGGAGCAAAATGATTTGTTAGCACTGAAATTATGCATTCGAACTAAACGCAGGAAAGTTGAAAACATACTTGCTTGTAGCCACTTCCTCGCGCATCCGACTTGATGTTTTATATAGAACTAGTCAGATTTGACATCCCCTATATTACTATAACCATGTGTCACAACTTTTCTATTGGCGACCAATTCGAAGAAAGAGAAATTAGGAGCCCCTGCGGAATGATGTTTGAAGTGGTAATAGTACTTCAGATCTTTAAGGGTAAGCTCGATCTGCAGAATCTCCATATAAGCAACGTACAGAGTATACAACGCCGCAAGGCATTCGGGTTGAGTTGCATGGGGGCAATGTGTAACTGTCTTAAGAGATCAACAACAAGTGGACGAAAAGGAGGAATAGCCCCTACCCAGCACATGACTCGACTAACAGTCATGTACCCCTCTGGGGCAGAATGAGGTCTATCTTCGCTTTCTAGAGCTTTCACATCGTCCCAGGGAATTCCATGTCTTAAACATATCTTTTTAAGTTTTATATCATATAACTTAGAGGGTAAAGAATCAGTGAACTTCTCTATTTCCTTAACACCTGGAATTTCATCAGGAGCTCGATCATCCTCATCTTCAAGGGACGTGCTCTCAGAATTTGTTGACTCTATATCAGTGCCCGTCTCGTAATCAGGATCAGATTTTTCCTCATTTGAATCTGAGGGAAGCACATCAGGGTTGTAACAACCCGTATTTTTATAGCATATTAAAACAAGAAATCAAGGCAGAATTAAATTTTAAAGTCAGAATCAGGGGAAACGGGTTATGCCACTGCGTTCGTCTCGAAATTTTACATGAAATAGAGTCCGAGTTTTCGAAAATCGGAGTCCGGATGAAGAAGTTATGGCCTGTATAAGTTTCAGCAGTTTTCAGGCAGGACTGGCCCAAGGGTGTCGACCATAGGGTCAACCTACCCCCCCCCCCGGTCGACCATAGGGTTGACCTACCCCCCAGGTCGACCATAGTGTCGACCTCCCCCCTACAGGTGGACCTGGTCGGCCTGTTTTGACCCAGAACTCATTTTTGAAGCCTGAGACGTGTTTTGACGGTCCGGATTGATTCTAGGGTTAATCTAAGGGCCTAAACTAGTTGCTACACCTATAAAAACACCCTTATACCTAACCTAATTCATATCAAATCATTCTTACACTATTATGCTGCTGAACTCCCTCTTGAACCATGGCCGCCGCCCCAAAATTAAAGAACAAGCATTCAAACTCAATCCAATTCGAAGAACAAAGCTTCAACAATGGTTCAAACAATAAATCAACACTACTACAACGTTCTATGACAATTTCAGTTCTTATTTCATTAGCCATGCCCTGTAAGTTCTAGTTATTTTCAGATTAAAATATTTAAATATAATATGGGCATGTGATGAAGTGAAATTGGATTTAAGTATGTTTATCGATCTATTTCTGTTGCTTCTTGGATCTTGAATTTTGAGACTTATCTATCTTTATTCCCATGTCTAGTTTATGATCTATTCAACCTGTTGTAAATCAGTTTTCTTGATTCATATTGATATTATTACTAAGTTGTAATCCTCATGCCTGTGATGATGTTTTTCTCTCTGATCTTATTTTTATGCAAAATTCTACCTTCCCCTATTTATTTTCTTTTGATGAACCTAGGTCAATTTCGGACCTAGGCCTAAACTACGATATATGTGCGATGGTATACGGGGGAAATATTGGAATATTGCCTAGTGGAATATATGTGTTTGGTGGAATTGATGGCATAACATAAAAATTGGATATTTGGGTATTACTACCATTAACATGAAATTGGATATTTGGGGTATTGTCAATATAATTGAAATTGCAAGTTTGGGCATACATGAATTGGCATGTAAATTAAATCTCGAGTTTGGGACTATGTAAATTAAATCAAAAGATTGGATTATGTTAATTAGGCATATGTAGAATTGGGAATTTGAACATGAAAGCGATTGTAAACTTGATAATTGGCATAAACATGTATTATGAACTTGGGTAACTGACATGTATTGTAATAAAAAGATTATAGTTTGGGATAACTACATCGTGAATCATGATTTTGGTTTATTGGGTATAAAACTTGATACATGTAATTTTGACTAGAACTTGATATGGTAAAATGGTATAAAATTGGCATACATGTAAAATGGCATAAATTGAACATATGTAAATTTGGTACGAATTGGGCATATGTGAAATTTACATGTAATATATAACTTGGGCATATGTTAATTATGTGAAATTTGGAATAGAAACATATATGAAAATTTATGACTTGGTAAAGGTTTAATATGAACGCGCCTAAGTTGGGTTTTGGGTGGTTGGTAGGTATTGTAAATAAAAGGCTATAACTTGGCATAACCTTATAGTGAATTATGATAATAATTTGGGAATACGTTTTGAGGCAAAAACGTGAATCATGAACATTTCTATATGTTAAACACATGAACTGATATTGGGGTTTTGGGTGGAATACGACCATTAATGAACCTTTGACACGAGGTTAGACTCAGTTTGTGGTGTAAATCTGCCCGGAACCGCCCGACAAATCCAGTAGCCACAAAGTGTCAGTCTAATGTGAGAGGTCGAAGGTCGAATTCTAGGCGTAACGATTTATGACACGAGGTTAGACCCAGTTTATGGTGTAAATCTGCCCGGAACCGCTCGGCAAATCCAGTGGCCACAAATTGCTCGGTCTAATGTGAGAGGTTATGATTCGTTCGTCATAATGAATGAATTAAGGAATACTAACCATAATAAGACGTGGGTATGGTTAGAGGGTTAGGTGGGATGACATGGAAATTTTACATGTGAATATGGACCTAACCGGTATGAGTTAAGAACATGTAAAACTTATAAATGTGGGCTTAACCAACATAACTGTTAATCAGACTAATGGGTAGGTTAAGTAACATAGCTAGGCTAATGACACTTGACCGTTATAACATGACTAGTGGATGGGTTGGGCTAACTTGAATAGGTTGATAACACCCAATCGATATAACCTGATGCGTGGTAGGGTTAAATAAACACACGAGGGTAACACTTAACCATTATAATATGAATGGTGGATGGGGTTAAATTAACATGCACTTAACCAATATAACGTGATGCGTGGTAAGGTTAAGTAACAATAGAGGGTAACACTTAACCGTCACAACATGATAAGTAAGTGGGCTAAGTCAATGTACACTTAACCAATATGACATGACATGCGGTGGGGTTAAGTTAACACAAGGGAGAACACTTAGCCAGTATAACAAGGCTTGCGGTAGGGTTAAGTAACACAAGGAACAACACTTAACCGATATAACATGATGTGTGGTAGGGTTAAGTAAAACAAGAGAAAACACTTAACCAACTTAACGTAATGGACGGAGAGGGTTAAGTACATATCGGGTTGGTGGGTAATATTAGTAAATATAGGCCCACAAACTTAACCATTAATAAGCACGCTTGAATAGGTGGGTTAAGTACATATAGGGTTGGTGGGTAATATTAGTAAATATAGGCCCACAAACTTAACCATTAATAAGCACGCTTGAATAGGTGGGTTAAGTACATCACGGGAAGGTGGGTAATATCTGTATATATAGGCCCACACACTTAACTAGTAGGAAACCCTAGTAACGGGGACCCATTTCAGCAGTAACCCAAATCAAGTATCAATGGTACCCTGAAACTAGGCAGGGTGGGGCACGATTACTGGGCTGATTGTAAGCGGTCAAACGACGGTGGTGGGTGCACAGTGTAGGTCTAACGGGGTGCGGACATGCACACACTCCGGAGCAGACAACCAGGGCACTGGGGACACCAGTAGTATAACCTATGCCTTGTAGAATTGCGTCGGGTCGCCACCATGGGTCTTGATACACCCCATGGTGGGACCAACATAGGTATCTACAATCATTAGGGGTCGTATGACACACATAGGTTGCATAATCCCTAGGATGGACCTAGGTGGCATAAAACCTAAATCCGATAAGCGTTCAATAGGTATCATAATCCTTAGGTTGGACCTATGTGGCATAAATCCTGGTTGAATCTAGGAAGCACTCGATAGAAAACCCTAGATTAGATCTAGGTAATAAATAATAGATGTACACGTGAAAGTAACCTTAATTTCGGGGATTGGGATCACGTTATGATTTTATCATTTTATATAGATTACTAGTTGGGACACTAGTTAGGTGGTGCAGAGCAAATAGATATCATTTTAATGGTAAAGCAGAGAAATCTTGCGATACTTGATAGACACCTTGCGAAACTATACTTAGTTCATCTTGAATGGGAACCTTGCAATGTTATACATGACAGAAATCCTATGATGTTATTCTTAGTTATCGTGCCTGTAACTATCTTGTCATCATGCTTATGTTTACTTTCAGTTTACTCATGCCATGTTATCTTTACCTGTTTTTATGTTGGAAGTCACTAGGACTTACTCAGTCTTTATGACTGACCCGGTTTGTTTCGCCTCTTTTTCTTCCGTTCCCTCCCCCCCAGGTTCACAGGGTGGGAATACAGCTTAGTTCGGATCTTACCAAGCTCCAAGGCCCTTTCATGTACGGCTTGGATTTCTCTTGGCTATGGCTTGCTTTGCTTTATTGGGGGATGCTACAGTTTATTTTTATGCTACTTTGTTTTTGAGCAAGACAGATATTCTAGCTATGTGATTGGGTATTGGAAGATGGACTTTTATTGTAAACAATTATATTTAATAAGTGATTTGAAGTACTTCCACTTTACTTTCCGTTGTTTTATATATGTCTGTCTTGTAATATTTCTGTTCCAGTACCCATAATGCTCCACTGAAGTTAAGGCATTCCCTTTGTGAGTGACCTTAACGGATGTGGGGTGTTACAAGGGTTATGATGTATTGATGTCTATGATTTGGTACTTTCATTTGGCGTCTCAGTCACTTGTTTATCCGACATAGCAGTGTTGGCGAGTAAAAATTAGAACACAAGTTGCCCGTTCCTCGTGTGTGTAAGTGCAAGTGTGTGCCTGTGCATACATTAAAGAAAAGAATGAAATGAATCAGATAAGTAGATAATGGTTGTTGTATGCTATTAAGTTATGCTGTTGTTCAGTCTAGAAAGTTCATCTCGAAGGCTCTAACCTAACTGTCCAATATATTGTGATTACAAAGCATTACTTAAGTCAAAATGTGTTTGGGACCATCGATGAGTCCGGTTCGTTGGGGACGCGAGGGTCATATCGCGATTTTCCTCAGATCGTGGAACTCATGCCAGATCATGGAAAAAGGGTCACCCACTTGCCTCACCAACAGATGGACATTGGGTCGTGGTACAGTTCAGTTCAGAGTATATGAGCAGATCGTGAGGCACCCCCTACGATCCACCTTAATGTCCAACGCCAAGACCCAATGCTTCTCCATTACTATGATCCGATCCGCTATCCAGTATTACATCACAGTTTCCTCCCTGGTCCTCCTATTTCCACGACGCGAGCCACTGCCTCCATCTACGAACCGACCTTTTTTTTCAGTATCTTCTTCCTCAATGTTCCTCTCCTTCGTCCATAAATCCATTCTCTCCATTTTTTGAACCAAACCCATCACGCAGTTTCGGCTTTCAGCCTTCAACTCCGCGAGCTCCATCGCCGTAGCTGTTGACAGTTAGAGACGATCTCGAGATTGGCGTGGAGCAAAGAAATGAAGCCAACAGTAAACCCTAGATTACTATAGGTGAAAATAGTAATTAATTTACCTATCGAAACTTGAGAAATAAATCGGATTTGGGAAAGTTAGGGTTTCAATTAAGGCTCTGAGCGGCGGCAGTAAAAAACGAAGAAAGGAAGAAGAAAGAAAAAAGTGGAAGAAAGGGACGATTTTATAGGCATTACGTCGGCCTTTGAAATTCCCCTTTTTTTCTCATTCAGATCCTTGGAAGCCCGTGGGCCACGAACAAAAGCTTGTGGTGGCTCGTGATGCAGCCCGGTCTCCCGAAGCTGATGGACCGTGGACATTGAGGAAAGCCCATCGCGGCTCGTATGGGTCCTATTCGCCCTTCAGATCGTGATACAGATTCGAATATACAAATCAAACAGCGCTCTGGCGACTTGAGCGTAAGCATGATCATCGAACAACAGATATGGAAATATTTATAAAATTCAAAACTTACTGACAGGTTGATTGCAATATCTTCTAGAATTTAAGAGATGGAAATCAGCCGATGAATAAAGAAATGATCGAAGGTTCAATCTGATATTTATACCCGTCAGAAAATGCGACTCTTTGAAACAGTGCGACGTTCCAAGCAGACATGACCATTGATCTGCATCGTTTTATGAAAGGATAGTTCAGCAATTTCAAAGCATGTTCCATCCCTGATAAAACATACTTCGAGAGGGCAAAACGTTGGCTAGCTTTTTGACCAAGCCACCAGGATTCATATCCAAGTTCAGAGATGAGTGCACCATGACTCGAGAAGCCCAGGACCCTGCTCATGATTATCCTTCTCACCCCGCTCGTGACCAACTTCCTTCTCCCACTCGCGATATGCTGCCACGACCCGTTCGTGCCAATTCTTCACGACTCCCTCGTGCCAACGCTCCACGATCCATTCACACCAGCTCGCTCCGATCCGATCCGTTCATACTAGCTCGATCCGATTCGATCCGTCCATGCCAGTTTGATCCGATCACTGAAGCTGATAGGTGAGGGCCATGACCAAGTCATTCACGATCCGAGAATATAAGATCTCACGACACCTGCCCACAACGGCTATATTGACTGTTTCTCCATCAAGCCATGAACCAGTCCTAGATCTTCGGGATTTGTGCCACGTGTAACCATGATCCGCCTGCAGATATCACCTATAAATAGCCCCAGGCTTGGCATTTTTCCGGATCTTTTGGCAATTCTGAGCTCTGATTCCACCATTATCATATCTCTATTATTCCTGTTCAGAGTTGTCTTGAATTCACTGAGTGAACCAACAATGTAAAAGTGAGGTTGAGAGATAAATCATTGATTGTACTCGAATCTTAAGTATAATCATAGATATAAAGTGGACGTAGGCTTGTTAGCGCCGAACCACTATAAATCTCGTGTCTTTCCTGCTTTTCTTGCATTTTTTCTGGTATTAATCTTCGTATAATTGAACAATTTGGGTGTTGGAGCCAATGTTGGATCTAACACATATAATTCCACCATTGAACCTTATCCAAACATTCAACATTCGTCACAATTGTTATTTATATATTTATGGCCTCATATATAACAATCAATTACACTAATTGCTACAACGGTCACCATAAATATATTTATTTAGTATGGAATAAAAACTAAATGTATGATTCCATAAATGAATACCATTCAACATTTAATACAATGCTTATTTTTACCGCTTTATGTTGATTTGGGCGGCTAATATGTATATGTGTGTGTGTGTATATATATATATATATATATATATATTTGTTTGCGTGTGAACAACGTAGTTATTATTATTTTTATTTTTATTCTTAAATTTAAATTAATGATTTGGTCTAATCAATTAACCAATCATTCCCATTTTATATTCAATCTTCTCACAAGGACCGTTAGCCAAAATCATTGTAAATCAAGCCTCTTTTGTGGAGTTTGACATATTTCCAAATCACAAGAAATATATGTGATGTATTTTTATTTTGGAATAGTGGATGAAAATTACATACAAAAACATGTATTTATTTTTATATGTACCTTTGCACCATTTTTACCTTTTTAATTCTTTTTGTCATACTCCTTGCGATTCTAAATAATGCCTCTTTGTTTAAAAAGGAGTAAAACGACTTAATTTACAATGCTTAAGTCAAAAACCCAACAACACTAAATGTGAACAAGGAATATTTCTTTTATTCTTAAAATCAGAGAATGCACAAATTCATCTTTTTACCCAAATTTATACATTTCATATTTCAGCACTAATCTAAAGATCTATAACAAAACTACAACATATTTATGTTTAATGGGACTGATTTCTAGATCTACAGTGCTATGTGACATATACAACATATTTCATAATTCATGACATAACTTGTCGGAATATTTGAGAATTTATATAAAAATCCTCCAATTCATGTTTATACATAACCACAACTTTATCATTTACCAATTTTAAACATATTCATAATCAGATCTGATGGTTGTCACAATTTACAGTTATTTAAATAACAGATCTAATATGCATAAAACATAGACTGGATTCAAATGAAATAGATAAATCATTATATCTGTATTAGTAAATTTTCCACTCACCTCATAGCTTCTATTTTTTGAATTATGAACCTTTTTAGGCTTTTAATCCCCAAATTCTTACACATCTACAGTTTATCTAGAAAGGGGAAAATTCTAGATCTGTAGAAATATAAGAAAAAGGGAAAAGAGCGTAGAAATATATCGTTGAGCACCCTCTTTCATTGAATCTATTTCTCTTCCCTATTCCATATGTATTTGATATGATCTTGTATATGTGTGAATATATTTTATTTAGAATTTAGGTTAGAAGAGGAAGAAAAATGGAAGAGCTCCGCTGCCCTTATAGATTGGAATGGAAAAAGATTGAGACTCTACCCCTTTATTTATAAGGGAGGAAATGGACTTGCACCGTCGGATTCATTTTAAATAACATCCGTGCATTCAATTTATATGATATTACAAGAATACCCCTCAAAACCTAGCCGTCACTGGGATATACTATCGCAGAGCGGTCGACCGCTCTATACAGGTGTGTCGATCGCCCTTGTGCAGTTTTCCCAGTGAGGGCTGGTTTAAAGAGGGAAACATATATATTAATTATTCTATTTTTTTATTTTCGTCCATTTTTTGTATTTCGTTCGTAACTTTTTCATACTGACTCCATTCGCAAAATTTCAAACATCAAAGTTGACTAGAATTCCAAGACGAACACAACGGTTAAAGTTTCATGGTCAAATTCCATCGTTTGCAGAAATTCCTATTTTTGAGCTTCTAATTGAATAACTATTTACTATCAAAATTCCGGGTTATTACAGTGTACGATGGCAAAAGTAAAGCATCAAAAGAGTAAGCCTTTATTCGTGTCTACAATGATTGGGGTAAAGCATCTAAGTCTTTATCTCCGCCTACGATGGCCAGGGTAAGGTGCCTCCTAGAGGGAGGTCAGGTAAGCCTTTGAACCCTTCTTGAGAATAGGCTAATAAAGTGCTCCAGACACACAAGCCTAGAGAGTGGCTAACAAAGCACGTACATCCACTTCTTTGACAATCAAAATCCCAAAGACTTGCTCACAAAGCACATACATCTTCTTCTTTGCAAATCAAACCCGAAAGGAGGTAAGGAAAGTAAAAATTACTAGATATGGATATTTGGTATTTTATCAAATACCTGAATTGGGGTTATGATTCAGGACTTCTATTAAAGACAGATGTGAATATCTGATCTTCTATCAAATAACTAGATTTGAGTTTTGGTATAAAACTTCCATTAATGTCATATGTGTGTATCTGGTTTTCTATCAAATACCTGAATCTGGGTTATGGTTAGGGGATTCTATTAATTGTCAGAAACGAATTTCTAGCCTACTAATATTAATACTCGAATCTGGGTTTCAGAGCTTCTGTCTAGTATTGCCGGGTATGGATTGTTGGTTTTCTATTATTAATGCCCGAATAGGGGTTTCACATATTATATTTACACTTCTAGAAAAAGGGGTTCTAGACTTCCAATCTAATACCCTAATCTTGTTCTCCAGACTCATTTTTGAAAGGAGAAAATCAATACTCGGGTGGATACCTTGAGCTTGCTATCTAAAAACCTTCAAATGAAGATCGTGATCTTCCACATCTCACATGGAGATTTTTTATATTTATACACACAAATTTCTAATAGCCTTATAATGTACAAATGATCACAATATTCCAAAACAAATTCTTTTATTATTGGGTTACAACCCATATAATGTCTCGCATAGGTCAATTAAATCATTACATACAACTTACAAATTAACGCCAATATATTGTGCATTAAGCGTTATACATAACAATGCAGTGGGATTCCCAAAAAAGGATGTTCTAAGAATAAAAAAAGATCACACATCTAGTGATACTTACACGATTTACAAATTCATTAACAAAGTTATTTCATAGATTGTTCAAGCACATAAGTTATACATTAATGTTACAAATAAATCAAATATTCTACGCCTCCTCGTCATCAGGTAAAGGAGAATTAATGACATGACAAATTGCAACACCCAATAGCTCGTTAAGATTTCGTCTCTTTGTACTAACCTCACTGGGGTTGTCTACGGGTTTAATCTGAAGTTTCAAAGCCGTATTGTAAGCTCTACACATAGCCCTAGAGTCTTATTTTCTCGCTCTATGTCAAAGACGTTCTTTCATAAGTCGTGTCTCCCCTCCTGCAATTGTCTAATCCGAAAGACGTAATAATTAATGCGTCGAAATGTGCCCTCGTTGAGTTTTGTATCATAGTAACTATTCATTTCAGTTGTTGCCTTTTTGCACAACTCAGAAACAACTGATTCTACTAACCCACAAGGTGCTTTTTCTAGTGAAATATTTTCAGAGGCTGGGGATTTGGGATCAGTCATGGCCTTGGAAAGATGGGGCATGGTTATGCCAGGAATATTCCCAAAATAGGATTCCCATGTTTTACAGCTTCTGTTTGAATTATCTAGTTCAATTTCTATATTAGCATCCGCTGCTACAATCCACTCAACTCGTTATCAAAGTCAATAGCTGGTTTTGTCTTTATATATTTATTTAATCCAAGAATGCGTCTATCTTTTTCCTCTAATTGGCCTTTTAAACCATCTATTCGCTCATTCAAATGCTTGATGGTCAAGTTCTGAAGTTAAATTGTTCTTTCTTGGGTTGCAGCAAGAACCTCTCTTAGAATATTCCTTTGTTCTGCAATCATTAGTGATTCACCCGGGTTTGGGAAATTTCAAGTTGACCTCCCTATTTACAAAATGAGATACAAATATCTTATCTTTGAAAGAATAACACTGGTAACCTTATGTTTTTCAAGAAAGATCTGTTACATAAACATTACCCAAACAACTTTAACTGTTTTAATAATACACATGTTAAAGATCACATAATTAGATTCTACTTATTAGTACACATATTGTTTATATTACATATCAATTCAGCATATTTGGTCCTGAGTCTTTTTAAAATAATTTATCAATCATTACCCAAAATATCAAAAGAAGGTTAAGGGTACTTCACGTAGATACACTTAAATCTCCTGAGAAGTGATCTTTCCCAAGTTTGTATGATGGTTTCATTGAAAATTCCTTTTTCGATCTAGATAAAGAATGCAAAGCATCCCCTGAAAAAACATCCTTGTGAAAAATAAGGTTCTGCCATAATATGAAAAGTAAAACTCAGTAATCATAGATAAGAGAAGTTATCACAAAAAATACACATCCATAATACTAAGTTTTACAAGTATTCCTCTTGTTCATACAATATTGACCTTTTGAATGCTTTAGCGACAAATCTGCTTTTTTTATGTTTAAGCATCTACAGGTGTACATGTAACACCTTGTATTTTCTATGAATATTAAATTAACGAATTTAAGAACACTTAATTTTTAGGAGAAGAACTAAGGGAAATGGGTTACGCCAGTGCGTTCATCTCCGAATTCTGCTTGAGATAGAGTCCAAGTTTGCATGAATCAGACTCCATATTAAGAAGTTATGGAGGTTAGAAGATTTAAGTTTAATTCAGAATTAAATAAATAATTAAATAATCAAGATTTGAAATTCAAAACAGCAGAGAACAGTGGGCAAGAAAAATCCCGCCATAGGGTGTCGACCCCCCTATAGGGGTGTCGATATGGGTGTCGACCCCCCTGTAGGGGTCGACCCATACTGACTGTTCTGGACAGTGACGAATTTCTGAGTCGTAGGGCTACGTGGCGACTTCTGATTAGCCTGCTGACTCATTCTCCTGGACTGGATGGTTTGGATGGATCCTAGGTTGATCTAAAGGCTCTTTATAATACTAGACATCTATATATACACTCATAACCCAACCCTAAATTCTACTGCTCCAAAGCTATGATGCCATCATGTTGTTCATCTTCAATCTAGCATAGCCACCTCCATCTTCGCCAAAACTAGAAAACAAGTTAGAGAGCTCCAAATCAAAGGAGAGGTTTTCTTCTACAATCAACTTTGAATATTAGTCAACATCAAATTAGAGTTTCTGCAACAACATTGATTCAATTATCTTTTCTTAATCGTAGCAAGGTAAGTTCACATTATTTTCAGATTTGAATACCTGAATGTAATCTTAACATGTAATAAAATGAATCGAAGTTTATGCCTAATTGTAAGATAATCTTTTCAGATTTATCCCTATCCTTCTATTGAGTCTATGTCTTTGCATGCCTTAGAGGTTATTTTTACTGATTAAGTTAGGCCTATCTTTGTTGCACATCAGGTTTATAATCCTTTTTGGTTCATGATGTTATTCTTATGCCTGCGATAATGATTGTATCAGTTTATTCAAGAATCTATCTTAGTTGGATCTAAATTTCTTATATAGGTCTGTTTTTACGTGCCTATTCTTATTTTATGCCCCTTCTCTCTTTTCCCCTATTTCCTTTTTCTTTTATGAACCCGGGTTACCTTTGAACCTAGGCTGAAATCGCGAAATACGAACGATTGGAATATGGGGAATATTTGGGTATAACCTATTTTGGGAAAATATTGGGCATAATATATTCAGTAAATAATTGGGCATAACATATTCGGTAAAATTGTTGGGCATAACTTGAGAATTGGAACATGGCTAGTTTTGTGAATTTGGGATAATTAGCATATAAAATCTAGACTTGGACATGTATGATAAATAGGTAAATTGGATAAAAGATGAACATGCCTAACCCGAGGTTAGATTGAATTGCGGTGTAAGTCTGCCCGGAACCGCCCGACACGTCCAGTAACCGCAACAACAGGTCTAATGTGAGAGGTTAGCGCATAAAGCCCAAAACCCGAGGTTAGAATGAGTTTGCGGTAGAAGTCTGCCCGAAACTGCCCGGCACATCCAACAACCACAAATAACACTTCTAATGTGAGATGTTAAGGCATTAATGAATGAATTAATGCTAGTGAACAGGGTTAAGTTAATAGGAAACACTTAACCAATATAACATGATGAATGAACAGGGTTAAGTTAAAAGGAAACACTTAACCAATACGATGAATGGGAAGGGCTAAGTTAATAAGAAACACTTAACCAATATGACATGTTAGGTAGGTGGGTTAAGTTTACATGGACAAGAAGACAACTTAACCAATATTACATGCAAAAAGTGGATAGGGTTAAGACAAGCTTAACCCATATACATATGGACTTGATAAGGGGAAGGGTTAATAAATCTTGGGTAAGTGGGTAATATTAGTATATATAGGCCCACAAACTTAACTGTTAAATAAACATGCATGAATCAGTGGGAAGGTTAAGTAACAAATGAATAGGTAACACTTAACCAGTACAACATGTTAATTAAGCAAATGGGTGGGGTTAAGTTAAATTGAGAACACTTAACCATTATAACATGTTGATTAGGAAACCCTAGTAATGGGGACCCATTTCAACAGTAATCCACATAGATGTATCATGGTACCCTGAGATAGGCAGGGTGGGGCACGATTACTGGGCTGATTATAAGCTGTTAAAATAGCGGCGAGTGGTGCAGCAGTGTAGGTTCTGATAAAGTATGGGCGTGCATGTGCTCCGGAGTGGAAAAAGCAGGCACTGGGCATCTGTAGTATACACTGTGCATCTTGAATCGTGTCGTGTTGCCATTATGGGAATTGATACACCCCATGATGGGGCCAGCACATGTATCTACATACAAGCCGGGCCGAATGACACAAGTAATGAATACATGCAAGCGAGGTCGAATGACACAAGTAATAAATTAATACGAATAGGAGACAATCGGTTAAGGTAGTAAGGATACATCTAACATCTTCGTGGAAATTAGGCTGATTGAGGTAAGATCCTCATACTAGATGTACTCCTGAAGGCTACCACAATTTCGGGGTTGGGATAACCTTATTATATAAAACATGATACTAGTTGGGACACTAGTGGGGGATACAGACCCTTTTTCACATGATACTAGTTGGGACACTAGTAGGGAATACGAATCATTCTATAAAAGACACTAGTTAGGATGCTAGTCGGGTGGTGCAGAGGAAATAGGAAATCAGAGAAAGAACCAAAGCGCATTCAGTGTATCTTGCCTTGTTATATCGAATGGTGCGGTGTAATCTTGTAATAGTGTGGTAACATAAGGTTGGTTGAGTTGGGTAATTCCTTGGGGGTCAATCTGATATTGATTTTGGTCTTCAGGGATGTTACTTAGGGACCAAGGTGTTTTAGTAAACGATGCGGTGTAGGAAATATCTTAATAATTAGGAGCGCAATCATCATATCATGTTCATCTTGTGTACCTTGACATAGCTAACGCTCATCATTTGTTGTCTTGCTATGCTTATTATCATGGTTATGCCTTGTATCCAGTTTGTTCATGTCATGATGCGTTTACCTATTTACATGCTGAAAGTCACTAGACTTACCAGGCTTTATGTCCGACTCTATTTTTTTCGCTTTCTTTTCTTCTGTCCCCCCCGATTCACAGGGAGGGAATATTACCACTTAGCTTAGTTTTCTTTCCAAGCTCGAAGATAGTCGACGTATTGCTTTGGACTCTCTTTTCCACTGCTATGTTTGGCTCATGCTTTATTGGGGAATATCATTGACATTTTATGCTTTTTATTTTGTTAAACAAGACAGATGCTTTGTTGTAATGGGTATTGCTGTTTGGTGTTGGAAAACAATCTTTGTACAAGCTGATTTACCAAGCTACTGTTTTATCAATGAAGTAAAGTATTATTTTCCGCTGTTTAAATTCTGTCTGTTTTGTAATTTATCTGTTTTATACACTTATGATGCTCCACTGAAGTTAATGCATTCCCTTTGTGAGTGACCTTAACAGAGGTGGGGTGTTACACATGGTATCAGAGCTAAAGGTTACCAGAACAGATAAAAGATTTTTCAAAAGCATATTTTAAAAAGGTGTATTTTCTAAAACATGTTTTAAAGAAGCGTTTTTCAAGAGAAAAGTATTGTTTTTAAAAGGCATATTCCCCAAAGCTATATGCACTTTCTTTCGATTCTCTATTTGAATCTCTTCTTCCTTTCTTTTCGCTATAGTTTCGTAGGCATACGGCACATGCCGAGGGCGGAGTAGTGCCCAACCTCCATCTTTAGTCGCAATAGTTTCACCTGCGGCTAATCTTATTTCAAGCTTTGTAGGTTGTCGTGCGATGGAGGTAGTTTCGAGAAACTTGTCAAAAAGCTACATAAGGATAATAAGGATGAGAATAAGGGAGTTTGGGCTAAGGAGCACAAGCCCAAGGATAAGAAGCTTGTTAATATGGCTTAATCCACACAGAAGGAGAAAGGTGAAAAGAAAGAGGCGAAAGTGGAAGAATCACAAACAAGGGATTGGAATATAAGAAGGGTGGAGGAAATAATAGATCCCGCGACAAGAGCAAGTGTCTTTTTTGTGGTATAACAGGTCATTAAATTGTAGGAAGAAGAAGATAGGTGGTTGTTTTCAGTAAGGTGAAGCAGGGCATCTTATCAAGGATTGCCCGAAGGACAAGGACAAGGGAAAAGGACATAATCTTCTAGAGGGCAGTTGCATGCTCTCATTGCTAGTGTACCTAAGCGAGGTAGGAACGTCTCTGTTGAAAGTTTAGTTTTTCTTTTCAATCATCCTGTTAGAACTTTGTTTGATTCTGGCGCTTCACATTCTTTTCTATCTGCTTCCATAGTTGAGTCTCTGCACCTTAGTACTAGTAGGGTAGAGGATCCCATTGTTGTCTCAAATCCTACTGGTGGTTCGGCTCATTTATCTATGATTTGTTTGGAATTGGGAAAATATGTACTAAGCGTTGAGTTTAGATGTAATGCTTACGTTTTTGGTTTCATGGGCTATGTGTTGATTCTAGGGATGGATTGGTTATCCAGTAATGGTGCCATTCTCGATTGTGAAAGGAGGGTAGTTAGACTTTTGACTCGCCTCGGTAATACCCTCGAAATCTCGTGTAAACCTAAGGTTTCTGTCATGCTTAGTTACCTAGAATCTCTTGATGCATCTGTTGATAATTTGCAATCCGTTCAAGTAGTCCGTGGTTATCCCGCTGTCTTTGATGAAGTGAAGGGTTTACCCCAAAACGCGAAATAGATTTCCTTATATACTTGGTTGATAATGCAAAACCAGTTGCATTACCCGTACGACACATGGCTACTAGGAGAGAGGAAGGAGCTCAGCAAGCAAGTTAAAGAGTTGCTTGAGAAGGGGTTTATTAGGCGAAGTATTTCTGAATGGGGTGCTCCAGTAGTGTTCGCTACTAAGGCGGATCATTCACTTCGCTTATGCGTGGATTATAGAGAATTAAACAAGCTGACTAAGAAAAATAGGCACTCACTCCCAAGAATAGATGACTTGTTTGACCAGCTTGTAGGTGCGTCTGTTTTCTCCTAACTAGATTTGGCTACAAGGTTTCATCAGCTAAGAGTAGCTGAGGACAGCATAGACAAGACTGCTTTTAGGTCCCATGACGGTTTCTTCGAGTGGCTTGTCATGCCTTTCGGCTTGACAAACGCACCCGCCTATTTCGTCGACTTGACGAGTAGGGTGTTCAGAGAGTTCCTTAATAAATTTGTAGTCATCTTCGTGGATGATATCTTGATTTTCTCAAAACGAGGAAGAACATCCTTTGCATTTAAGAGAAGTCAAGGATACACTTCGAGCACATCAACTTAAGGCAAAGTTCTCCAAAATGTCATTTTTGGAGAGAAAAAGTAAGGTTTCTATGACATGTGGTGTCCAAAGAAGGGATAGCAGTAGATCCCGCAAAAGTAGTTGTGGTGCAAAGACTGGAAAGTCCCAAGGAATGCAAGAGAGGTAAGAAGCTTTCTTGGACTAGCGGGCTAATATAGGAAGTTGGTTAAGGACTTTGCGAAGGTATTAGCCCCACTTACTGGATTAACGAAGAAGAATCTAACCTTTGCTCGGGATATTGATTGTGATGTTGCTTTCCAACGACCGAGGAGGGCTCTTACAACGGCGCCAGTTTTAACTTTTACCTTACGGTAGTAAAAGGTTTACGATATACACGGATGCATGCGGCACAGGACTAGGCGCCATTTTGATGTTAGAAGGAAGGGTAAGGTAGTAGCCGATGCCTTAAGAAGAAAATGGTTGACTTCAAGTCCTCTTTATGTGAAAAGGAAAATGTTCATAATACATATCAACCTTTGATTTTAAACCTTCGGTTAAGTTAGTAGTTGGCATCGCTAGGAGTAAGACCTACACTTTTCGATCATATAGGGACTTCACAAAGACAAGACTCTCAGATAGTTGACACAATGGATAATTTAAGTAGAGAAGAGACCTCTAATCACCTTAATAAATACATTTGGTAACATAGTTAGCATCTGTTTATTTTCAAGAGAGATTTCTTCTACATGGAATATCCTCTAGTGAATTTTGGGGTATGCAGTTATGTTTGATCACCACTTATCACCCTTGGATAGAAAGGGTGAATAGGATTTTGGAAGACCTTTTTGAGGAAATGTTAGCATGACACCAGCAGAAGTTGTAGTGCCGAGTATACTAGAAGAAGAAGAGGTGAAATGAGAGGCGACAGTGAAATGAGTTCCAACTCATATTTTGGAAACATAAATTAAGAAGCTACGCAATCGTGAAGTTAAGACAGTTAGAGCTAAATGGAGTGAAGCTCAAGAAGATACGACTTAGAAGACTAGATACGCGTCATATCCTTTTTGACTCGATCTCTTTTTTTTCTTCTGTAAAGTTTATTTGCATGCTGGTCTTTATCTTTTAAGTATATCCTCTCGGTCCTATCCCCGATCCTTAAGTAAAAGCCAATGGATGTAAACATGTGTTTGAGACGTGTTATGTTTGGTGGATGCAAGTAGATGTAAGTGTTTGCTAGTGGTTGCTCGTGGATGCATACACACACACATTAGGCATCAGGTCGGCTCCGTCACTTCCATATTGCATATGCATGAGTGAATTTATACATATATATATATATATATGGATTGAAACTTGATGTGATATCATATGGATGATGCATTTGAATGGATGGTTGTGCATTCATAGAGAAGTTATAAAGTACCATAGGAATGACTGCATACATGTTGGACTCACGGTACTAACATAATCCGTATTAAGGAGGTCAACTGAATCAGTGGACCGCTTGATCTTTTGCAATAGTATTGGGACGTGTACACACACCCTTGCGTATGTTCATATGGCATTAGAAATATTTTATGGACATTGGATGCTTATGGATGATGGATGAGTAGATGGATGGTAGGACACATCCTTCTTAACTTGGAGATTTCGAGGACGAAATCCTTTAAGGAGGGGAGGATGTAACACCCCGTAATTTCTATGAATATTAAATTAACGAATTTAAGAACACTTAATTTTTAGAAGAAGAATTAAGGGAACGGGTTACACTAGTGCGTTCGTCTTGGATTTCTGCTTGAGATACAGTCCGGATTTGTGTGAATCAGACTCCGTATGAAGAAGTTATGGAGGTTAGAAGATTTACGTTTAATTCATAATTAAATAAATAATTAAATAATCAAGATTTGTAATTCAAACCAGTAGGGAACAGTGGGCGGGAAAAATCCCACCATAGGGTGTCGACCCCCCTAGGGGTGTTGACACTGGTGTCAATCCCCCTTATAGGGGTGTCGACATGGGTGTCGACCTCCCCTGTAGGGATCGACCCCTTCTGACTGTTCCAGACAGTGACAAATTTCCGAGTCGTAGGGCTACATGGCGACTTCTGATTGGCCTGTTAATTCATTCTCTTGGACTAGATGGTTTGGATGGATCCTAAGTTGATCTAAAGGCTCTTAATAATCCTAGACATCTATATAAACACTCATAACCCAACCCTAAATTCTATTGCTCCAAAGCTATGACGCCGTCATGATGTTCATCTTCAATCTAGCCTAGCCATCTCCAACTTCTCCAAAACTAGAAATCAAGTTAGAGAGCTCCAAATCAAAGGAGAGGTTTTCTTCTACAATCAACTTTGAAGACTTATCAACATCAAATTAGATTTTTTGTAACAACAACGATTCAATTATCTTTTCTTAATCCTAGCAAGGTAAGTTCATGTTATTTTCAGATTTGAATACCTGATTGTAATCTTGACATGTAATAAAATGAATCGAAGTCTATGCCTGATTGTAAGATAATCTTTTCAGATTTATCCCTATCCTTCTATTGAATCTATGTCTTTGCATGCCTTAGAGGTTATTTTTATTGATTAAGTCAGGCCTATCTTTGTTGTACATCAGGTTTATAATCCTTTTTGGTTCATGATGTTATTCTTATGCCTGCGATAATGGTTGTATCAGTTTATTCAAGAATTTATCTTAGTTGGATCTAAATTTCTTGTATTAGGTCTGTTGTTACATGCCTATTCTAATTTTATGCTCCTTCTCTCTCTTCCCCTATTTCCTTTTTCTTTTATGAACCTGGGTTACCTTTGAACCAACGCTGAAATCGCGAAATATGAATGATTGGAATACGGGGAATATTTGGGTATAACCTATTTTGGGTAAATATTGGGCATAATATATTCGGTGAAATAATTGGGCATAACATATTCGGTGAAATTGTTGGGCATAACTTGAGAATTGAACATGACTAGTTTTGTGAATTTGGGATAATTAGCATATAAAATCTAGACTTGGACATGTATGGTAAATAGGTAAATTGGATAAAAGATGAACATGCCTAACCCGAAGTTAGATTGAGTTGCGGTGTAAGTCTGCCTTGAGCCGCCGAGCACATACATCAACCGCAACAACAGGTCTAATGTGAGAGGTTAGCGCATAAACCCCAAAACCCGAGGTAAGAATGAGTTTGCAGTAGAAGTCTGCCGGAACCGCCCGACACATCCAGCAACCGCAAACAACAGTTCTAATGTGAGAGGTTAAGGCATTAATGAATGAATTAATGCTAATGAACAGGGTTAAGTTAATAGGAAACACTTAATAAATATAACATGATGAATGAATAGGTTTAAGTTAATAGGAAACACTTAACAAATATAACATGATGAATAAATAGGGTTAAGTTAATAGGAAACACTTAACCAATACGATGAATGGGAAGGGTTAAGTTAATAAGAAACACTTAACCAATATGACATGGTAAGTGGGTGGGTTAAGTTAACATGGACAAGAAGACAACTTAACCAATATTGCATGAACAATGTGGATAGGGTTAAGGCAAGCTTAACCAATAATACATATGGACATGATAAGGGGAATGGTTAAGTAAATCTTGGGTAAGTGGTTAATATTAGTATATATAGGCTCACAAACTTAACCGTTAAATAAACATGCGTGAATCAGTGGGAAGGTTAAGTAACATATTAATAGGCAACAATTGTACAACATGTTGATTAACAAATGGGTGGGGTTAAGTTAAATTGAGAACACTTAACCATATAACATGTTGATTAGGAAACCCTAGTAACGGGGACCCATTTCAGCAGTAACCCACATAGATGTATCATGGTGCCCTGAGCTAGGAAGGTTAAGGCACGATCACTGGGCCAATTATAAGCGGTCAAAATAGCGACGGGTGGTGCAGCAGTGTAGGTTCCAACAGAGTATGGACGTGCATGTGCTTCGGAGTGGAAAAAGCAGGCACTGGGCATCAGTAGTATACACTGTGCATCTTGAATCGTGTCGGGTTGCCATCATGGGAATTAATACACCCCATGATAGGGCCATCACAGGTATCTACATACAAGCGGGGCCGAATGACACAACTATTGAATACATACAAGCGTGGTCAAGTGACACAAGTAATAGTAATAAATTAATACAAGTAGGATCTGATTGGTTAAGGTAGTAAGGATACATCTAACATCTTCTTGGCAATTAGACTGATTGAGGTAAGATCCTTATATTAGATGTACTCCTGAAGGCTACCACAATTGGGGGGTTGGGATCACCTTAATATATAACACATGATACTAGTTGGGACACAAGTAAGGGATACAGACCCTTTTTCACAGGATACTAGTTGGGACACTAGTAGGGAATACAAATCATTCTATAAAAGACACTTGTTAGGATGCTAGTCGGGTGGTGCAGAGGAAATAGGAAATCAGAGAAAGAACCAAAGCGCATTCAGTGTATCTTGCCTTGTCATATCGAATGGTGAGGTGTAATCTTGTAATAGTGCGGTAACATAAGGTTGGTTGAGTTGGGTAATTGCTTGGGGGTCAATCTGATGTTGATTTCGGTCCTCGGGGATGATACTTAGGGACCAAGGTGTCTTAGTAAACGATGCGGTGTAGGAAATATCTTAATAATTAGGAGCGCAATCATCATATCCTGCTCATCTTGTGTACCTTGTCATATGTAACGCTCATCATTTGTTGTCTTACTATGCTTATTATCATGGTTATGCCTTGTATCCAGTTTGTTCATGTTGTGATGCCTTTACCTATTTACATGCTGAAAGTCACTGGACTTACCAGGCTTTATGCCCGACTCTATTTTTTTTGCTTTTTTTCTTCTGTCCCCCCTCCCCTAGGTTCACAGGGAGGGAATATTACCACTTAGCTCAGTTTTCTTTCAAAGCTTGGAGATAGTCGACGTATTGCTTTGGACTATCTTTTCCACTGCTATGGCTGGCTCATGTTCTATTAGGGAATACCATTGTCATTTTATGCTTCTTTATTTTGTTAAACAAGACATATGCTTTGTTGTAATGGGTATTGGTGTTTGGTGTTGGAAAACAATCTTTGTACAAGCTGTTTTACCAAGATGTTGTTTTGTCAATGAAGTAAAGTTTTATTTTCCGCTGTTTAAATTTTTTCTATTTTGTAATTTATCTGTTCTATACACTTATGACGCTCCACTGAAGTTAACGCATTCCCTTTGTGAGTGACCTTAACGGAGGTGGGGTGTTACAGTACATCCCTGGGAATTGATAGAACCCTTGGTAGGTTCCAACAAGCCCCGGGATGGCGATCAGTCACATGTCCATCTAAACAACGTCTATAGAGACGTCAAAGTAGGCCACCACTAAACTCCCCTAAGAAAGAAAAGTCCACTCTTACAAATCTATTGTAAACTTTATACAAAAATTCTATTGGAATGTCCCTGTCTTCTACTAGCATCCAGAGTAAAGTCGTCGTCTCCTTATTCTCCTCGAGAGACTTCTCTCTTCGAATTTGCGCTGCTTTAGTCTTGACGTGGCTTCATGTTCTTTATATATCACAAGTTTAGAAGCACTTTTGTTTAGGTCATGGTATTTTTGAGATAAAGCATTGTATATTTCAAAAGCCTTTCATGATCTAAACGAGTCAAAGTTATTTCCTTCTGTTTTTTTAGTCTAACTCTGCCTTATAACATGAGGCAAGACTTTTCCTTGTCTATATGATATTATAGGAAACTAATTACCATAAACTTAAGGAGGAAGAAAATACTTCAAAAGTGAAAGCCATACTTGAGAAGCAGGAACAAGGGATTAAATAGGTTGCTCCATTTCTTTTTGCCCAGAAGGGCCATCCTCCTTGGTGGAGGTCTCTTACGGATCTTGAGAAATAGGCATGCCTGAAATATGGGGTTTTTCCCCTAAGAACCATGAGAACCAGCAGCAGCAGGAGGGTTGCGACCTTCTTTGTCGGAATCATTATGACGGCTTCCTTCTCCTAAACCAAAGTCGTTGCCGTCATCATCATCGTCATCATTGTCATCTTCAACAACAATGTCTTCCTACTCCCAAACATAAGGATTAGAATCGTCAGGAATATCCTCAATATACAGAAGGTCCTTAAGCTTTGTCTTATCTTTTTGAGGGACTCCAACTCCCTGTTTTGTCAAATCAATCCTTTCCATAACCTTGTTCCGAATAGAGGGATCGACAGAAGGAAACATGATTCTAGGATACTTGTGGAAGTTGTCAGAATATGCTAGATAAAGAGAATCTTCATAATATTCCAACGCTGCCTTGGGAAATATGTTTTCAAAAATTCAAAGATCCTTTTTTTTGGCCTCATAGATTATCCGCCTCTGGCTGGAAAGTGCATCATCTTTCTCTCTTAATTCATTGATATAGTCAGCTACCATCTTCACTTATCTACTCTCGAGATCTTGCTTTAACAACTCAAGAGCTGAATTCTTGTCAAATAAAAGATATTTACCTTTTCTTTCTTTTTCAAGGTCTGACACAACCCTCTTAAGAGAAGCATTTAGTCACTTGCATTCTCTATCGCTCTTATCCATCGCTACAGTCAAGGTGTTAACTTTAGCCTCTAGGGTAGACTTCTCCTCCCTAAGTTTGATGATATCGGAGGTAGACGAAGAAGCTATTTCCTAAAGTAGCCAAATTTTAGTTACCTAAAAGGAAGAAATCAAAATCGGTATTTCTATGAGAATGAAAATGAAAATGAAATAAATAAGGAGAAGTAAGACTATACAGAAAGCTGTTGCTTGATGAGATTTCATCGAAAATTTTCCGAGTCCGAAGATGTGGAAAGCAGTGAAATATTGGAAATATCAGCAGAAGAGAGAGAAAGTCTAATGATTTCATCAAAGTCCCAGCTTAATAGAGGTGACCTTGAGAGGTTAACTTGTCGAGGAGATGGGAGTGGGGTTAAACCATGTTCCCTTAAATCTAGAGCTCCTAGAGGGTCTGATACCAAAAGATTATCCACAAACCCACTTCCTGGGATTACTGTTTGGGAAGAACTAACATCAGGGGTAGCTTTGGCAACCAAAGTCGTGAGACCAGGAGTCTGCTGCTCGATGGTAGTAACATAAATACCTCTGTAAGAGGGGGTTGAAGTGTTACCATTACGCCTCTTAGAAGTTGAACCTTCAACATCTTCGACAAGTCTTCTCTTAGCAGCGGCGATAGACCGAGCTAAAGCATCCATGGCAGATGCCTCTTAAGTAACCTGGCCATATGATCAAAATAACTAAGTTGGGAAAAATAGGAATAAGAAGGCTAAAACACGAAATGAGAGCTTGAAGTCATTCTTACCCGATTACCCGGAAATAGAGGATGTGAAGGGGCAAACTCATCAGAGCTTGGGGATAAGTGTTTAGCACCAGAAAAATGGATGGTTGGTTGCCCCAAAATCTTTTGGCCAAAAGGAGGAAGGGTATATTTGTGGATATTATCCAAAGTTAACAAAGTTGACCGCCATCCTAACTTCTTGGATGCCTTGTAGATGAATTCAAAAGCTCGAACTTCCCCGTACTTCAAACTTTACTTCTTGGGAGTAGGACCTGAAAAGAAACAAAGTTAGATAGAGCTTGATAATGACATAACAATTCTAGAGGGGTAGAAAGCTAGCCAAGATTAGTAAAAATGCCTGAAATGTCAGGGGGAGGGCCTAATATAATAGAACTGGTTTTCCCAATCCTTGGACTTATTGATGCTATCACAAATTAACTTCTTTGTAGGATTTGCATGAAGAATGGCGAATCCGCTTCTTTGGTCAAACGTCGCAAGCGATAAAGAAGGTTGACATTAAGAGAAGCTTGGCCCGACTCAAGTGCTATAATCTCAAGACATAAAAGCAGAGTATATGTGTTTAGGGAGAGTTGAATAGGGGTGTTTCCCAGATGACACAATAATGTAGAAATGTGGGGCGGGAAGTGAAAGAAACCTTTGTGCCGAATGGTCGTGTATGTAAAGTATCCCTCAAGCGGGGTCTGGATAGTATCTTATTCATTGGCAGGGATGACATCAACTTCGGTCGTGCAAAAACTCTTAAAAATAACATCCACTTCATCCAGAGTTTTAATAAGTGACTATTGTGGAATGAATTCCTTCCTTGGTCGAGGGGTGGCAGAGCCACTTGACTTCGATTTCTCAGCACTTTCCTTCTTAGACATAATGATGCCCGGTGATATTACTCCATAAATACATATTGGAACTATAATTAATGTGAACTGATATGGACTGTTAATAAGTGTATGGCTATCATGAAAAATGGTTAACATTAGTTATTCAATATTCCTATAAAGTTAGAACACTTCATAAGTTATTAGAATTGAGTCTTCAGCATGGTTTACATATGGTCATGCATTACATTTATAAGCTTAAAAACGATTAAGTATCTGTTGTTGATCCAACGAACGATCCCAGCACCGAAACCAAGAATAACAAAGGCATTGGTACCGAGAGGAGTCAAGATTGAAGTAACCAAACTTCTTGGTGTCAGCCTAATAAAAACTAAATATTCTAGTGTTGATACCAGAAACTTAACTGATATTGAGAAAGTTTAAAGCCTAGCACCGGTGAAGTCGAAAATCGAATTTCAACGCCGGTAACGACAAGCCTACTCCAAAGTCTCGGGTATGACTGATACCAAAACAAAGACTTTTGGCAACACTTTACACTGTTCTAACACAAATTAAGTCAAAACCAAAAATAGACATCGGTCTTGGTATAGGTAAAACCGAAACTAAAGGAAATAAGTAGCGGATTGATATTAGACTTACTGGTACCGAAAGAGGAACCTTATCTTCAGGAGAAAAGATAAAATCCTTCATATGTGAACTTTGCATTTTAGACCGTGGAAAACATATCGAGAGGGTATAAATGATAAATCCATACTATCTTCCATTAATAACTATTTAAGCTATTATTTAGATTCATTCTAAAGGAAAATTAAAAGCTACTAAATCTTAACCGATTTCATAACCAAGTTGGAAGAATAATTTTTGAACCCAAATTTAAATCGATTAATATACTTACAGAGATAGGATCGAGTCTGTGATTCTGAAAAAGTTTATAAAAGTTTTGAGGAAAAACAATCTTTCTTGAATGTTGTTTCTTGCAGGTGAAGAAACTAAAAAGAGAACGAACCAGATCCATTCTAGAGTACCAAAACGCAGGATATCAAAGAACAATACGAAGGTCAAAGTTTGGCTTGGAAAGTCAAAAATACCTATTCACCAGTGGGGCAAATGTTACTACCAAATTTCGACACCGAAACCAGATAGAGGTGAATGGGTACCGAAACGACACCAGAATCAGAATGAGAAGGAAAGGTCTAAAGCCGATATCGAAAGTCAAGGAAGGTAAAATATTTGATATACATGCTATCGGTACCAACTAAGGAGGCAAAATCTTGGTACCAATACAGGGAAGGCAATGGCAAGTTGACATCGAAACCAACATGAAAGCAAAGTACAACTCAGGGTAATATCAATGATGATACCAAAAGCACTCAACCTGATCTTACTTCCAAAGGCATACAGTCTGGTACCGAAACCAAGATCTATAAAGAGGAAAGCATGAGACCATGTTGGATTAGAGAAAAGGGTTATCGATACAAGTACACTTGGTATCGATACCGTTACCAGGGAGCAACTTAGAAGTCATAAAAGGAATTCTGAAACCACACTATCGAAAGGCCGATACCTAAATCAAAGATTATTGAAGTAAGCCAAGGCTTATGAGATAGAAGGGTCATCCACACTAACGCGCTTAGTGTCAATACCGACACCAAAGTAGGAATAAAGACAACACTTGAAATCCACAAAAGTAGGTCAGAGCCTGGAACTTTCCATCATAACTATTGCTATAGGAACAAAGGCTTGCTGGCAAGACTGAAAGCAGCTAAAGAAGCCATCCATACCAGTTTGCTTGGTATCTATATGTTTCATGTAGGCGACACCAACTTCATAAACAAAATGGAGCCGATAGCAACACTAAGAGTTGGAAGAAGACCGAATCCCAGGAACCGACACTGAGAGCCATTGATACGAGCAGACATTGATGGCATTACCGAAGTCGAAAGCGCTATAAACAGGGCTTCTACTGACCGCAACTGAAAGAGGGCCCAATTTGTCTATAAATAAGACTCTAGTGGTTCATTTTAGGGGACTTTTCCTAATTCCACAATCTTTTATTCATTTTTGAGAGAGAAAACCATAATTTGTAAATCAATTTGGGGATTTTATTTGTAATCACCTACGTACTCATACAAATGATCAACAAATAGAGAATCAACACTTGTGATCAATTATATGGATTTCCTTATCACTTATGTCACTTATTTTCCTATCAATAACCTATGAAAAAGCCTCTTACAAAATCGTAATTACCGAAATACCCTTCCTTAAACCATTGAGCTTCCTAACTTGAATTTCGCTTAGGGAACCCTTATCCCAAGGAAATTGTTGGACCTTGAGTCCCGTAAGCATGATACTCACCTCTTGAAGGAAGAGTAACTAATCTTCGGGCGTAAGACCTTGATATCTAGGAAACGGTGAACTAACTCAAGCTTGTGTGAACTAAATAACCCCTTAATTTTCCCTGATCCACATCCTTAGCATTAATTTCAGTATTGAAGAAAAATATCTTTAACAATAGGAATTTTAAAAAGCAGAGGCATTAGCATGCTTTGGTCTTCCTTTTGAGCTTTTGATCCCTTCACCGGGATAGGACAGAAGCAGAGGCAGTGCATGCTTATGCCATAAGCAGAGGAAGAGCTTAATCATGTAACGATCAGAGGCAGGGTGCTCTCGCAACCGAAGTCGGGAGCATGTCCTTAGGCTTACCCGTCCATCCTCTATAGGGCACTTTAACCTAGTCCTTTGATGCGGCTAAGGGCTTCGGTGCATCACTCTGGCCCTTGGGCGTGAATAACGACTTACCCTCCTGCTTCTAGGAGGCGCCAAGTATATACTCTGGGCTTAGAGCCTAGAGCGCGATTTCCTAGTTTTACCCCCCTTCCCTTTTTGGTTGATAGACCCAAGATATATTAAGGAATTTCTAATCTAATCCATTTTCGGAGGGCACTTCTCCCTTAATCATGTAGAAATTCTTATTTTTTTTATTGATTCTAAGTAGTCACTAATTCCCAATATGGGTCGTTTCTTGCAGATTAAATTTTATTTTTCAATTCATAAGATATTTTGACAACTTTCCTTGCCTACAAAAGTGGCCTTTTTCTTTTCAAGTGTTCCAAATTGGGAGAATGTTTTGCCCGGCTTGTCATCTTTTCCTCCTTTGAAGGCATGTTTAGTTTTTCTTGTAATTTTTCCGGTGTATCCTTATATTGACCATAAAATGAGTCGCAACCTCTTTTCCTTTACTAGACTGTGGTGGTGTATGATTATCCTTATTGATGGCATTTTATTCTACTAGAATGTTTTTCTACCTGGCCAGAATCCTCATTCTCTCCATAACCTTTTTCTGTCAGTTCATGCGAAGCTCTACTTGAGGTTTTTACGGTCCACTATAACCCATTGAGATTTCTCTTATACTTATTTCTCGTTGATCTCACAAGGATGAACTATCAACAAAACACGAAAGGAACAGGGTCAGAGGTTCCTGCCCTCAAATGTAAGCCAAATTTATGGTTAACACCCTAAAAATAAGATCTGACCGTAGAACTTCCGATTTGTGCTGAGGAAGGGTTCAAACTTGAGATCTGCAAATATTTTCATGTAATCATCTTTGAATTTTTCTGTAGAATTCTCTAAATAAACTATCTGTTAGGAACAAAATCACCATGACTCTTGTTTTTGATTTCTCGAATGAGATGTCTCTCTGTTTATGAGATGCTTTCCTAATAATGCCTTAAGGTATTAAAATAACTTCTCTGGTTACTCTACGGTTAGGGATTTAGGCTCGAGAATTTGCTGTATTCAAATCAGATCGTTAAGATTAGGTTTATGTATGTTTTTCCTGGATTCTTATGGATTTAGCAGGATATCAGGAACACGTCCTTAATGTTAATCGCTTAAGTCTAATAAATGGCTGAACTGTGATATCTTAACTTAATTCTAGGTCCATTCTTAGCATAATCCTAAAACGATGTCATGATTATTAAGACAATAAAGGTATTTATCCTTAAATAAAGGATTCTTAGGGTCAGTCATGGGTTAAGGTACGAAGTAGATTACAATTATGCATATAATCCATATGTTGCACCTGTAATGTTAGCAAATAACAATAATAATGCATATCAGTGAACAAGATTACAAGAATTACCTTGATTGCCATATATCTTCATTTTATTGAGCAAATTCCATATTCTAATCATTTTTCTTGATTGATCTAGAAACTAAGGTTTTTCTCTCTGTATTAATAGATTACAAAAGTGGAGAAAAATGAATTTGGAAAAAGAAAAGAAGTCTCGTGCTCTGAGTTGCAGGGCTCTATTTATAAGTATGAGCCGATATTCGTGACGACAAAATTTCTTCATATAGATCCACTACAAGAAAAGTGGCTTTTAACAATTGTGGAAGGCATCTTTTTTGAGTCAATGTTGTTTTAGCCTTGCAGAAGCCAACTTGAATAAACAAAAAACGTTGTTTTACCTAACCCTATGAAACAATTAAAGGCAGGCTTCAAAATAACTTTTGGAGGCTGCTCTCTTTCCTTATTTTATCATTCATTCATTTCATTTCCCCCCTTCGATTTTCATTTTCCCGCTTATCCATTTTGAGTTCAATTGGCCTATTCCAGAAATCGCATTAAGATATGTATATCCTAAGCATTCGATGGATGCTAGTAACAACTCCCCTCCTGGATCTCCTTTCTTCGCTCTTTCTAAAGAGGAACATCAGAAGCTCTAACTTCAGTCTATCAGGTTAATTTTCGTATGTTTATCTTTCGTTCTTCTACTGCTTTACTTAAATAATTGTTATTTACTGGCATGACTTTTTCGAAATTGGAAAATCTTTAAGATTTGGTACCTCTGTTTTCAATCGCTTGTGTAAAATGTTTTTGTATAATTACGATCACTCGTGATTAACTGATAGATGTGTAACGATATGTATGGAGACATAGTGGATATCAGTTGTAGTATGATAATATTTTTAGTATGAGGTTTTGTGTACTTGCTTTAGCTTTCATCTCTATTATTTACGAGAGTACTTGCTTTAGCTTTCATCTCTATTATTTAGGACATTTGGTGTGTACAATGATGAACTTGGTGTAAGCATCAGGTTAAGCTAGTCGTTTCTCCGTAACTGCTATATGTACTTTTTATTTTCAACACTAAACATAGAATTTCAGTTTCATATTTTACAATATCATTTAAGTGTATTTCGTTTGGACTGGAAGATATATTTTTCCCCTAAAATTGACTTCTTGCTTGAAATCCGTGTTTTTGGCCAACTCCTTTTGAATTTGGCAAAAGGGATCCAATATAATATTGGAATCGGTACTAATGCAATTTCTCATGTCAAATTTTCGTTAAGGATTTTTACTATGAGGTAACTAGCCTTCTAAGACATGTAGTAAGGTAAGTGTTCCAATATAACTACTCAGTTTAATTATAGTAATTGCCAATAGAACTTTTTATAGTGAATGAGCGAGTAGTAAGAAGGGTCATTGTTCTAACTTACTATACACTACTTAGTTTAATTTGTTACATTGGACCATATCCATTGATCTTACCATCATAATTTGTTGCAATAATCAATGATAAATTGAAATCATTTTTACTAACCTAATTATACACTACTCAGTTAAATTAGGCTGTCAAAGTACATTTATTACATCTAAAATGGAAATGGACCATATCCAATGTATGTATGAATGCTTACACCTTCTTCATTTGGACGTTAATTATGACATGGTCCATAGCTTCACATGTTGCGGTATCAACCTACTTTCACACACATTAATTCTTTATTTTTGTCAATAAGTTCCATTTGAGTTATCCTAAGATGATCATGCAATGCACCTTGATAAAAGGAGACAAATTATAGTGTCAAAATGGCTTGCATAGAGAATACCGTTAAAACATTTATATGAGATAATATAAAAGCACAATTTGTTAAAACATGAGGTTTATTAAGGGTCCACTGTTATTAGTTTGAGGGTTGAATTCTGATTCCTGCCTTTGACTTTTTTATTTAAACAAATGCAATTTTTTGAATTTAACTTGAGCACAAATGAGTCATCCGCGTTTAAAATGGACTAAAATCATTTCTGACTTGATCCTTTGGACAACGATTAAAACTCTATGCATTTATACATGTGGGCTTAATTCTTAATCGGATTAAATAACATTTGA
This sequence comes from Allium sativum, assembly GCA_030737875.1. Classification (NCBI taxonomy): domain Eukaryota; kingdom Viridiplantae; phylum Streptophyta; class Magnoliopsida; order Asparagales; family Amaryllidaceae; genus Allium; species Allium sativum. The sequence continues at coordinate 384,601,268 of CM060923.1, read as the reverse complement.
TAAATGTACTTATGGGTTCACTAATCTCTTCGTCACAACAAGTACCGTCCTCATTTTCCATGAATGTACTAAGACATGTGATCCTATACGTTTGTGCATGTTTTTATTTTCTAAACGAATACATTAGAGATGGTATATGGAGTCTTGCATTGATTTTTTTTTATGGTCAAGCACGTTCAAGCTTGCAAGCCTTGGCAATCGCAATGCAACACACTAGGTATTTGTCTAGGTGTTTTTAAAAGGACTTGCTTGTACTCTCTTTGTTACTATTTGCTTCTAATTTACATAAACTTGGTCCACTTTTCGGTTATGCCAAATGTATTAGCATATATTGGTATGTGAATAGGTACTACTGTACTTTGTTTTGTAATGCTCACCTACGATGTTTACACTGTTATTTTTGAGTCAACTATACAACGTGTCATTTCATGTATGTTTTTTTTTAATAGTGGTTTGTCCACTTAGCCGTTAGTATAGACATTGGTGCAAACCCTTCTACTGAAGGTATCAAAGACGGTGAGGGTGTTGATGACCACGATGTTAAAGTTGTTGACATTGTCGACACATTTCAACTGCAGGTTTGTTCTTATATTTTTTTTCCATTCACTCTTGTTAGCTCACTAATTTTGTGGAAATGCTTTGTTCATTTTTGTATTTTGTATAGGAACAACGAGCTTGTGACAAAAAGCAATTTGTTACATAGGTGAAGCAAAAGTACATAAACTTCTACCAACAAAATTGAGTGCTGAGAAGGCATAGGAGTTTAAAAGGGCATTGAAGGAGCTACCAAATCCTTTCTTTCAAAGCTAAAGATCTACAGTTGTAAGTCTATCCTGATTCAGAAATTTTCTTGCTATAAAATTAGTTTACTATAGTTTCATCTTATCATTCCATTTGCACACGCTCATTAACACATACAACAATGAAAATATGAATTAGTGGTTGATGGTTGATGTTTCTATTCATTTTGATAATTGTTTAATGTTTATTGTCCATGCCTTTTTTCTTTGCTGATACTATTTTGATATGATAAATAACGCAATTAATTCAGTTGATTAGTGGTTAACGGTCATACTGAAACAAAAAATAAGAGCATATATAATTTACCTTGAAATACAAAATAGTTTTCTCATATGTATTTATTGATGTAATGTTCACAAGGGCTTGCATGAGAACGGGGAGAAAGCATGTCGAGATAGAAAATATAATTCTGAATTTCTAGATGGTAACAAAAATGGTAGGGATGCGAGCTGCGTGTGAGCACACATATGAGCAAATAGATGGTAAGTAACGCAAAAGCTATAGCTGCTTAATGAGTTAAGCCGCAGAGCACACAAATTTTTTTTGGTCCCTCTGTCTTTTAGCATTGTAAGCATCATATCAACACAACTGGTTGGTCCTTGTGTGCATAATTTTTAAACCATGCATCCCGAATCAGTAGTCAGAGAGATATTTAAACTATGTGGGTACATAAAATGCTTGATGAACAAAAATATATGCCATGTTTAGATGGTATCAACTTTATTATCTCTTGACCTCGTGTATGTGTAAGCTTTGCAAAATTGGACCGAAGTGAATTCTTTCATTTTATGGAAAAATAATTTGTTGTAACACCCCGCCTCCGCTAGGGTCACTCGCAAAAGGAATGCACTAGCTTTAGAGGGGCATTATTGGTAAACATGCACAGAAATATCACAAGACAGAACATATAAAATAGCGGAAGTAAAATCAAACTTTCATAACATGAATAAATAAGGTCTAAAGCCTTTTACATCAGAGTACATCAAAACCTGTCTTACAATAGTAAAGAAGCATAAAGACATTTTCATAAATTATTCCCTAAGTAAAAACAGTAAAGTAGCCATTAGCCAAGAAAAGTCCAAGCCATCCATGATGACCTTCAAGCAGGAGAAGTCCGAACTAAACAATAGTATTTCCTCCCTGTAACCTGGGGGGAAACGGAAGAAAAGAGGCGAAACAAAACGGGTCAGTCAAAAAGACTGAGTAAGCCCTATCTACTATTAGCATAAAAACTAGTAAAGTTAACTGACATGAGAAACTGAGATGAACATAAGCATGATAACAAGATAGATAAGCTAAATCAAAATAACAGGATGAACTACTGAACTCAGATAAACTAAGGTGTCATGATAAATTACGATGTCGAGATAAAACAAGGTATCACATCGTCAGGTTTCTATCAAGTATAATATCACCAAGATATCTATCACGTATAACGCCCCGTGATATCTATCCTGTACTTTAGCTCTGCACCTACCGTACTAGTATCCCCACCGTGTCATGTGTTAACCAAGAATGACCCTCACTCAAAAGTCGTGTAATGGTCCATGTCAACCTAATATATCGCATATATAGGTTACTCAACTTGTATGTTTTATTCCATGTAAATGTTCAGTCCCTTGCCGTAGACCATACGGGCTTTCCCATGAGATTCTATATTACTTTAACATAGTTCCATGATCCTTAAGATCGGTTTGGACTGTTACCCTAAACCTAGCCAGGGTCTTCCAACATGAATTATCGTTTGTACAACTAGGACTTATGCTACTTAGGGCTACTAGGGATTATGCTTACCTATTGCACGTTTTCGTATCTCGGTTTGGGTTCAACCACCTAGGGCCACTAGGGATTACGCTAACCGCCAACCGCGCCCTTTTTCCCACGCATATATCGTGAATCGTTTTTCCATGACTGTATGCACATGTATCACATCGTGCCATCCGAGTCCTGTCACAGGGCAGACCAGGAAATACAGGACTCGGTCGGGAGCTTTCAATTTATCTGCCGATGCAGATGCTAAGGTCTGTTTTTTCCTATATGTGGCTATGGTCCCACGAGACCACTCCCTCAACTAGTGAAAGACAAGACAGGATAAATCCTGTATGAGAACACAACATTGGCCAACCCACACCCAAGCCTTACCGCAACCATAATTAGATAGCAATTATGGTCTATTGGGTGTTCTCTGCCTTTCCGTACGTACACGCTTGACCAAAGATGGTAGGTAGCCTGACGAAATGCTATCTAGGGTACGACCGTGTATCGTCGACTATCCCCTATCCATCCCCGTCTTTAGGTCGCTCGTATAGCAACCAAGGCATACTCTTGGTTCTTCTAACGTAGACCTTAACCTCTCATGAGCCTAGTATAATCACCAAGCAGCTCATAGAGGGATACCAAGAATACCTTCACGTTCCCCGAAGCCGCTGCTTCGTTACCCAGTTCGTTGGAGCCTTTATCCAAATCAGATACTTGCTCCTACTCGTATACTTAAACGATGACCCACCGTATTAGGTTACTCATCTATCTATGAACTGGTCTAAACTTCCTTGACTAAGAATCATTACTTAGTTATTCTTCAACTAAGGTTTACCACTTAGCATTGTTCCCGTTATCCTTGTTAACTACGGTTATCCACCTAATCCTCAGAACTAGGGTTTACATAATGGATTAAGTGTCACTTAGGTTCATGACTTAACCCATCTACAAATCCTGTCAAAATTGGCTAAGTATCCAAGTTCAAGGCTTAACCCTACAAACCATGCTCAAGTTGGTTAAGTATATTAAGCAATTCACGACTTAACCTTGTCCAATTATCATTCTAGATTGGTTAAGTATATATTAACTTGACCCTATCAATTTACTTAGTCAAATCGGTCAAGTGTATTCAAGCGATTCGTGACTTAGCCTTATCATGTTTTCACGTTATATTGGTTAAGTATTGGTTAACTTAACCACAATAAATTAACGAGTTAGATTGGATAAGTATAGGTCACTTAACCACATCAATTCATCACGTTTAGATTAGTTAAGTGTTTAACTTAACCCCATTAAACTACCAAGTGGGATTAATTAAGTCTAGGCTAACTTAACCCCATCCGATTTCCATGTTTAGACTAGTTGAGTCTAATCTTAATCCCATTCGTTAACCGTATTTTTCGGTTAAGCGTCATTAAGAAAACTTACTTAACCTTACCAAGTTATCGCGTTGGATTGATTAAGTGTTGGTTAACTTAACCCTATCCACTAGTCATATAAAAATGGTTAAGTTTCATTAGGCAAATCAAGTTACTTAACCTACCCAACCTTGTCATGTTTTGTTAAGTATCATTAGCCTAATCAAATTACTTAACCCATTTGTCCATGTCATATTTGGTTAAGTGTCATTAATCAAATTAACTTAACCCTATCATGTGGCATTAATTACTTAATGCACCTTCACCTCTTACATTAGACTTTGTTGTGGTTACTAGTTAAGCCGGTCGGTTCCGGGTAGCTTTACACCACAACTTGGTCTAACCTCGGGTTCAAGCACAACATGACCAACTTCTCACATTGGGTCCTATTGTTTGCAACTACTAGTTAGGCCGGTCGATTCCGGGTAGTTTTACGTTGCAAACTCAACCCAACCTCGAGTTGGCCACACTTATATTAACTAAGTGTCCTGTCCATCATGTTTCCCAAAACATGTTACAAGTTTTCAAGCATTTGGGTAGACCTAACTTAATAGGTAAATTCCCAAAGGGTAGACCTAACTTAATAGGTAAATTCCCAAGCTTATGTTTTTATGCATACTTACATGTCAACTTCCATGTTATATTTCAAGTCATGTTTTCAAGTTGTATTTTCATGTCATTAGAAATTACCCATAACATAACCCAACGCTTTTAAACTCGCATATACGTTCGCGACAACGTAATGGATTAAAAGAAGAGACTTGGCAAAGGCATGAAAAAAATGGATATTAAGCCACAAGTTAATCATGGTGGCAAATGAGGCACAAATGTGTTCATTAACTTGCATGTTACATTCTTAAGCCTCAAAACATGCATAAACCCAAACTTGGCACATAAGCGAATCATGGTGACAAAAGATATGGAATGATGACTAGTAACTCGCATATATCATCATATAAGGGTTATGACTTCATATGCAAGTTGACATAAAGGTTATGAGGGTTCTCATGTTGCCTAATGCAACATTTCAACATAAAGGTTGTAGCTTTTAGCTCACAAGATCAAGATAATGACTTCATAAACTTGCATGACATGATAGCATGTATAATACTCAACGATCAAACCCAAACTTGCAACATGAACATTTAACTTTATAGTTAATATCTAAGAGTAGGGAAATGGCTTACATTGCTATGAAGGCACAAAAGATATGACAAAGCCCTTATGCAATCAAATAGACCCAAAATGCAAGCTCTAACATAAAAACCCTTGAGCCAAAATGATCAAAACCCTTGCTTTATGATGCAAAGATAGAAACTTGACTTGAATGCAAGCTAATGACACTCATACAAGCTTGAAAACACTTGTATGCATGGAAAATCTCTCATAGAAACCATTTAGAAATTTTATGAAGAGAGTGGAGGCCATGAGAGGTAAAATTTTGCTATAGTTTAGTTGCATGAATGAATAATGAGGATTTAGGATAGGTTAGGGTCTTATTTATATATTAGGCAAGTGTTTTAGGCCATAGGATTAAACCTAGATTCAATCCAAGCCATCAAAGCATGTCTTGGGAAAGAATTCAAGTCTAAAAAATGGAGTGGTGTCTTAACCAGGCCTAAAAATGGAGTGGTGTCTTAATTGGGCTGAATTTCAAATCTGTTTTCGGATATAAATTTTCGTGAAACTTTGCGAGGCCATATCTCAGTCATACGAACTCCGATTTACGAAATTTCGGACTCTGTTTCGCGTATTTTTCCAAGACGAACGCAATGACACAACCCGTTTATCCTGATTTAGGTTTTATAATTAAATTCTGCCTTGATTTCTTGTTTTAACGTGTTATCGAAATACGGGTTGTTACATTCTCCCCTCCTTTTAGGATTTCGTCCCCGAAATCTCCAAGTTAGGAAGAACATATCCTACCATCCATCATCCATCTACTCAAAACATCATCCACAAGCAACCATTGTCCTTAGATGATTTCTAATGCTGTATGAATATATGCAAAACGTGTGTGTACATGTTCCTTAGCTAATGCTAATGGTCAGGCCTGAATAATCTTTCTAATGCAAAATATGTATAGTGCCATGAATCCAACATGTATGCAAATAGTCCTAGTCATATAGATACTATATGCGTGCAAAATCATTCATTCATATGCAACAATCACATGATAACACATTCAATTTCATCCATAAACAAGTATAAATACTCGTGCATATGCAATATGAAATGTGACTGAGTCGAGCTAGTATCTAATGTGTATTCGCGCATCCACGAGCAACCACTTGCAACCACTTGCAACCATATCAATCATAACATGTTTCAAATACATGTTTACATCCATAGGGTTCTACCTAGGATTCCCTGAAACAGGGTCGAGAAGATAAACAAGACAAACTCCTTACGGGGTTTGTAACAGAAAATAGGACCAAGAAGATGTCCACAAAAGATAGCCTACAAGTAAGCTCTACAGAAACAGGGATCAAGGATATACTCCCAAAAAGAGATATCATGCGCGTATCTAGTCTTTAACCATCAAAGTCGTATTTCCTCGAGCTTAATTCCATTGTGCCTTGACCGTCTTTTAACTTCGCGATTTCGTAGCTTCTTATTTCCTGTTTCCATAACATGAGCTAGAACTCATTTCTTCGTCGCCTCTCGTTCCACTTGCACTTATCCTTTTCCTAGAATACATGACGCAAACATGACTGCGTACTCATGATCTCATGCAAGCTTTCCAAAATTCACTAGTGAATCTTGGATCTCGTTTATATACTATAAGGTATTCCATGTAGAAGAACTTTCTCTTGAAAGTAAACAGATGTTAACCAGGTTATCAAGCGCACTTACTAGGGTGATCTCTATAACCCATGCATAAATGAAGTAAACCATTCGTCTTATCGGCGCACACCACTCGATCGGGCTTCAAATTTCCAATAAAGGCATCAAGGGATTCTAAGTAACTAGTCATGACAGAACCTCAAAAAGGTTACACGATACTTCGAGGGCATTACCAAGGCTAGTCAAAAGGTCTAACTACCCTCCTATCAAAACCGAGAGTGGCACCCCCTACTGGATAACCACTTCATCCCTAGAATCCATCCATAGCTTAAAAACATAAGCATTATTTCCAAATTCAACACTTGGCATGAACATTCTCAAATCCAAACAGGTCATGTATAAATGGACCGATTCTCCAATAGGACTTTGAGACAAAAATGGGATCCTCTATTACGCTAGTACTTAAGGTGCAGAGACTCAACTACCGAAGCGGACTTAAATGATGCGGGGATCAAAACAAAGTCTTGGCGGGATGATAGAAAAGAATAACTAGATCTTCAACAAGGATGTTATCCCCCTACTCAGGTACTCTAGTGAGGGTATACAATTATCTTCACGATGATCTTGTCCTTGTCCCACAATACTTAACTATCCGTCTCGTTTCACCATACCAAAGATACTTTTTCGTTATGGGTTGAGCCATACCAACAAGTTGCTCATCCTTAAGCTCGTATCCTTTATCCTCTTTATCACTATCCTTTCTTATAACGCGGCCACTGGTCTCTCGAGAACCACCTCCATCGCATGGAAAGCACTTTCGTAGATAGAAAAGACTAGTCGCAGTTAAAACCACTGTGACTACAGATGGAGGAAAGAAAGGAGAAGAGATTCAATTAAGGAAACAAGGATAGTGCTAATGGCCTTTGGGGAATAGCCTTTTTCTTTTAAAAGAAAATTTTCTTAAAAAATGCTTCTTTGTAAACGGTTTTCAAATAGTTTTCAGAAGGTCTTTAAAACTTTTGCCCAGTCTGGTAACCTTCTGCTCTGATACCAAATGTAACACCCCGCCTCCGCTAGGGTCACTCGCAAAAGGAATGCACTAGCTTTAGAGGGGCATTATTGGTAAACATGCACAGAAATATCACAAGACAGAACATATAAAATAGCGGAAGTAAAATCAAACTTTGATAACATGAATAAATAAGGTCTAAAGCCTTTTACATCAGAGTACATCAAAACCTGTCTTGCAATAGTAAAGAAGCATAAAGACATTTTCATAAATTATTCCCCAAGTAAAAACAGTAAAGTAGCCATTAGCCAAGAAAAGTCCAAGCCATCCATGATGACCTTCAAGCAGGAGAAGTCCGAACTAAACAACAGTATTTCCTCCCTGTAACCTGGGTGGGGGGAAACGGAAGAAAAGAGGCGAAACAAAACGGGTCAGTCAAAAAGACTGAGTAAGCCCTATCTACTATTAGCATAAAAACTAGTAAAGTTAACTGACATGAGAAACTGAGATGAACATAAGCATGATAACAAGATAGATAAGCTAAATCAAAATAACAGGATGAACTACTGAACTCGGATAAACTAAGGTGTCATGATAAATTACGATGTCAAGATAAAACAAGGTATCACATCGTCAGGTTTCTATCAAGTATAATATCCCCAAGATATCTGTCACGTATAACGCCCCGTGATATCTATCCTGTATTTTAGCTCTGCACCTACCGTACTAGTATCCCCACCGTGTCATGTGTTAACCAAGAATGACCCTCACTCAAAAGTCGTGTAATGGTCCATGTCAACCTAATATATCGCATATATAGGTTACTCAACTTGTATGTTTTATTCCATGTAAATGTTCAGTCCCTTGCCGTAGACCATACGGGCTTTCCCATGAGATTCTATATTACTTTAACATAGTTCCATGATCCTTAAGATCGGTTTGGACTGTTACCCTAAACCTAGCCAGGGTCTTCCAACATGAATTATCGTTTGTACAACTAGGACTTATGCTACCTAGGGCTACTAGGGATTATGCTTACCTATTGCACGTTTTCGTATCTCGGTTTAGGTTCAACCACCTAGGGCCACTAGGGATTACGCTAACCGCCAACCGCGCCCTTTTTCCCACGCATATATCATGAATCGTTTTTCCATTACTGTATGCACATGTATCACATCGTGCCATCCGAGTCCTGTCACAGGGCAGACCAGGAAATACAGGACTCGGTCGGGAGCTTTCAATTTATCTGCCGATGCAGATGCTAAGGTCTTTTTTTCCTATACGTGGCTATGGTCCCACGAGACCACTCCCTCAACTAGTGAAAGACAAGACAGGATAAATCCTGTATGAGAACACAACACTGGCCAACCCACATCCAAGCCTTACCGCAACCATAATTAGATAGCAATTATGGTCTATTGGGTGTTCTCTGCCTTTCCGTACGTACACGCTTGACCAAAGATGGTAGGTAGCCTGACGAAATGCTATCTAGGGTACGACCGTGTATCGTCGACTATCCCCTATCCATCCCCGTCTTTAGGTCGCTCGTATAGCAACCAAGGCAAACTCTTGGTTCTTCTAACGCAGACCTTAACCTCTCATGAGCCTAGTATAATCACCTGGCAGCTCATAGAGGGATACCAAGAATACCCTCACGTTCCCCGAAGCCGCTGCTTCGTTACCCAGTTCGCTGGAGCCTTTATCCAAATCAGATACTTGCTCCTACTCGTATACTTAAACGATGACCTACCATATTAGGTTACTCATCTATCTATGAACTGGTCTAAACTTCCTTGACTAAGAATCATTACTTAGTTATTCTTCAACTAAGGTTTACCACTTAGCATTGTTCCCGTTATCCTTGTTAACTACGGTTATCCACCTAATCCTCAGAACTAGGGTTTACATAATGGATTAAGTGTCACTTAGGTTCATGACTTAACCCATCTACAAATCCTGTCAAAATTGGCTAAGTATCCAAGTTCAAGGCTTAACCCTACAAACCATGCTCAAGTTAGTTAAGTATATTAAGCAATTCACGACTTAACCTTGTCCAATTATCATTCTAGATTGGTTAAGTATATATTAACTTGACCCTATCAATTTACTTAGTCAAATCGGTCAAGTGTATTCAAGCGATTCGTGACTTAGCCTTATCATGTTTTCACGTTATATTGGTTAAGTATTGGTTAACTTAACCACAATAAATTAACGAGTTAGATTGGATAAGTATAGGTCACTTAACCACATCAATTCATCACGTTTAGATTAGTTAAGTGTTTAACTTAACCCCATTAAACTACCAAGTGGGATTAATTAAGTCTAGGCTAACTTAACCCCATCCGATTTCCATGTTTAGACTAGTTGAGTCTAATCTTAACCCCATTCGTTAACCGTATTTTTCGGTTAAGCGTCATTAAGAAAACTTACTTAACCTTACCAAGTTATCGCGTTGGATTGATTAAGTGTTGGTTAACTTAACCCCATCCACTAGTCATATAAAAATGGTTAAGTTTCATTAGGCAAATCAAGTTACTTAACCTACCCAACCTTGTCATGTTTTGTTAAGTATCATTAGCCTAATCAAATTACTTAACCCATTTGTCCATGTCATATTTGGTTAAGAGTCATTAATCAAATTAACTTAACCCTATCATGTGGCATTAATTACTTAATGCACCTTCACCTCTCACATTAGACTTTGTTGTGGTTACTAGTTAAGCAGGTCGGTTCCGGGTAGCTTTACACCACAACTTGGTCTAACCTCGGGTTCAAGCACAACATGACCAACTTCTCACATTGGGTCCTATTGTTTGCAACTACTAGTTAGGCCGGTCGATTTCGGGTAGTTTTACGTTGCAAACTCAACCCAACCTCGAGTTGGCCACACTTATATTATCTAAGTGTCATGTCCATCATGTTTCCCAAAACATGTTACAAGTTTTCAAGCATTTGTGTAGACCTAACTTAATAGGTAAATTCCCAAAGGGTAGACCTAACTTAATAGGTAAATTCCCAAGCTTATGTTTTTATGCATACTTACATGTCAACTTCCATGTTATATTTCAAGTCATGTTTTCAAGTTGTATTTTCATGTCATTAGAAATTACCCATAACATAATCCAACGCTTTTAAACTCGCATATACGTTCGCGACAACGTAATGGATTAAAAGAAGAGACTTGGAAAAGGCATGACAAAAATGGATATTAAGCCACAAGTTAATCATGGTGGCAAATGTGGCACAAATGTGTTCATTAACTTGCATGTTACATTCTTAAGCCTCAAAACATGCATAAACCCAAACTTGGCACATAAGCGAATCATGGTGACAAAAGATATGGAATGATGACTAGTAACTCGCATATATCATCATATAAGGGTTATGACTTCATATGCAAGTTGACATAAAGGTTATGAGGGTTCTCATGTTGCCTAATGCAACATTTCAACATAAAGGTTGTAGCTTTTAGCTCACAAGATCAAGATAACGACTTCATAAACTTGCATGACATGATAGCATGTATCATACTCAATGATCAAACCCAAACTTGCAACATGAACATTTAACTTCATAGTTAATATCTAAGAGTAGGGAAAGGGCTTACATTGCTATGAAGGCACAAAAGATATGACAAAGCCCTTATGCAATCAAATAGACCCAAAATGCAAGCTCTAACATAAAAACCCTTGAGCCAAAATGATCAAAACCCTTGCTTTATGATGCAAAGATAGAAACTTGACTTGAATGCAAGCTAATGACACTCATACAAGCTTGAAAACACTTGTATGCATGGAAAATCTCTCATAGAAACCATTTAGAAATTTTATGAAGAGAGTGGAGGCCATGAGAGGTAAAATTTTGCCATAGTTTAGTTGCATGAATGAATAATGAGGATTTAGGATAGGTTAGGGTCTTATTTATAGATTAGGCAAGTGTTTTAGGCCATAGGATTAAACCTAGATTCAATCCAAGCCATCAAAGCATGTCTTGGGGAAGAAGTCAAGTCTAAAAAATGGAGTGGTGTCTTAACCAGGCCTAAAAATGGAGTGGTGTCTTAATTGGGCTGAATTTCAAATCTGTTTTCGGATTTGAATTTTCGTGAAACTTTGCGAGGCCATATCTCAGTCATACGAACTCCGATTTACGAAATTTCGGACTCTATTTCGCGTATTTTTCCGAGACAAACGCAATGGCACAACCCTTTTATCCTGATTCAGGTTTTATAATTAAATTCTGCCTTGATTTCTTGTTTTAACGTGTTATCGAAATACGGGTTGTTACATTTGTTGTTTAATTTGAAATTCAGGGAGTTGCTTAAAATTTCTCATCTTTTACATGTTAAGCCGAAATTTCATCCTTCTGATTCTTCGGTTGATTTCAAATCGGAATCACAAATCATAAAATTAGTTGAAGGTTTATATCATATGTTATATATAATTCTGTAATGTTAGGAAGTTGTTTTGATATTGAAGGAGCTTCCGATTGCAAATTGATCATCATCTTTTCTATTTGTGGTGTATAGTTATATCCTGGATGCAAAAATTTGTGGAATTGGTCTATCTAAGTTAGTATTATTTTTTGAATACCATATTAAACGTGCATTTTATTTATTTAAATCAAGGAGTGCAGTTTCAGAACAATTTGTATTGGTTTTCAACCCCATTTCGATCATCATTTGCTGATGTTTTCGGGGGCACCTTAAATTTTCATCCACATGGCCAATGACAGTTATAATGCTTACACACTTCATGTTTCCATCTAATCCAACCTACAAAGATAATGGTCATACCTTTCGGTTGCCTGTAACTTTTTTAGTTTGATTATGAAGATTTTCAGATAAATAATTATTTTTTAACTTTCAGATGTTGAAATTGATGAAGGTGTGTGCTTGGAACTTGCTCATCAATGTTATATAAAAGGGAACTATAATAAATCTCTAAAGCACTATAATGCAGTTTACGATAAGAACCCACCTCATAGTGGCAATCTTTTACTTCTTGGTGCAGTCTATTACCACGTTATGACTTCTTCTTCTTCTTGTTGTTGTTGTTGTTATTATTATTATTATTATTTTGTCTCATTGCTTCACTTTTGATTCAATGTATCACCCATATGTTTTTACATGTTGTATTTTTTGCTTTGATTAAAGCACTACTTAGGGTTAAAACTCACTATCAATATTTCATGTTTTCAGGTTTCTAATCATCTACCGGTCAGAAATGGAATATTAAACCAATCAACTTTAATTTGACGGTTTTCTTTATGGCATTAATTTTCTTTATTTTATATCCTTTTCCATCAACTTTAAACTTAAGTTGCTTCCATGGTAGATAATTACTGTATAGTTGTTTATGCAAATATATACAGAAAGGAATACTATATATACTCTTCTTTTTTTGTTGTATATACTCAGATTTATTCATACTATAAGGTAGACTTATCTTCCTTTAATTTATCTATCAACTAGTAAATGTAACAGAAATGACCATTGATCCATTGCTATTCAGAAGGTTTATTAGCTAGTAGATGACCTAGTTGAGGATTGAGGTCAATCTCCTTATTTTTATAGGATGAAGTTTGCTCTTTATTTGTGAATATAAACTCTAGGTTGTTGAAATGTAAGTGCTAGGATGGGGAGATAAGAGTGTAGCAGCTCGATTATGGATGTTAGGTAAGTTTAAAGACTTCCACAATCTCTCTCTATCTCTGTATGAAATTGCATTTTTAACCGTTGAATTAGTTAGTGTTCTTCATCCTCTTTGCTGCCACAAACCTTTGAGTTTTACCTTATATCTTGTGGTTGACAGTATGTTATCTTCCCTTTTTCACAAGTGTATGCATTGAGTTGATAAATGTACTGCTTTAGTTTCAGTGCTATTTTCAGCTAGTTAACTAACAAAAAAGTTGTCCATTATCCTTCCATTTATTTTTGTTAGTTCCTATCCCTCCTGACATGCAGTGGTGCAATGCACCAATACGGTGTATTTGCACATCGCAATGGTGCAAATGCACCACTGCGGTGGGCAAATGCACTATATTGGTGCACTGCACCATTGTATTGTGACATTTCTAGAATGCAAGTTTAATTTGTTTAGAATATTCTTGATGACCTGTGCATTTATTGGCATGGCTTTGGAGAAGATCAAAAGATCATCCGCAAAGAAATATATATTTTTTGAGCCGAGATCAACATAAGACATCCGAAAATTTATTCAGATGTCTGAAAATTTATTCAGATGTCAGAATGTTTCTTCAGACTTCATCTTTCAGTCCGAAGAAAAATTCAGATGTCTGTGATGTTATATCAGACGTATTGATGCACTTCAGATAGTTTCCTGTGTTTTATTTCAGATGTCTGATATATTTTTCAAACGTCCGACACACTTATGTCAGCTGTTTATACCATTGACCTATCTTTCTTTAATCTTGTGCATATCCTCTGTTGTTATCTTTGACTTACTCCGTGTATTCTTTTTTCTTGTTTCGAGCATTGTTTTCTTGTTAATGTGTAAGCATGACCAAATGCTAAAATGAACACATGTGTACAGGTATTGGAGATGGGAATCGTTATGCCTTCGGCTATAATCTGAAGATCCCTCAACATTAAGACCGCTTGTGGTTGCTGATTATGAAGAAAGCGGTAACTTTTTAGTTGTTCATTTTGTCGGTATTTGGCACAAGCTTTTTTTTATGGATACTTTGTACTATTAATATATATCGTTACTTTGTTCGACGGATATTGTGTAAATTTAGCTTATGGTGTTATTTTTGTTTATGTAAATTACGTAAACTTGGTTTATTGATGATGTCTTTGTGTATGAATATTGTGTTGTATAATTTATGTAATGATTAACAATTATATGTTTATACAATAGCTTTTGTGTTTGATTCGAACATGTTATTGATATTAGTTGGTTGATATATATTTACATGTTGGTGATATGTATGTGCATGAATATTTTGATACTAAAATATGTAAATGCTATGATAGATGCACAAAAAATGCTATGATATATGGTAAAACGTTGTAGAATAAAGAACATGTAAACTTTCAAAAATGCTGTGATATGTGGCAAAACGCTGTAGAAAAGGGAAGATGACAACATTTTCGAAACAATATAGGATGATGTACAAACATAAGAACAACACCATTTGAAACGCTGCAGTATGTCAATTTTCTACAGCCTTTTGGTATGTATTGTGATATTTCCATGACCTATAACAACTTATTGGTAGACAATGTTCATCAACACGCAGTTAAAGGCTATCGCAACATTATTTTCAACGCCATGAAAAGACAAATTTCTTCTATTGATCATCCAAAAGGAGTTAATTACGATGGCTTTACAAGTGCTTCGGTGGAATTTCATCATGGAAAAGTACCGATAGTTGCTTTCGAAGGGCTTAATGAAAGGGCATTTAACTGAACACGATAGGGACGGTAGCGTAGGAGCTCTCGTCCCTTTTGTGCTTTTATCCTGCGCTTTGTCCTTAGTGCTTTAGGGTTCCGAATTGGGGTTTTAACCCTTTGTTTGTTGATGAATGTGATTTATCTTTCCAAGACTTTAGAGGCGTGTGATAGAAGCCTCGTTTTACTGCTTTCGAAGGACACTTCCTGCAACCGTATCGGGTTTCGCTTCGGAAAACAAGTTTACGGATGCAAGTGTGCCTTATGATGCGGTTGACAGATTTTGAGGTGTTTTCCCTATACATTCTCTTTTTTAGCTGCTTTCGAAGATCCCCTATCTTTTCTTTTCTTGCCTTCTTTAATTTTAACCATCTTTAAGTTTCATTTGACAATCGCTTCAGGAATCCTTCCGTAGGTTATACGAAAGCACTTCTGGTATCGGTTTCACTCTTTCGCCAATTCCTTCAAGGTAGTCCCTTTTGGCTTTAGCTTGAATAGTTGTGAGAGGCGTAGGAATATGCATACTCCTTGGTTATAACGGTAGCTATCCTATTCGACAAGGCTGGGCATTTCCGTGTGATTCATTTCCTCTAATGAATTTGCTTTCAGTTTTTTACTTTTCCTTTTTTGATTTTACTTCAAGATGTGTCCTCCTCTTCTATCCTTGAGAGGTTAATCTGTTTCATCAGCGCCTTCTGTTCTCGGAGGTTGAACCTTCCGGAATTTGGTTGAGGGCTTTCATCTTTTGCAACCCTGTTGGCTTATGACTATTAGCTCCTTTCTTAGTTCCTTTTAACGCTTCTCCCTTAGCTTGCCCCCTCCGTTCTTTTTTATTAGATCAACTAGTCCATAACCGATGTGCTTTATGTTAAGACCGAAAGGGACTTCTTAATCTACTATCAGAACTAATGCCCTCTTAGTTAAGACCACAAGTTGTCTTCTTTATCTGCTGCAGGTGCCCTTTCATTTAAAGTTGAAAGTGGCTTTTTTAGAGGAAAATCCTTTATATCTTTTCCTTCCGCAATCCGAAGGCCTATAACTTCTCCTTTCCTGGTGTTGCCACCTTTCACGCTCCTTAAGTTCAACTCCTAATCTACCTTGATTATTTTGTGCTAATAGACGTTATTAAAATATCATGGAATTTTGATATGGAATAGTTTAGTGATCGTAAGGAAAAAACCATTCATGTTTATATGTGGCGTGGTCTTGCGACACATTTATTTAAAAGATTTTGTAGGATAAAAATCTAACTAATGTGTGTTTTCTCATGCTGGTTTAAGATTTATTCAGTGTTATTCTGTTATAATGATCAGGTAAGATCGAGCAAACTTGCAAACTAAATTTGGATTATTTTGAAGCTTCGGGAGTAGAGTAGAAGCCAATAAATATACTCGTACATTCCTATATTTTTTTCAATGTATCTATTGTATATTTATCAGCAATTGTGAGGATAAACTGTTATAACTGTCCAAGATGATCTATAGTTCAATGCTCTGGTCTTTGTCTAAATTGATGCGTGTATGTTAGTCTTCCTATTTGGTAAAGATCATGCTTATATTATAGACTATTTGTCCCGCTATAAGATTTTGTTCTATGTCTTCCTTCTTTTCCCCCTAATAATCTATTTTCCAGCACTTGATTGATCGACATGTAAACATGGTGGATGTATTAGTATCAACCTTTAAGGGTCGAAAAATTGGGTTCTTATTGGTAATCTCAACATTTCCCCTATGGTTGTTGTCTCAATTGTTTATTGTTGGAGTGTGATAATATTGGTTTGGGTAACACTGGTTCAATTCCTATTTTGGTTGTCAATTATGTTGATAAAATTGGGTTTAATTGCGGTGTCATGAATGGTAGTAACTGCGTACTTGTAGCAATGTTTTGGCTTGTGGTAAGGGACCTATTAGTACAAATCCAGTTATTCCAATAGTTGTTGTTGCACCAGATTTTAGTGTAGCTCCTTCTTATCCCCTTTTTGGAAAACAAACCTTTGAATGCTAGCATTTACGAGCCTGCATGTTTGGTATGGCTAGTTCAGATGGCATTACGGACCCTCCTTTTGAGGTTTATATTGCTGGGGCGGATTCCTAGAAGGATTATTTAGTTGTAAGTTTGGTCTGGTATATTAGTGGTAGTCTCCAAGTGCACATGTATAGATCTATGTACTTCTTTAAGTTCTCAAGGAAGGATGAGCCTTTTTGTGAGCTAGTGAAAATAAGATTTTTATTAGAGGAAAGTATTTCATTGTAACGTCTTGGATCCCCATTGTGGATCTGGATAATGATCAAGTTTTTTCGATTCTGATATGGAATTGTTTTTTACATATACTTTCTGCTCGGTAGTCATTGACTGGTTTGAACCGGTTATCAGCTAACACTAGGAAAAATGAAATTCTTTGATAACGCCACTACTACTAGGGAAAGCCTTATTTATGAGAAGGACCTTTTGAAATTTCATCAGCCAAGCCTCTTCTGGATAAGATTAAAGTCAGATTTGATGTGGATTTTATAGTTAAAGTGGTTGCTTCATATGGTTGAAAATCGAATATTTTGGTCATTTTTTGGATTCTTGTCCGGTTAGTTCTACCGTCTTGGCTTTGTTGCCTCTTTTTGATTGGTCTATGCTTCTTAGATCGAACTTGAAGTGGGCTCTTAATGCCTGTCCTCTCAAGGTTGTTCTCCCTCACACACTTCCTCTTGAGCCTGAGGCGGATCTTGACCAGGGGACTATTTTTGAAGTGTAATTGATTTTTGATGATATCATGTGGTTGTCGGAGATCGGGATTGGGTTCATAGACCGTTTAGCTTTAGATATTCTCCTACTAGTGATACTTTCCACAAATATATTAGTGATCCTAGGAAATTGATATATGAGATTGTCACTGATGTATTGAGTTAATTAGCAAGGGTGAAGTTGTGGAGTTACACACTATTTTGAATAATGTAAGTTTTAGTGGGATCTTTTGTCTTTGACACCCGGCTGTTTCCGCCGCATATATCTTACCTTGCCATTTCCCTTTGCCTTAATTTTAAAGACCCTTGAAAACAACATTTACACTAACTTAGTCTCGCTGATATTCAATATTGTTATTGCGACAAGCGTTATAGAGAATGCTTCCGACTTGATTATGTTATGTATTTTCCATGTGATTCGTTTATCTACAAACTGTATATGTTTAAAAAATTATAGAGAAAATGATTTTCATGAATATGTAGTTATATTTTACCCAGGAAATCGCATGTAGTTAGTTTGAATTTTTAATTTTAAGTCGAAACATCCCTTTCTATTTGCTTTTAATTTTATTTTATATTGTTAACCTATGAAGATTTTTTTTATAATGGAAGTTTATTAGATTCTATTTGCAAATGATTTTGAAATTTGTTATTATATGGCAAAATACGATTTGAATTTGTAAAGAGAATGCAATTATTAGATCTTTTTTTAAGAGATATTAGAGAACATTTTGGTATTTACATTGATATCAAAAATATGTGACACCAATTATATTACAGCTTGATATTTGTAGATTCGTAGAATATCTAGAAAGATCTTGCATTATATATTATAATATACCATATAGTTTACTCAATCACTGAGGCCTAATCATAGTTACATTTGAACTATTCTACTTTTATAAATAATTAAAATCAACATATAAATTTGAATAAGTATGAATTGTTGGTATGGAGACTTATCTCCTAGTTCAAAGTGGAGGCCAAACATAACGATTAGATATTTAAAAATTTAAATATACCAATATTTTGGAAAGTTCACGGTCGGACCAAAAGTTTACGCTCTCAAACCACCTATCAATAAATAAGTTACTATACTAGTCGAGTTGGGCGTGATGGCTGTTATATTGATAAACAAGATCATTGCGAATGAGTAAATTTGGTAACCAAATAGAACGTAATACAGATTGTTATGATAACCACATTTCTATGAGATGCGATTATATTTCTTCATAAATTTGTTGCAAATTGCAAGTAGACTCTCTCGCATAAACTTCAGGGAAATTTTTTATAAATAAAATAAAAATATATTGTAAATTTACTTTAAAGGAATTGTAAATCATGGTTATTTAATGGAGTCAACCTATTGGGACTCCAACATAAACTAAGGTTCCTAATTAATAGTTTTGTTTTATTATCTATAACCAAATTTTCTACCGTTGTGGTCTAATTTTGATGATTTTACCATCAAATTAAGAGTGCTCGGATAGGATTGTACTCTTTTCTACAATTATAGTCGTTGTAGTCGTATTGAAAAACCAAGGATAAATTTTCAAATCGGGGTAACTTTCAAATTAGGCTTATCTTTAAATTTATTTCATGTTTAGAACAACTTAGAAAACTTTTTTCCACATAAGGCTAGTTTCGGCTAATTTAGCAGTTTTGTAACTATCTACATTGTAGCACAAATATGAGTTCCATTTTTATACACTTACGCAACTCATATTTACGCGACTTCTGTTTGATTATGTAAATGAAAAAGGCACTACTATGAGTTACGATTGGTATGAGTTATGCCATCGATTTAGACATGGAAGGAGGCAAAAGTGAAGTGCAAATGAACAAGTATATATTGTTTATATACACAATTTGAAGGAATAGAAAGAAGAGATCTAGACTTCTTGTTTAACACTTATTGCTAACCACACTAAACCGAATTTTTTGAAATGAAAAAAAAAATACACACACAACCCTCCTCCTCTCCCGCATTTTGGATGTCCGGCTACCATTTAGGCTAAACCAAACCGTATGCATCCCTAAATCTAATAAATATTTCTGCATTTTAAATCTAATTTAATTGTGTATAATATCATGTATTGTTAGAGCATCTCCAACAGTGCTCAATTATTCAGATATGCAATATATGCACTGAGAAATGCTTCCAACAAAGGGTAGATTTTTAGATTGATTCAAAATTCAGTGATTTCAGTTACAAAACGTAATTGGTTGAGGAATCTGTTAAACAGGTGCCTGGTAGTGGGGCCCTGTTGAAACGATATCCGGGACCGGGCGCCATTTCAATAGGCTCCCTGATACTGAGCGCCTGTTTAACAACTGCCCTACTTCTAGTTACCGTTGCACCAAACGACTACATTTCCAACGGTGTCTTCTCTCCTCTACATTTGTACTATCCTCCTTCAAACACTCTACCTCACTCATTACCATCCTACTCCCAACTTTAAAACTAAAAAATGTATTCTGAATTCGATATAGAGTATGCAAGATGCAGCTTGGAAAATTTAAATTTTGAAGACGAAACAATTTCGGTCGGTAGAGCATTCACTTCAGCTGGTTGGACGACATATGAGGATTATGATTTATGCTATATTTGGTGTACATTATTTCTGTTTCGATTCGAGGATGTGATTAAAGTGCTGATACCTATTGGAGTAGAGTTACAACCTGCTTCAACCAAAAAAATATGGATTGTAAAAGATTGCTTTCTTCGATAAAAGGTCGATTTGGAAAAATCAACCGTTAGACGCAAACATCTGATTCATAGGTGTTTAAGTTAAAGCAAACAAATCCTAGATGATTTGGAAGTGAAACACATTTGGTAAGTATATTTAAAATTTAATATTTACGTAAGTTTATTTATTGCTTATTTAATTATTATTTATAGAGAATGATGGAAAATAAATTGTTTAAGACTGTACACAAACCAAAAAATAAGCAAGCACCTCATTTTTTATCAATTCATGCACGTTTATGACCTTTTGGGCAAGCATGTTAAATGGAAATCATCCCTTCAGAAAACCATTCAATACGTTCAATTTAGTAGTCATGCTCATGGCAAGGCAGCTAGAACCGGGGAAAAGCTCTAGCCTAGGTGAATCGTTCAATACTCAGGGAACGACATCAGCTGAAGGTCTAACTCCTTTAAAAGATGCCTATCTATGACCAATGAGGGACAAGGCAGCCAAAAAGAAATAGGGTTTTAGTATTGATCAACTAGAAATAAAGAAACTACTTCTAGAATCTGAAGAAAGATACAATCGTGCTATTGAACTTCAAGTTGCTTAACATGAAGAAAGAATGTCGAAAATGGAGTGGCTTCTGGCGGCAAACAAGCAGAGAGATGAAGATGCAGTAATATTCGTCTATACCTCGTATATGTCCGTGGAACAAAGAGAGTATACAAAAGAAAGAAGGAGATAAATCATTATTCGTAGACATGAAGAGGGTCTGTAGTTTTATTTGCATTAGTAGAATTATTTTTAGATATTATTTTGTTGTATGTATAATGAAGGATGTAACTTTATGAACTTAATTCAATCAACTTAACGAAACAAGTATACAAACTTCTATAGACATACAAAGCAAATGGACTGAGAGTCCATAATACGTAAACTGAAAATACATGACCACATAAATAGGCACATACAGTGAGAGTACATTGTACATAAACATACACTGATTACTCTAATAACATAAAATAACATCAGTTAATATGAGGAGATCCGTCATCGATCATCTCTTCGTCATCTCCACCATCATCGACATCACTATCATCATTTATGTCATTGAAATCTTGTGGTTATTGAGGCTGTTGATGCTGCTAAAGCTGTTGAATCTGAGTCTGGTACTCATGCAGCCGAGTCTCGTACTATCTGCTACTGCTGCATAGATGTCTATAAGTCTGATACATCAGATGACTATACCCAAGCGTCATCCGTTCAAATGCAACAATCACCCGTCTATCATGATCCATATACTGAACAAACTATGATTATAACATGAAAGTTATACATATTTTTATCCCAATGCACATAATAAATAGAAGTATTATATAGAAGTTATATGTACCTCTTGTGGCTGATACAGACCAGCGGATGGTACATCGTGGATCTGGAGGATACTGTAGCGGATAGTCTAGCAACTCACCTCAGAAACTATAAACTCTGAATGTATGCTGAGGGGATCGAATGTCGAAGACTATGTATACTGAGAAGACGTAGGCTCAAAGGTGGATAGTGGCAATGAAACTCTTCCGGAAGCGGTACGTGGACCAATATGATCGGAGTTTGAACCTCGTATATAGTCTGGTAAAGCAAAAGCTTATGGGGAAACTCGAGACCAATATAAATTAAAATTTCCAGGTATGGTAAAAGGCTCACCATCTACGCATCCTAGAGCCCTCAATCTCGAAATATTAGTTGCGCCTACACAATTAGATCCACACATATCGTCCAATGCAAGTGGATCAGAGGGAATGCATACTGTACCATATAACCGTAGCCAACACTGCTGCCCCAAATACCATATGAATGGGCAGGTGAAGAACTGAAAACAAACCCTACATCTCGAAAGTCGAAACTGGTAAGCGAGTGGGAGATCCTAGTAAGGATCCAAAAACTGAATATAATCCTGCCATGGATGGGTGATAATGTTGCCATGTCGCCTAATATCCATTTGTTGTCTAGCCTCTGTCAACTCATTATGCACCCCTTGTGCAGCACGGTGCATATGCATGACTGTCCCCCAACGACGAAATCTAGGGAAGTAAAAAATGTGCGGTGTGTTATTTACATCATGGATTAGGCGTGGATGCATGTTAGCCATATACTCATAGTACTAAAAAAGAAGAATGTATCAAAAACCGAACATCGCCCTAGAATGTTGCAAAGTAAATGTATCCATTGCTAAATATAGATAATTGAGGATGGCACTACCATAGTCGTATCTATGAAACTCACCAATATCCTCCAATCCAACCAAATATCCAAGTCTAATCGTGCCCTTATTGTTCAAAAAAAATGTAGACCCATACAAATATAATATAAAGGCACAAATAACAGAAGTATGCATTTCCTTTGTATCCCTATGATCTATATTAAAACTCTGTAAGCATGTAATTGTAACAGATCCTCGCTTTAACATCCTCTACAGGTAAGGCAGGTAGCCAAACCGAATATGATTCGAAATCCTCGAATGAGCTATCAAATGGTACCGGCATAAGATCTGGTCCACCAACCACTATACTAGTAGCACATAAAAATATATCGGAGTCACCCCTAGCTCAAGAACGAGAAAATGAAATGTGTAGGTAGTAGGCCACCATGTAACAACCCAAGTTCCAACAGACCGAATTTTTTCTTTAAAAACTCCAGTCTGTTAAAACTCAAGTCGGCTTGTCTGGTATCCTGCAGAAAAGACAGAGATATAAAATATATGTGTGCTCAGAAAACATCTCACAGCGGAATGGAATATAATATAATATAATTAAATATAGCCTTACCAAAGTAATAATATTGCCTAACCAGTATCCAAAGCTATCATATCTCTGCCAAAAGCCTAACCTACGAATATGTTATGAGGAGAGAGTCAGAACATAAATTCTAGTGACTGAGATTAAATTACACACATTCTGGAATAACCCTACATATACCATTCAATAACTTTTTCTTGTTTATTAGGTTATTTTTGGTTAAAAGCACTCAAGGCTTTGCGCACACATCGTACCCATCTACCCCTCAGTAGATTAACTTAATAAAGTATATGTAGTTATGCCCAATACCAAGGTACTTCCCATGGTACCCTCTTCGCATGGTCTCCACCTTCATACCACAAAAGCGTGTGCAACTCTCATCTTATATGGAGCGACGTACGGATCTCTATAAAACTATACCACGTTTCGCATGTTACGGTCGCCATGCTACACAAGCATACAGACTCCCATATCCACATTTCTCGGCCAATCTCAGTCTTAACACGGAGTAATGCCCTAGCGTCTAAGATACACCACCCGGTGCGACGAGCATGCATCTAGACCCTCACATGAACATACTTTCTACTGTAACCCTAGTTCCATAATAGGGCTACATCTGAATGCACGGAACTCGATCGGGAGCCTTTTCCATATCTGTATAGGTCTGCTAAAAGGCCTAAAGTGCAAGTATCTAAACTATGGTCTGCATTTCTATGGTGGCTATTGTCCCACCTCGACTCCTCCCTAAACTAGTGAAAGACTACGTAAAGAGCTAAGTGACGTGCCCTTAGCAAACAATCTACATCCATATTGGCGTGTCCCGCAACCAAAGTCTTAATAGTGAAAGATCGATGGTCTAAATGTAACAATCCGCCTAGGATGGGCCTAAATTTCGACCAAGAAAAGGCCCATCGAAACTTAGAGCCATTCTAAATGGGTCGTTGGTTCTGGTAAGGATTACATTTGCACAAATAACAATAACATATATTTCAAATGGAAATCTCACACCACGGAAAGAGAAATATAATATTTAAATAAGATGTACCATTCTTTCAAAAATCTCAGAAATACGTAGTCGTAGTTACATTTATTCAATAGGTACATCAAATAGTTCAATCTTATAAGATTCCAAAAAAAGCAAAGCAATAACAGCTAATAATATCATAATAACTTCATCTTCTTCCTCGGCTTCAATCATGACTTCATCCATGGCTTTACCCCATCTACTGACCTGTTGGATGTTAAGGAGAGGGGGTCAGAACATAAAGTTCTGTGCGGCTGAAATATAGTGTTACTTAATGTCCATACCCGATATTTTTAGTAGGTTACAAATGTCAAGGTATGTCTATGCAACACACAACAAAACACCAAATTTCTAACCAATGGGGTGGATATCCAAGTCAATTACCCACTATTGTTTTTGGGATAAAGACCCAACGGGGTGGCATTCTCGGTCACCTATGGCCCTATTAAAAGTGGATTCTTACAATCTCTTATAACCCTGAGGCGGACCCCTAGCCCTTTAAGAACCCCGTCTTAGTACGTTAATGTTCTTAAGTCTATTCTCTCATTTGTTACATGAGAAGTAGTATTGAGAATGTTATTACTTAACGGAAATTACCTGGTAGGACACCTATGTCGCTTAAGACTTCCCTTAGACAGTTGGTGAGCCTGTAATGGCCACGTATCTTTCAATTACCAATCTGTCCCTAGTTGAGCCCTTACAAGCTTCAAGAGGAAGTGGACATCCCCGTGAACTACCCTACTCCTTTAACCGTTTTATGCCTAACCACTTTTTAAATAAGGAGGACCCAAAGATCTACCTTAATACTAATAAGAGTGGGTCCCATGACTTTGGTTCCTCTCTAAGGAATAAACCTTCGGAGGGATCCTGTCCTAACCACTTAAGACCCAAATTAGATAAAAAGGAGAGTCAGCCACTTAAGACCTTAAGGCATAGTAAACCTTTTTTTCACACATTAACTTATATATATAGTTATATATATACACACACTTGACCCCTCAAATTAAACCATATACCTGTAGATGCTGGATATGCCGGTCGATTCCGGGCAGACTTCCACTACAAGTCGGTTTAACCTCGTGTCTATTGTACTAAGTTTGTGACTGGCCCATGGCACCTCGACATCTCACATTAGTTGGGACCACTTATGGTTGTTGGATATGCCAGTCGGTTCCGGGAACACTTCTACCTCAAATGGCAACTAACCTCGTGTATGTATGTCATTATTTGTATATATTTAAGCCATTCTATATATACGCACACACATGCAAACAAATATATATATATATATACAGTTGTTAAGGGGACATTTCAAATTCAAACTCTAACCTAAACGTATTTATTACGCTAATATAAAGTTAAATACGTTGATTATGTTAATATAAGTAATATAATAATAGCGCCTAATTAACGTAACATACGTACAAATGGGGAAACATTCTAATGTGGTGACAATTGTTATCCTATCCAAATTAAGGCATACAAGTCCGATTTTTTCCATATTTTACCACTACAACATTAACATAATGGCATAATGAACATATAGCAAATAGCAGTGAATGGAAAACATATATATTCATAACAATTACAACTTGTATCCTAGGCATGTAGAAATGGTTTGAATATTAGATTAAAAGTAGAGTATTTCATACATTCACACATGTATGTTTACAATCCATATTTCATGCAATTCGCCGTTTTTATAGTGTTATACATCCAAAAAAAATTACATTTGACTTATTCCAATTTATGAATGCGTTTACACCTAAATTAGGATCCAAACCCAACTTAACTATGAAACAATTCAAATCTAAACCTTTTTAGGCTAAATCAAATGATAATAACGGTGAATTGCATAAAATATAAATAATGATACAATACTCATATTTACCATTAACCCAATAGAAAAACAACGATTCCACAAAACCAATTCAACATGTCAATTTCTTATGTAACTACAAAATCGATGATATAGGGATTTTTCATGTTATATTATCTCATAATCAAATCTTCAAAGGCATACAAATTCATATGGCAAACTATTAATAATATGAATATGCCATTAAGCAAAACAAGATCCACTCACAAATTAGGTGGAGATATGGTAGAAATTAGTGATCTGCAATGGTTCTCAACGTTCAAGCGAGCTCTGATCGATATCCCAACAATACGCCTATAAGAAACATATAATTAGATTCTTATATATACTGTTTATGCTATATTACAAATCCCTAAGCTTGTATATATTGAAATAGAAATAAAAGGATTAGAGAAGTAGAAGAAACCTTCACCCTTTTTCTCTATATTTTTCTATGGAATTCGGCAGCATGGACGCAGATGTATAGAATAATTAGGGTTGCTAGTGTGGTGTTCGAGGGCTTATTTATACTTGCTAATGTGATCATGAGCCATCGGATTAATAAAATTTAATCCGAGCCTTACATATACACATATCCTCTTAGAAAACCCTAATACACATAGGCAAAATTTGGCTCCCCAGCCGCCTAGCGGTCAACCCCCCTCAAGGGGGAGCGGTCGACCCATTCGGGCTAGAACGCCCAATTTTACTGTGGAGCTGAGCTGTTAATTTTATTAATTACATTCCTAATTTTCTTCATTCTTTTCCATATATCCAATATACGTTGTCCCCTAAATCTAGTCTCCAAATTCAAAATTGAATCTCCCTCTTTTAATTTTAAATTATTATTTGGACAATATATATAATATTCACATAATTATATATATATATTCTACGTACACTATCCAAATTCATTTGTTCATAACTTCTTCATATGTTAACCGTTTTCAGCATATTATGTATGAAAATGATTCAGAATTTCGCCATGAATCCAAATAAAAGAGTTTCGTAGCCAAATTCCTAATGCTGCAAAATATCATTTTCAGCCATATGATTTAATTGCTTGTTTTTAATTATTTAATTTATTACTGATACTTACAAATTTTACAGGGTGTTACACTATAGGTTTAGCTCTTGTCTTTCCGTGTTGAACTGACTGTCGATGATAGGTACCCGACGATTATATCCTGTGTTGGTCATGACCTAACCTATTTGTAGGCAAAATTGTCAAATCACCTATGTCACCCTACGGCCTTCTAACAGCTAATTACCATTGTAGTTAAGGTATACTCACTGGGTGGTTTCGCGCAGACCCAACCCTTGCGATTACAGCCTGAGCGCTACCACTGCACAAAGGATCACCACGGATACCCTCCCACGTCCCTCAAAATCAGCGTGCTTCCTTCCAGTCCCGCAGAGCCAGCAAGTAGAATATCAACAGAATAATCAGATGGACGTGTTCCCCTCATGCTCTAAACATCATGTTGATTTGCCCCATTTGGTTCTACACCTTCAAATGGGCGGACTAGTCCAAGCACATCACGCTAATGTGTTATTTATACCCTATGTCTAAACGTTTAATCTCGCTCTTATTCTATCTTATCAGCTAAACAATTAACTTGATTACCCACATTTTATCTTTTGTTCAAGTTATCAGGTTTTCTCCGAGCCCCTTATATATCTAAGGAATGGACCCCTCTCGCTTATTAATTCAGAGATATAACTTAACCCATTTAAGTTCACTAATAAGCCCATAATATGTTATTCCCTAGATTATAATTAATGAAAGTAATCTACAATCTTCTTACATTATTACCATGTCATTCATTATACAATTTCATGTTTTTAGGTTACAATTACATGTTCTACTTAATGTATAATTAAATATATCTTATCTCAATCAGCTGGCTTCATGTTAACATGTTACTTAATATGTATCATTAAGTACAACTCATTTCATTTCACGGTTATCTCAGGTTACCAGATACATTAGCACACACTTGGTTACTTACTTCTTTCAGTTCTATGCCGCCTGAGCGGACTTCTGCTTATTTTCATTTTCTTTTATTAAACTTCATAATTCTCTTTTATGAGTTTACCAATAATAAGCCGACTTCATTCTTTTTCATTAACCATGACTTGGTTTAATACATCCTCTTGTTGTTATTTACTTATTTACTGAGTTATCTTAACTAAGGTTTATCAATAAGTTTCTTTCCACTTATTTTAACCTATATTATAATTTTCACTTGTACGACAAGCTAACCTATTATCTTCCATTCTTTCATACTTAATCATATCAGGATATTATTATTCCCCCTTCATCATTACTCTCTTTAGGTTCCTTAATATGAACCAACTTTTACTATTGTAACATTCATTCATTTCCATTAATTACAATTAATGCCATATATTTATTTCATGTTATATACATATATTCATATATGTATGTTAATGCACCAGACCTCTCACATTAAGCTAACCACTTATGGATGCTGGACATCCCAAGCGGTTCCAGGCAGACTTCTACCACAAGTTGAACTTAACCTCGTTCCATAGTGCAGTTATTTACAATTCCCCATTACTATAAATTTTCCATGTAATTATGGCATATCTATTCTTTAGTTACTGTCATGTACATTTCCCTTATTTTAGGAAAAACCTTTCACGCACCTCATTAGTTTGACTTTTAGAAAGATGTAAAGGTTTATTTTCATAACTGCACACCTACTTAGATCCGTAGTTGCAAGACATTTTCTTTATTTTAAGCGTGATTGTGTGTGTATATATATATATATGTATATATACGCACTTTATCCAACTAGTATGCATTACGGTAAAAGAATACCTATTTCAAATTAATCCCTTTTTCTTTCCTTTTCTTGCAACTACGTCCTCAATAATTTGTCATTATAGAAATATATCATTTTCCACAGATCTAACTAACTCAGTCCACTACCAATTTTTCATGTCTTATTCTGAGTTAGTTATTGAATTCCTATTCTATATACTTTTCATAGTTACTTTGTTTTTTTTGTTTTTTTGGCAAATTAGGCAAATCAATTCTAAAGAATATACTCATGATTAATTCAAGTTCCACAATTTAAGTGTTTATAGTAATTCCTAAATCATATAAAATATCTAATGCAAATAGGTTTTATATAATAGTAACAATTTCAACACATTTCAGTAGGTTAAATAACCAATTACCACATTTATCAATTGTTAAGCAGGTTTTAGATATTAACGGGGAATGCAAACGATATATATCCTATTATTTAAAAAGGTATAATTTAACCCACTCACCTGACAGCTTTCCAATTCTTGAATCTAATCCAGATTTGTTATTCCATGGTCTTCCTAACTGAATCTCCCGTTGATCAGAATTATAAACGCCTATGTTAAAAATTTATATCTCTTAACTTCAAACATTGGTTCAGAACATCTAAAAACTAATATTTTATTTTCTGAAAAGGTTTGGAGGAGAAAGAGAATGGCAAAGCCTACGCAGCATCTCAGAAAATATGAGAAGAAAGCTAGGTCTTGCTAGTTTATTTATAGGTGTACTAGAAGAGTCTAGTCCATCGGATTTAATCCATTAAAATCCGAACTGCACACATCATTAATTTTATGTCAAAAAACTGCCTTGGACCACGCTTGGGTCGACCTATAGGTCGATCCGCACTGTCGGTGGGTCCGACGAGCATTTTTGTGACGTGGTTATTAATGTTGTTACCGTTTTTAATTAAAAGTTGATTACTTGCTAAATATTCTTCTCTTGGTTTATTTTATTACTTTTATAGACTATATCCAAGTTTGAACTCCACTTATATATATATATATATATATATATATATATATATATATATATATATATATGCATATAATCTTCTGATTCAAATGTGAATTAATAATAGTAATTCTCTTCCAAATATAGCTTGGCAATTTTATAATCTTATTGTTTAAATTGCATGCACTGATTCATTGCTCTTATTGATTCATTTCTCTTTTTAATGCATTGCATTTATTTATGCATTCTAATTACTTTTCATGCATTAATATCTTTCTTCATTTAAACTTTAAAATGTATGCATTGATTCCTTTTAGTGCATTACTTAATTGCATGCATTCATTTCAATTCTTAGATTTATATTCATGCATATATATATATATGCGTAATCTTTATTTATTACTCATTTAATGCTTAATAATTTGCAGGGTGTTACATTCTCCCATCCTTAGGAAATTTCATCCCTGAAATTTGGTAAGGGAAAAATAAAGTAATCACTCGCACATTATACATCCATAACGTGTACATCCAACTTCTGCCAACATCTGTACACTCGTGCAAACTGTAATACAACATAATAATACATGAATGTAATGTATGCCTAAGCGGTACCTCCTATATGAATGCAAATTTTTCTTGAAAATTCTTTGAAAACATGATGCACACATCCTAAATATACTGGCAATTTCTAATTGAATGTAATATTTTGAAAATCATAAATACTTCTTCATCCAAAATTTCCCATACTCTTACAGAGCAAGAGCGTATTTCACCCAGTTTTTACATCCAAAACCCTAACAACCAACTTTCAATTTCGAATTTCAGAAAAATCTAACTTTCTAAATTCGATTTCTTATGTTACTAAAAGGTGGAAAATGAAAATTTGACATCTCCTATTTTTCTTTCATGTACCTTTCTATATGTACTTGGATTTTGTGCAACTATTATATAAAGATTTCCTATCTTCCTATCCAAGCACAATTCACATAATATTTTTGTTTTTCTTTTTCTCAACTGTCATGTTTGTTGCTTTACTGGATTTGTTTCCATTTTAGTTATATCGTTACTATTTTCTTAGCATATTCATCTTAATACACTGTACTAAGTTTAATTTTCAAATAAGCCTTCTAATTATTCAACAAAAACAGGAAAACAAGCAATCTACACAGCTACTACCAAAGGTTGAGTATCCTATGACCATGTCACCTCCAACAAGAAAAGACCAAACAAAAGGATCTAAAAACTAACTTACCCTTTACCATCTAGTAGTCACCACAAGTCCTTGCTGTAACACCCCAGATATTTCTATAAATATTTGATTGTGCATATATGTAAATATATGCATGGTCATTGATAATTTAAAAAAAAAAATGTTGTAAAGGCAATGCATGAATATATGTTAAAAGAAAAAGATTCATGCATTTTAAAAAGGTTAATGCATTAAATGTGCAAGTAAAAGGAAGAAATCAATGTGTAAATAACAATGGATTATGGCAACATCAACGGATACGAGTATAACTGAATGGGAAGATAAAAGGTAAGCTTGTTACAATACAAGTAAGAATTATAACGTAGATTATAATGATCGATACAAAGATGAAATAACTTATGAAAGAATGCAAGCCGTACTTAATTGAAGATTAAGTAATCTGTGGGAACGGGAAAACAAAAGTTATATGAGTAAGGGGAAAACTTACTAGTAAAACTTAGTTAAGATGACTAAGTTAATGAGTAAGCGATAAAGAGAATTTGTTAGTAAACCTTAGTTAAGAGAACTATGTAAACAATCATAGAAAGTCATGTTGGTAAACCTTAGTTAAGAGGACTAAGTAAACAGTTACAGAAAGCCGTGTTTGAGATTGTTAGTAAACCTTAGTTAAGAGAACTAAGTAAATAATTAAAAGATCGCGGCTACATAAGAAAAAGGGAAAGACTTATGAAAAATAAATTTGGTAATTTAAAAACTAATATGGATGAGATAACCAAGTTAAAAAGAAAACCTATTGAGATAGAGTAAACGCAAAATTAGAAGATTAGACTTAAGGTTTAATAACACGAAAGGGTAAGGCGCTTGGACCTGTCCATACGATAGGGGGAGCGGACGCCCATCTGATCATGCAGAAGGCTCCAAGGGACTGGGTTACGAAGCACGCGGCTTCTGGGGACGTGAGGGTACTCTTGGTATCCCTTTGTGAGTGGTAGATTACACGCGTGTGCTCACAGAGATTAGTTCTGCGTGGGACGAACCAATGAGTATGCCTTGATTGCAAAACAAGAGGCAATCAAAAGACTAAGAAGGACCCGCATGATTCTGCAAGACCAATTAGTGCCCTATGATAGCAACTCGTCATCTACCTACCATCTTCAGTCAGTTCGTGAAGCGGAAAGGCGGAGAACTCAAAAAGACCATATACTTTGCTCTCTAGTTATGGGTGAGGTTGGCCAATAGGATTGAAGGGCATAGGGGGCCGGGGTTACAGTTCTCATTCTTGATATTCTTGGGTGCCTTTCCATTAGTTGAGGGAGGGGTCTAGTGGGACCATAGCCACTATAAAAGCAGACCTTGGCATCTGCATCGACAGATATCTGAAAGCTCCCGACTGAGTTCCGTGTTTCTTGATTAGCCCTGCCACGGGACTCAGGCGCACATATAGGGAACATATGCAAATAGAAATCGAGTACGATTGACGATACGTACGTGGGAAAAGTCTAGGTACACTCATGTCGCTCTAGGTGATGTACCATAGACTAGAGGGCATTATTTGATGACAGAATCTAGTAGGATCTAGAATGGAAGTACAAACGCTTACGTAACACAGTGATGATAGTTTTATGCAAACGTAGTGTTGATATACATACGATATGCGACATTGGATAAGGGACTGCATACATATGGTGGAGACCATGCTTGGGGGTAGCTACATATACACTATATTAGGTTAATCTACTAGAAAGTAGATAGGTGCGACGTGTGTGTAAGCCTTGAGTGCTAATAACACAAATAACCTAATAAATAAGAAAATATAATTGAACGGTATATATAGGATTATCCAAGAAGTGTAGTTTAAATTCATTCACACAGAACTTATGTTCTGACCCATCCTCATAAAATTCTCAGGTTAGGTTCATGACAGAGACTGTATAGCTTTGGATACTAGTTTAGCAGTATTATTATTAAAGTAAATCTATGTTTCAACTACATTATATTTATTCATTCCGCTGTGAGATATTTTCTGAACTCTGACATGTTTTATGTCTCTGTCTTTCCTGCAGGATACCAGAGCAAACCAACTCGGGTTTCGATGGATTGGGTTCTTGAAAAAAAATCGGTCCATCGGAATCCGGGTTGTCACATCTGGCATATATTTATATTAACCTAAGTCCATAAAAGAGCCCACTAGGTAGAAAGAGTAAAATATGGAATGAGTTGGGATATTGGATTGTACACTAAAGGAATGAATATAGAAATTTTAAGAACCCTTGGTGGTTTGGTTGGAAAGTGTACAATATGATTTGGTATTAGAGAAAGAAAGTATCCCATAGGATGGAAACTGAAATGTTAGTATTTCAGAATAGTGGGTTTAGAAGTGAAACCTTATAAATTAGAAAAAGAAGTTAGAATTTGGAGAATGGATTAGGAATATATATATAGTTGAGAAGTGTCTAGGAAAGCCTAGTTGAGTTAAAGACCCACTTTGAGTCAAACCCAATGATGAACTTTTAAGAACTTGAATTTGTAAAAGTTTTTGCAAAAGATTTTATGGTGTTTTCAAGTTTTAATCTTAAAAATATTTTTGATGTTTGAGGAAAATATGTAAAGAACATATTTAGTGCATGTTGGGTTTTAAAGTAAAGTGGGGTATATATTTTGTAAAACAATGATTACTTGTTTTAAAAAGAATTCTCTCATGAAAAAGTTGCATTTTGAAAAGGAAGTTTTAAAATCTCTATTCTGTTAATAATAAATTTTGATTATTGATCGATAAAGAAATTTTGTTGGGAGGACAAAATTGAAAAAGCGTACACGTGCTAGTATAGTATAGACGGATCATGTAATATGATGTATAACACACAAGTATGAAATAATAGCTAATAACAGAAATCTATATAAAACAGTAAATGCAGTAAAATAGAAATATCATGCCAGGTATTTTTATACTGGTTCGGAGCACCGTCCTACGTCCAGTCCCATACTTCTATCTGGATTTTCACTAACAATCACCTCACTTTACCCGGAGGAACAAGTATACAATATCCAAGCAGACGAACGCGATTTCACGCCTCTAACACTACCGAGGACTTCAGCACTTGCCTCTTACAACACCGAGGACTTCAACAAAGATAAACAATTGTTGTTGACAATATGTGTTCTTGATAACACGAATTTATCACTTGTGGTACAACCTTCCTATAATCTTATCCTCAGGTATATAACGTGTATGTGAAGATTGAAGGAAGTATATTACTTATTGAATCAAGAGATATGAAATAATTTCAATGATTCAACAAGTAATTTGAATATTGGAGAGCTTTTTAGTATGCAAGAATGTAAAGAGTTTATGATCAGAAAATATAAGAAGATTTGATGATGTGAAAAAAAATGCTTGTGATGTATATATAATCATTGAAGAGTTGTCAACTTCCATGAAGAGTTTTATCAAAGAGATGCACTCATTTCCTTTCAGAAATGAAAAGGAATCTCTTCATCAAATATGATGCCTTTTAGAAAATATGGCCATTGTAAAATATGACCGTTGGAAATATGATCGTTAGAAAATATGATCGTTAGAAAATATGGTCATTGTAAAATATGACCGTTGTAAAATATGACCGTTGGAAATATGAAGTGTCTTTTCGTGACGTGTCTTTTTGTGAATTGTCGTTTCGAAGTGTCTTTTCGCGAAGTGATGAAGTGACTTTTCATGAAGTGTCCTTTCATGAAGTGTCTTTTCGCGAAGTGCCTTTTCGCGAAGTGACGAAATGTCTTTTCGTAAAGTGTCTTTTCGCGAAGTGTTTTTCACGAAGTGACGAAGTGTCTTTTCGCGAAATGCTTTTTCATGAAGTGTCTTTTTACGAAGTGTCTTTTCGCGAAGTGTCTTTTCACGAAGTGACGAAGTGTCTTTTCGCAAAATGTCTTTTCATGAAGTGTCTTTTCATAAATGCATTTGTGTATGTTATATAATTGAGGATAGATTTTAACAATATATAACACATCTAAGACCATTTAAATAGATAATCATAATCTATATCACTTTTTCTTTGATCTTCTCTTCTTCCTTGTTATGAGTCAAAAACTTGTGATCTAACATTCTCCCCTTTTTTTGATTGATGACAACCTCTTGCAATCTTGTAGAGTTATTTATTTCCTCCCCCTGAATGTATGCTTGTATATATTTATCTCCCCCTGAATATAAAGCTTCTCTACGACATTTTGTTATTGTATACGTAAAAGTACTTACCATTTGTTTCCCTATAACAAAATGTGTATAATGCATATATATTCCATAATTTTTCTCCACCTTTTCATCGATTAAAAATAATATATAACGTGATAAAGCAGTAATCGAGAACATACAAGAGAAAACAAGCATAGATAGTTTTCAAAGAGCATACGAAACTATTTATTATACATCCATAGATATACCGAAATAGTCTTCTCTTTGTTGTGGTGTACCTACAAAAAATATGATGTATATACTTTGGTGCCCACTTGTTTCGATTGGGTCTAGGAGTTAGATAGAAGGTAACCATACCCAAGAGGGTTTAATGGATCCTTTAAAGATAAAATTTTCATTATTAACTACTGAATCAAAATAATCGTCAATATATTTTTCTCTGTTTCTCCAATTTACAGGAACCCAAATACTTAGGTGGTTTCTATTGAAATTTCTTTTCGTACTTCTAGATGCCATATAAGTATTTGAATAATAATTGGATCTAGGATGTGTATTAGTACTAGCAGTGTTATTCTTATTGTACATAAAAGCGTATCTAATACTATTTCTATGATTAGTTTTATTATATCCTAAACCACTTTTGTGATGTAAAGGTCGAGATCTAGATAAAATCATATTTAAATCATTTTAACCTTTATTAAATTTTGCGAACTTATTTGTACATTTTTCAAATTTTATTCCAAAGTCGCAATTGGTATTTTCAAAAGAAATTCTGATAGTTTTTACAATATCAATTTCCTTATTGAATTCAGAACTCTCCCTTTTTAAGGTTTCATTCTCATTTTTGAGATCAAAAATTTGAGATTCTAAATTATCTAAAGAAGATTGTAATTTTTTAGAACTTTCTTTTGAGTCAGAAATTTCATTTTGCAAAATATTACCATTCACCTTTAAAAGCTCACATTCTTTAGATAATTCTAGATTCTTTTCGATTAAAGCACCATTTGTCTTTTCAAGAGACGAAATTAAAGAACTAGAATTACTTAAAGAATCTTCTAATGATTTATTTGTACTTTGTACATCATCGATTTCCTTTAGAAGATCATTATTTTTATCTTCTAGTCGCTCATTTTCTTTCTGAAGGAATTCTTTTTGAAAAACAAGCTCTTCTAAGGAATTTTCAAAATATTTGTCTTGTTTAACTAAAAAATTGATTTCCTCTTTTAGTTTGGAATTTTCTTGCTCATAATCTTTATACTTGGCTAAAATAACCGCATTAAGTTTGCCTAAACTTTAAAAATCTTTTAACAATTTTTCATGGTCTAACAAACGATCTTTATATAATGAATCTACACATACCGATTGTGATCTGACTTTAGCCATGAGACATTTGCTTCCTTGCTCTCTAGATTCCACTTTGTTGCTCTTCCACTTTTTAATTCCTTGACTAGATTTCTTTATTGCCATTTGTTTTAGGATGTTGTTATGATATCTGTAATACCAGGCTCTGATACCAATTTAAAAAGCGTGTATGTGCTATTATAGTACACACAGATCATGTAATATGATGTATAACACACAAGTATGAAATAACAGCTAATCACAGAAATCTATATAAAATAGTAAATGCAGTAAAATAGGAAAATCACACTAGGGATTTTTATTCTAGTTCGGAGCACTGTCCTATATCCAGTCTCGGACTTCTATCTGGATTTTCACTAACAATCACCTCACTTCACCCGGAGGAACAAATATACAACACCCGAGCAGACGAACGAGATTTCACGCCTCTAACACTACCAAGGACTTCAACACTTGCCTCTTACAACACCGAGGACGTCAACAAAGATAAATACAATTGTTGTTGACAATATGTGTTCTTGATAACACGAATTTGTCACTTGTGGTACAACCTTCCTATAATCTTATCCTCAAGTATATAATGTGTATGGAAAGATTGGAGTAAGTATATTACTTATTGAATCAAGAGATATGAAATAATTTCAATGATTCAATAAGTAATTTGAATATTGGAGAGCTTTTTAGTATGCAGGAATGTATAGAGTTTAAGATCAGAAAATATGAGAAGATTCTCTGATGTGAAAAAAAAATTCTTGTGATGTATATATAATCGTTGAAGAGTTGTCAACTTCCATGAAGAGTTTTATCAAAAAGATGCACCCATTTCCTTTCAGAAATGAAAAGGAATCTCTTCAAGAAATATGATGCCTTCTAGAAAATATGGCCGTTGT
This sequence comes from Allium sativum, assembly GCA_030737875.1. Taxonomy (NCBI): domain Eukaryota; kingdom Viridiplantae; phylum Streptophyta; class Magnoliopsida; order Asparagales; family Amaryllidaceae; genus Allium; species Allium sativum. The sequence goes on along the minus strand of CM060923.1, from coordinate 384,563,541 downwards.
AAAATATGACCGTTGGAAATATGATCGTTAGAAAATATGATTATTAGAAAATATGGCCATTGTAGAATATGACCGTTGTAAAATATGGCCGTTGGAAATATGAAGTGTCTCTTCGTAAAGTGTCTTTTCGTGAAGTATCTTTTTGTGAATTGTCTTTTCGAAGTGTCTTTTCGCGAAGTGATGAAGTGTCTTTTCATGAAGTGCCCTTTCATGAAGTGTCTTTTCGCGAAGTGACGAAATGCCTTTTCGTAAAGTGTCTTTTCACGAAGTGTCTTTTCACGAAGTGACAAAGTGTCTTTTCGCGAAATGTCTTTTCATGAGGTGTCTTTTCGCGAAGTGTCTTTTCACAAAGTGACGAAGTGTCTTTTCGTGAAATGTCTTTTCATCTTTTCGCGAAGTGTCTTTTCATAAATGCATCTGTGTATGTTATATATTTGAGGATAGATTTTAACAATATATAACAAATCTAAGACACAATTAAATAGATAATCATAACCTTTATCACTTTTTCTTTGATCTTCTCTTCTTCCTTGTCATGAATCAAAAACTCGTATTCTAACAAAAATAAGTTGTAGAGAGTAAGAAGAGAGTAGATTTTTTGCGCCTTGTAGAAAGCAGCCAAAATTAACATAGGTAGAAACAATGTGAACCCGATTAAGAAGTAGTTGACCTTGTCTACTCCAGTTTTGTGATTTGAAAAAAAAAATGTGTTTTGCAATTTTATTTTGTGACATGTTTTTATGGTTTGGAAAAAACAAGTTTTGGAGTAGAAAATAGAGTTTAACACTTTTAATTTTTGGAAGAAATATGTAATGAAAAGAAAGGAAGCCAAACCATGTTTTTTTTAAAAAAAAAATGGAGTAGGTAAGAATTAGTGCCTAGAAAGAATGAGAGAAATAAAAAAGATCATCTTGGAATGGTATAAAATTCCCGTAGAATGCATAAGCATTAAGAAACTTAGGTTTGTTGCTTGAGAGAAAGAAAAGTACAGGCTAGTAATACACAGCATGGACTAGTAGTAATTACTAGGTAGTGAAGGGCAAGTAAGTGTGTAGATCCCATTGTTTGGACTTGTGACCTAGTCCTAAGATTCTTGGCCCGTAATAGTAGCTATGTAGAAAAATGGGAAGACTTATTTGAAAAATAATAAACTTAAGTAATTGGACTAAGTCAAATAAGCTAAGGAAGAGAATAGCCTAACTAAAAAGAAAACAACAAATACAGTAAAGCAACAAACGTGATGGGAAAAGAAAATGAAAATCTTAAGAAAAAGATGAACAAAAATGAAAATTTTCCAAGATAAGTTGAAAAAGAAAAGAATTTTTTTCTTATGTGGTTGTACTTGGATAGGAAAATAGGAAATCTTTATAGAATAGTTATGTAAAAATCCAAGTACAATTAGAAAAGGTACATAAAAGAAAAACGAAAGATGTGAATTTTTCCGTTTTATACCTTTTGGTAACATAAGAAATCGAATTTAGAAAATTAGTTTTTTCTAAATTTCGAAATTTAATGATGACTGCAGGGTTTTGTATGCAACAATTGGATGAACTATGCTCTTACTTTGTAAGAGTATGGGGACTTTGGGTGAAAAATGTTTTGGTTTTTCAAAAATATTGCATACATATAGATCTACAAGTATATTTAGGATGTGAGCATCATGTTTTAAAAATATTTAAAAGTTTGCATACATATAGGTAGTACATATTAGGCATACATTCTTTATTATGATATGTTTCACTTTGCACGTGCGCACAATGGTTGCAAAAATTGTATGCACACATGATGGTTGAATATTATGCGAGGGATTATCTATTTTACCCATATCGAATTTCAGGTACGAAATTACTTAAGGGTGGGAGAATGTAACACCCCAGATATTTCTATAAATATTTGATTGTGCATATATGTAAATATATGCATGGTCATTGATAATTTAAAAAAATGTTATAAAGGTGATGCATGAATATATGTTAAAAGAAAAAGATTCATGCATTTTAGAAAGTATAATGCATTAAATGTGCAAGTAAAAGGAAGAAATCAATGTGTAAATAACGATGGATTATGGGAACATCTACAGATACGAGTATAACTGAATGGGAAGATAATAAGTAAGCTTGTTACAAGACAAGTAAGAATTATAACGTAGGTTATAATGATCGATACAAAGATGAAATAACTTATGAAAGAATGCAAGCCATACTTAATTGAAGATTAAGTAATCCGTGGGAACGGGAAAACAAAAGTTATACGAGTAAGGAGAAAATTTATTAGTAAAACTTAGTTAAGATGACTAAGTTAATGAGTAAATGATAAAGAGAATTTGCTAGTAAACCTTAGTTAAGAGAACTAAGTAAAAAATCATGGAAAGTCATGTTGGTAAACCATAGTTAAGAGGACTAAGTAAACAGTTATAGAAAGTCGTGTTTAAGCTTGTTAATAAACTTTAGTTAAGAGAACTAAGTAAATAATTAAAAGATCGCGGCAACATAAGAAATAGGAAAGACTTATGAAAAAGAAACTTGGTAATTTAAAAACTAATATGGATGAGATAACCAAGTTAAAAAGAAAACCTAATGAGATAGAGCAAGCGCAAAATTAGAAGAATAGACTCAAGGTCTAATAACACGAAAGGGTAAGACGCTTGGTTGTCCATATGATAGGGGATGAAGAACCAAACACGGTAGATCATCGCGATGCCGTAGGGCGCAAGTGGGAGTGAACGTCCATCTGATCATGTAGAAGGCTCCAAGGGACTGGGTTACGAATCCCGCAGCTTCTGGGGACATGAGGGTACTCTTGGTATCCCTCTGTGAGTGGCAGATGATACGCCGATGCTCACAGAGGTTAGGTCTGCGTGTGAAGAACCAATGAGTATGACTTGTTTGCAAAACAAGAGGCAATCAAAAGACTAAGATAGACCAGCATGATTCGGCGAGACCAATTAGTGCCCTGTGATAGCAACTCGTCGTCTACCTACCATCTTCGGTCAGTACGTGAAGCGGAAAGGCGAAGAACTCAAAAAGATCATATACTTTGTTATATAGTTATGAGTGAGGTTGGCCAATAGGATTGAAGGGTATAAGTGGCCAGGGTTACAGTTCTCATTCTTGATATTCTTGGGTGCCTTTCATTAGTTGAGGGAGGGGTCTAGTGGGACCATAGCCACTATAAAAGCAAACCTTAGCCTCTGCATCGGCAGATATTTGAAAGCTCTTGACCGAGTTCCGTGTTTCTTGATTTGCCTTGCCATGGGACTCGGGCGCACTTATAGATAACATGCGCAAATAGACATCGAGTACGATTGACGATACGTACATGGGAAAAGTCTAGGTACACTCATGTCGCTTTGGGTGGTGTACCATAGACTAGAGGGCATTATTCGATGACGGAATCTTGTAGGATCTAGAATGGCAGTCCAAATGCTTACGTAACACAGTGATGATAGTTTTATGCAAATGTAGCGTTGATATACATACGACATATGACATTGGATAAGGGACTGCGTACATACGGTGGAGACCATGCGAGTAGAGTATACCTTAATTGGGGGTAGCTACATATACACTATATTATGTTAATCTACTAAAGAGTAGATGGGTGCGATGTGTGTGTAAGCCTTGAGTGCTAATAACACAAATAACCTAATAAATAAGAAAATATAATTGAACGGTATATGTAGGATTATCCAAGAAGTGTAGTTTAAATTCATTCACACAGAACTTATGTTCTGACCCCCTCCTCATAATATTCGCAGGTTAGGTTCATGACAGAGACTGTATAGCTTTGGATACTGGTTTAGCAGTATTATTATTAAGGTAAAGCTGTGTTTCAACTACATTATATTTATTCATTCCACTGCGAGATATTTTCCGAACTCTGACATTTTTTATGTCTCTGTATTTCATAAAGGATACGCGAGCAAACCCACTCAGGTTTCGATGGATTGGGTTTTTGAAAAAAAATCGGTCCGTCGAAATCCGGGTTGTTACACTTGTTGTGTACTAACAGTCTTTTCCAAACAACAACCTAGGCTCTACCATGCTTACGCATTCTACGGGAACTTACCTCTATTTCCAAAACAGTCCTTGCTATTTACTTCATAGCCTCAAAATATTTCCCGCCTTCCTTAGGTACTAATCCTTTTCCTATTCTATGATTTAAAAATGTGGTGACTTTCTTATTTCATTTTTCTTACAAAAATTAAAAGTGTCAAAACTTTACTTTTCCATATTAAAACTTTCCTTTTCCAAAACATAAAAATATATGTTATCCCAAAAAATGCAAATCTTTTTTTTTTCAAATCATAAGAACTGGAGTAGACAAGGAAAACTACTTCTCTTTCAGTTTCACCACCATCCATGTTTATAATATCAGTTCAATAACGTACAACTACGTGCTAATATCTACTATAATTATTTTGTCCACGCAACAAAATTTTATGTGAAAACAATTATAAAAAATTGTTGTTAAAAGTGCTTCGGATTGCGGAATGGATCGTTAAGGCAAAACTAACACTAAAGGGGGGTGAATAGTGTTTTTGAGAATTTAAACAAAATATAAAACTTATATGATCTACTGTATGAATCAAACACCATAATAACGATCACAGACACAGAATCAAACACAAACAAAAAGATGAACAAAAATAAAATGCAGAAAAGGAAAGAACACACCATATTTTATACTAGTTCAGAATTGCTCCTACGTCAAGTCCCACACAATGCTGGATTGCGCAGAGTTCTATTACTATATCAATATCCAATTACAATCCTTTCTTTGATTTCACGGCTACAAGGGTAACACCGATTCCATACACTTGATCAAGTATACTCTCCTTGATTTCACAGCTACACAAGGGTAACACCGATTCCAACCTCCTTGATTTCACGACTATAAAGGTCACACCGATTACTCAAATACTTCCCAAAAGATTACAACAGCCCTACAGCTTGACAATAGCACTTCGATTCAGAGAGTAATGAGAAGAGAGTGAGAAGAGAAGTAGTTTTATGTAAATAGATTTGAATTCGGCAGAGTATAGGTTTAGAAATCATAAAAATAAGAAAATATAATGGTGTAAAGAAAGGAGATAAAGATGGAGAAGAAGAATGATGAAAAAATTCGAAATCAACCTCTATTTATAAGATTTGAAAGTTTGCAACGTTTCTGGAGCGTCACAAATAGTGAAAAGACACTTCCTTTTAATTTTGAAAAAGTGACAGTTATATGTCGACATAGACATACATAAATGTCAACATATCCTAGTTCAAAATTGGTTTTTGAGCATTTTACAAATGTTTATATATATATATATATATATATATATAATTCTGGAAATTCTTGAATTAAAACATAGTGTATTAAATGAATATTATACTGTAGAAAATCATATGAAAACTTAAATATAAACTATATAAACATATTTATAAAAGCGGAAATTTGTGTTAAGGCTTACCATTGGGGTCTAATTTTTTTCCAGGACACGACATCGTCGGAATTAGTTTTAAGGACAAAAATTAGTGCGCTCTTTATTTCACAAACCGTTCCTTTCTATCTTCGTTAAACATAAGATTTTCAAAAACATCTCGTGCTTTAAACGAATCCAGTAAACATTCGTCGGAATTAGTTTATTTTCTTTGTATATCATGATTCGATTATTCCTATTTGAAGAGTCGATTTTCAGTCCTGTTATTGTCAAGCGATTTATTTTTATGTGTATATTGAATATAAACATTCGCCAGATGATGCATACTTTTCATGTATCTCATGAATCGTTTTTCTATTAGATCTTTTTTTTTTTTTGCAGAGTTTGATGTAGTGATATGTTATGTTCCTACGCATGGATGTAAGTCAGTGACATAACTGACGTCGAAACTTTATTGATAAGTGTTTTGTTGTTCTTACTGAAGATTTTGTAATAACTGATGTTGAAACTTTAATAATGAATTTCTAATGGATGATGAAGTTATTTAGATAACTAAGCATGAATTTGTAATATGTAAATGGTTCTACTGTTGTTTGAAGAAAGATAAATCATTTTATCTTTTATTGATAATATATTAAATTTACCTTATTTTACTGATGACTTTGTAAGAGGTGATGTTGAAACTTTAATGATTGATTTGCTAAATATGTACGTTTATCATTTTAGCATAGAGATATATTTTAACGGTGAAAACATGTTTACTATTATTTTTTGACAACTTAAAAAGATAAATGTGTTTATCTTTTTAAAATAATTATAAACATTTCAGCTAGAGCTGATATCAGAAACTGAATTTCTGGCACATAACTCCAATATCTTGTTGTAAGTGGTTGTTAGATGTCTCTTGCACTTTGGTAAAACCATGATTAGCTTCATCTCATCTAACATCCTGCTTTAAATGAAAAACTGTTTAAAAAACAAGGGAATAAAAGAAACCATTAATATGCATAATGCATACTCGTCGCCTGTGAGGGTTAAAAAAGAAACCATTAAAAAAGAAGGCCTTATAGAAATAAAAAGAGTGAAAATAGAACTTTTGCATAAAATTGTTCCTTTGTTTATTCACACTACAAGTCTCTCTTTTTTATTACATTACTTTATATATTCTCTGTAGAAGTTTTGTTATCATTACGTTGCTCTTCTGTATCTTAATTTTGTGTTATTTTTTTTCATTGTTGGTTATAGTCATTTGTTTGTTAAAACTGGTATTTGCATTACACTTTCACGTGTTTGTGTTCTATTCGTATTTTCAATACCTCTTCAAAAATATTTGCAAATCTATTCACTCTCTAAAAACTTCTCAGGTATCAAAATGGTTAAAATTAATTTGCGCTTCATTACGTAAATTATATTTTAATAACCAGATCATTTTATTTAATTTGATACCTATATTCATTTAATCATCAAATAAATGTAAGCATACCATTTAACCAACCTCATTACTACTGGACTATTCATTTCATATTTAAGCATACCATCTAACCAACCTCATTACTACTAGAATATTCATTTCATAAATTCTATGGTAATTAAACACTTCAGGGTGCCATTTTTAACAGATAAAAGATAAACGGTTTTATCTTTTTCTTAGAAAATCATATAACTTAAACTTTTGATAGAAAAAAGATAAATGGTTATATCTTTTTCTCAGAAATCCATTTAATTTTATGTTTTTTAACAGAAAATCCTATAAGGCCTATATATACAATCTTGAAAAAACACATTGCCCTTCTATTGGTAATAAAAACAAAACCAATACTTATGTTTATATACATAAACATTTCCAGGTTTGTACGCACATATGTATTCACTTGGTTCATAATACCTAGTCAATATTACACACACACACACACACACACACACACATATATATATATACACACACACATAAGACCAAATAGATACAAGCATACCATTTAACCAACCTCATTACTAATGGACTATTCATTTCATATGTAACTGTACCATCTAATCAACCTCATTACTACTGGACTATTCATTTCATAAATTCCATGGTAATTAAACACTTCGGGGCACCATTTTTAATAGAAAAAAGATAAACAGTTTTATCTTTTTCTCGGGAAATCATATAACTTATACTTTTAACAGAAAAAAGATAAATGGTTTTGTCTTTTTCTTAGGAAACCATTTAATTTTATGGTTTTGAACAGAAAATCCTATAAGGCCTATATATACAACCTTGGAAAAACACATTGCCCTTCTATTGGTTAAAAAAACATAACCAATACTTATATTTATATGTAAACATTTCCAAGTCCGTACGTCCATATGTATTCACTTGGTTCATAATACCTAGTTAATATTACATACACACACACACACGCACACATATATAAGACCAAATAGATACAAGCATACCACTTAACCAACCTCATTACAACTGGACTATTCATTTCATATGTAAGCATACCATCTAGCTAACCTCTTTACTACTAGACTATTCATTTCATAAATTCCATGGTAATTAAACACTTCAGGGAACCATTTTTAATAGAAAAAAGATAAACGGTTTTATCCTTTTCTCAGGAAATCATATAACTTATACTTTTAACAGAAAAAATATAAATGGTTTTATCTTTTTCTCAGAAAACCTTATTGGATTTTTTTAAACAAAAAATCCAATAAGGCCTATATATATACAACCTTGAAAAAACACATTGCCCTTCTATTGGTTATAAAAACAAAACCAATACTTATATATATATATATATATATATACATTTCCAGGTTTGTACGCACATATGTATTCACCTGGTTCATAATACCTAGTCAATATTACACACACACACACACACACACACACACATATATATATATATATATATATATATATATATATATAAGACCAAATAGATACAAGCATACCATTTAACCAATCTAATTAATACTGGGCTATTCATTTCATATGTAAGCATACCATCTAACTAACCTCATTACTACTGGACTATTCATTTCATAAATTCCATGGTAATTAAACACTTCAGGGCGCCATTTTTACTAGGAAAACCATTTAGTTTTATGCTTTTTAACAGAAAATCCTATAAGGCCTATATATATATATATATATATATATATATATATATATACAACCTTGAAAAAACACATTGCTTTCCTATTGGTTATAAAAAGAAAACCAATACTTATACGTGTATTGTTAACCGGCTTTTTGGTCCGGTTCCCAAAAGTAGGCAAGACACGCTTGACTCAACGCATCGCATGGAACTAAAGCCGAAAGGGAAGCTTAGGAGCTAATGAAACAGGATAAAGAGGGATCGCACCAACAGAGACCTCACGACACCCCAAACTCCCATTCGTGCAGCCTTCGAGGTGCGGAACCTCGCACCTTCGAGGTTCGAATTTTTTCACCCTTGAGGTGTGGAATCTCGCAACCTCGATGAAATCTCGCACCCACGAGGTGCGAAATCTCGCACCCTCGAGGTGCGAAATCTCGCACCCTCGAGGTGCAAAATCTCGCACCCACGAGGTGCGACATTTCACACCCGGAGCTCAGGTGCGAATTTATCGTATATGCAAGATCTAGGTGCGAATTTCTGCATGTGGTCCCCTATTTCTACCTGCTCCTACCTAACCCCTACCTACTCCTTTCCTATAAATACCCCATGACTTCACACTTCAAAGGCGTTGGAATTTGAGACCTTGGGACCTCTAAAGAGATCCATTAGTGGCATCATTTAAGGAAGAAGAAGGGCAAAAGTGTCCCTTTCTTGATATATTTAATATATGATAATTATGACATTGTAATGAGAAGGATGACACCATGTCTTAGAGGTGACATCATATAGCCTCAAGGACGATATCATATAGTTTAATTATGACATCATCTAGCATAAAGATGAATGTAAGGAGATGTAATGTGGTGGTCCCATACTTGTAATTTTGAGTGATTAGTAATATTCCAACAACACTTCAAAGTGGACGTAGGCCCCTCACAAGGCCGAACCACTATAAATCTCTTGTGTTATTTACTGTTGTAACAACCCGAAAATCTGGGCCAGTTTAAAATTTTTATTTTGGCAATTTTAGCGAAGTTTGAACATTTAAAATGGAATATTCTAAATAATATCGACGAGAAATTTATATTGAAATGAATTCAACGTATATATTATATACGTCGTCATTAGAATATAAATAATTATATATATAATTATAAATAGAATTGAAAATGGCGCGGTAGTTCGATAATTCGATTTCAAATTTCAATTGAATGTACCGGGTGAAGAATAAACCGGATTTTAGTGAAATCAAAAATAATAGAAACTATTTGAGAATATCCTTCCAACGAATCCGAAAAATCAAAATTTCATAGCGGGAATCAAAAGATATGTCCAGTTGAAAATTCTGAATAGTCGCTATGGAATTCAGGCCCTTAAAAATGGGAATTTTGCAAACGACCTCGGATTTCGACGAAACCACTTTTGTTGGGTCCGTGATGTCAAATTATTGCTAGATTCCAAATTTCATAATTTTTCGAATCAATATGTGAGCGTGGCAAAGGAAAACGTGTTTGACTAGTTTCAGTTGATTTTAATCGACTGGAAAATGGCCATTTTTCCAACGGTCTCAGAATTCGACAAAACTAGTTTTGTTAGGACCGTATCGTCAATACGAAGCTAGAAAATAGTTTTCGGGAATTTTTAGAGTTAGTATGTGACCTCAGTGAATTGAAATGCGCGTTCAAATTCAATATATAGAGTTATATGTTGATTTTAACGGAAACTGATTGTAACGATCGAATCAGCCTATGATACATATCCCATTGTGTTCGGAATGGGGATAGTTAGCTATGGACGATAGGCGGTGGGCCTCGTTTAGAGGTCGTATGAAAAAGTCAACTTTTTGAATTAAATAATTTAATAAAATAAATAAAATCTTTCCTCTCTCTTCCCTTATCTCCTCTGCCCCCCCTTTTGATTTCAAACCCGATCCATTCAGAAGAGAAAAAAAACGACGAGCGCCCTTCAAAATCCGCCGCCGCCTGACGTCGCCCGGCCACCGCACCTCCGGCGGTCCTTCCCCCACGTCGGTCGCACCTCCTCCCCCCTCCAGTGAGCCTCCCCGATGCTTCTCCCTCCCCATTTGCACCAGACCCAAATACCCTACCCCGTTCGACCAAAACCCGGCCACTACTGGCCAAACCCCGACCTAACCCCCCCCCCCCCCAAACCACCTCGCGCGAAACCCCAAGCCCCACGCTCCGGACACCGCCTCCTAGCCTCCAAGGCCGACGCCAGACCCCCCTGAAGCCGCAGGCCCCCTCGAGCACCCCTCCGTCAGTGAAAAACCCCCCTTTTCCCTTGATCAATCAATGTAAGTTCGTTTATCTTTTTTTGTTATTTATTTATTTTTATTTACTTATTTTAATTATATGAAGTAAACAGTTTATATAAAAATATAAAATCAGTTTTTATATAGTAGAAGGAATAGAATGATTCTCAGATTATAGATATGATTTTTGTATAGTATAGATAATAAAAATATGATTTTTATAAGGTAGAAAATATAAAAATATGATTTTTTATAATGTAGAGTAATAAAGATGTGATCTTTATAGAAGTTGCCATATAAAAATATGATCTTTATATAGGTAAGATAGTAAAAATATCATCTTTATATAAGTAGAGAAATAAAAATCTGATTTTTATTATATATACGTTGAAATAAAAATGTGATTTTTATAGTGATGAGTTGAAAAGGCGAAATCTTTATATTTGAAAAAGGCGAAATCTTTATATAGAGAGTAGCGTGATAAAAATAAAATTTTATTATATGAACACCGTGGTAAAAATAGAATTTTTATCTATATAGTAGTGATGTAAAAATAGAATTTTTATCTATATAGTGGCGATGTAAAAATAGAATTTTTATCTATATAGTAGCGATGCAAAAATTGAACTTTTATCTATATAGTAGCGATGTAAAAATAGAATTTTTATCTATATAGCGTCGATGTAAAAATAGAATTTTTATCTATATAATAGCGGAGTAAAAATAGAATTTTTATATATGTAGTGAATACGGGCAACGAAAGTGACGAAAGGCGTGAACAATGAAGATTCCCTACATTAGGAGAGTCGAGATGATTGGATAGCTTTGGTGAGAACTTCTCACTCTAAATTTCTTTTTCTAGTTATATATATATATATATATATACTAGGATGCAGACGGTGCTTAGCAGCACCCGACACCCGTCGTCCACAGACCATGGACGGCTTGTTTGTTTGATTGATGTGTTGTGAAAATTGTTTGTGATGTTGATGTGAAGTAGATAATGAAATATAGTCATGTGTTGAAATAAATAAATTATCGTTAAAAATATAATTTTTAACGTGAATGTGAATAAATAAATAATTATAAACAAATCGGCCGATTTGTTTATATACACTGATTTGACTGATATTGATTGGGTCGATAAATTTTACACATCGCCCAACTGCACAAATAAAAATCTGTGTTTGTTGATTTGAAACCCCACACGGGTGTTGGGATGATATTTGGGTACACTAATCCCAATTATTTAATTGCATGTCGATCGATGGGTCGACAGACTGTGCAAGCGTTGATTATTTATATTTGATGCTTATGCAGTTGTGTGGTGCACCTTGGATGATGGTCGATTGTTTATCATTGCTATTATATACATGTGTTGTATGGAATCCATATAATTAACATTATATGGTGATTGACTGGGCCTCATTCCAATCGGGAAAATAATGAATATTATAAAGGAAAATTCATTTGTTGAATATAAAAATAGTCATGTGTTGACGATGTTCATGTGTTGAGTAAAATATTTTAAATAATAAAATTTACATCTTTATCATATTTACAATTAGAATCTACTTCACGGTGGAGTCTAATTAAAATCAAACGATAGATACCATAGTTTTATAAAATATTTTACATAACAAAAATAGTGATGTGTTGACAGTACTCGTGTGTTGAGATTAGTCGTGTGTTGAAAGAAATATAGATTCATGTGTTGAATAGAATATATTCATTTGTTGAATAGAATAACGAATTTATTGAAAGATATAAAGTCATGTTGATTAGAGTTACGCTATTTTGTCGTGAACGATATTTATATCGATTATATTCGTTTTTATAATGAATATTGAAAAGGAAGTGATTTCAAAATATAACATTTTGAAAATATTATCATTTATATAGTAATGATATGAAATATTCAATTTTGATTAGAAATTGAATATATAGTTGAAATGGTTTTGAAAACGAATTTAAAACGATTTATAAAATACGTTTTAAAAGGAAATCGACGAAATATATATAATATATATATAATGGCCTGAATAGAACGCGCCGCGCTGCGGCAGTTCGTGAATTTCGACCATTGACTTCGAATTGACGTTGCGGGAGATCCGACCGTCGGATTCTCCTAAAACCGGAACCGTTGGGTTCGTATCGAAAAGAGCTTTCCAATGAATATTAGAAATTTGAAATCTAATGGTTGGATTTGGAATTATGTCCAAATCAAATTTAGAAAAGGTCGCTGTAAGTGCAGTTCGATGGCCGTTGATGGAAATCGACTGTACGGGCCTTGATAAAATTATTAAAAATATCTATAATTTGTGTAAAATCATAAGAAATGATTTGGGAAAAATTGGGCTGAAAAATTCCATATTTGAAAAGATAAAAATAGATTTTTATCGAAATGAACTAGTTTTGAACTAGAATTAAAATCAATTTATTTTTGAAATAAATAAATTGAATTTGAAAGTGATTTTAAAAATAATCAGTATTCCCAATACGTGAATTGGACTGGAGTTGAATCGAAATTATCTTCGGAATATTTCGATGTTGGATTTCGTGATTACACAGATATTGTTATGGGAATTTGAAAGATATATTTTATATCGTTATTTCCAATACGATATTTGTTGGTTTCAGAATTTGATATTGAATATAAGCCGGTATATTTTCTATTCAGAGCCTTGTATTTAATATCAAATGTGATTTGGGTTTATCGTGAATCGTGTTTTAGATGACATTGGTTCTTTAACCCAGTTAAAGGCAGGATGTTGATTTTTGAAAAGATTAAAACTAAGTGGAGTTTTAATGAATCTTTAATTAGATTAAAAATGTGAATTGATAATTTAAATTATCAAATTTGAAAGGTGATCGAGAATGGAGTATCACCAGTTTTGCTCCAAAGCGGTAGTTAAATCTGTACTTAGATTTGAATGTGAAATGGTAATTAATTTTACCGATAACACCGTGGTGTTAGATATGGAGTGTTACCAGTTTTGCTCCATGGGATGAATAGGTTTGGATTGGGAAATAAAATAAATAATTACTTCGGTGTGGTTCGTTAATCCCGACTAGTTTGAAATGATATCCAAAGGAAGATTAAACAATAAATTTAGAAGAATTTATCTTGGATAAAATTAACGGGAAACTTTCCCTAAGAATGTGATTTTGTGAATAAAAGAATATTCTGAATTGGAATGAGGCGTCTGTTGTGTTTGTGTAACATTTGTTTATCATATACATGGGTTATTCAGAAAGGCCGGGTTTATACCCATTCTGAATAACCGATTCGACAAGATGTCGAAGATGAAGACGGTGGTTGAAGACCCGAAGTCTTCACATCGTTTGGATGATTACTGATGATCTTGATTGGGCTGTATACCCAAGATGAGGGAAACAGTTGGTGATCGTCCAGACGTACTTGGAGATCGATGGATATGCGAGGAAAGTGCCTCCGGTTTCGTTCAGACCTAGAGCGAACTTGTAAATGGATTGTGTGTCTGACATTGGATTTTATTCTGTGTTGATTGATCTCTATTAAATATACATCTGTTTGGCGGCAGAGAATTTATTCTCTTGCTTAACGCCCTTCTCTGAGACGTACAAGCTCAGAGGTTGTATATCGATGGACATCAGTCGCATGGAGTGAATTGCCAGTGTGGCACGCGTAAGTAGCAATTGATCAGGGCTTCTGTTGAAAAGCAGAGTCTTGTGGCTGATGATCAAAGCATGACATGTGTGGCATAACTTTGTGTATAACGTGAATTCGCGAGCCTCACACCTCGGTATGAGTCAAAAACGGGAGACGGACCGCTGGGAGAGCACGACGTTTCTTTCTAGCTAGGGTGGTGTCAGTGACCTACCAGCCCTGACATTTATATACTTTTCACCTGTGTGGTTGTTGGAATGAGAGGCGCCTCGGATATAGTCTGTAAGGACCGGGAAACGTGTGTTCAGGAATTGCCAATCCTCAAAAGTAAGAGAGGACCGACCCAGCCGATTCCAAGGATCAAAGTGGGGTCCTAGGACATTTGCTAGAGTGTCTCGAACGCGGAGAGGAGCTTGCCCCTTGCCTCGACTCATGACGGAAATCCAATTTCCAATACGTGATATTGCGGTTTTAATTGTAGAACTAGTATGGCGACATGATAGATGGTACCCATGCCGCCTATGATTGCTATTTATGATTGAAATTGTTTTGACACTATACACTTATAATAGTATCAAATGATTTGTTTTAAACGTACCAAGCATGTTTGGCTATTATAAGGGAAAACCCTATCCTCCGGCTTGCGTTGCATTGTGTGATGGGACCTGGGTCTTGTAATAGCTTCATTTTTCCAAAAAGCATTGCGCTGTTTTGTTATATGCACTAGTATTCTTGGGAGGAAACCCGTTACGTGTTATACGGCGTGGTCCCTTGAATTACTCTCTTATAAAGTAAAGTTTTAAATAACTGTTTTAGTTCTCACACCAGTCACATGACTGACCTGGAGTTTATTGTTTTAACCTAAACTCTGGGTGCCCCTATTTTCCACACGGGCAACTAGTAGTTTTGGTTTTGCAGATTTATATTCATAGGGTCCTGATTTACAGCTGGAACGATGCTCGGAAAGCTCTGTATCCATGTATCACTTTCAGTTGTATTTTGTATATTTTTCCGCTGCTATGTAATTTATTGTAATCTCTGATATTTGCCGAATGTAATTTATTCAATTATACTCTGTATATTCTTGTATCTGATGGAATTGTTGTAATAACAATGAAATGTACTTCCGTTTGCGTTCTATTTTGTCTTGTCCTCAATTCTATCCGTGCTTTCCTTCACAGGGAAGTTCAGGTCGTCTCAACTACTATTCTATTCTTGTCTGAGCGACCAAGTTCACTATTCCGAGTAATTGGAATCTTTGGTGTTTACAACATTTTTTGCCGTCAACATTTGGTGCTTTCACAGAGAAAACTCGGATTTTGGGCCTTTGTCGAACGTTGTCATCTCGACCCCCGACGAGCTTGAGGTTCCTTGCTAGACCTTCCGTCGAGTCCGCTCACGATGGCAAATTGACCAAAGAACTCAATGGTCGGCTCTTCAGCCGCAGCCAAGGCCGACACGTCCCAACAGCCTCAACTGGAGGACATCCCAGCCACTAATAAAACCGTCCCTCCTAGTGTGGACCGCGAAGCGCCTGCAACACAAACTCAAATCCGCATGTTTAATGAGAAGTATGAGAACACAGCGGTCGAGCTTAATCAAGCATTAAGGAATATCATTGACCTTATGCGACAACTTCAAGAAAGTCAGTGCATTGTCGCTCGACTTCAACTAACTTAGAACAACGCTCGACCCCGACCAACCGTATCGGAAACTTCCTCTTCTGAGTCGAGGGGCCTGCATCAAAGGAGGAGGTTTAGCCTCATTAACAACATCGCCACCCATTCCAATGTCCTCGACAACGGTAATGGCAATAGCTATGCCAATGGCAACGGGAACGGCGACCGAACTACCGTCACATATATCGATGGGGCACAATACCAAGACCTCTCTCGCTTGATCATCGATGACGGACTAGGTCCTACAAACCAACCTCTTCCTTGACACAACCCTACGGTCGCTAATCAGGATGACGAGCCCACTGTTCCAACAGCCCACATTCCTCAGGAACGGGAACCGCATCACCCTGCTTCACCTCATCGTCCACACCAAGACCCAATCATAAATGTCGAGGACATGGAGGAAGATGATCCGGGCGTCCATCATACACTACGCCATAGATGGCCTACTACAACGAAAATCCATGGTGTTGCTAGCTACAATGTTGCCATAGCTATGTTGTTTTTTGTCTATTGCATTGCATTCTTTAATCTGTTAGCATAGATATCAACATGTGTTGCAGTAGTTATAGTTGTATACTAATTAAATAAAAAAATAAAAAAATTACACCTCGGCGATCCATACCTATAGTTAAAACACAATCTCAAGCATCCATCTACTGTCTAATCCACTACCTACTACGTTTCCTCTGTTCCCGCCAAAATTTTCATTAACGCGCTCCCTTTTCATTTAGTTTTCCCCAAATTGCTAATTATGGGGTTATTTGGAGAATAAAAAATGAAGCCAAATTTCTATGGCCTTACAATTCAAGATCGATACTTCTCCAAAACCTTCTACCACGACCGACCGATTATGTTATACAAAGTTATAGAAGCAAATTATTACCCATCAGCTAACTAGATCGAGAATTCACAGGTTCGATCCCTTTTATCGTCTTGCTTTCCTCTTCAAACGTTGATCTATTTGTGTATTAATTTGACTTAAATGTGAAAAAGGTGATAAATCGGACTGGGTATTTCATTTTTGTCTTCGTCGATTTTTTTTTTGAAGCTTGTCTCTGTAATCATGGAGCTATTTTGAGTTCTTCGTTATTCCTAGCAAATCCGCCCATCCTAGTAATGGCAAGGAATCTCCTTGAAACTTCTTTACTTATTTTTAATTGTTGGTTTTCTTTCAAGCGACCATTTTCATTGTCATCAAATTGTTCATTGAAAATTCAAACAGTCACGATTTTAGCTCCACCTTTGTAAGTGACATGAAATTCATGTATAAACTAACCACAAATTTTAAACAAATGTTGTCTTTTGAACAAACAGGTGTATGCATATGATATGATTAAGAAATAACAGGGTTTATATGTGCAGTACCCATTCAGATCTGCCTCACGGAAATTATAATAACAGGGTGTATTTACTGTATTCACCAAAAGGGGGATCGTCTGATGGAATCGAAGCACGAACTAAAGTGTTGAAATTTTCGTAGAGATGTAGAAATAGGGCTGCTAAACTTAGATTGTTGACCCTTGTTTAATTCATTGTGACTGACTCTAAAATCTCAACATACTATTTCCAAAATGTATATAGCTGTAAATGCTCATTTTCGTGTGTATTTAGCTTCATTTGAAATTATGATTGATGTTAACAGATGTCGGTTCATCAAATATTTGAACTAAAGATAATCTTGCAGATTATTCATTACCACTTAATTTTAGTTCCACTTTATTTTGTTGCACTTCATTTAAATTATGATTTATGTAAATGCTGGCATTGTTCTATTATACCAGTTTCTGTATTGCTGCTATAGTTTTGTTTCTTGGTTACTATTTTTTTACATTATCATACATAGCTTTCTGATGTGCTATCAATTCTGAATTGCTGGTATGTGGAAAACTTTGCGGTGCCTCAGCGCTTAAAGGCAATGACACAATATTTCTTGGGAATATCGACAAAAAGTGGAAGAAAGAAGATGTATGAAAATTTTCATTTGAACCTAGATATACATAGATAACTATTTAGGTTAATACCTTTTTATGCAAAATCAGTCACAAAAATTGATATTATACTTTCTTGTTGAGAAGATCATGAAGTTGTTATTGGATGTTGGTGTTGAGAAAATTGAAGAAGTAAGCATTATGCCTGATTTACATCATGTAGGCCCCAATAGGGGTTTTTGCATTGCTTAAGCTTCAAAGAACAAAGATGCAAGCAGTGCGTATAAAATACTGCAGAAAAAATGTTTTTGGAAGGGTTTAAATGTCAAAGTTGCTTGAGCCGAACCATTGAAGGATCCTGATGAAGAGGAGTTGAAAAAGGTTTCTCTTAGACCTCAATCCTTTTTTGTCTCTGTTTCCTTTGGTTTAGCATGTGCTAACTAGACAATTGAGCATTGTGTTCTAATCAGTTTAGTTCTGTTTCACGACTTCGCTCTGATATTTTGCACTTGGTTGACGTGGGCTTACAGTAATGCAAAAAGTTTGTTAACTCTTATAATGCACTTTAGATATGCTTTGGTTCATGTTTGGTGTACATTGAATTTTTGGGTACGATCTTGTTCATTTCACACTTCGGTGCTTCAATGGTACTTGTTAAAAAAATTCACAATTGTACCATAGCAGTTGGATGATTTTCACTTGAACTGTAGAAAATACAAAAAGAGATCTTATTTATTACTGGATCTTATTTATTTATTTATTTATTATTCAATCTTTTAAAAAAAATCTTATGAAACACGTAATAGTTATTAAATGGAGTACAAATCATATTCTTTATCTTTAGATCCACTTTATTTTGTTACACTTCATTTATAATCTTGCATGTATGTAACATTGAATTGAAGTAGGGTCTTTTTCGCTGAATGCGCTGATGCGAGGGTGAATGTGTTGTCAAGCATAAGGGTGCACTGACCAGAATTTGAAGACTGAACCTGCAAACATAAATCTTTGAAGATACATTTCAAAGGGAAGCTTACTGTATTTTTTCTTTTGTTCTCAATGATATAACTCTCAGATGGTTTGCTTTTCTTGTTTCTTCTTTCATTCCAAAATGTATGTAACTTAATTTTCTTCTTTCAATATGTGTGATCACATTTGTTTGTGAATCTTTATTGTTGCTTGGAAGTTATCATGAATGTATGTGATGCAGATGAATTCAAGGCGATCAATGATGAAGGAATGTCGATGTATCAGAGGCCATTCATGATTGAACTAGAGAAGTTGCAGTTACTTTGTGAGCGAATCATGGGAAGGGTAAAAATAAAGGTAATAGTTTATATAATCATTTTCGTGTATTTTTTCTTGCTTATGGTTCTATGTGTGAGTCTGTATATGAGTGAATTGATTGACAATGTAGTGAGGAATGTATGTAAATATGAATGATTGTGTAATATACGAGTGAATGTACAATAGTGGAGTCAAAAAATTTGTACCATTTGAAGTGTTGAAATAAAATATTTATTTGAACAAAATACTATGTTATAATAATATTTATTATAATATTATGAAAATTTTGATTAATAGCACTTGAGGTGTAATTACTTTTAATAGATGTAAAACAAATTTTAACAACTGCTAGAAACAGTTGTAAAAAAGATTGACTTTAGTACGATTGCCAGCTGTACACGACATATTACAACTGTTTTGGCAGTTGTGAAAGGGTACTTTTTTTGTTCTAGTGGTAACTGTGGCAACATCTGTACCGATATTACCATAGTGTCGCAAAGGCGTTGCCTTTGACTCTAAGGCAACGCGGCAAAAGGCAACCCCAAGAAAGTGTAGCCATAGGTCATTTTTTGCCTATAGCAACACTTTTTGGCACCAACTGCATCACTTCTTTGGGGTTGCCATAGGCCATCTATGGCGTAGTGATAGAAGGCGCCCTCGCAACAGGACTCCAGAACCTCGCCAAAACCAATGGGTCCTAATGGCGGAATCCCATCCAACTTACTTTCCCGACATGGTTCGAAGAATCATGAGGGAAATGCGAGGAAATGTGCACGATTCATGCGAAGCGCACATTAGGCGTAACCACTTCACAAGGAGGGTGAACGAGGATGAATGGCTGTGGCGCTTCAGCATGCCGCAAATGCCGCTCTACGACGGCACCACTGACCCATGTGCCTTACTAAATCACTATGAATGGCTAATGGACTCAAGTCAGGGTAACAATCCGGTCAAATGCAAATGTTTCTTCCCATTCTTCTTATCACGAACCGCTTTGTTATGGTTCTCTCGCCTCCCACTCGATTCCATTAACAACTTCGACTAGTTAGCGACCCAGTTGGTCAAGCAATTCAGGATGCACATAACAACTCCAAAGAATGCCCTTACCCTTTCTAATTTATACCAAGGGCCCATTGAGTTGCTCAAAAGCTACCTCTCTAGGTTCAGTATTGCCCTCGCTGAGGTCGAGGATCCTGATCCTCACACCGTACTCTTTCAATTAGCCAAAGGTGTCCTCCCTACTTCCGTATTTGGGGCAGGGATCAATCGGAAATAGCCAAAAAGCCTCGATTCCTTCTATGAGAAGGTGGATCAGTACTAATGGAAAGAAGAGGCAAGAAGCAACCGACTATCATCCACCAGTCTTCCCAATGGCCCTTAAGTAGGCGCTGCAAATAACAACCTCGGGAGAAAACAACCAGGAGAGCCCTTTGGTCAGAACAAGGGGGCAAGTCCTAACAGGCCAAGACCGAACAATGGTAGGCAAGATGGCCGGAACAACGATTAGTCCCCGACCGAGCCAGGGAAGCCCGGCCCTTGCCGAGCCTTCGAGACAAACACACTAGTAAAAACCTACTTATTTGCGTCGCCTTAATTGCGACGATTTAGCTAAAAACAGTAGCACATATGGTTATGTGCAACTGTTTTGGTTACAAACCGTAGCAAGTTGTTAGGAAAATGATGTAGAAGATAAATTTGCGACGATTTTGTTTGAAAAAAGTAGCAAATATTTAAAATTTGCAATTGTATTGTACCAATATATATAGTGAACTACTTATATATTACATAAGCTTGGAAATGTTGAATTTTATTGACAGCTGACAATCAAAATGGTTGAGATGAAATGTGATTGGATAAGACTTTTGAATTCAGAAATTACTCTTTTGCGTCGGTTGTTAAAAAGATGTAGCAATAGTTAACTTTCTTGCTACAGTTGTAAATAAAACACAATCGCAAATATCAATGTTTTGAACCTAAATATTGGTTTGTTGCTACGGGTGTAAAAAACCGTCGTGAAAAATTAGTCTACAGCGATGGGTATTCTATAATAATTGTCGCATGAACGAGTATACTGTGATGGTTTTTTAACCGTCGCAAGAAGTTTGCACATGTTGCGACGGTCGCATTTGCGATGGTTTTAGAACAGTCGCAAATAGACTTAAACAACCGACGTAAATGACCTGTTTTGTACTAGTGACACTTTGCTAAAGGAGGAAATAGAAACAATCTACTTGGAGACATGCAACACCTTGCCATACAAGAAGTTGAGCACCAGGGAATCAACCGATCTTGAGAAAAATACTGGAAGGTACTGCCGATACCATGACGTGTACGACCACAATACAAATGAATTTCGCCAGGTCAGGGATTCAATTGAAAAACTTATCCATGAAAATTGACTTGAGCAATACGTCAAATTGCCTTTTCCTCCCGAAGCAAATTCAAAGCCTCAGGCACCAGCACCTCAGGCAGCCGCAAGGCAGCTCCAGGTCCATATAACCCAAGGCGTGGGTGTTTGCATCAAAAATGACACAAACACCAAATAGTGCAAATGTGCACTTCACCGTTTTGGTAAGATTAAAATGTGGAACCGCGTAATCACAAAATAAAATGCATAAAATGGAAAAGATGCAAATTTTTATAGGTGTTTGATCAAACTTGATCTACATCCACTTTAGAACCCATTCTCATTATGATATCTCTTTTTACAATATGAATGAACTCTCTTTTACATTCGTTTCCCCTTTTTCTTCTCTTTTCACTCTCTTTTAGGATCTACTTCCACTTGAATTCGGCTAGGAATTGATAGGATCTCTTGCTTTATCGTGATAGATGTATTAATCTTCGTTCACTTGAGCGATTGAGTGATCTTCATAAATTCCTTAGAGATTTAGGGGTAGATCTAAGCTAGAGAGAGATTGTAGATCCTTTGAATGTGTTAGAGAGAGCTTCAATGTTCATTGGAATGAATTTATTCTTCATGAAGTAGGAGAAATATTGTTTAATCTTTGGAAGCCATTAATGAAGCTTGAGATGGAGCTTGGTGGTTGAAGAAATGATTTGGCGGCCTTTCGGGATGAAGAAATCTGGTCCCTATTAAAGTGGGGTTGGACCTCTATTTATATGAGTGGAGCAAGTGAGGAGAAAGCCAAAAATATGTTGTGTAGAGAACTGGTCAGTCGGGTATTTATTAACAGAAATGCCACTGAGTATAGTTGGTGATAGCTGTAAAGTGGTACCGGTCAGTCTTGCTTTTTGGGGTACCGATCTGTCGGTCATGCCCTTAAGACACTGGTCGGTCGTGATAAATGACACACCGTACAGTCTATAAAATGATACCACCGATCGGTGATGAATTCTTGGTCTTCCTGTTCTAGCCTTATCTGCGTACCAACCAGTCATATTGGGGAGCCGCCATTCCATTTGAGTGTATAATAATATTTTTATATGTGTTGCTGATGTTACATATATTCATTGTATCCCACGCCTTACTTACGAACAGGTGACTCTTTTTATACAATTATATGTGATTATCTCTCATTTTTACATATGCAGATGACCGGAGTTCGTCCTTTTGCATGTATGATTATTCATATGACTTATTCTAACACGTGTCCATGAAGAGCATCCCTCCTTTGTATTTAAATCCTGATATATGCACCGTGCGTATACTTCTTGGCTACAATTTTGGAGGACAACCGTCCGGTCAGCAGGTGAGGCTACCCTACCGACCGGCTTCACGCTGCTCTTGACTGACCAGTATGATATTTGTTGATATACTAAAACATTCCTCAGCATGCACATCAAGGACATACATCATGTAACCGTGCCATATTTATCCTTTGTAATAGCTTATGTGGAATATATGTAAGTTATGAACACAAACCATCAAATGCAAAGTGGTTCACGTCCATACTTATGCTCCTCACTTTGGCAAGTTGCTGTTGTGTTTTCCATATTGCGTCCAGTTCTTCCATGCATAATTTTTTGTCGTATGAAAATAATCAAGGACCGGTCGGTCTGGCGTCGCCTATGATTACATTTTAATACCGATCGGTTTAAGAAACTTTATACCGGTTACATTTCTTGTTTTGACCAACCGACTTTACATTGAGGTGCACTGTTTCCATACCGACGGGTACTGTTTTGCTTACCGGTCGGTACATAGAGGAGCTGACCGGTCGGTGTTGTGACATGCGACCAATTAATACGTTTAGACCCTTGCCGTGTCGATTTCTGATCCGTGTTTTAATAACGGTGTTAACATTTGCCCCTCGAAGCTTGTATTTTTGCTGGCGAAAAATGTGGGCTTCGAAATGGACGTTGTTATTGACACATTTTGCACTAAGATCCGGTTACAGCTCTTTATTTGCTGTTGCGGACCGCACATTGAATTCATATGCCTCATGCTACATGTTCTATAATCAAAACAAACACTTGCATGATTTTGGAGTTATACTTCACCGTCAATCGTCCACATCGATAGCGGTTTAGTTAATCATTAAAAGTGATATATAGCGAATTTTATTTTGAACTGAATAGAGTGTTTGTGCTGAA
Source organism: Allium sativum (assembly GCA_030737875.1). Taxonomy (NCBI): domain Eukaryota; kingdom Viridiplantae; phylum Streptophyta; class Magnoliopsida; order Asparagales; family Amaryllidaceae; genus Allium; species Allium sativum. The sequence continues at coordinate 384,539,643 of CM060923.1, read as the reverse complement.
CTTGTTTTATTCATTGGTTTAAAACTCATTGACAATTGTTTGCAAAAACACGATATTCTAATTCGAATTCGCATTAACATTTGAAATCAACTAACTGACTAAGGCCGACTGTGGATTCCAAGCGCTATCATTTTAATGATTTATATGATGGCCGGCGGCATTTCATATTTTTTGAAAATGCACACTCATGATTTGTTCCTTGCTTCCTTTTGTAGAAGGATTGGATATTTTGCCCCTAGTTTAGGAGATGTTGTCAGCCTTCCTTTAGGGAAGTACTTTGGATTTGTGGCCCTCGTTTGGGTTAAAATCTAATACTTGTCTTATTTGAGATTTCCAGACACTGTGCAAGTTAATTAGTTAAATCCGAACTCCATCCATAATTTGGCTTGGTTAATTCAAATATTGGAGAATCTCGCCATTCAATTATGTTGATTAATCCAAGCGGTGGTTTGTTCAGAAGTAGTACCTTCATGAAGGACTTTGGTTAGAACCCCAATATTTGTCGTTATCGCATCAGGTGCTTCCTGATTTTGACGATCAATTGGGTGCCCCTGGAGAGGACTTTGATTGAAACCCCAATGTTTGTCGTTATCGCAACAGGTACTTCCTAATTCTGACGATCAATTGGGTGCCCACGGAAAGGACATTGATTGAAACCCCAATGTTTGTCGTTATCGCATCTGGTACTTCCTGATTCTGACGATCAATTGGGTGCCCCCGGAGAGGACTTTGGTTTGTACTGGTCCTTCCAATGTGTTTGCCGGTCCTTCTGGCCTGATGTTAGTACTTCCAACATCAGATTTGTCGGTCCTTCTGACTTGGTGCTGGTCCTTCCAGCGTGTTTGCCAGTCCTTCTGGCCTGATGTTGGTACTTCCAACATCAGGTTTGTCGGACCTTCTGACTTGGTGCTGGTCCTTCCAGCGTGTTTGCCGGTCCTTCCGACCTGATGTTGGTACTTCCAACATCAGGTTGTCGGTCCTTCCGACTTGGTGCTGGTCCTTCCAACATGTTTGGCGGTCCTTCCAGCCTGATGTTGGTACTTCCAACATCAGGTTTGTCGGTCCTTCCGACTTGGTGCTGGTCCTTCCAGCTCTAGGTTGGCTTCGATTCCCTTGTTGGCCGTTTGACTTGGCGGGCTATTTCAGATTGGGGATCGAAGATTTGACTCTTTCACTTAAAGGAATACCCCTTTGATGAAAGTTACAATGTTTTTTTTGTTTGTCGTGGCGCTTGTTCATTGTTTTAATCTTTGCGACTTTTCCCATCCACTTCTCAAGGCGGCGTTTTTATATTCTTGCATTTGTGCATGTTGATATTTAAAGCACTTGGTACTTGAGTTAGTGTTTATGGGGTCGCTATGCTTTGTCTGATTCTGAAGGAAAAAGCGCGTGACAGATGGCCTGCAGCATGGAATCATTTTTAACCAAGTTTTGATTTAATATGAGGTTTCCAAGCCAGATATTAATTCAAATAGATATGCTCTTAATCGTAGAGCTATAGATCAGTACATTATTGACTGGTCATTACAGACTATTTACAAGAAGTTTCAAATATAATAGAAAATAGAGCATGACATGAGCATGAATTAAAGCAGGAAATTGAGCATGAAGTAAAGCAGTGGCGATGTTGATCGCTTATTCCATTGAAATTGAAGCACAATTAACGGTCATCAGTTGATGATCTGCCTTGGCATGGTTTGAACAAAAGCTTCATTGCTTGTTGGCCCCTGGCCTTGGTGAGTCGGAGTAGCACTTGAGGACTATGCATTTTTCACGTATTATTGCAGATGATTCTTCCTAATCAGTTCTTCAATTAGTGATTTCAGATGCCTACACTCGTTGGTGTTATGGCCTAATTGATTATGGAATCGGTAGAACTTTCCAGAGTTCGCTTGCTTGTTGCTTACTCTCTGAGGCTCTGGAATCGGATAATCCTCGATATCTTTCATTGCTGCGAAGATGTTTTCTAAAGTATCATTTAAAGGTGTTAGCTCTGATGGATTAGAGAAGCGGAGCTTCCTGCTATCCCGATTTTCTTTCTCGTCGCTTCCCCTTTTCTGACCTCCAGCATTTTTCTGATTGTACCAAGTAGCAGTATTTTTGGGAGCTTCAAAAGGTTGGTTTGGATTAGTAATCTGAAGAGGCGTAGGCTTATTCTCCAATCTCATTTACTCCTCGGCCTTTTTATAGAATTTGTCAAGCGTGCTTGGCTCTTTCTTTTTGATCCACTTGCCAAATTTGTCATCCTTATCTATGGCACCGATTAGAGATATTAAGATCATGCGAGGCTCGGGATTTCCTACTTCGGATACATCAGCGTCGAATCTTTTGAGGAAAGCTTTGACAGATTCTTACGGTTTCTATTTCATTGATGTAAGAGAAATAACGTCCTTTGCCTTCGTAGCTTGTAGCCTGAACTGCTCTTTGAACTGCAGAATAAAATTATCAAATTGGTTGATGGATTTGGGCGGGAGCCTTGTAAACCATAATGATGTGACACCTTCTAGATAGAGAGGGAAGCATGGGCATTTGATCTCTTCTGTTGCTGTAGCTCCATTCATATACCATTCGTATTTGTATAGGAAGTGATTTGGATCAGAATTTCCGTTATACGGCGGTAGAGTAGGATGAGTGAACTTTTTGGGGAATTCAGCCTTGCGGATCCTCTTTGTGAATGGGTTTTTGGCGAGAGAGAAGTCCCATTCCTTCTCACAATCCTTGCGAGGCATGTTGTCTTTCATGATTTGCTTTACCACATCCGTGATATATTCCTTCGAATTGTGTTGTTCCGGAGAGCTGCCTCGATCTCTTTTCTGGACGTTCATTGTGGCAAGCGATCGCATTTAGATGATCTAGGTCTTTTACTTCCACCACGAGAAGGTGCCCCCTTGACGGGTCCCACAACTCGTTGGTTATTTCGATCGGAGTGGTTTATAGCATTCAACTTTGTGTCTTCGACATTAACGTCGTCTTTGCGAACAAATCCTTCTAAGTTGTCATTATGAGGATCGGAGGATGACGAGTTTGCATTCTCTTCAAGGTTGACACGGATTTCCGGAGGAGGAGTGGGATTTACTTGAGCGATTAAGAGAGCACTAACTTTATCCATCAAAGCTTGATTAGCATCCATGAGAGTTTTATTAGCATCAATTAAAGCTTTATTGGAGGCTTCCATACGTTGACTCAAGTTAGCGATGATAGCGTCTAATTCGGCTTTAGTCACTCCAGCCCCGGACACTGAATTTTCTCCACCTTCAAATCCGTTGGTGAGTGGAGAAGTTTCGTGATTAGCAACGTTTTCATTTTCTCCAATGACATTGCTAGTGGTCTTCTTTGATTTGGCCATGATCTCAGATAAGGTCTTGAATTTTGATGAGAATTCGTCGATTGCACTAGATCTTAGATTTGCAAAATCTATAGTAGAAGTAAGCTTAGAACTTCAACGCGAAGGTAGGAGATGCGAACGCGGCACCACGGTGGGCGCCAAATGTTTGCGTCGAAAATGACACAAGCACCAAATGGTGCAAATGTGCACTTCGTCGATTTGGCAAGATTAAAGTGTGGAACCGCGTAATCACAAAATAAAATGCATAAAATGGAAAAGATGCAAATTTTTATAGTGGTTCGATCAAACTTGATCTACATCCACTTTAGAACCCATTCTCATTATGATATCTCTTTTTACAATATGAATGAACTCTCTTTTACATTCGTTTTCCCTTTTTCTTCTCTTTTTACTCTCTTTTAGGATCTACTTCCACTTGAATTCTGCTAGTAATTGATAGGATCTCTTGCTTTATGGTGATAGATGTATTAATCTTCGTTCACTTGAGCGATTGAGTGATCTTCATAAATTCCTTAGAGATTTAGTGGTAGATCTAAGGTAGAGAGAGATTGGAGATCCTTTGAATGTGTTGGAGAGAGCTTCAATGTTCATTGGAATGAATTTAATCTTCATGAAGTAGGAGAAATATTGTTTAATCCTTGGAATCCATTAATGAAGCTTGAGATGGAGCTTGGAGGTTGAAGAAATGATTTGGCGGCCTTTCAGGATGAAGAAAATCGATCCCTATAAAAGTGGGGTTGGACCTCTATTTATAGGAGTGGAGCAAGTGACGAAAAAGAGAAAAATATGCAGTGCAGTGAACCGGTCGGTCGGGTATTTATTTACAGAAATGCCACTGGGTATAGTTAGCGACAGCTGTAAAGTAGTACCAGTCGGTCTTGCTTTCTGGGGGTACCGGTCGGTCGGTCATGCCCTTAAGACACCGGTTGGTCGTGATATATGACACACCATACGTTATATAAAATGATACCATCGATCGGTGATGAATTCTTAGTCTTCTTGTTCTTGCCTTATCTGCGTATCAACCAGTCATATTGGGGAGCCGCCATTCCATTTGAGTGTATAATAATATTTTTATATGTGTTGCTGATGTCACATATATTCATTGTACCCCATGCCTTACTGAGTCTGAGTTTGTTCACACCACTTTATGTGGTGTGAACATAACACCGATTCCCCATTGGTGGAAATCAGGGGGGCCCATATGGGTCCCCCTGGTTTCCACCAATGGGATGGTGGAGTTATGTTCACACCACATATGCAGATGACCGAAAATCGTCCTTTTGCATGTATGATTATTCATATGACTTTATCTGACATGTGTCCATGAAGAGCATCCCTCCTTTGTATTTAACTCTTAATATATGCACTGTGCGTATACTGCTTGGCTACAATTTTGGAGGACGACCGTCCGGTCAGCAGGTGAGGCTACCTTACCGACCGGCTTCACGCTACGCTTGACTAACCGGTATGATATTTGTTGATATACTAAAACATGCCTCAGAATGCACATCAAGGACATACATACTTCATGTAATCGTGCCATATTTATCCTTTTTAATAGCTTATGCGGAATATATGTAAGTTATGAACACAAACAGGCCAATGCAAAGTGGTTCACGTCCATACTTGTGCTCCTCACTTTGGCAAATTACTGTTGTGTTTTTCCATTCATGCAATTGCTTGATCCATTCCAACATGATGTTGCCACGTGTTGCATGTTTTATAGTGCACTTTTATATAATGTATTTGCTACCTGCTCTCTTATATTGCATCCAGTTCTTCCATGCATACATTTTTGTCGTATGTAAATAATCAAGGACCGGTCGGTATAAGCGTCACTATAATTATATTTTAATACCGGTCAGTTTACGAAACTTTATACTGGTCACATTTCTTGTTGGTGCACTGTTTCCATACCGACGGGTGTTGTTTTGATGACCGGTCGGTACTTGGAGCAGCTGACCGGTCAGTGTTGTGACATGCGACCAATTAATTCATTTGGACCCTTGCCGTGTCGATTTTTGAGCCGTGTTATAATAACGGTGTTAACAATGGGATCGTAATCAACATCATATGTGGCCTACCATATCGCACACATGACAGCTTCCGAGAAATGGAAGAGTATGTTAGTTCAATAAAGCAGGCTACTTATGAAACCTGCTCCACACCCAACGAATCTGTCCCCGCCAAGCTCCAAAAGACCATGCGGGATGACATCGTTTTCTGCAAAAGATATTCTATTGGGGTGGAGATCCTAACCACTGATCCACTAGTTATCACAGCTCAGATCGGTGTCGCTTCTATCAAAAAAGTGTTAATTGATTCCCGAAGCTTAGTCAATATCATTTTCAAAGCTGCTTACGACCAGATGAAGTTAGAAACAAATGATTTAAAGTCGTGTTGCGCCACGATCCACGACTTCAATGGGGCTTCTAGTTTCCCAGTGGGAATGATCGACTTACCTATGGAGCTAGGCGAGGGGAATCAGAGCCGGGTCCTAATCCTCACTTTCGTGGTTATGAACATTGATTCCCCCTATAATGCTTTCCTTGGATTCCCTTTTCTCACAGAGTTTCGAGTCTTCATTTCGCCATGGTCCCTCCAAATGAAAATTCTGACAGAAAACGGGATTGGAACAATTAGAGGCGACCAAGTAAGCACCAGAGAGTGCTATGAAATAGAATGGAAGAATGCGTGCAATAAGGATAAGGGAAAAGCAGTGCCCACGCCTTCTTGCGCCAAGACTATTTCAGCGTAGTAATCAGTGGTGTTTGGGCCTTGGCTCAAGCGCCACTATCGTCATTCTGAAGACCTCGACCCACGGAAGGACGAAGAGCGGAGGGCTACCCTGGTCGAATCTACAATAGATATTCCCGTTAACCCCGATGATCCGTCAAGAGTGCTAAAGATAGGACCGTAACTCCATCCCGCAATCGAAGAAGTTATTGTGGATATCTTGAAGGCTTACCTAGATGTGTTTGCATGGACTCATTCCGATATGAAAGTCATCGACCCTGCGATTGCTTGCCATTGTATAAGTACGGATCCTACAACAATTCCAGTCAAGCAGAAGCGCCGCTTCTTGGGACCCGAGAGGTCCAAAGCACTTGAGGAAGAGGTATACCGTCTATTCAACAATAATTTCGTTCACGATGCCAATTGCCCCGAGTGGGTCTCCAACCCAGTTCTGCTCAAGAAGGCTAACGTCAAATGGCGAACGTGTGTTGACTTCTCCGACTTAAATAAGGCATGTCCCAATGACAACTTCCCACTCTCAAAGATCGATTGACTTATTGACTCAACCGCCGGATACCAGCTACTATCTTTCATGGACGCCTACTCAGACTACAATAAATTCCGATGAACCTTCGCGACCAGGATCACACCTCTTTCATAACAAACCTCGAACTTTATTGCTATCGTGTCATGCCCTTCAACCTCAAGAATGTTGGCGCCACTTATCAGCGAATGGTTAATCAATTCTTTAAAAACCAAATCGGAAAGTCCACTGAGGTGTACGTGTAAAATCTAAAGTATCAAGCGGTCAGATCCACGACCTTTCTGAAATGTTCAATATCCTCCGCCGGTACGATGTGAAACTCAACCCCTTGAAATGCTCATTTAGAGTCGCTTCAGGAAAATTCTTGGGTTTCATAGTCAACTCCCAGGGAATCGAAGCTAGTCCAGAAAAAATCCAAGATATTCGGGACATCCAAATCCCCAAGAACAACAAGGATGTCCAAAGTTTAAATCTAAAGGTCGCTGCTTTAAGTCAGTTCATAACCAAGGCCACCGACAAGTGCATTCCTCTCTTCAACTTATTTCGAAAGGGGAAACGCAATTTTGAGTGGGCCTCAGAATTCATTTCCGAATTCAAAGAACTTCTGGATCACTTAGAGCGACCAACTATCCTATCTAAACTCGTAGTCCATGATGACTTATGCATTTATTTGGCGGTTTCTACGCAGGCAATCAGTTCGGCGTTAATCTGCCTCGAGGACCACATCCAACAGCCCGTCTACCACATAAATAAATGATTAACTAAGGCAAAGAAGAATTACCTGAAGCTAGAAAAGCTGGCATTATGCTTGCTCATTTCCTCTTGGAAACTTCGACCATACTTCAACTCTCATCCTATAAAGATTTTCACCGGTCAGCCACTACGACCGGTCCTCTAATGACCCGAAGCATCGGGACGACTACTGAAATGGAGTATGAAGCTGAGCCAGTTTGAGATAACATTCATTCCCCGTCGAGCTAATCCTCGGCCAAGCTCTCGCTGACTTCATAGTAGAGTTGACTGCCCACGAGGATACCCCGGTAGAGAACATGGAAGCTCCCAGTATTCACTGGAAATTGTTCGTAGACTGGTCCTCCAACAAAAAATGCTTTGGGACCGGAGTCGTGTTCATCACCCTCGAGGAACACCAAATATGCTACGCACAAAAACTAAATTTACCTACTACCAACAACGACACGGAATATGAGGCATTGATACCCGGACTTAGAATCGCGATCGAGCTTAAACTAAAGACGATCCAAATCTTCTCCGATTCACAACTCATCATGCATCAAGTACAAGCGAAATATCAAGTTAAGGGGAACGACTCGCCCTCTACTTAACCAAGGTTCAGGAACTACTCACTCACCTCGATCACTTCGTCATCACTGACATACCACAAGAACCGAATGAAAAAGCCGATTCACTATCCAAACTAGCAAGCTCCGAGGATCCATAACTTTTGGGGTTTGCCCCCATCGAAGTGCTCAACTCCCCTACTATCAAGAAAACTTAAACTAAGGCAGTTAAGAATACCCAAACCTGAATCTTGGATGACACCAATCAAGAATTAGCTACAGCATGGGACCCTTCCGAGGAGCTACAAGGAAAGGCGAGCACTCACTCGCCAATCGGCTCGCTATCTTCTTATGGATGGGATTCTAAACCGTAGAGGTTTCTCCGTCCCATTGCTCAGATGTGTAGCCCATCATGATGCCATTAAAGTCTTAACCGATGTGCATGAAGGGGAGTGCGGCGACCATACAGGAGGGCAAACCCTGGCCAGAAAAATACTTAGATATGGTTACTATTGGCACATGCTTGACTAAGACGCAACAGACTATGCTCGCAAATGTGACAAGTGCCGGTGCTTCTCGAAGATCCCTAGAGCCCCGCCTATAGAGTTAACACAAATGATCAACCCATGACCATTCGCCATATGGGAAATTAACATCATTGGAATTCTTCCGATGGCCAGAAGCGGGGCATGATACACAATCGTCGCAGTTGATTATTTTACCAAATAGGCAGAGGCCAAAACTCTCAATACAGTAACCGCCAAGAACATGATCAACTTCGTTGTACGCAACATCATTACTCGATATGGGGTCCCTCAAGCTATCATTTCTGATAACGACACTCAATTTGAGGACGCCAAATTCAAAGCCTTCTGTCAGCGGCACAACATCGAAAAGAGATTATCGGCAGTGGCGCATCCTCAAGCCAATGGGCAGGTCGAAGCAATCAACAAAGTTTTTAAGTCCATCATCAAAAAGCACATGGAAAAGGCTGGGGGAATGTGGGCAGACGAACTTCCTCTAGCCCTATGGGCATACTGAACCGCCCACAAGACAGCAACCGGACATACAACGTTTGCCCTCGCCCACGGAAAAGAAGCCGTCATTCCTATCGAACTCAAGCTTTCATCTCACCAGTCACCTATTTCGATCCAAGGACAAACCAATATTTACTTTTAGGATCGCTTGACTTGTTGGAAGAGAAAAGGAACGAAGCTGATCTCCGAACCATTCCCCAACGACAACGAGTCGCCCGATACTTCAATTTTAGGGTCCTCCATAAGGACCTTAACATCGGTGACCTCGTCTTAAAACGGGTCTTCCCTCCACCAACAGGCCTCGCTCCTCGTTGTGAAGGTCTATACTCCGTACAACAGAAGCTCAGTAATGGATATGTCAAACTCGCAACCATGGACGGAGCTGAACTCCCAAGAGCATGGAACCGTGAGCATCTCTGCCACTACTTTACATAACTTAGTACACAGTTATTTACGCTTCAAACAATGTTTTGTTTTCTAACAATTCAATGCATTGTAAAGGCCACTACTACCAAAGTTATTAGTGGAAATGATGCTCAACTTCCCATCTCTTCCTGTTTATGTTTACTCTGCGCGTGGCACGTTTGACTAATCCTAAAAACTAGCTTACATTTAAACAGTCGGTTCTCATGTCGGACAACAAGCACGGAGTCGACACCGCCGTCCGAGTCTTGAGACAACCTCGAGGCCAAAATACAATGGCTACGACCGGCACCCCGAGCATAGAAGTTGGCAACGCTACTCAAGTCGCCGGCCCGCGGCGCGACCGAGTATAAATAACCACGAACTCGAATCTTTTCCCCATGCCAAGATCGAGGATAAATCGTTCCGTGCCCAAGTCCCAAGAGACTTGGGGCCACCCAACAACTAGGCGGTAGTGATGTAAATCCCTCCCCCGACTATGGGTACCATTCGAATCTTGACGCAGCACCGAGACCGACTCTTAAATCATTTCTTCCCCGAAGCTCTCAAGGCTAAGGGGTAGGCTATGGCCACGATCGGACCCTACAGGCTAATGATCCGGCCTTCTATTCTCAGGTGAATAAACGACACCTATGGCTAGCGTCAACCTGATGAATGACGGGAGAGCCACACACCGGACGGACCACACAACGCGATGTCATATGCCTTCGCTACTCTTGGGATTAACCCCGGGCAACCCAAATATAGTAGGCACTCAGCCTGGCTTCGCAAACTACAGGTTTCCTGAGTTGAGGGAAACTTACTAGAAGCGTACACACTGTCACACCCCTCCGGAATAATTGACCTGGAGTGCGGTATACAATCACACCCCTCATGAATAAACGACCCAGAGCACGGCACACAATCGCTTTTTTGTTAGATGTAACGTTAAGTATGCTTATGCGAGTACGGGGCACCCGAAAACATAAGAAGAACATCCAAACACTTAGCACAAATTGCGATCTTTACTAATGGATACTTCATTTCTACACACACATTAAGGCAAACTACATGTCTAACATCTTTCTTTCTGATGACAGGGTGTACGTGAAAACCACACCATGTCCTGAAAAACTAAAAGCGTGGGTCGTACTCGCATAAGCTATCGGCCTACACTACCAAAATGAACGGTAACTTTTACTTAAGTTACTAACACTAATCGTGTCTTTTCTTCTTCTGCTTGTGCTTTTTTGCAGATTCAACGCTTGACGTTTTATCCTTTGTACTAGGTCTCTTCTTACCAGACCCGCTCTTCCCATCTTGGCCGCATCGAGAAGTGGTCGACTTATGAGAAGCATAAAGACGCTTCTTGTCAGCACCCTCGCCGCTAGAGATCTCGGTAATATCAACAACGGTGGTATGTGACGTAGGCATGGGTGCACTCCCAGCAGCAAGGCTGACCACAGCGTCACTCTTCTCAGGGATCGCCTTGCCTTCTCACTCATCCCGTTCCTTGACCTCTCTAATAGCCCGAAGCTCAACAAGCTTCTGGGATCTATGCGGCGTGTCACCACCTGCCTTTGTTTTCTCCAGAGACTCAGTAGTCCATGTTGTCCTTCCTTATCCTCCCTCTTCTTCCGGGCCTCATCATCAGCCCTCTTCTTCTCGACATCCTCGTCGGCATTCCCCTTCGCGATTGTATCAGTGGCTTTCGCCTCAGCATCCTGCCTGGTCTTCATTAGGACCTCCTTCCTGACAGCCTCATCATGCCTCTGCTGCTCCTCCACCTCCTCATGCTTAGCTACCATTTTTGCTTTTTGGGTCTCCACCATATCAGCCATCGATGGCACATCAGCCTCCATTGGGCCACGGGCAGCCGCACTTTTCCTGTCAACAACCTCTCCTTTCTCCATAAGGGTATCGATCATGTTGGGAGCTAACCTTATATATGAGTAGTTGTCCAGTTGATCGTCGCCATCTCCAAATTGTGATACCACAAGTCCTGGCCCAGATTCAGTTGTTTGTGGGACCACGGGGAAAGGCCCGATGTCATGGTCAATCCAGGAAGGGTTGTATATTGAAAACACAAACTTTAGTCTGCAAATTCGGTAATTACATCATCCTCAGGGATGCATGGCAAAAGAAATTTACCTTCGATCAGGGATGGTGTAGGAATGTCAAGAGGGGTACTTGTGGTGGTTGGTAAAGTAAATCCAGTCTCACCTAGCTCTGAGTGTTCAGGGTCATACTCGGTCGATACCCGAATGGAAGCTGCGGGATCACTCACCATACCCGATTCAGGGACCGGTGGTCGATAGGAGCTTGCTTCGGCAAATGCCTCCGCTACCATAACACTCTCAGTCATGACAGACTTCCTCTTCTCATCAGTGAGCCTTTCCAGCCACACTCTCTCTCTGCATCCTCAAGCAGCAATCTCTTACCCTCTTCCAGCTTCTCGCACTCCTCGACCGTCAGGAGATCAATCGCGAGTTGGCGTTCATCTAAAGTTCCCACATCCACTTGGCGCAAAAAGGCCTCATACGGAACCAACCTCTCCCAAGTCTAAGCTAGTTCCCGTGGATAATCGTCGACCCACGAGAGCCCATAGAATCTCAAAACCTTGAGGCTTTGTATTTTCCAACTCCTCTCTCAGTTGTTCCACCTCTCTTAGATGTGCCTCTCTCAGTCCATCCATTGTCCCCAACACATCCCGGTTACTGGCTTCTGTGTCCTCCTTGGCCTTTCTCATCTCCTCAAGCTGCCTCTTTAGGCTGTCATTCTCCGCTCTTAGGGCATTGTTGTTAGTTTGGAGGTTAAAGACTCGCGCGTTTTACCTTTCCAGATCGGCTCATACTTTATCCACCTCGGCCTTGTCCATCTTTAGGGCCATGTTCTGGGAAGTAAGATCAGATATAGTTTCAGCGAAAATGGAGCGGGAGTGATCAGCCTCCCTCTTGAGTGCCTCGTATCCTTTCTTTATCTCAGCTACAATAACGAGATTCACTAGTTAGCATTTAAATATACAGGAAGGAACGACAATGTGCTCACGGTACAGAGAGCAAGCTCACCAATGTCCGCATTTAGATGAACGACGGTGGTCTTCTCAGCATTGATAGTTAACTTCTGATTTGTAAACTCCATTTCTTCCTCTTGATCACATCTGATAGATGAAAGGAATAGGTGGTAAGCTCGTCAGCCTGGTGGTACACTTCCTTCACATGCATCCTGATCTCTACAGAGTCCCTAGCTGGGATACGGGAGAAGGTCTGGAAGGACAGTCATCTCATCAAAGTAGTGTCGAGGGAAAGTCGTTTTCAACCATGCCCTATGTTCCTCCATAGAACGCCTTTATTGCTTAGAAGCCGCTAGGTCCTACATCCCGGTTATGGTCACCCTCTCCAATCTTGGTTGGACGAGTGGTGGCTCCCTCGAAATAGGGACAGGAACCGCGGTACTTGAAATGGCGGCCAAAGGCGGACGTCGAGGACCCCCTAAGTTAAGTCGAGAGTCTCCCTCGGACACTCGAATCGGAGGAGTCGGAGATCGTTGAGATCGCTCCCCACCTTGGTGCTCGCTTCCCCGACCATGCGGGGGTGGAGTGCCATGCAAATTGGTCCCTCTTCTGAAGCCCTCAAAGAAAGGATTCCTAGGGCGTTGGTGGCCTCCATGACCATAGCCTCATCCCCCGCGTCCTCTTGTTATATCACCTGTCAAAGAAATGAAGTGAAATCAATTAAGTTGCGTGCTCAAATAATCCACTATGATATGCAGTGCTAATGAGTGTATGCCCTAAGTGTTCTCTCAAAATACTAGATTATGATCCGCTCAAAGGAGTTAACCCCTCTGCAGCAAGAGCTAATTCATCCATGACAGTCGGAGTCGGCCGCATGGACACGTCAAGCTCAAGTTTATTCAAGTCATCAAACTGACGCTCGTCCTCGAGCGGCGTGGCAGCTCCAGGAGAAGCCACTAGAGAAAATGGCCTAATCGACTCTCCCTTTCCCGTCCCTTCAGTCGAGGGCGGAACAGGAGCATTCAATGGGCCCTCATCTCCGGCTGCATCCTCCTCACCACGAGCCCTATCTCCACTGAAGTCTCTTTGGAACTTTACAACCTTCTTCGGCCTGGCCTCAGCAGAGGGCACCTTTATTTTCTAACCAGGAGTCGCAGGGTCTTTCGCCACCACCTTCTTCGGTATGCCACTCGCCACTACGGGCCTAATTACAGCCCAATCATCAGGAAGCAAACCCAAACTGCGAAGGCGCTCTTGGTTCATCACAGTTTCCGTTTTGCGAAATTCCTTGGGAATCGGCCGCAAGGCATGAAGACGCCACCTATACTCTTTGCCGGTGGGGGCCTCTGGATTCCCTACTGCAATCAAAACAGGATAATAATAAGATACGGGCTCCAAGAATTTTATAGTTGGAAGCAAAGTTCGAAAGAACTTACTCCCTTCAATCCACCTCTTTGCAAATCCAGGAGGGCAGCGCACGAAGAACCAATATTGTTTAAACACCGATGGCCTGGGCCACGTCCCTCTAAAGAATTTGGTGGCGGCTATCGCTTCCAGGAACCATTGGGAAGGCGATCTACAAGTCGTTCTCCTTAGGCTGAAGAAATACTGAATATCCTCTCCGGTGGGTTCCATGTTCAAATACTCTTGGTATAGAACGTAAGTGCCTAAGAGCGACGAGTAAGCATTGAATGCAGTTGCGAAGGTGCAAGGCGGAAATAGGACATAATATCCCAAATAAAATCATTGGCAGTGGGCACGCACCCCGCGAACAAGCTTGCCTATTCCAGGCAGTTAAACCCTCGGGGAGTGCATGAGCCCTTCCACCTCCTCCTGACGCATAAGCGTCACCTATTGGTATATTGAACCGCTGTTCCATTTTCATGACTGCTGTAGCATCCAGGTGCGACGGTACCGAGTCCATCGGATTTTCCAAGACAACAGTATCGGGTAACATATTTGGGGCTACTGGGCCCGTTGTTGCATCTTCATTCATAATGTCCACATTCTCAACCTCCTTGCGTATGACTGGAGAATGTAGCCTCTCAAGTTGTTCCCCTTGATCAGACACTTCGGGTGAACTGGCCGATTGAGAAGGAACGGATCCTTCGGTAGTCTCAAGCTCGCTGCCACTCGAGCTACCGCTATTGGTAGAATCAGATAAATGTGACAATGACGGGGAAGCCTCGACTTTTAGGAATTTTCCCATCTTTGATCTTATTTGCATGGTTAACTATACTTTAAGACACTAGTATTTGAAATCGCATTGGAATGACCTGTACCCCTCATGTTGGCGAAAACTAACATGTGTGTGTAGTGTCGTGCAAGATTAAAATATACATAGGAAAGTCAAACAGTCCAACAGCTCAGTCATAATTCAGATATATGCGCTATCCTATGTGAAAGATTCATGTCCTTATCCACGCAACTACCATCATATGCATTCGTGCAATCGTGCAAGCAAGTATGCGATAAGTAAACTTAAGGGCGGGTAATCAGGAGATCGAAGCACTGAACCTGAAAAACGATACCCCGCCAAGATGTGGCACAAAATGGTTGGGCTAGCAGCAGACCAAAGGACTGCGAAAGGTAAGAGAGGCTCCAACAATCTTCAAAGTTCGAAAGTCCAAGCCTCAGGGTCCAAAGATTCGAACCCTTAAGGGTTCAGAAATCCAAGCCTTAAGGTTTGAAAATTCGAACCCCACTGGGCTCGAAAATTCGAACCCTAGAGGGTCAAAAATTCCCTACCCCATGCTGGAGGATCCGAACCCATCAAGGTTCGAAATTTCAAACCTAGAGAGTTCGAAACTCCGAACTCTAGAGGTCCGGAACTTCAAACCCCTCGGGTTCAAAATTTCGACCCCTAGAGTTTCAAGAATTTGAACCCACGATGGTTGAAAGCTCGAACCCTAGAGGTTTGAAATTTCGAACCTTGAGAGGGTCAAAATTTCCGACATAGTTGAGGCCTTTGCCTCTCTCTCTCCCTCGCGTCGAACCACTCTGGCCAAGCTTCGACGCCTCAACCTCCTTCCTCCTCGCGCCTCGACCCCATACCTTACCTAAGTCTAAGTTCGAAAATTAGTAGGCCTCGAAGCTCGGAATTAAAGGTGGTTGAGATAGAAAAACAATGGAAGAAGAAAATGAGGAGGGGGGCTATTTATAATAAAAGGAAATAGTCCCTTTGCATTACCAAGAATTTTGAGCCCACGGGTTCGAAATTTCAAACCCACGAGTTCAAAATTCCGAACCCCCTGGGGTCGAAATTTCAAAACTCTATGGTTCGAAATTTCTTGCGACATGCACTCATGTACACGTATTCCCCGCGCACACTGACCTCATGACACGCGTGGCAACACCTTGCGAATACTTAGCAACGTGAGCATGGTTCCATGCCAGAAGTCGCTCGCTCGTAACCATACAACGAACAAGCCTATCAATTAACATGTGTTTTCCTTTAACTTACAGGATAAACCAGCAACTCAATTACTAACTTAACCAATCCAAAGCACATCATGTCAACATAAGATGTACTTTGGGGGGGGGGCAAATGTTCACCAAATTTTTGGTCCAGTTCCCAAAAGTATACAAGACACGCTCGACTCAACACATCACGTGGAACGAAAGCCGAAAGGGACGCTTAGGAGCGAAGGAAACAGGATGAAGAGGGATCGCGCCAATAGAGACCTCACGGCACCCCAGACTCCCATTCGTGCAGCCTTCGAGGTGCGGAACATTGCACCTTCGAGGTGTGAATTCTCGCACCCTCGAGGCACGAAATCAGGCACCCTCGATGCGCGAAATCTGGCACCCACGAGGCGCAAAATTTTGCACCTACAAGGTGTGAAATTTCGCACCCACGACGTGCGAAATTTCACGCCTCGGGCTTAGGTGTGAATTTCTCGCATATGCAGACTCCAGTGCAAATTTCTGCATGTGGTCCCCTATTTCTACCTACTCTTACCTAACCCCTACCTACCCCTTTCCAATAAATACCCCATGACTTCACACTTCAAAGGGGTTGGAATTTGAGACCTTGGGACCTCTAAAGAGCTTCATTAATGGCATCTCCCATTTGAGGAAGAAGAAGGGCAAAAGTGTTCCTTTCTTAATATATTTAATATATGATAATTATGACATCATATATGAGAAGGATGACATCATGTCTTAGAGGCGACATCATATAGCCTCAAGGATGACATCATATAGTTTAATTATGACATCATCGAGCATAAAGTTGAATGTAAGGAGATGCAATGTGATGGTCTCATACTTGTAACTTTGAGTGATTAATAATATTCCAACAATGCTTCAAAGTGGACGTAGGCCCCTCATAAGGTCGAACCACTATAAATCTCTTGTGTTATTTACTGCTTTTCTACTCTTGTCTGAGCGACCAAATTAATTATTCCTAGTGATTGGAATCTTTAGTGTTTACGACATTTTTTGCCATCAACATATATATATATATATATATATATATATAAACATTTCCAGGTTTGTACGCACATATGTATTGCCTTGGTTCATAATACCTAATCAATATTACATTTTATATATATATATAAACATTTATGGGTATGTACGCACATATGTATTCACTTGGTTCATAATATTTGATATACAAAAAGATACACAATTCATATCCAAAAAGATATATATAAATATTGTTTTAAAAAATATTTCTTCCTTATTGCAAAAATACTTGTTACTGTTAATATTGTTTAAAAAGATATACAAAAATATTTCTTCCTTAATGATTACGTTTAAAAATTATTGTGTTTAAACATTTTCTTCCTTAATATTTATATAAAAAACAACCTTGTACGTATGATTTAAAACGATAATTATATTTATCTTTTTATTCTTTGTCATTATAAATTGATTAAAATGATATATCTATTTATCATTCTAACTTAATATGATAAAAAAAAGTAAAATTTTAGATCAAAAAGCACTTGCATAATTTACTTATTACATGTATAAAATATTGTAACTTTTTGCACGTAAGATTGTAATTCTTCTAGCTAGAAAAACACTGTTTGTTTTAAAAGATAAATTAATTTATCTTTATGTATTGCTTTTTATTACTAAAAAACACATCCAAATTAACAAAATTGAAGATTGCATGATTTATGTAAGATTGCATAATTTACTTGTTACATGTGTAAATTAACAAAAGTGAAGATTACACATCCAATTTATACCCCAGCATAGATTCAACATGCTCGCCCATCCCTACAAATCAACCAAATAATATAATCATTTATTCTGAAGTCTATAGGTAAAAGTCTGGTGCGAAAACAAAAGTTCTTTCAACTTTTTTTTGGTAGAACCATTATTTAAGTTACCATCAACGTCAAATTTCTAAGGAGGCTCGAATGCTTTCACAAAGATAAATACTTTTTTATTTTGTTTCGAAAGTACATTAGCAACAGATTTGATTTTAAATTTGGTGATAAAGTCGAATTAGCAGCAGATTATCAGCAGATTTGATTTTGTTTCGAAAGTTTATTAGCAGAAGATTCGATTTTGAAAGTATAAAGATGAAGAAGAAAGTGGATTTGAAATCGATTTAGAGTTTTTTTAGCGTGAGAATGCATACGAGATGAAAAATAGAAGGGAGAAGCAAAGAAAAAAAATTGTCCTGGAAAATAATTATTTTAAGGTCGTGTCCTAGAAACTAATTAGCATATGAAAGGAAGCCTTTACGGTAAAATTCCCTTTTATAAAATTATAGAGTTTTAAAATATAAAAATATTAAGTATATAAAGTATAAATATATAAAACTTATAAAGTATAAACTTACAAAACTTAAGTTTAAAATCAAAGTAATATAGAAAGTAAAATGGAAAGTAAAATAGAGAAGATAGAGGTTGACGACAAGAATTTGAAAATAGAATTTGAAATCAGAAATTGAAAAACAGAATTTGAACCTGGAGTGCTATTCAGAGTCTTACATAAACTAGACGCTATTACTATATTTGTCTTGAACTCTTGATAACTTTAATACTCATAAGTCTTGAATCATCTCTGAATTCTGAATATCTAATATCTTTAAACTGTACTGTCCTCAGCATAAATTCTTGTATATAACCTGCATATGTATGTGTGTATGTATATATAGATATATTCTAGATAAAAGTGTTAGTATATATTTTATAATAAATTAATATTAAAATATGGTTGTTGCCATCAAAACTCCAATCTTCAATAAAAAGAATAGAGAACTTCAAAATTTTCTTTACCAAAAATTTTAGTTTTTAACAAAATGCAATATTTTCTATGTTTTGTTATTTAACTCTTTCGTACATTATAGTTTAAAACCAGTGAGCTATACATGCTCTATAATGTGCACATTTTCTAAAAGAATCCATGTTAGACAAAAATTTCACAAGAAATCACTATTTACAAAATATACCCCATTTTTTTTCGAAACTCAATATGTACTTTTCAAATATGTTACTTACATATTTTTTTCTTCAAACATCAGAAATACCTCTTTTATTTTAAGGATTGTTTCTACACAATTTAGCTAGTATATATTTCAAAATTGTAAACTTTTAAGGTTAAAACTTGAAAACATCATAGACTACCACCCATAAGCTTTTAAAATTTTAAGTTCTTAAAAGTTAACAATGGGGTTAGAATCAAAGTGGGTTTACAACTTACCTAGACTCTCCTAGATATTCCCACAAAGTCATTTCTCTCAAATATATATATTCCTAATCCATTTTCCTCTTTTTACTCTTTTACAGTTTATAAGGCTCAGCTGCCAAACCCACTAATCTTAAATACTAATATTTTAGATACCAATCTATGGGATTCCATCCTTCTCCTTTACCAAGCACATTGTACACTATTCACCAAAATCACCTAAGGGTCTCAAATTTCCATGAATGTTATTTTAGTGTGCATATGATATCCCAACTCTTTGTGTGAACCTGCTCTTCCTGTTCAATGGGTTCCCCTTATGAATCCAGGTGAATATATATATATATATATATATATATATATAATATTTATATTTTTAAAAATAAAAACACGTTCACTCACTATCTATATAGGAACCCTAAACCTAGGCTCTGATACCATATGTAAGATCTAGAATTATGACAGACCGATTTTTTCTTCTTCAAAAATTAAAATCTATCGAAACTCGAGTTGGCTTGTCTGGTATTCTACAAAAAAGACAGAGATATAAACTATATCAGAGCTCAGAAAATGTCTCACAGCGGAATGGAATATAATATAATCAAATATAGCCTTACCAAAGTAATAATACTACCTAACTAGTATCCAAAGCTATCATATCTCTGCCAAAAGCCTAACCTGCATGTATGTTAAGAGGAGGAGGTCAGAACACAAGTTCTGGTGACTGGACTTAAATTACACATTCTGAAATAACGTTACAGATATGTTCGATTACTTTTTCTTGTTTATTAGATTATTTTGGGTCAATAGCACTTAAGGCTTTACACACACGTCATACCCATCTACCCCCTAGTAGATTAACCTAATATAGTATATGTAGCTACCCCCAATATCAAGGTACTTCACACGGTACCCTCTTCGCACCGTCATGCCACGGAAGTGTGTGCAAAACTCATCTTACGCCGGAGCGATGTACGGATCTCTGTAAACTACGCCACATTCCTTACGGAACTACCATCGCCATGCTATGCAAGCGTGCAGAACGTCATATCTGCATTTCTCGGCCAATCTTGGTCTTAACGCGGAGTAATGCCCTATCATCTACGATACAACACCCGGTGCAGCATGCATGTATCTAGACCGTCATACGTACGTATTGTCTACTGTATGCCAACTTCCATAATAGTGCTACATCCGAATGCACGGAACTCGGTCGTGAGCCTTTTCCATATCTGTATAGGTCTGCTAAAGAGGTCTAAAGTAAAAATATCTAAACTATGGTCTGCATTTGTACGGTGGCTATGGTCCCACCTCGACCCCTCCCTCAACTAGTGAAAGACTACATAAGGAGCTAAGTGATGTGCCCATAGCAAACAATCTACATCCAAATTGGTGTGTTCCACAACCAAAGTCTCGATAGTGAAATATCAATGGTCTACAGGTTTAGTTCTAGTCTTTCCGCGTCACAATGACTATCGATGATAGGTACCCGATGATCACTATCCTGTGTTGGTCATGACCTATCCGTACGAAAAATCGTGGAATCACCAACCTCACCCTGCAACCTTCTGACTGCTAATTACCATTGCAGTCAAGATATACTCACTGGGTGGTGTAACACCCCACGTCCATTAATGTCACTCTCAAGGGAATGCATTAACTTTCATGGAGTATTATTGGTGTATAGAACAAAATATAACAAGACAGATACATATATTGGTACTTGAAAATTTTAAAACAACTTTTATTGCAGCGGAGAAATAGTTTGATTACAACAACATCATAAACCAACAATAAAACCAAGTACACTTAATATCCACCTTGACAAATTATTTCCTGAGTACATAAAGTAAAAAAGCATAACCCCAACATAAGTAGCCATAAAAGAGATAGGCTGAACTTTACTTTCAGCAATCCAATCACTTCCAAAAGAGAGAGAAAGAGGTCCAAATCAAGCTCCACTAGCACTAGTCCCACCTTGAGAACCTAGGGGGTGGGGGGAAGGGAAGAAAAGAGGCAAAAACAAAGGGGGTCAGACATAAAGTCTGGCGAGTCCAATAACTTTAACAATATAATTATTAAAGTAATTAGGATAAGGCATAAACTGGTAAAAAAGGGAATGGCTGTGAAGCAAATGGGCAAGACAAAACAAACAAGAGGAATATGCTGGCATTAATCGCGCTCCTAATCACTATAGGATAATTGCTACACTACACCATTACTAGTCACCCTAAAAGTTGATCCCTCCTACTGAACATAATAATCATAATGGTAGTTTACAGTACCCCTAGTTGTCTTCATAGGTGTCGCCTGCCCCTATCCCCAATAGTTGTACCCACTACCCCCATGTGATCGGCTCCCTAACTCGTAGATACCGGTGCTGGTCCCATAATAGGGTGTATCACTCCCCAAAGCGGCAACCCGATACCACTAAAGATGCACGGCTTATATCTACATAATGCAACAACGTCTTACCTACCAGCCCGGGCCTACGCACGCACAATGACCACGTTGGACTTGCGTTGCCACCGTTAACCCGTTTTGACTTCTTACAATCAAACCCAGTAAGCGTGTCCTGTCCTCGATCTAACTCGAGCTCACAAAGATACGTAATGGTTTACTGGTTTGGAAAGGGTCCCCCATGCTTGACACAAGCTTTCCACCTATGCTTGGTCCCCACTTAGGATTTCCCACTTAACCCCTCTTATTCATGTCTTCTTACAAGTTTCAATTTGGTTTAGTGTTTCTAATAGTATTTCACATGTCACCCATGTCACCCACTTAACCCCCATGTCCCACCACATGTTTATCTTGGTTGTTACTTAATTCATTATAACCGTAACCTTATAAGGCCTCCTACATTAGACTACCGTTTGCGGTTGCTGGATTTACGTGGCAGGTCCGGGCAGTCTTATACCGCAAAAGAATCTAACCTCATGTCTTTACAATTGTTACGCATTTAATTTATGCTTTTGACATCTCACATTAGACTACCTCTGTGGTTGCTGGATTTGCCGGGTGGGTCCGGCCAGTCTTATACCACAAACGAGTCTAACCTCGTGTCTTAGGCATTTACTATTACACATAATTATTTCACCCCAATATGAATTAATTATCCCTATTCAAATTTTCAATAATTTCCAAATTAAACTATGTCCATAATTGTCACCTAAATTATGTCCATACTTTTAAGGTATATAAATTATACCAATTAATGTCTCAAATTAATTATATGCCTTTAAAGGCATTTTATGCCAATTCACAATATGTGTTATTTAATATTTTCCCATTATCCCCACGTCGTTCTTACATTTAACATGAAATATGTTAGACTCGCAAATAGTCTAACTCACAAAAAAGAAAAGCAACATCACAACTTGCATAACACATAAAAAAGATATAACCTGCGAATAAGAATTATAACATAAGTTTGCATAGCCAATAACTTGCATAGGCAATGGACATATAGAACATAAATTTGCATAAACTACCATGGATCTCAATATAGATCTAAACATGAAATTGTGAACTTGCATATATGAATATGGGTTTCACCTAAACTTGCATATGTGAATATGGTTTTCACCTAAACTTGCATATGTGAATATAGTTTTCACCCAAACTTGCATATGAAATCCTACAAACTTGCATATGAATTTAAACATGTTAACTAATATCACATGTTTTGCATATAAACTAGCATATGTATATACTTGAATCACATATAAACTTGTGTATAATTTGCATATAGACTTGCATAAGATTCACATACAAACAAGCATATGCAGAAACAGACTTGCATAAGATTCACATACAAACTAGCATATGATTTACATCCCTTACTTGCATATAAACTGATGTCATAAAATGAATCAAGTTAAACATATGTTATTGGACATATGAAATAGATCTACCAACATAAGTTAACAAAACTGTCATATGTTCACCAACAGACGATAATAAAGTTAAATAACATCACATGATTCAACAGACATGTTCTCATAATCCAAATTGTAACTCATCATAATTAATTTATTAATTATTTTGTGAAAGAAATTGTACTCACAAAGACAGGTTAGAGAAGAGAATAATTCGTTCGTCGTTTGTATTAAAATTCTGACTTGCAATTCCTAAGTTTTAGGAAGAAGAATCCTAGCAGCAGAATGGAGGCAAAGAGACTAATTTAGTTTAGGTTTAGGGCTTGTGTCTATGCGTGATTATATAGAAGTTTAAATCAACATAAGCCGTTAGATTATCATAGGAGCAATCTCAACCATCCAGACTAGATAGAGTTATCCAGAATTGCGACCTATGCCCTAGTGACTCAGCAACAGGTCAGGAAAGACTCAGCAACAAGTCAGAATCGTCACATTCCAGATCTACCCCGGGAGGTAGGTCGACCCCCTGGTCGACCTGTATAAGGGAGGTCGACCTGGCCTTGGGCGGGAGAAATCCCGCCCAGTCTGCTTCCTCGTTTGATTTTTTAATTTTGATCTGAGCTGTTTTTTAATTTATTTAAATTACTGAAACTTTTGAAGGCCATAACTCCCTTATACGAAGTCCAATTTACGAAAACTTGGACTCTATTCCAAGCAGAATTTCGAGACGAACACAATGGCCTAACCCGTTTACGTTAATTATCACTTTAACAATTAAATATTCTTAAATTCGTTCTTTTTAATAGTCACAGAAAATTCAGGGTGTTACATTCTCCCCTCCTTAAAGGATTTCGACCCCGAAATCTTTAAGCCAAGAAGAATGTATATCCTACCATCCAATCATCCATCTACTCAACCATCGAACATAGGCATCCATTGTCCTTACAAGATTTCTAATGTTGTATGAACATATGTAAAAAGTGTGTGTATATGTTCCTTACCTAATGCAAAATCAGGCGGTCTACTGATTCAGCTGACCTCCTTAATGCAAATCATGATAGTTCCATGCGTCCATTATGTATGTGAAAGAATCCTAACGATACATATTATTTCTACATGTGTGCACAACCATTCATCAAAATGCAGCATCCATATGATAACACAACCATTATACATCCATTAATTTAAATATGCACACACATTTATATGCAATATGGAAGTGATTGAGCCGGTCTAGTGCCTAATGTGTGTGTGCATGCATCCACGAGCAACCACTCGCAACCATCAATCATAACATGTTTCAAATACATGTTTACATCCATTGGTTTCTACCTAAGGATGAAGAATAGGACCGAGGAGATATACTTAAAAGAAAGATATAAGCATGAACAAACTTATGGAAAAAGAGATCAAGGAGGTACCCTCAAAAAGGGAAGGGTATGCTGTGCGTATTTTCCGCTCAGTTTCCCAAGTCGCGTCTTTCTCAGCGTCACTACATTGAACTTTAACAAGCTTGACTTCACGGATGCATAGCTTTTTGACTTCCGTTCCCAAGATACGAGTTAGAACTCTTCTCACAGTCGCTTCTCATTCCACTTCTACTTCCTCTAGTATACTTGGCTCCACCACTTCCGCAGACTCATGTAAGTACTTTCGTAGTTGAGAAACAGGAAAAACATTATGAACTCCAGCCAGTCTTTCGGGTAGCTCTACTCTGTAAGCCATCGTCCCAATCCTTTCAGTGATAGGAAATGGTCCTACAAATCTTGGTGCTAGCTTTCCTACGAACCCAAAGCGAATGACATTCCTAAAAGGAGATACTTTAAGGAACACCCTATCTCCAACCTCAAACTCAAGGTCGGTCCTTCTTTTGTCTGCGTAGGACTTCTGTCTATCTTGTACAGCCTTCATCCGTCTTCTTATCAAGTCTACCTTTTCTGAGGTTTCTCTAATCATGTTTGGCCCATGTACGAGCTTGTCTGTGGACTCCCACCAACAAGTTGGTGATCGGCATGGTCTTCCATATAAAGCTTCGAAGGGCGCCATGCTTATGGTGGCATGGAAGCTATTGTTGTAAGCGAATTCCATCAAAGGAAGATGATCCTCCCATGTCCCTCCAAAGTCAAGAATGCACAATCTCAAGAGGTCTTCCAATACTCTGTTCACCCTTTCCGTCTGACCATCGATTTAGGGGTGATAGGCCGTGCTTAAGCATAATTGTGTGCCTACAGCCCCTTGCAAACCCTTCCAAAACTCGCCCTTAAAGATAGGATCTCGATCACTCACTATGCTGGAGGGTATCCTATGGAGTCGAACTATCTCTTTAAGATAAATGGATGCTAGAGACGAGGCGGTCCTTCTACTCTTAACAGGTATAAAGTGAGCGCTTTTAGTGAGCCTGTCCACTATTACCCAAATACTGGTATTCCCCCTTCTTGACCTAGGTAACCCATCAACATAGTCCATCGAAATGGTATCCCACTTCCATTGTGGGACCATTTGAGGATGAAGCAGACCACCAGGCTTCTTCTGCTCCGCTTTGACTTGCTGGCATATCAAGAACTTAT
This sequence comes from Allium sativum, assembly GCA_030737875.1. Lineage (NCBI taxonomy): Eukaryota > Viridiplantae > Streptophyta > Magnoliopsida > Asparagales > Amaryllidaceae > Allium > Allium sativum. Next base: position 384,514,168 of record CM060923.1, on the reverse strand, counting down.
CGATGAACTCAACTGCATCCCTTTTCATGCCATTCCAAAAGAAAACCCTTTTTTTATCTTTATACATCTTGTCTCCACCTGGGTTTATGGTCAGCTTAGAATGGTGCGCTTCTTCGAGAGCCGTCCTCACTAAATCCCTTACTTATGGGATGCATAGCCTTCTATCCCGTCTCAACCAACCCTTATCATCGATGGAGTATCTATTGAGGTGACTAGAAATCACACCCCTAACTATCTTATCCATCATATCAACTAGCTGAGGGTCTTCTCGTTGCGCGGTTCCTATTGAGTCCAAAAGAGTAGGCCGCACCACTAGCAATGCTAACAGACCAGGTACAATTTCAGAGGAGGGTCTAAAGTTAAAGTTTGCTATGTACTCCAAGTCTTGCCTTTCTACAAAGAGAGGACTCAAGGTCATCTTCTTTCAACTCAAGGCGTCTGCTACCACATTGTCCTTGCTAGAGGTATAGGAAATCTCAAAATCATATGAGGCCATAAATTCCATCCACCTCTATTGTCTTAAATTAAGATCTTTCTGTGAGAAAAGATATTTTAACGATTTATGGCCAGTAAACAATTCAAACCTTTCTCCGAGTAGGTAATGACGACATTACTTTAGAGCGAAAATAATGGTAGCTAGCTCCAAATCATGAGTTGGTAGTTCTTCTCATGTACCTTCCATTGCCTTCCCCCGTAACAAACTATCTTGCCTTCTTGCATCAAGACAGCGCCCAACCCTGTACCGCATGCGTCTGTGTATACAGTAAACATTTTGCTCCCATCAGGCGATGTTAGAACTGGGGCTGTTGTTAGAGCCCTTTTCAAACGTTGGAAAGCAATATCGCAATCCAAATCCCAAGCAAAAGTTAGGTTCTTCTTTGTCAATCTTGTGAGAGGGGCTGATATTTTTGCAAAGTCTTTAATGAACTTTCGGTAAAAGCCCGCTAGCCCGAGAAAGCTTCGGACTTCGGTTGCATTCCGTGAAACCTTCCAATCTTGCACCGCAACTACTTTTGCGAGGTCCACAGCTAACCCCTCTTTGGACACCACATGTCCAAGAAACCTCACTTCTTCTCTCCAAAAATGGCATTTGGGTAATTTGGCTTTCAGCTGATGTGCACGAAGAGTATCCATGACTTCCCTTAAGTGCAAAGCATGCTTTTCTTCATTCTTCGAGAAAATCAAAATGTCGTCTACGAAGACCACCACAAACTTATTAAGAAACCCCATGAACACCCTGCTCATCAAGTCAACGAAGTAAGCGGGTGCATTTGTCAAGCCGAAAGGCATGACAAGCCATTTGAAGAAACCATCTGGGGTTCTGAATGCGGTCTTATCAATGCTATCTTCAGCCACTCTTAGTTGTTGAAACCCGGTAGCCAGATCGAGTTGAGAGAAAACTGAAGCACCAAACAACTGATCGAATAAATTATCTATCATCGGCAATGGGTGTCTGTTCTTCTTGGTGAGCTTCTTCAGCTCTCTATAGTCCGCGCACAATCTAAGTGAACCATCAGCCTTTGTAGCAAAAACAACTGGAGCACCCCATTCCGAAATCCTTCTTCTTATGAACCCCTTCTCAAGCAACTCCTTTACTTGCTTACTGAGTTCTCTTCTCTCTCTCGGAGCCATGTGGCGCACCGGTAATGCAACTGGCTTTGCATTATCTACAAGGTATATACGAAAGTCTATCTCATGCCTCACGGGTAAATTCCAAACTTCATTGAAGACGTCACCATATTCACGGACCACACGAAAAAATTCCAAATCATCGTTGGACGCGTCAAGAGATTCTAGGTAGCTAAGCATCACCGGACCTCTAGGGTCACAAGAAATATCAAGAGTCTTTCCACAATGAGTCAACAATCTAACTACCCTTCTTTCACAGTCTAGGATGGCACCGTATCTGGCTAGCCAATCCATGCCTAGAATCAAGTCGTAGCCTATGAAGCCTAGAACGAAGGCGTTGCATTCAATCCCAACGCCCAAGATAGACGCTCTCAAATCCCGATAAATCATCAAAGGATGAGCCGAACTACCAATGGGATTTGAGACTACTATAGGGTCCGTAACTAGACTCGTATTTAGGTGCAGTGTTTTAACTAACGAAGCAGATACAAACGAGTGTGAAGCACCAGAATTCAAACAAGTTTCGAACAGGATGATCAAAAAGAAAAACCAAACTTCCGACCAAGATATTTCTACCTCTATCAGGTATGCCAACCGTGAGGGAACGTGTCTGCCCTTAAGAAGATCCTGTACCTTGTCCTTACTTTTGCCTTTTGCTCCTTTGGACGATCCAAATAAGATGTCCTGTTTCTCCGTGACGATAACAACTAGTCTTCTTCTTTCTAACGTCTTTATTTAAGTAGTCTGGTATTTACAAGTGTGGCCCTTCCTTTTCTCTTGGCCCCTTGTTATCCTTACCGCCTTTCTTTAGATCTACTTTATCGTGTGTCACTCTCAAGGGAATGCATTAACTTTCATGGAGTATTATTGCTGTATAGAATAGAATATAACAAGACAGATACTTATATTGGTACATGAAAATTTTAAAACAACTTTTATTGCAGCGGAGATATAGTTTGATTACAACAACATCATAAACCAACAATAAAACCAAGTACACTTAATATCCATCTTGACAAATTGTTTTCTGAGTACATTAAGTAAAAAACATAACCCCAACATAAGTAGCCATAAAAGAGATAGATTGAACTTTACTTTTAGCAATCCAAGCACTTCCAAAAGAGAGAGAAAGAGGTCCAAATCAAGCTCCACTTGCACTAGTCCTACCCTGAGAACCTGGGGGGGGGGGGGGGGGAAGGGAAGAAAAGAAGCGAAAACAAAGGGGGTCAGACATAAAGCCTGGCGAGTCCAATAACTTTAACAATATAATTATTAAAGTAATTAGGATAAGGCATAAACTGGTAAAACAAGGAATGACTGTGAAGCAAATGGGCAAGACAAAACAAACAAGAGGAATATGCTAGCGTTAATCGCGCTCCTAACCACTATAGGATAATTACTACACTGCACCATTACTAGTCACCCTAAAAGTTGATCCCGCCTACTGAACATACTAATCATAAATAGTAGTTTTGTGCACCTCTAGCTGTCTTCATAGGTGCCGCCTGCCCCTATCTCCACTAGTTGTACCCACTAACCCTATGCGATCGATTCCCTAACTCGTAGATACCCGTGCTGGTTCCACAGTGGGGTGTATCACTCCCTAAAGTGGTAACCCGATACCACTAAAGATGCATGACTTATATCTACACGATGCAACAATGTCTTACCTACCAGCTCGGGCCCACGCACGCACATGACCCTGTTGGACTTGCGTTGCCACTGTTAACCCGTATTGACCTCTTACAATCAGAACCAGTATGCGTGTCCCATCCTTGATCTAACTCGAGCTCACAAAGATACTTAATGGGTTACTGGTTTGAAAAGGGTCCCTCATGCTTGACATAAGCTTTCCACCTATGCTTAGTCCCCACTTAGGATTTCCCACTTAACCCCTCTTATTCATGTCTTCTTACATGTTTCAATTTGGTTAAGTGTTTCTAATCGTATTTCACATGTCACCCATGTCACCCACTTAACCCCCACGTCCCACCACATGTTTATCTTGGTTAAGTGTTACTTAATTCATTATAACCGTAACCTTGTAAGACCTTCCACATTAGACTACCGTTTGCGGTTGCTGGATTTGTCGGGCGGGTCCGGGCAGTCTTATACCGCAAACGAGTCTAACCTCGTGTATTTACAATTGTTACGCATTTAATTTATGCCTTCGACCTCTCACATTAGACTATCATTTGTGGCTGCTGGATTTGCCGGGCGGGTCCGGGCAGTCTTATACCACAAACGAGTCCAATCTCGTGTCTCAGGCATTTATTATTACACATAATTATTTCACCCCAATATGAATTAAATATCCCTATTCAAATTTTCAATAATTTCCAAATTAAACTATGTCCATAATTGTCACCTAAATTATGTCCATACTTTTTAGGTATATAAATTATACCAATTAATGTCTCAAATTAATTATATGCCTTTAAAGCCATTTTATGCTAATTCACAATATGTTTTATTTAATATCTTCCCATTATCCCCACGTCATTCGTATATTTAACATGAAATATGTTAGACTCGCAAATAGTCTAACTCATAAAAAAGAAAAGCAACATCACAACTTGCATAACACATAAAATAGATCTAACTTGCGAATAAGAATTATAACGTAAGTTTGCATAGCTAATAACTTGCATAGGCAATGGAAATATAGAACATAAATTTGCATAAACTACCATGGATCTAAATATAGATCTAAACATGAAATTGTGAACTTGCATATATGAATATGGGTTTCACCTAAACTTGCATATGTGAATATGGTTTTCACCTAAACTTGCATATGTGAATATAGTTTTCACCCAAACTTGCATATGAATTCCTACAAACTTGCATATGAATTTAAACATGTAAACTAATATCACATGTTTTGCATATAAAAGAGCATATGTATATATTTGATTCACATATAGACTTGTGAATAATTCGCATACAGACTTGCATAAGATTCATATACAAGCTAGCATGTATAGAAATAGACTTGCATAAGATTCACATACAAACTAGCATATGATTTACATCCCAAACTTGCATATAAACTGATGTCATAAAATGAATCAAGTTAAACATATGTTATTGGACATAAGAAATAGATCTACCAACATAAGTTAACAAACTGTCATATGTTCACCAACAGACGATAACAAAGTTAAATAACATCACATGATTCAACAGACATGTTCTCATAATCCAAATTATAACTCATCATAATTAATTTATTAATTATTTTGTGAAAGAAATTGTACTCACAAAGGCAGGTTAGAGAAGATAATAATTCGTTCGTCGTTTGTATTAGAATTCTGACTTGCAATTCCTAAGGTTTAGGAAGAAGAACTATCCTAGCAGCAGAATGGAGGCCAAGAGACTAATTTAGTTTAGGTTTAGGGCTTGAGTCTATGCATGCTTATATAGAAGTTTAAATCAATACAAGCCGTTAGATTATCATATGAGCAATCACAACCGTCCAGACTAGATAAAGTTATCCAGAATTGCCACCTATGCCCTAGTGACTCAACAACAGGTCAGGAAAGACTCAGCAACAAGTCAGAGTCATCACAGTCCAGATCTACCTAGGCGGGTAGGTCGACCCCCTGATTGACCTGTATAGGGGAGGTCGACCCTCTGGTCGACCTGGCCTTGGGCGGGAGAAATCTCGCCCAGCCCGCTTCCTCGTTTGAATTTTGAATTTTGAATTTTGAATTTTTATCTGAGCTGTTTTTTAATTTATTTAAATTACTGAATGTTGATACTAATATTTTTGTTTGATGATAACAAATAGATTTTTGTTACTGGAGTGTTTGATTGTGGAATATCTAGTATTATTGGAAAATAAAATAACACAGAATTTACACAGAATATAGAAAAATCAAATAAATTTTATTTCCAATAATATTATTTATTTTACAATTCATTTACACACAAGACTTTACAAATCACTTTACAAATAATTTCAGTACATACAATTTTTTTTTACAAGCACTTCATTTTTTTTTCTTTTCTTCTCATTTCTTGCTGGATTATTCTTGTTAAGAACACCTTAGCTGTCCAAAGCATCATCCTGTAACCTGTCACAAAAGAAAGAAAAATACACAGTACACTGGAACTAAAACAAATACTTTTGACAAAAATGATTCTCTGTGTGATTGATTCATTTTTTTTTTGTCTCAGCTTTCTGTGTGTTTTTCTCATCATATTTCAGACTTGTACAGCCACATCAAAACCATACTGGTTTGCTGATCAGAACCAACTGATTCTGACCAGCCTCAACACAGTACAGTTTGACTGCTATTTTTTTTGTTAATGTTTCAGGGTCACAAGACAAAATCAAAGTCAAAAGAAAATGAGCAAGAAATTGAAATCATGGTTCAAGTACAAAGTCAAAGTACAAGCCAAAACAGCAAAAACAAGGGTGATAAAGGCTAAATGGTCAAGCCGTGTACATGAACAAGTTTAGCACACATATGCAACAAAAACAAGTGAAGACAACCATCACAAGTATGACAGAACACAATAACATGGTGCATGTGTATTCAGTCAAGCTCAACAGCATAGTCGAGCTAGTGTAAACATAAACATGGTAAGACAAGGTGAAAATTTGATGATTCAGCAAATTACAAATGCATGAACTTGAGACAAGTCAGCAAAACAAAAGTGTGCTCATGCAACATGGAATAACTCAAATGGCAAATACAGTTCAAGTTTTCATGGAACAAAGGCACAGGTACAAAATACATGGTCGAGCCAGATTCAAACAAAGCAAGTGATGGCAGGTAACAAAAACGACCAGTAAGCAATAACTTGGCTCAAAACAGCAAATGGTGAATTCATGGAGCAGTTCAGGGATGTATGAAACAAACTAGCAAAACAGTATGACCAAGGCTAGTAAGCATTTGTTTCAAGACAGTGTGTGTAGGAGCAATGATGAATGAGTGCAACAGTAAGCCTAACATGGATGAAGCAAGCATCAACAACATGGTTAAGGAGAAAACATACAAGTATGGGACTGTCAGCGTAATGTATTCAGAAAATCAACATGATGGCTCATAAACAATGGTCAAAGAAATCATTTTTGTCATGTATGTCATAAAATGTTTTCTGTGAAACAAATGGTTCTTGTTTTCAGTTTTTCAATAAATATATATTTGGCAAGAAAATAATTTTGTCATGCAAGAATATTCGGATTTAATGATGATGGCAAGAGTATATTGGAAATGCAGAAATTCAGTGTTCATACTTTTGGCAAGTAATAATCAGTCATCAAGTTTTGAAAAACAAATTGGGACAAGGAAAGTTTTATTCCAGAAATCATAGAGAAATGTTTGGCAAGAAAAATCTGAATGGTTATATGGGGCAAGCATTTCAGGCAAGAAATTTTTTGAGCAATGTTTGGCAAGAAAAATCTGAATGGTTATATGGGGCAAGCATTTCAGGCAAGAATTTTTTTTAAAAAAAAACTGCAAGTTTTTTTTGTATTAAATTACAATGACCCATAGCAAAGCATCGATCAAGCAAGTGAATCAATGGAGTTATTAACAGATTCATCTTAGGCCAAATGCAAATCTAAATTCATCTTATTTCCAGTTTTGAATCAATCATGTTTGGTTACCCAAGGCAGATTTTAAATTGTTTCAAGTATGGCATCATTTCGGATCTACAGCAAATCTTTCAAGGGAATTTAATTCGATCAAAAGCAACCGTATTCAGGTCTTCAATCAATCAAGACAAACAAGACAACTTTTAATGCTCAAAGCAAAAATTCAAAAGGGATTTCCACAAAACTCTCAAGGGCCGATTCAATCAAGGCCGTACAGACAGCAAATCAAATTCAAGGAATTCCAAAATACAAATCGAGCAAGTCATCAACGAAATCAGAGCACCAGGGTGTAGAAACCCTTATAAAAGCACACAATTCATCATCAACATTTTCATCAATACACACAAAAGAAATCTGAAACCCTAAATTGCAAGAGTTGATAAAACTTACTCAGATTGATCGCAAGGACGAAGGAGATACACTGGAGAAGCAAAACAAGCTTCCAGAGATCCATTACACACATCACCGAGATTGATTTAGGGAAAAATCACTGAAACCCTAATCGCAGCCGCCATTCTTTTGTTTCAGAGAATAAGAGAGGATCGGGCTAAAGAAAACACAAGGGAGCACCGCAAAATTAAAGTGGCCCGACCACTTTGGACTAGTGCAAAGGAAAAGGGGATGACCCCCACTTTTAACTCCTCACCTTATTTCCTTTAAAGCTTTGTTTTTTTTGTCATTGAATTTTTTGAAATTTCTTTTCTAGTTTTATTGTAAAACTAGGGAGCACAGAATATTGAAGTGTAATCTGAGAAAATCTAGTCTAGGGTATACAGACTAGTCTAGGATTTTGAGCTTAGGGATAAACAGGAGCAGGAGTTGCGAGTTTACATAGGATTGTAAGCGGGATCTGTTTGTATCTCCTAGTATAAATCTTAGAAAGGCAGCAGTAGGCACAGTTTGCCGAAGCTGGGTATATCTGCGTGTGATTTTATTTTTACTGCATTTCTTTATTACCGTGTTTAGTTTAAATTTTGTGTTAAAACCCTATTCACCCCCCCTCTAGGGTTATTATCGATCCTACAATTGGTATCAGAGCATGTGTTTGAACCCTAGAATCATGACTTCAATAAACAATGCTTTTTCTGAAGGTCAATCTATTGCTAGACCACCCATGTTCAATGGTAGTGATTACGCGTATTGGAAAGCTAGGATGAAAATTTATCTAGTGTCTGTTGATTATGATGTCTGGGATATCATTGAAACTGGATATACACCTCCGACTGAAACTGTTAATGGTATTGTAACACCTAAACCAAAAAGTAGGTGGGATGCAAATGATAAGAAATTATACTCTATAGATTCTAAAGCTATGAATGCTCTGATTTGTGCTCTTGATAAAACAGAATATAACAGAATTTCTCATTGTAATACAGCCCAGGAAATTTGGCATACTCTGGAAGTCACACACGAAGGAACTTCTCAGGTTAAAGAATCCCGTCTTGCCATGTTCAGTAATGAATATGAAAACTTCAACATGCAGAAGGACGAGAGCGTCAAGGACATGTATGGATGCTTCTCCGTACTAGTCTACAATGCCAGAGCCCTTGGAAAGGTCTATACAGAAGTGGAGCTTGTGAGGAAGATTCTGCGTGTTCTGCCCATGAACTTTGAAGCAAAAGTCACAGCCATTCAAGAATCCAAAGATCTGAGCAAGCTGAGCATGGAAGAGCTTATCGGGAATCTGATGACATATGAAATGGAGCTGAAAGCAAGAGAAGATCGCAACAACTCAGATCTGAAAAAGAAGTCAATAGCTTTGTCCAACACTGTCACCAGCGATAGTGAAGATCCTATTGAACAACTTGCCATGGCAGTCAGACAACTCACGAAGTGGAGAAAATTCAAACCTCGAAGAAATAAACCAAAGACCAACAATTCAGAAGACGAACCACTCTGCTACAACTGTCAAAAGCCTGGACACATAAAACCAAATTGTCCACTTCTCCAAAGAAACAAGAAGAAAAAGAAAGCTTTTGTTGTAACTTGGGATGACGAGGAAGGAGAAGAAGATTCAGACAGCAGTGAGGAGGAAAGCAATTTGTGCTTCATGGCAAAATCAGACCTAGAAGATACTGACGAGGAAACCACCGAGGTATACAGTTATGACGATCTAGTTTTAATGTGTAAACATCTTTCTGAAATTATTGACACGTTAGAATCAGACGCAGAGAAACTGAAAGCAGAAAACTTCAACCTTGTTCACAATAATAAGAAGTTGGAATCTGAGATTAAAAATGCTTCAAAAACCAATAATCTAGATTGTGAAATGTGTAAAGATGTGAATCTAGAAATTTTAACACTCAAGAGCACCATTGAGAATCTTGAAAAAGAAAACTTGACTCTAAAAGTTGAAGATGACACTAAAAGAAAGAACTACATTAAACGATGCACTTCACTTGTGAATGAGAACACAATCTTAAAAACAAGAGTCCAAGATCTAGAAGTCACATTGAATAAATTCTCAATCGGTCAAACATCTTTTAAAATGTTACTTGGAAACCAATTGGTTGGGAATAATAGAAAAGGACTGGGTTTTGGGAAGATACAAGAAATAACTGGAAGTGACAATGCTAAAGGTAAAAGTATTTTTCCCAAATGTGTAAAATGTGGGGTGATTGGTCACAGTCATGAAAATTGCAAGATTAGCAGTAAAATTCAGAAGTTCAAAAAGGTATGGGTCCCTAAACACTTGGCACACAATTATCACAAAGATTGGAACACAAATAAGAAGAAAAATCAAATTTGGATTCCAAAAGAATCTTATGACTATCATTCTTCTACTACTGATATGATTAGGCCTAGAAGTTTCTCTAGGTCATCTCCTTCTCTGTTTGTGTAGGTATGTTGGCGGGCTAAGGAGCAACAAAAATGGTACTTGGATTCAGGTTGCTCCAGACATATGACAGGTGATAAAAGACTGTTCCTTAGCCTGGAAAAACATAAAGGTGGGAATGTGACGTTAGGTGACAACAGCAAATGTAAAATTATTGGTAAAGGAAAAGTAGGTAACAGTATCTTTGCCTTAACTGATGTTTTATATGTTGATAATCTCTTTCACAATCTTATCTCCATCAGTCAGCTTTGTGATAAAGGAATGAATGTTGTGTTTGATAGTAATAGTTGCAAAATCATTGAGATCTCCTCTGGAAAAGTTGTGTTTACAGGGAAAAGAAAAGGAAATGTCTATACTCTCTCTTTCGATGATGTAACAGTATCTAGGTGCTTGGTAGCAACAGAAGAGGAGGCAATCTTATGGCACAGAAGGTTGGCACATGCAAGTATGGGTCTTCTTGAATGACAGAAAGCAAATGAACTTGTCAGGGGTTTACCACATCAGAATTACAAAAATAACAAAGTATGTAAAGCTTGTACCATGGGAAAACTTAGTCGTTCATCTTTCCGTCCAAAAAATGTTGTTAGCACTTCACGAGTGCTTGAATTGATTCATATGGACTTGTTTGGACCTACTGATACTGCTAGTTTAAATGGTAAACGTTATTGTTATGTATTGGTTGATGATTACTCTAGGTTTACATGGGTTTACTTTCTAGCCAAAAAGTCTGAAGCTTTTGATTATTTTTTAAAGTTTTCAAAACTTGTCCAAAATGAAAAAGGGGTTTCAATTAAAACTTTAAGAAGTGATCATGGAGGTGAATTTGAAAACTTAGACTTTGAAAATCTTTGTGAAGAAAATGGTTTCAAACATGAATTTTCCGCTCCTCGAACACCTCAACAGAATGGGGTGGTTGAAAGGAAAAATCGTACATTACAAGAAATGGCTAGATCTATGTTATGTGAATATCAATTGCCTCAAACTTTCTGGGCTGAGGCAGTCAATACTTCATGCTATGTAATGAACAGAGTTATGATTAGACCAATACTTAATAAAACGTCATATGAACTGTGGTCTAACAAAAAGCCTAACATCTCATATTTTAGAGTGTTTGGATGTCCTTGTTACATTTTGAACACAGGTGAACAGCTTGGGAAATTTGAGTCAAAAACGGTTGATGGAATCTTCATGGGTTATTCCTCAAGAAGTAAGGCTTACAGAATCTTCAATAAACAGTCAAGAACAATCGTGGAAACCGTCAACGTCAAGTTCAATGAATCAGATATGGATACGATACCTGAAGATGATGCTGGTGCACAAGAAATTGAACAAGAAAACAGTGATGTTGAGACAAACAATGAAAAAGCCACCGAAGCAGCAACAGATATCGAAAGACTAAAATTCAAGCCAAATCATCCTCCAGATTTGGTAATTGGAAGTCCAACTGCTGGTGTTCGTACACGATCCTCTCTCAATAGGGAAGTTTGTACTCTTTGTATTCATAATGCCTTTGTATCTGAAATAGAACCAAGTTCTTATGATGTTGCTCTTAATGATGAATTTTGGTTGTTAGCTATGCAGGAGGAACTTAACCAGTTTGAGAGAAACAGAGTCTGGAACTTGGTACCCAGACCAAAAGACTACCCAATTGTTGGAACAAAATGGGTATTCAAAAATAAGCTTGACGAATCTGGAAACGTAACAAGAAACAAAGCTAGGTTGGTCGCTAAGGGATACAATCAAATCGAAGGTGTTGACTTTGATGAAACTTTTGCCCCAGTTGCTAGGCTTGAAGCAATCAGAATTTTGTTAAGTTTTGCGTGCTTTAAGGGGTTCAAATTAAAGCAAATGGATGTGAAGAGTGCTTTTCTGAATGGAGAACTAAAAGAAGAAGTGTATGTTGAACAACCCCCTGGTTTTGAGAGTCACGATTATCCAAATCATGTATACAAACTGGAAAAAGCATTGTATGGCCTTAAGCAAGCTCCTCGAGCTTAGTATGACTGTCTGTGTACATATCTCTTGGAAAACGGTTTTAAAAAGGGAAGTGCTGACACAACCTTGTTTTTATCTCATGATGGTGATGATTTTTTAATTGTCCAAATTTATGTTGATGATATCATATACGGTGCTACTAATAATGTCTTGTGTGAAAAATTTGAAAAAGTTATGCAGGGCAAATTTGAGATGAGTTTGGTTGGAGAGCTGAAATTCTTCCTTGGTTTCCAAATCAAACAAAGTAGCAAAGGGATCTTTATCTCCCAAACGAAGTACGTGATGGAGTTGTTAAAGTGATTTGGAGTTCAAGATGCAAAGCCAATGAAAACACCGATGAGTCCAACAACCAAACTTGACAAAGATGAAAAAGGTGTTGCTGTGGATCAAAAGAAATATCACGGTATTATCGGTTCACTTATTTATCTTTCTGCTTCTAGACCCGATATTATGTTTTCTGTTTGTTTGTGTGCTCGTTTTCAATCAAATCCTAAAGAATCTCATCTAAAAGCCACAAAACGGATTCTAAGATATTTGTTACACACACCAAATTTGGGCTTATGGTATCCTTCTTGTGATAACTTTAATTTAGTTGGGTTTACTGATGTTGATTATGCTGGTTCACTCACTGATAGAAAAATTACTAGTGGAACGTGTTTCATGCTAGGTCATTCACTTGTGTCGTGGTCAAGTAGAAAACAAAACTGTGTTGCTTTATCCACCACTGAGGCTGAATATATTGCTTTAGGAAGTTGTTGTGCACAGATTTTATGGATGATGCAGACTTTATCTGATTTTGGACTTTGTTATAAACGAGTTCCTTTAAAATGTGACAGTAAGAGTGCAATTGACTTATCAAATAATCCAGTACATCACTCACGCACGAAACACATTGATGTAAGACACCACTTTCTTAGAGATCATATTGCTTGTGAAGATATTTGTATAGAATTTATTCCAACCGAATCTCAACTTGCTGATATTTTTACAAAACCCCTTCCTGAAGACAGATTTTGCAGATTACGTTTGGATTTGGGAATTATAGAAATAAATTAATCTTTTAGCATTTTTGGATAAATTTTCTCTTAAGATGTTCTGTTGGCAATTATCTTTCTGACAAATAATCCATGCTTCAAATCATCAAGAAAACCAGTTTGTTTTTGGACATTTATGATAAATTTGTGACTGTGTAAGTTTTCAGAATATGAGATGTTTGAAAATTTGTAGCTCTGATACGATCAAATATGCTTTATAATATGAGTAATTGAGGAACTTTTGTTTCATCTTCTGTCTCTATCACCCTTCTATCAATCATTATTATTTTATATATATCAAGGGGATTTAAGTATACACAAATAAAAAAAAATAAGTATTTCTCTAATCTCATTTAAAAATCCAAGCTCTGGTCATGCATGGTTATGAGAATACTTATTTTTCATGCTATCACTGATTCCATTTAAAAATCCAAGATCTGGTTATGCGTGGTCAGTATAGTATTGAATTTTTTTTTTCATGTTGTAGCTAATTCCATTTAAAAATCCAAGCTCTGGTCATGCGTGGTTAGTTTGCTATTGAAATATATTTAAAAAAAAATCCCTGATATATATTAAATATTCCATCGTTCCACTTTCTGTCTTGTGAAATGTGTTCTTCTTTTACAGATTATTCTAATCTTTTTGTTTGATTATTCGGAGTGTTTGAATCTGATACTGTCAAATGACTTGATTACTAATTACAGTCCATACTCTTTACAAATGTCCAGAATTGTATTTCTTTTGATGATTACAAAGGGGGAGAAGAAGTTAAGATTTTGTGTTGTTTACAGACGTCTATAGATTTTATTTTGCCATTAATGCTAAGTGTTTAATTTTTTTTTTTGTTATTTTCAAATTCTTTACTCATGTCTGTTTACAACTGATAGGGGGAGCTCAAATGTAGGGGGAGCCCTTGTTCAAACACATCTCGTTATTCACAAAAATCTTAAGTCTGTTTGTCATCATCAAAAGGGGGAGTTTGTTGATACTAATATTTTTGTTTGATGATAACAAATAGATTTTTGTTACTGGAGTGTTTGATTGTGGAATATCTAGTATTATTGGAAAATAAAATAACACAGAATTTACACAGAATATAGAAAAATCAAATAAATTTTATTTCCAATAATATTATTTATTTTACAATTCATTTACACACAAGACTTTACAAATCACTTTACAAATAATTTCAGTACATATAATTTTTTTTTACAAGCACTTCATTTTTCTTTTCTTTTCTTCTCATTTCTTGCTGGATTATTCTTGTTAAGAACACCTTAGCTGTCAAAAGCATCATCCTGTAACCTGTCACAAAAGAAAGAAAAATACACAGTACACTGGAACTAAAACAAATACTTTTGACAAAAATGATTCTCTGTGTGATTGATTCAATTTTTTTTTTTTTTTGTCTCAACTTTCTGTGTGTTTTTCTCATCATATTTCAGACTTGTACAGCCACATCAAAACCATACTGGTTTGCTGATCAGAACCAACTGATTCTGACCAGCCTCAACACAGTACAGTTTGACTGCTATTTTTTTTGTTAATGTTTCAGGGTCACAAGACAAAATCAAAGTCAAAAGAAAATGAGCAAGAAATTGAAATCATGGTTCAAGTACAAAGTCAAAGTACAAGCCAAAACAGCAAAAACAAGGGTGATAAAGGCTAAATGGTCAAGCCGTGTACATGAACAAGTTTAGCAAACATATGCAACAAAAACAAGTGAAGACAACCATCACAAGTATGACAGAACACAATAACATGGTGCAAGTGTATTCAGTCAAGCTCAACAGCATAGTCGAGCTAGTGTAAACATAAACATGGTAAGACAAGGTGAAAATTTGATGATTCAGCAAATTACAAATGCATGAACTTGAGACAAGTCAGCAAAACAAAAGTGTGCTCATGCAACATGGAACAACTCAAATGGCAAATACAGTTCAAGTTTTCATGGAACAAAGGCACAGGTACAAAATACATGGTCGAGCCAGATTCAAACAAAGTAAGTGATGGCAGGTAACAAAAACGACCAGTAAGCAATAACTTGGCTCAAAACAGCAAATGGTGAATTCATGGAGCAGTTCAGGGATGTATGAAACAAACTAGCAAAATAGTATGACCAAGGCTAGTAAGCATTTGTTTCAAGACAGTGTGTGTAGGAGCAATGATGAATGAGTGCAACAGTAAGCCTAACATGGATCAAGCAAGCATCAACAACATGGTTAAGGAGAAAACATACAAGTATGGGACTGTCAGCGTAATGTATTCAGAAAATCAACATGATGGCTCATAAACAATGGTCAAAGAAATCAGTTTTGTCATGTATGTCATAAAATGTTTTCTATGAAACAAATGGTTCTTGTTTTCAGTTTTTCAATAAATATATATTTGGCAAGAAAATAATTTTGTCATGCAAGAATATTCGGATTTAATGATGATGGCAAGAGTATATTGGAAATGCAGAAATTCAGTGTTTATACTTTTGGCAAGTAATAATCAGTCATCAAGTTTTGAAAAACAAATTGGGACAAGGAAAGTTTTATTCCAGAAATCATAGAGAAATGTTTGGCAAGAAAAATCTGAATGGTTATATGGGGCAAGCATTTCAGGCAAGAAATTTTTTGAGCAATGTTTGGCAAGAAAAATCTGAATGGTTATATGGGGCAAGCATTTCAGGCAAGAATTTTTTTTTAAAAAAAAACTGCAAGTTTTTTTTGTATTAAATCACAATGACCTATAGCAAAGCATCGATCAAGCAAGTGAATCAATGGAGTTATTAACAGATTCATCTTAGGCCAAATGCAAATCTAAATTCATCTTATTTCCAGTTTTGAATCAATCATGTTTGGTTACCCAAGGCAGATTTTAAATTGTTTCAAGTATGGCATCATTTCGGATCTACAGCAAATCTTTCAAGGGAATTTAATTCGATCAAAAGCAACCGTATTCAGGTCTTCAATCAATCAAGACAAACAAGACAACTTTTAATGCTCAAAGCAAAAATTCAAAAGGGATTTCCACAAAACTCTCAAGGGTCGATTCAATCAAGGCCGTACAGACAGCAAATCAAATTCAAGGAATTCCAAAATTCAAATCGAGCAAGTCATCAACGAAATCAGAGCACCAGGGTGTAGAAACCCTTATAAAAGCACACAATTCATCATCGACATTTTCATCAATACACACAAAAGAAATCTGAAACCCTAAATTGCAAGAGTTGATAAAACTTACTCAGATTGATCGCAAGGACGAAGGAGATACACTGGAGAAGCAAAACAAGCTTCCAGAGATCCATTACACACATCACCGAGATTGATTTAGGGAAAAATCACTGAAACCCTAATCGCAGCCGCCATTCTTTTGTTTCAGAGAATAAGGGAGGATCGGGCTAAAGAAAACACAAGGGAGCACCGCAAAATTAAAGTGGCCCGACCACTTTGGACTAGTGCAAAGGAAAAGGGGATGACCCCCACTTTTAACTCCTCACCTTATTTCCTTTAAAGCTTTGTTTTTTTTTTTTGTCATTGAATTTTTTGAAATTTCTTTTCTAGTTTTATTGTAAAACTAGGGAGCACAGAATATTGAAGTGTAATCTGAGAAAATCTAGTCTTGGGTATACAGACTAGTCTAGGATTTTGAGCTTAGGGATAAACAGGAGCAGGAGTTGCGAGTTTACATAGGATTGTAAGCGGGATCTGTTTGTATCTCCTAGTAAAAATCTTAGAAAGGCAGTAGTAGGCACAGTTTGCCGAAGCTGGGTATATCTGCGTGTGATTTTATTTTTACTGCATTTCTTTATTACCGTGTTTAGTTTAAATTTTGTGTTAAAACCCTATTCACCCCCCCTCTAGGGTTATTATCGATCCTACACTGAAAATTCTGAGGGCCATAACTCCCTCATACGAGGTCTGATTTACGAAAATTGGACTTTATTCCAAGTAGAATTTCGAGACGAACGCAATGGCCTAACCCGTTTCCCCTTAGTTCTCACTTTAACAATTAAGTATTCTTAAATTCATTCTTTTTAATAGTCACAGAAAATTCAGGGTGTTTCAGGTGGTTTCACGCAAACCCAACCTCTGCGAGTACAACTTGAGTGTTACCAGTGCATAAAGAACCACCACAGAGTATCCTCCCACGAACCTTGGAAGCTGCGTGCCTCCTTTCAGTCCCACAGAGCCAACAAGTAGAATATCAGCAAAATAATCAAATGGGCGCGATCCCTTCGTGCATTTAGATACCACGATGATCTACCCCATTGGGTTCTTCACCTTCAGACATGTAGACCAGTCCAAGGGCATCATGCTAACGTTTTATTTAGACCATATGTCTAAAAACTTAATCTCATGCTTGTTCTATCTAATCAGCTTACCAATTAACTTGATTACCCAAATTTTATCTTTTATTCAGGTCATCAGATTTTCTCCGAGCCCCTTATATCCCTAAGGAATGGACCCCTCTCACTTATTAATTCAGTGATATAACTTAACCCATTTAATTTTATTAATAATCCCATAACGTGTTATTACCTAGATTGAAATTTGCGAAAATAATCTACAATCATTTTATATTATTACCATGTCGGTCATTATCCAATTTCAGGTTTTTGGGTTACAACAACATGTTATGCTTATTGTATAATTAAGTATATCTTATCTCAATCTGACGACTTCATGTTAACATGTTACTTAATATGTATCATTAAGTAAACCTCATTTCATTTCACTGTTATCTCAGGTTACCAGATTCGTTAGCACACAATTGGCTACTTACTTGTTTCAGTTCTATGCCACCTGAGCGGCCTTCTGCTTATTATTGTTTTCTTTTCCCCGTTCATCATTAATCTCTTTAGGTTCCTTAATATGAACCAGCTTTTACTATTGTAATATTCATTTATTTCCATTAATTACAATTAATTCCATATATTTATTTCCTGTTGTATACATATATTTATGTATGGATGTTAATGCACCAGACATCTCATATTAAGCTAACCATTTGTGGATGCTAGATTTGTCGGGCGGCTCCGGGCAAACTTCTATGACAAGTTGAACTTAACCTCGTGCCATAGTGTAATTATTTACAATTTCCCAATTACTGTAAATTTTCCATGTAATTATGGCATATCTATTCTTTAATTATTGTCATGTACATTTCCCTTATTTTAGGAAAACTTTTCATGCACCTCATTAGTTTGACTTATAGAAAGCTGTAATGATTTATTTCCATAACACATACCGACTTAGATTCGTAGTTGCAAGCCATTTTCTTTATTTTAAGCGTGGATATATATATATATGCGCATTATTCGATTAGTATGCAATACAATAAAAGAATACCTATTTCACAGTAATCCCTTTTTCTTTTTCTTTTCCTTTTCTTGTAACTACATCCTCAGTAATTTGTCGTTATAGTAATATATCATTTTCATCAAATCCAACTAACTCAGTCCACTACCAATTTTTCCCTTTTTTTATGTGTTAGATATAGAATTCCTATTCCATATACTGTTTATAGTTACTGTAAATTTTCTTTGCCAATTAGGCAAATCAATTCTTAAGAATGTAGTTATGATTAATTCAAGTTCCAAAATTTCGTTGATTACAGTAATTTCAGTGTTTACACACCATCTCTCGGTATGTGCCAAAATTGTACAACGGTCTACGTGTGGAAATAGACGTAACTGTAGAAAGTCACTCAATGGTGATGCTAATAGTCTGGCTCTTATCGGATTTGGTGTCAAAATGCTCAGTAATACACTTATGTCAACTACCTCGCATAGTAATGTGATCAACCTAAATAAACAATTATTTAACGTTAATAGTATACTAGTCGCACTGATAATTAACAACATGTCACATAAATATTAATCACTTTGTTACTAATTAAAATTATGCATGTGGTGTCATTAGTGATGCAGTAAGACGATGAGATAATTTCGGTGGTAGCTCATGCAGTACTCGTAGAACATTTCCAGTCACGTCGATATTGGGAGTATTATGAGTCGGTCCAGCATCATCGTTTTCTGTGTAGCAAACAGTACACCGACCAACTTTTACAGCTCATTTTGGAAACATATCCAAGTTTTAACTATTAAACAAGAAGAGAGAGGAAGAAGTATGAGAACAGAAAGTAAATAAAAGTGAGAAAAAAATGGTGGCAGTGCCAGATATAGGCGTCCCCGTTCGGGAGCCTGTTGAACAGGCGCCTACGCTTCAGACACTTGTTCAACAAGCACCCATTTTTTTGTTCAGGCGCCTGTTTGACAGGCGCCTATTGAACATGCACCCATTCAACAAGCGCCTGAACGAGAAAACTGTTGGGGGTGGCACTGTATTTACATTTTGTAAGTGGTACTTTTGTAACTTTGGATGAAAAAACCGTTGGAGATGCTCTTATGTATAACTTTGATATTTGCACTATGTTAGATACCAATTCAAGTAAATAATATAAAACTTAATGATTAATATTTCATGAAGATCAATTACTTTATAAAAATTATACATAATTCAATTAAAATGTTTTGTATTTTAGAGCAACTGACATGGTCGTGCAACTCATAAATCTAAATTAAGTTGTCGATCCATACTAAATGATTTAAATATTAATAATCACATGCCACTTAGCTAATCATGAAAACTTAGTCAAATTATCACTTATGTATTTCAGGAAATTACTATTTTAAGCAATTGTCATTAAGTTCTCCAAATCTCTCTGCCAAATTATATCACCCCAAGTCTGAATTTTTTTCCATCAAAACACCTATATTTTCCACGTTTAATTATATAATACAAAAAAAAATTCAATAATAACAATTATTAATAATCAATCTGCTTTGATCGTATATTTTCACTTCGAGTTGGCTGTGACAGGTCATTACTCACACCTTACCAACCTACCTTCCTACCTACAGTGTTTATAGTTAAGTATCCTCATTTAATTTAGGAACTTCGTTTGACTACACATCTCTTTCAACTTTTATAATGAACTGAATCATGAATCAACCCAAGCCATTTCGTTGTTATTCACTTCTTACTACCAGACAAAAGCTTGTCCTTTGGGATGTCTAGTAGCAATCTCAATGTCATTATCTCGTCCAAAGCATTATTTCCAATTATAGAGCCACAAGCTCTTAGCTAGCTGAAACTCAATAACTGTTTCCGTACCCAGATATAGTTCCCTTTAAGGTTGAAGAAATTTCTTAAAAATCTATAGAAGTCATTTGTTAATCCCATTCTAAAATACGGTTCAAGAATATTGCATTGAACCGCATATGTGATGGGTCACATGGCCTTGGATCGTGTCTAGATGGGGTATGTGCAAATAGCTGGATATGAAACGGGTCATAATTATGTTGATGGGTCGGTAATGCCCAGTTGATCAGTGGAAAATATGATGGGCCAGTATCATTTAGTGGATCAGTGGAAAATATAATGGGTCGGTAGCATTTGATGGATCGGTGGAAAATATGATGGATCGCTTGTAAATTAAAGGCATGGGTCGCACGCCTTAAAGCTTGGATTGCTACCGAGTGATGGGTCACTCACCATCCATAAGGATGGGTCGTTGACGATCCATAAGCATGGATCGCAACACATAAAGAAGAATGGAGCGCGCCTGAATTGCTGTCACTGATGGATCGCTCGAGCTTTGTGGGTCGCTCAAGGGCCTTGATCGCGGTTAACACTAGAGCACGCCATACAAAAATAAGAAGAATCACGTACAACCTGAAACACCCCACCTCCATTAATGTCACTCACAAAGGGGATGCATTAACTTCAGTGAAGCGTTATACGTAAAAGATGTAGATAAATTACAAGATAGGCAAATAAAGCAGTAGAAAACAAAGTCATTTTGTAAGCAACGTAGTTCAGTCAAGCTTTTACAACAATTGACTCAATCATCCTTAAAAGTACTACATAATACTTCTGTCTTCATTTAAAAACTTCCAAGTATATAAGAAGCATAAAACATAGCAAAGTAGCACAAGTCCTCAAATTATAGTGCAAACACAACTATAGCCAAAGATAAGAGGATTCAAGCAATACATCAAAGAATCTTCAAGCTTAGAAAGAGAAACGGTCCAAACTAAGCTGAGCTATTCCCTCCCTGACTACCTGGGGGAAGAAACGGAAGAAAAGAAGACGAAAGAAAATGGGTCAGACATAAAGCCTGGTAAGTCTAGTGATTTTCAGTATGTAAACAGGTAAAAGTAACATGACATGAATAAACTGAATATAAGACAAAACCGTGATAACAGGGTTAACAAGATAAGACTAGCATAAGATATGATAAGGCAAGATAAACTGAATGCGCTTCTACTCTTTCTCTGCTTCGCTACTACCCTGTTATTCTGATTTCTATATCTCTGCACCACCTAACTAGTGTCCCAACTAGTAATCTGTATAAAATGATAATGTGATCCCAATCCCTGCAATTGTGGTAGCCTTTAGGTGTACATCTATTGAGGATCCCACCTCTATATGCCCAATTGCCATGGATATGTAAGATGTACCCTTACTACCCTACCGATCGGCTCCCTACTTATATTAATTTATAAATTGTGTCGTTTGACCTCGCTTGTATGTATTCATTACTTGTGTCATTCAACCTTGCTTGTATATATTCATTACTTGTGTCATTCGACCTTGCTTGTATATATTCATTTCCTGTGTCATTCGACCTTGCTTGTATATATTCATTTCCTGTGTCATTCGACCTTGCTTGTATATATTCATTACTTATGTCATTCGGCCCCACTTGTATGTAGATACATGTGCTGGCCCCATCATGGGGTGTATCAATTCCCATGATGGCAATCTGACACGATTCAAGATGCACACTGTATACTATTGATGCCCAGTGCCTGCTTTTTCCACTCTGTAGCACGTGCATGCCCATACTCCGTCGGAACCTACACTGCTGCACCACCCGCCGCTATTTTGACCGCTTATAATCAGCCTAGTAATCGTGCCTACCCTGCCTAGCTCAGGGTACCATGATACATATATGTGGGTTACTACTGAAATGGGTCCCCATTACTAAGGTTTCCTAATCAACATGTTATAATGGTTAAGTGTTCTCAATTTAACTTAACCCCACCCATTTGCTTAATAACATGTTGTACTGGTTAAGTGTTGCCTATTCATATGTTACTTAACCTTCTCACTGATTCACGCGTGTTTATTTAATGGTTAAGTTTGTGGGCCTATATATACCAATATTACCCACTTACCCATGATTTACTTAACCCTTCCCCTTATCAAGTCCATATGTATTGTTGGTTAAGCTTGCCTTAACCCTATCCACTTTGTTCATGTAATATTTGTTAAGTTGTCTTCTTGTCCATGTTAACTTAACTCACCCACCTAACATGTCATATTGGTTAAGTGTTTCTTATTAACTTAACCCTTCCCATTCATCATGTTGTAGTGGTTAAGTGTTTCCTATTAACTTAACCCTGTTCATTCATCATGTTATATTGGTTAAGTGTTTCCCCTTAACTTAACCCCACTCGTTCATCATGTTATGTTGGCTAACTTAACCCTACTCATTCATCATGTTGAATGGTTAAGTGTTTCCTATTAACTTAACCCTGTTCATTAGCATTAATTCATTCATTAATGCCTTAACCTCTCACATTAGAACTATTGTTTGCGGTTGCTGGATGTGCCGGGCGGTTCCGGGCAGACTTCTACCGCAAACTCATTCTAACCTCGGGTTTTCGGCTTTATGCGATAACCTCTCACATTAGAACTGTTGTTGCGGTTGCAGGATGTGCTGGGCGGTTCCAAGCATACTTACACCGCAACTCAATCTAACCTCGGGTTAGGCATGTTCATCTTTTATCCAATTCACCTATTTACCATACATGTCCAAGTTTAGATTTTATATACTAATTATCCCAAATTCACAAAAACAGTCATGTTCCAATTCTCAAGTTATGCCCAACCAAGATAATTGCAGGTTATGCCCCACAAAATCAATTACAAGTTATTGCTCAAAATAGATTACACCTAATCTTCCCAAATTTGCAATAATAGTCATGCCCCAAAATCACAATATACATTATGCTTGGCGTCCCAGCCAATACTTATGCCCAATCTAGATTTAATATTTCAATTTACCCCAATTTTGCAACAATAACAATTATGCCCCAAATCACAAGTTACAAATTATGTTCCACTACTACCAAATAGATTATTCCCCAATATCCCCGCATTCCAACCGCACGTATAATGAGATTCAGTCTAGATTCTAGGCTAATCTAGATTCATAAAATAAAGGGGAAGAAAGAAGGAACATAAATGAGAGTAGGCATAAAAACAGGCATCATAATGATAGATTTGTCAAATATAACATTATGGACCTAAGAGGATTATAGATCCATCAGAATTGAGGTATAACAAAGACTGATCTGAAATAAACTGATAGAAATAACCTCTTAGACATATAAATCTGATATGAATAACATCATGAACCTAAAAGGATTATATATCCGGTGTTCAACAAAAATAGGCATGATTGAATCGATATAATAACTTCTTAGGCATGTAAAATCATAGATTCAATAAAAGGATAGGGATAAATCTGAACAGATTGTCTTATCATCATGCATGGACTTAGATTCATTTTATTACTTGCCAAGATTACTATTAGGTGTTTAAATCCGAAAATAACATGAACTTACAGAAAAAGAACTAATCTTGTTTTCTGGGATCTGATTTCTGAATTTGTTAAGCGTAACCTTTGATGTAGACTTTTGATTTGAAGTTCTTCTAATTGATTTCTAGTTTGGATTTGATTTTCTAGTTTGGATAAGATGGAGGCTAGGCTAGCTTAGGGATGGACAGCATGACGACTTCATAGAATGATATTGTGAGGTTTAGGGTTAAGGTTTGATGTGTTTATATAGGTGTATAGGATTAATACGAGCCTTTAGATCAACCTAGGAGTCATCAGAGTCGTCCAGTCCAAGAAGATGTGTCATCAGACCAATCAGAAGTCGCCACGTAGCCCTATGACTTAGAAACTCGTCACTGTCCAGCACAGTTGACAGGGGTCGACCCCTACGGGGGGTGGGGGTCGACTCCCATGTCGACACCCTTGGGGGGGGGTCGACACCTCCTGGGGGGTCGACACCCCTGAGCGGGAGATTTCCCGCTCAGCCGATTTCTGAGTTTTTGAATTTCGAACTGAATTGATTATTTAATTACTATTTTTAATTAAATTTCTGCATACACTAGAAATCTTCTAGCTTCCATAACTTCTTCATACAGAGTCCGATTCACGCAAACTCGGACTCTATCTCAAGCAGAATTCCGAGAAGAATGAAATGGTATAACCCATTTCACCCAATTCTTCTTTTAAAAATTAAGTGTTCTTAGTTTTGTTAAATTTAATATTCACGGAAAATACGGGGTGTTACATTCTCCCCTCCTTAAAGGATTTCGTCCCCAAAATCTCTAAGTTAAGAAGAATGTATCCTAACATACAACATCCATCTACTCAACCATTCAATAACAGGCATCCATTGTCCTTAAAAAGATTTCTAATGCTTTCATGATCATATGCATAGTGTATATATATTGCCTTATCTAATGCAAAATCAGGCGGTCTACTGTTTCAGTTGTCCTCCTTATTGCAAATCATGTCAGTGCTATGAGTCCATCATGTATGCAATTATTCCTAATCGTACCTTATAACCTCTACTTGAGTGCATGATCATTCATACAAATGCAACATCCATATGATAACACATCAAGTTTCAATCCATATATAAATACATATATGCATATGCAATATGAAAGTGACTGAGTCGATCTACTACCTAATGTGTGTGTATATGCATCCACGAGCAACGACTTGCAACCACTTGCAACCATCAATAATAACATGTTTCAAATACATGTTTACATCCATTGGTTTCTACCTAAGGATTAAGAATAGGACTGAGGAAATATACTTAAAAGATATATACAAGCATGCATAAACTAATGGAAAAAGAGATCAAGGATGTACCCTCAAAAAGAAAAGGGTAGGATGCGCATATCTTGTCTTCAGTCACCCAAGTCGCATCTTTTCAGCGTCACCCCATTGTACTTTAGCTAGCTTGACCTCATGATTTCGAAGCTTCTTGACCTTATGTAGTTGGATTATCTTTCCAAGATAAATAGATGTTAACCATGATACCAAGTGTATATACTAAGATGATTAGAGGTCTCTCCTCTACATAGCTTATTCATCATGTCACAAATCTGAAGGTCTTCATGTTACGCCGATCCTATCTGATTCAAAAGCGTAGGCCGCTCTTCTAGCGTTGTTAAAAAACCAGGTACAAACTTGACTAAGGGTCTAAAGCTAAAGGTTGCTATGTCCTTCAAACTTTACCCCTCTTAAGATCAGTCTTTTTCTACTTAGGGCGCCTGCCCCAATATTACCCTTGTTAGGGGTATAAGAAATCTCAAAGTTGTATGAGGCAAGAAATTCCATCTATCGTTGTTGCCTCAATTTCAAATCTTTTTGTGAGAACAAATATTTTAAGGACTTATGATTCGTATATAGTTCAAACTTTCTCTCTTAAGATAATGATGCCATGACATAAGAGCGAACACTATAACAGCTAATTCCAAGTCGTGGGTAGGATAATTTTTCCTTATGTACTTTCAGTTGTCTTCCTCCATAATAAACTACCCTCTCTTCTAGCATTAAAATAGCGCCTAGCCCTGTCCTGCATCCATGACAGAGGACATGACCTACTTTGGGAAGGCAGACGAATGCTCTCATAGTTGGTGGATAGGATAGAAGTAGGAAAATTTCTGTAGAGAGTTTAGTTTCCTTATCTGATTATTGAGTTAGAACTCTTTCCGATTATGGCATTATGATTCTGTAGTCGAGTCTCTGCACTTTAATACTAGTCTTGTTTCTGATCTGGTTATAGTCTCAAACCCCATAGGGGTTACGACTCATCTGTTGGTGATAGGTTGGGGTTTGAGGGCATCTGTGTTAGGCGTCAAGTCGATTGTAATGCGTACATTCTGGGTTTTTGAGGGACATGGTGGGATTTTCCCATGCTTAGTTTTCTAAGAATCATTCGATAATTTGATCTGTACTAGTAGTCTGTAAGCATCTGGATATTTCTGAAAAGGTTAAGATTTCCAGTTTTGACATTGTCTAAAGAGGGTAATCCTCTGGGTGTCAAACTGATGTTGACCTCGGTCTTCGAGGTTGATACTTAGGGGAATTATTCTCTCAACCAATGTCTGATGGGAACCAAGTTTTTGTTTTATCTGTACTCGCTTCCATCACTCGACTGTATCCTATTGATCAAGTATTCAACCTATAGATAGGAATCCTATGGATGTAAACATGTGTTTGAGACATGTTATGTTTGATGGTTGCAAGTGGATGCAAGTGGTAGCTCGTGGATGCATATACATACACTAGGCACTAGATCGGCTCAAAAACAATCTCATACTGCATATGGATGTGTGTACATTTTTCAATTTTTGTGGATGCAGAATGATTGACTCCTCACATGGATGTTGCATTTGGATGAATGGTTATGAACTCATATAGAAATGATGTGTATCAAATAGGATTTCTTGCATACATATTTGGACTCATGGCACTAACATGATTCGCATTAAGGAGGTCAACTGGATCAGTAGACCGCCTGATTTTGCATTAGATAAGAAACATATACACACACTTTGCATATGTTCATACGGAATTAGAAACCTTTTAAGGACAATGGATTCCTTTGATTGAATGGTTGAGTAGATGGATGTTGGATGTTAGGATACATTCTTCTTAACTTGAAGATTTCGGGGATGAAATCCTTTAAGGAGGGGAGAATGTAACACCCCGTATTTTCTGAGAATATTAAAATAACAAATTAAAGAATAATTAATTTGAAAAAAAGGAATGAGAAAAGAATAATGTTTAGCATTGTTCTAAGGTTTGTAAGCAAAAGACTTAGTAGCTCATTTGGTTAGAACATGTGACTTGCATACAAGAGGTAAAGAGTTCGATCCCCGCCAGTGCCATATTTTTGTTTTAGGGGAATGGCTAAAAAGTGGCCTAGTGTGAACGCAGTTCAAAAAAGTGGTTTAGTGTGAAAATGGTTAATTAGGAAGAAGTTATTAAGCCTTGAAGTTTGTATGCATATGAGAGAAGTATATATATAGATATATATAAAAATTAAATAAATAAATATGCAAAAAAGTTCAAAACAGCGAATTGGGAGGGGAATAACTGAACCGGCCCATTTTTGAGGTCGACCCGAGCCCTGTTGGATCGACTAGGGGTTAATCCAGGGTGTTCTGCTGTCAACCCGTGGGCCGATTCGCTCAAATGCAGATTTTGCATCTGATTGGTTCTCATGGTTCAGGGTTAATCTAATGGTCCAAAATAACTTCCTACACCTATATATACAACCATAACCTAAACCTAAATCTCTTACACAATTCTCTAGCCTCCATTGCTCTCTTCTTCTCTAAAAAAATAAATCAGTGGCGTCTCTACTCTGTTGAAACCTAAGCTAGGACTTGTGCTTCTTCTTCCTCCAATTCTGATTAGGATTAAAAGAGAACAACTACAACACCTTTTTCTTTTAGAATCCAACCAAGGAAAGCACAGTTATTTTCCGATATGAAATTTAATTATGATCCTAGCATGATAATGAATCTGAATCTGAGGTTATGTCTTTTTCTGTTTATCAGATCTGTTCTTCTGCTTTATTGTTATTATTCTGTTTGTTATGTATTTCTTCCTTCTTTCTTTCTTTCTTTCCTTCTTTTTGAGTGATAGCCAGGCTACCACGAGCCTGAGCCAAATCTCATAAGAGATGAACGTATAAACGCTAAATTTTCGGAAGAATATTGAATGAGGCATACTTGGGCATAATTGATTTGTAACTAATTTGAGGACACAACGCATGTTGTAATTCTGGACATAAATTTGAGGCATATTGCATAAGATGACCTATGAATTGGAAGAAGAGGATTATTGTGACTTAAAACATAAAATATGTTGCAACTTAGAAACATAAATCTGAGGCATATAATTGAACATAGTTTTGAGGTATAAAGAATATTGGACATATGACATGGGATTTGGGGCGTAAAATTTAACTGTGAACATGTAACTGATTCGGATGCATAGTACAAGTTGTAATTCAAGATCTAGATCTGGACATACTATACATATTATAGTCTGTAATTTGAAAAAAAAGAGAATTAATTTGCATATGACTTAGGTGTAAAAATCTATATTAAGATTTGATAACTATTAATTGTGAATACACCTAAATGGGGATTTTTGGATATGTGGCATGCATTGTAATTAATGGTTATATTTGGAATAATTTATGTGTAAATCACGATTGGGATTTTTGAGCATATTCTGTACTATGCAAATTTAACTAAAATTTGGGTATATGTCATATTATGAATCATGACCATGATTTAGGCATGTGAATTTAGGCCTAATTTATAATTAGGCAAGAATTGTCAATGAAACCTTAAGGAATGTTTTAGATCTGCTAAATCTACTTAATCTATTGAATTGCCTAATCTGCTAAATCTGTTATCTGTTTAATCTGTTGAATTGCCTAAATTGCTAAATATGTTGAAACCCCAAATCTGGTAATTATGTTAAACTGCCTAATCTGCTAAATCTGTTGTGTCGCCTAATCTGTTAAATCTGTTGAAAAGCTGAATAATTGTAATTTGTATGCAACCTAAGATTGAGTAAAACGTGTTAATTTGATTAATCTGCTGCGACTTGAGAAGAAGTTAAATTTGTTAAATGAACATAATTAGTCTGATATTTTCTGTAAGGGAATAAAGTGGCTATAACACGAGGTTAGACTCCATTTACGGTGGAAGCCTGCCCGGAACCAACCGGCTTAACCAGCAACCGCAAACTGTCAGTCTAAAGTGAGAGGTCATAGGCATAACTAAAATATGCTTAGACACGAGGTTAGGTCTGGCTTGTGGCAGAAGTCTGCCCGGAACCGCCCGGCACATCCAGCGGCCACAAGCTGGCGACCTAATGTGAGTGGTATGCGCATTAATAATTAATTAATGCAAATCTAAGATAAATATGATGTCTAAAACGTGTTGGGTGGAAGGGTTAAACCAACTGGACTAATGAATTTTACAAACCCGTTTCATGCATCTGTAGGCCCAATACAAAGTTAGACAAATCTGTAAATCTGTTAAATCTGTATATCTGATCTGTTAGTCTGAAAACTTGTTAACTTAGTTATCTGATCTGTGAACTAGTTGATCTGACCTCTGTATGTCTGAACTTGTAAACAAATTAACCTGAAATCTGTTAGTCTGGGGACACAAGGTTAGGAGGGAAATTACTTGTGTCATCTGTTGTTTGGGACCCATATTAGTCAGTAACCCTTTCTGGTATCAAAAACTATGACCCAATAGTAGGTAGGGTCCGGGCACGCTTACTGAACTAATTATAAGCGGTTCATTCTGATAATGGCGAGGGGTGTTGATGGTGCGTTCCAACCGGGTCATGTGCGTGCATGGATCCCGGTCTGCCTCTGAGGATGTAAGACGCCGTGACATGTGTAAATATGTCTGTGTCATTCAAAAGTTGCCACTTCAGGGAGTGATACACCCTTCTGTGGGGCTGGCACAGGGTATTTATGTATTAGGGAGCCGATCGCAGGGGATAGGACTTATGGTACACTTAGCTCTGTCTGTTTCTGTGGGGTACCGTCTGTTTTCTGTTGGGTGGTAACACCTGTCTGTTTCTGCGTGGTACCGTCTATTGGGGTGGTAAAGGCCCATTTACTAGTGTACACCTAATTCTACATTCTGTTTCCGCAGAGATTAATCTGTTTCTGTTTCTGTACCTTCTGTTCGGGTGGTAAAGGCCCATTATTAGCATTCTGTTTCTGTACTTTCTGTTGGGGGTGGTAAAGGCCCATTACTAGCATTCTCTTCTGTGGAAATTATTCTGTTCCCGTTTCTGTTTCAGTTTAGACATTGGGGTGACACCTAATCGTGTTATACTAGTATTAGTGCAGTGAAGTGAAAAGTAATAGCTTATATCATCCGGTTTCTTCTGTTTAGTTTAAGTATATCTGTTACTCTTGTTGCTGTCATCTCTTATCCAGCTTTATTTTCATGTTATGATTATTATTATCTGTTCATATGCTGAAAGTCACTGGACTTGCCAGACTTTTATGTCTGACCCTTGTTGTTTCACCTCTTTTCTTCCGTTCCCCCCCAGGTTTCCAAGGAGGGAATACTCTAGCTTGATCCGGATTCCTTCTGCTTGAAGTGCTTAAAGTATGGCTTGGCTCTTTATAGCTTCTGTTCTGTGGGGATTATGATTTTTAAGTTTTGTACTCTAATGGTTTTGAACAAGGCTGATATGTATGTACTTGAGTTTTTGGTAAAGTTGTAACCAAACTGATTTCTGTTTTTTTTTCGTTGCAATAAAGTTATAAAGCTTTTCAAGTACTATTTTATATCTGTCTTGTAACATTTTGTTCTGTCTACTAAAACGCTCCATCAAAGTTAAGGCATTCCCTTTGTGAGTGACCTTAACGGAGGTGGGGTGTTACACTTGGTATCAGAGCTGAAGGTTACCAGATTTGATAAAAAGTTTTGAAAACTATTTTCAAAAAGGTTTTAAAAAGGAAGTATTTTCAAAAGTAAAGCTTATTTTTGAAAAACATAATCCCCAAAAGCCATATATCTATCTTTTGATCCTCTATTTGAATCTTTGTTTCCTTCTTTCTCCAGGGCTCCCGGCTTTCTGGGAGGTAACCTCATTGCGACATGGTTCTGTAGGCTTGATAAGACTATGACACCGGTCAAAGGGCAAATAAGCACCTGACTTCCATCTGTAGCCGCAATAGTCTCACCTGCGGCTAATTTTCTTTCGAGCTTTGTAGGATTTTCCGTACGATGGAGGTCGCTTTCGAGGGACTTGTCAACGTGTTACACACGGATAATAAAGATGAGAATGAGGGAGTTTGGCTAAGGAGCACAACCCAAGGATGAGAAACTCATGGATATGGACTTGGTTCACAAAGGAGACAAAAGGGAAACACAAAAGGAAGAAAAGTCTGAAGATAAAGGAGGAGAAAAGTGCTTTACTTATGGAAGCATGACTCATCTGAACAAGGATTGCCGAAAGAGGAAGGACACTCACTTCAACTGTGGTAAGATGGGACACTTCACTGGGGACTGCCCAAAGAAACGGGGGCAAGGACAGAGGACATGACCTACTTCGGGAAGGCAGGCGAATGCTCTCATAGTTGGTGGATAGGATATAAGTAGGAAAATTTCTGTAGAGAGTTTAGTTTCCTTATCTGATTATTGAGTTAGAACTCTTTCCGATTATAGCATTCTGATTCTATAGTCGAGTCTCTGCACTTTAATACTAATCTTGTTTCTGATCTGGTTATAGTCTCAAACCCCATAGGGGTTACGACTCATCTGTTGGTGATAGGTTGGGGTTTGAGGGTATCCGTGTTAGGCGTCAAGTCGACTGTAATGCATACATTCTGGATTTTTGAGGGATATTCCTATGCTTAGTTTTCTAAGAATCATTCGATAATCTGATCTGTACTAGTGGTCTGTAAGCATCTGGATATTTCTGAAAAGGTTAAGATTTCCAGTTTTGACATTGTCTAAAGAGGGTAATCCTCTGGGTGTCAAACTGATGTTGACCTCGGTCTTCGGGGTTGATACTTAGGGGAATTATTCTCTCAACCAATGTCTGATGGGAACCAAGTTTTTGTTTTATCTATACTCGCTTCCATCACTCGAATGTATCCTATTGATCGAGTAT
This sequence comes from Allium sativum, assembly GCA_030737875.1. NCBI lineage: Eukaryota > Viridiplantae > Streptophyta > Magnoliopsida > Asparagales > Amaryllidaceae > Allium > Allium sativum. The sequence goes on along the minus strand of CM060923.1, from coordinate 384,482,232 downwards.
TCAACATATAGATAGGAATCCTATGGATGTAAACAAGTGTTTGAGACATGTTATGTTTGATGGTTACAAGTGGATGCAAGTGGTTGCTAGTGGTTGCTCGTGGATGCATATACACACACTAGGCACTAGATCGGCTCAAAAGCACTCTCATACTCCATATGGATATGTGTGCATTTTTCAATTTTTGTGGATGCAGAATGATTGACTCCTCACATGGATGTTGCATTTGGATGAATGGTTATGCACTCATATAGAAATGATGTGTATCAAATAGGATTTCTTACATTCATATTTGGACTCATGGCACTAACATGATTCGCATTAAGGAGGTCAACTGGATCAATAGACCACCTGATTTTGCATTAGATAAGAAACATATACACACACTTTGCATATGTTCATACGGCATTAGAAACCTTTTAAGGACAATGGATGCCTGTGATTGAATGGTTGAGTAGATGGATGTTAGGATACATTCTTCTTAACTCGAAGATTTCGGGGACGAAATCCTTTAAGGAGGGGAGAATGTAACACCCCGTATTTTATGAGAATATTAAAATAACAAATAAAAGAATAATTAATTTAAAAAAAAGGAATGAGAAAAGAATAATGTTTACCACTGTTCTAAGGTTTGTAAGCAAAAGACTTAGTAGCTCATTTGGTTAGAACATGTGACTTGCATACAAGAGGTAAAGAGTTCGATCCTCGCCAGTGCCATATTTTTGTTTTAGGGGAATGGCTAAAAAGTGGCTTAGTGTGAACGCAGTTCAAAAAAGTGGTTTAGTGTGTGGTTAATTAGGAAGAAGTTATTAAGCCTTGAAGTTTGTATGCATATGAGAGAAATATATATGTATATATATAGATATATATAAAAATTAAATAAATAAATATGCAAAAAAGTTCAAAACAACGAATTGGGAGGGGGAATAACCGAACCGGCCCATTTTTGAGGTCGACCCGAGCCTTGCTGGGTCGACTAGGGGTTAATCCAGGGTGTTTGGCTGTCAACCCGTGGGCCATTTCGCTCAAATGCAGATTTTGCATCTGATTGGTTCTCATGGTTCAGGGTTAATTTAGTGGTCCTAAATAACTTCCTACACCTATATATACATCCATAACCTGAACTTAAATCTCTTAGACAATTCTCTAGCCTCCATTGCTCTCTTCTTCTCTAAAAAAATAAATCAATGGCGTCTCTACTCTGCTGAAACCTAAGCTAGGACTTGTGCTTCTTCTTCCTCCAATTCTGATTAGGATTAAAAGAGAACAACTACGACACCTTTTTCTTTTAGAATCCAACCAAGGCAAGTACAGTTATTTTCCGATATGAAATTTAATTATGATCATAGCATGATAATGAATCTGAATCTAAGGTTATGTCTTTTTCTATTAATCAGATCCGTTCTTCTGCTTTATTGTTATTATTATATTTGTTATGTATTTCTTCCTTCTTTCTTTCTTTTTGTTTGATAGCCAGGCTACCACGAGCCTGAGCCAAATCTCATAAGAGATGAACGTATAAACGCTAAATTTTCGGAAGAATATTGAATGAGGCATATTTGGGCATAATTGATTTGTAACTAATTTGTGGACACAACGCATGTTGTAATTCTGGTCATAAATTTGAGGCAGATTGCATAAGATGACCTATGACTTGGAAGAAGAGGATTATTGTGACTTAAAACATAAAATAGGTTGCAACTTAGAAACATAAATCCGAGGCATATAATTGAACATATTTTTGAGGTATAAAGAATATTGGACATATGACATGGGATTTGGGGCGTAAAATTTAACTGTGAACATGTAACTGATTTGGATGCATAGTACAAGTTGTAATTCAAGATCTAGATCTGGACATACTATACATATTATAGTCTGTAATTTGGAAAAAAAGAGAATTAATTCGCATATGACTTAGGTGTAAAAATCTATATTAAGATTTGATAACTATTAAGTGTGAATACACCTAAATGGGGATTTTTGGATGTGTGGCATGCATTGTAATTAACGGTTATATTTGGCCTAATTTATGTGTGAATCACGATTGGGATTTTTGAGAATATTCTGTACTATGCAAATTTAACTAAAATTTGGGTATATGTCATATTATGAATCATGACCATGATTTAGGCATGTGAATTTACGCCTAATTTATAATTAGGCAAGAATTGTCAATGAAACTTTAAGGAATGTTTTAGATCTGCTAAATCTGTTTAATATATCGAATTGCCTAATCTGCTAAATCTGTTATCTGTTTAATCTGTTGAATTGCCTAAACTGCTAAATATGTTGAAATGCCAAATCTGCTAATTATGTTAAACCGCCTAATCTGCTAAATCTGTTGTGTCGCCTAATCTGTTAAATCTGTTGAAAAGCTGAATAATTTTAATTTGTAGGCAACCTAAGATTGAGTAAAACATGTTAATTTGATTAATCTGCTGCGACTTGAGAAGAAGTTAAATTTGTTAAATGAACATAATTATTTTGATATTTTCTGTAAGGGAATAAAGTGGCTATGACACGAGGTTAGACTCCGTTTGCGATGGGAGCCTGCCCGGAACCAACCGGCTTAACCAACAACCGCAAACTGTCAGTCTAATGTGAGAGGTCGTAGGCTTAACTAAAATATGCTTAGACACGAGGTTAGGTCTGGCTTGTGGCAGAAGTCTGCCCGGAACCGCCTGACACATCCAACGGCCACAAGCTAGCGACCTAATGTGAGAGGTCTGCGCATTAATAATTAATTAATGCAAATCTAAGATAAATATGATGTCTAAAACGTGTTGGGTGGATAGGGTTAAACAAACTGGACTAATGAATTTAACAAACCCGTTATGTGCGTCTGTAGTCCCAATACAAAGTTAGACAAATCTGTAAATCTGTTAAATCCGTATATTTTATCCGTTAGTCTGAAAACTTGTTAACTTAGTTGTCTGATTTGTGAACTTGTTGATCTGAACTCTGTATGTCTGAACTTGTAAACAAGTTAACCTGAAATCTGTTAGTCTGGGGACACAAGGTTAGGAGGGAAATTACTTGTGTCATCTGTTGTTTGGGACCCATATTAGTCAGTAACCCTTTTTGGTATCAAAAACTATGACCCAACAGTAGGTAGGGTCCGGGCACGCTTACTGAACTAATTATAAGCGGTTCATTCTGATAATGGCGAGGTGTGTTGATGGTGCGTTCCAACCGGGTCATGTGCGTGCATGGATCCCGGTCTGCCTCTGAGGATGTAAGACGCCGTAACACCTGTAAATAGGTCTGTTTCATTCAAAGGTTGCCACTTTAGGGAGTGATACACCCTTCTGTGGGGCTGGCACAAGGTGTTTATTTATTAGGGAGCCGATCACAGGGGATAGGACTTAGGGTACACTTAGCTCTGTCTGTTTCTGTGGGGTACCGTCTGTCTTCTGTTGTGTGGTAACACCTGTCTGTTTCTGTGTGGTACCGTCTGTTGGGGGTGGTAAAGGCCCATTTACTAGTGTACACCTAATTCTACATTCTGTTTCCGTAGGGATTAATCTGTTTCTGTTTCTATACCTTCTGTTCGGGTGGTAAAGGCCCATTATTAGCATTCTGTTTCTCTACTTTCTGTTGGGGTGGTAAAGGCCCATTACTAGCATTCTCTTCTATGGAAATTATTCTGTTCCCGTTTCTGTTTCAGTTTAGACATTGGGGTGACACCTAATCCTGTTATACTAGTATTAGTGCAGTGAAGTGAAAAGTAATAGCTTATATCATCCTGTTTCTTCTGTTTAGTTTAAGTATATCTGTTACTCTTGTTGCTGTCATCTCTTATCTAGCTTTATTTTCATGTTATGATTATTATTATCTGTTCATATGCTGAAAGTCACTGGACTTGCCAGACTTTTATGTCTGACCCTTGTTGTTTCACCTCTTTTCTTCCGTTCCCCCCCCTCCCCCAGGTTTCCAAGGAGGGAATACTCTAGCTTGATCCGGATTCCTTCTGCTTGAAGTGCTTAAAGTATGGCTTCGCTCTTTATAACTTCTGTTCTGTGGGGATTATGATTTTAAAGTTTTGTACTCTGATGGTTTTGAACAAGGATGATATATATGTACTTGAGTTTTTGGTAAAGTTGTAACCAAACAGATTTCTGTTTTTTTTTCGCTGCAATAAAGTTATAACGTTTTTCAAGTACTATTTTATATCCGTCTTGTAACATTTTGTTCTGTCTACTAAAACGCTCCATCAAAGTTAAGGCATTCCCTTTGTGAGTGACCTTAACGAAGGTGGGGTGTTACACATGCCGTGATGAGGTTACCTCCCAGGAAGCCAGGAGCCCGGGAGACTCAAAAAAGAAGGAAACAAGGATTCAAACAGAGGATCAAAAGTTAGTGCATATGTCTTTATGGGATATGCCTTTAAAATAAAACTTTTCTTTTGGAAATGCTTCTTTTAAAACCATTTTGAAAATAATTTTTCAAATCTTTCATCTGATCCGGTAACCTTTAGCTCTAATACAAAGTGAAACACCCCACCTCCATTAATGTCACTCACAAAGGGGATGCATTGACTTCAGTGAATCATTATAGGTAAAAGATGCAGATAAATTACAAGACAGACAAATAAAGAAGCAGAAAACAAAGTCATTTTATAAGCAATGTAGTTCAGTCAAGCTTTTACAACGATTGACTCAATCATACTTAAAAGTGCTACATAGAACTTATGTCTTGATTCAAAAACTTTCAAGTATATAAGAAGCATAAAACATAGCAAAGTTGTATAAGTCCCCAAATTAAAGTGCAAACACAGCCATAGCCAAAGATAAGAGGATCCAAGCAATAGATCAAAGAATATTCAAGCTTGGAAAGAGAAACGGTCCAAACTAAGCTGAGTTATTCCCTCCCTGACTACCTGGTGGAAGAAACGGAAGAAAAGAAGGCAAAAGAAAACGGGTTAGACATAAAGCTTGGTAAGTCCAGTGATTTTCAGTATGTAAATAGGTAAAAGTAACATGACATGAATAAACTGAATATAAGACAAAACTGTGATAACAGGAATAACAAGATAAGATTAGCATAAGATATGATAAGGCAAGATAAACTGAATGCGCTTCTACTCTTTCTCTGCTTCGCTACTACTTCGTTATTCTGATTTCTATATCTCTACACCACATAACTAGTGTCCCAACTAATAATCTGTATAAAATGAAAATGTGATCCCAATCCCCGCAATTGTGGTAGCCTTCGGGTGTACATCTATTATGAGGATCCCACCTCTATATGCCCAATTGCCATGGATATGTTAGATGTACCCTTACTACCCTACCGATTGGCTCCCTACTAGTATTAATTTATGACTTGTGTCATTCGACCATGCTTGTATGTATTCATTACTTGTGTCATTCGACCTTGCTTGTATATATTCATTACTTGTAACAACCCGAATTTTAATAACATGTTGAAACAAGAAATCAAGGTAAAATTAATTTTTAAAGTGAGAATTATGGGAAACGGTTGCGCCATTGCGTTTGTCTCAGAATTCTGCATGAAATAGAGTCTGAATTTTCGAAAATCAGGGTCCGGATGAAGAAGTTATGGCCTATAGAATATTCAGCAAATTTCAGGCAGCACAGGACCAGGCAGGTCGACCTAGGGGTCGACCTGGGGGACAGGTCGACCATGTGGTCGGCCTTGGGGTCGACTTACCCCCCAGGTCGACCATGTGGTCGACCTTCCCCTACAGATCGACCTGGTCCTATTGTTTTGACCCAAAACCCATTTTTGAAGCCTGAGACGTGTTTTGATGGTCCGGATTGATTCTAGGGTTGATCTAAAGGCCCTAAATAGTTCCTACGCCTATAAATATACCCTAAGACCTAACCTAATTCATAATAAATCATTCTTACACCATTATGCTACTAAAATATCTCTTGAACCATGGCCGCCGTCTCCAAATCAAAGTACAAGCATTCAAACTCAAATCAATTCAAAGAACAAAGCTTCAACAATGATTCAAGACAATAAATCAACAACGCCGCAACATTTTTACAACAAAATTCAGTTCTTAATTCCTTGTCCGCAATCTGTAAGTTCTAGTTATTTTCAGATTAAAATAATTAAATTTAATATGGACTTGTGATGAAGTGAAATTGGACTTTTGATTCAAGTCTATTCTTGTTTCTTCTTGGATCTTAATTTTGGGAACTTTTCTATCTTTATTCTCATGTCAAGTTTATGGTCTATTCAGCTTGTTGTTAACCACTTTTCTTGGTTCATGTTGATATTATTATCAAGATCTATTCTTTATGCCTGAGATGATGTTTTTATGCCATTTTCTCTCTGATCTTGTTTTTATTGCAACTTCTACCTTCCCCTGTTTATTTTCTTTTAATGAACCTAGGTCAATTTCGGACCTAGGCCTAAACTACGATATACATGCGATGGTATACGGGGGAAATATTGGAATATTGCCTAGTGGAAAATATGTATTTGGTGGAATTAAAGGCATAATATGAAAATTGGATGTTTGGGGATAATTTACCATTAACATGAAACGGGGTAATTTTGTGTATTGTCATTATAATGGTTATTACGCGATTGGGATTGATATATGTAATTTGACATGGATCTTGATATATGTAATTTGGCTAGAACTTGTTATGGGTAAATTGGTGTAAACGTACATGTAATTTTGGGTATAAAACTTGATCTATGTAAATAAAGCATAGCTTTGTAAACATGTAAATCATGAATCTTGACATATGTATAACGGCATGAAAATTGGTATATGTGTAAATTGGCATACATGTAAAATGGCATGAATTGAACATATGTAAATTTAGTATGAATTGGGCATATGTAAAACTGACATGTAATCTAGAACTTCGGCATATGTTAATTATGTAAAATTTGGAGTAGAAACATATATGATAATTTATGACTTGGTAGAGGTTTGATATGAATGCGCCTAAGTTGGGTTTTGGGTAGTTGGCATGTATAGTAAATAAAAGGCTATAACTTGGCATAACCTTATAGTGAATTATGATAATAATTTGGGAATACGTTTTGGGGTAAAAACGTGAATTATGAACTTGATAATTGGCATATAACTGGAAATTTGAACGTGGTTGAAACATGAACACGAACGTGAACATAGCTAACTCGTGGTTGGGTTGAGTTTGCAGCGTAATTCTGTCTGGAACCGCCCGGCATATCCAGTGACTACAACTAATATGACCTAATGTGAGAAGTTAGTCATATCGTGCTTAAACCCGAGGTTAGACTGAGTTGTGGTGTAATTCTGCCCGGAACCGCCCAACATATCCAGTGACCGCAACGACAGGTCTAATGTGAGTGGTTGATGCATTAATAATTAATTAATGCCAATAAACAGACAAGCTAAGAATGGAATGGTTAAGTAACATATGAATAGTCAACGCTTAACCAACATAACATGTTAATTAGACCAGTGGGTAGAGTTAAGTAAACTAAGAACGCTTAACCAACATAACTGTTAATCAGACCAATGGGTGGGTTAAGTAACATGACTAGGCTAATGACACTTAACCGATATAACATGAATGGGTGGGTTAAGTAATATGACTAGGCTAATTACACTTAACCGATGTGACATGAATGGGTGGGTTAAGTAATATGACTAGGCTAATGACACTTAACCGATATGACATGAATGGGTGGGTTAAGTAATATGACTAGGCTAACGGCACTTAACCGAAATGACATGAATGGGTGGGTTAAGTAATATGACTAGGCTAATGACACTTAACCGATATGACATGAATGGGTGGGTTAAGTAGTATGACTAGACTAATGACACTTAACCAGTATAACATGACGCGTGGCAGGGTTAAGTCAACTTGAACATATAGATAATACTTAACCAACTTAGCATGATACGTGGGCGGGTTAAGTCATGAACTTCTTGAAAACACTTAACCAATTTGATATGCTAAGATAGCGAAGTTAAGTTATGAATCACTAGACAACACTTAACCAACTTGACATGGTACGTGGGCGGGTTAAGCCATGAATTACTTGAAAACACATAACCAATGCAATCTGACGAATGGGAGGGTTAAGTTAAATGGGTTGGCATTGCTTAATCAATATGACATGGTGTGTGGTAGGGTAAAGTAAACATGCGAAGGCAACACTTAACCGAAATAACAAGACATGCGGCAGGGTTAAGTAACACAAGAGTGGACACTTAACCAATGTAACATGATGGGGAGTGGGGTTAAGTTAACTTGAATGCATAATACTTAACCAACCTGTGGGGTATACGAATAGACCCTAGGAAAACCCTAGTAGCGGGACCCGTTTTAGCAGTAACCCACATTAGGTATCAACGGTACCCTGAGCTAGGAAGGGTGGGGCACGATTACTGGGCTGATTATAAGCGGTCAAAACGGCGGCGGGAGATGCAGCAGTGCAGGTTCCGACGGATTACGGGCGTGCACGTATTCCGGAGTTGAAAATTTAGCCACTGGGCACCAGTAGATATAAAGTTGTGCATCAAGAATTTAGTCGGGGTTGCCATCCTAGGGATTGATACACCCTAGGGTGGGACCAACACAGGTATCTACGAATAGAGGGCCGCATGACACAAACAAGAACTAGGTCGTGTAAGAGCCGATCGATTAGGGTAGTAAGGGTACATCTAACACATTCATGGCAATTGGGTTGGTTGAGGTGAAATCCTCATATTAGATGTAGTCCTGAAGGCCACCACAACTACGGGGTTGGGATAACCTTAGTATATAACACATGTGAAACATTGTAAGTAAGAGCCGATCAATTAAGATAGGTACGGTGGGGACACGAAACTGTCAATATGAGGTGGGACCCTCATCGTGGGATATGTACATATAAAACTATCATGTAGGTTATGGGGGATCACTTATCTTGCAATTATAACTGAGTAAACTAATTGGAACGCTAGTTAGGTGGTGCAGAGAACATAGGAAATCAAGGAAAATACTTTAATGGTGAAGCTTAGAAATCTTGCGATGTTATACTTGATAGAAACCTTGCGATGTGATACTTGGTAGGAACCTTGTGATGCTACTCTTGATAGGAAGTACGGGATGTTATACTTGATTCATCGTGCATGTAGCTTACCTCATCATCATGCTTATGTTTACTTTCAGTTTATTCATGCCATATTATCTTCACCTGTTTTTATGCTGAAAGTCACTAGGACTTACTCAGTCTTTATGACTGACCCGGTTTGTTTTGCCTCTTTTTCTTCCGTTCCCCCCCTCAGTTTCGTAGGATGGTAATACAGCTTAGTTCGGATCTTACCAAGCTTCAAGGCTCTTTCATGTACGGCTTGGATTTCTCTTGGCTATGGCTTTCTTTGCTTTATTGGGGAATACTACAATTTATTTTTATGCTTCTTTGTTTTTTAGTAAGACAGATATTTTGACTATGTAATTGGGTAATGGAAGTTGATGGGCTTTTATTGTAAACAGTTATATTTAATAAATGATTTGAAGTACTTCTACTTTACTTTCCGCTGTTTTATATACGTCTGTCTTGTAATATTTCTGTTCCAGTACCCATAATGCTCCATTGAAGTTAAGGCATTCCCTTTGTGAGTGACCTTAACGGATGTGGGGTGTTACATTTGGTATCAGAGCAAAAGGTTACCAGACTAGGCAAAAGCTTTTAAAAACCTTTCAAAATTATTTTCAAAACATTTACAAAGAAGCATTTTTCTAAGAAAAGTTTTGTTTTACGAAAGGCATATTCCCCAAAGCCATATGCACTATATTTTGATTCTCTCCTTGAGTCTCTTCTCTCTTTCTTTTTCACCATAGTTTTGTAGGTGTACGACACATGTAGGAGGGCAATGGATTGCCCAACTTCCATATGTAGTCGCAGTAGTTCCGTCTGCAACTAATCTTATTTCAAGCTTTGTAGGGTTACCGTGCGATGGAGGTAGCTTTCGAGAAACTTGTCAATAAACTATACTATGATAGTAAGAACAAGGATAAAGAACACAAGCGTAAGGATGAGAAACTTGTTGATATGGCTTAATCCACGAAGGAGGAAGAGGTGAAAGGAAAGAGGCCAAAGTGAAAGAATAATAAAACCCATAACAAGAGAAAGTATCTTTAGTATGGTAAAAAGGGACATGTAGTTAAGTATTATAGGACAAGGACAAGGGCAATGGAAAAGATCGCCGAGAGGGTAATTGTATGCTCTCCCTACTAGCATACCTAAGAGAGGTGGTAACGTTTCTGTTAAAGGTTTAGCTTTTCTTTTCTATCATCCCATTAGAACTTTGTTTTTGTACATCGCATCCTCTTAATTCTGCTTCGATGGTTGAGTCTCTGCACCTTAGTACTAGCATAGGAGAGGATCCCATTTTTGGTCTCAAATCCTGTTGGGGAATCAGTTCATTTATTCATGACTTGTTTGGTTTTTAGAATGTCTATGATAAGTGTTGAGTTTAGAAATAATGCTTATGTTTTTTTTTGGGCTATGGGTTGATCCTAAGGATGGAGTGGTTATCCAGTAATGGTGCCATTCTTGAGTGTGAAAAGAGGGTAGTTAGACTCTTGACTTGCCTTGGTAATGCTCTCGAAGTCTAGTGTAACCCTTAGGGTTCTGCCATGCTTAGTTACCTAGAATCTCTTGATACATTTATTGATCTGCTCGAGTAGTGTTCGCCACTAAGGCGGATGGTTCATTTCGCTTATGCATGAGTTATAAAATCACCTTAGTAAGTGCATTTGGCAGAATGGTTGGCATTTGTTTGTTTTCAAGAGATAGTTCTTCTGCGTGGAATACCTTATAATAACTAAACGAGATCCAGGATTCACTAATGAATTTTGGAGAGCTTGCATGAAACCATGAGTACGCAGTTATGTTTGAGCCGAGTATACTAGAAAAAGAATAAGTGAAAGTGGAACGAGAGGCGACAGTGAAATGAGTTCCAACTCATATTTTGGAAATAGGAATTAAGAAGCTACGAAATTGTGAAGTTAAAGACGGCCAAAGCACAATGGAGTTAAGCTCAAGTAAATGCGACTTAGAATATTGAAGACTAGATATGCGCATCATGTCTCCTTTTTTTAAGAATAGATCCTTGATCCCTCTTTTCCTGTAGAGCTTTCCTGCATGCTATCTTTTAAGTATATCCTCTCGGTCCTATTCTCAATCCTATTTCTGTTGCAAACCCCATAGGGATCATCTGTTAGTAATACATGTTGGGGCTTGAGGGTGTCCGTTGGGTTGAGTAATTCTTTAGGTTTCAGCCTGATGTTGATTTCGGTCTTCGGGCTGGTGCTTAGGGAGTTCTTCTCCTAATCAGTATATATGTGACATAGATTTCCAGTTTTGACATTGCCTAATGGGCACAAAGTTTTTACTTGCTTCTATCATTCGACTATATCTTTAGGTAGGAACAATTGGGTGTAAACATGTGTTTGAGACATGTTATGATTGATGGTCGCAAGTGGTTGCAAGCGGTTGCTAGTGATTGCTCGTGGGTGCATATACACGCACCTCAGACACTAGATCGGCTCCGTCACCTTTCATATTGCATATGCATGAGTGTTTTTATGAATGAAATTAAATGTGTTATCTTGTGGATGTTGCATATGGACTGATGTTTGTGCACACATATAGTGTTTATGTGATTAGGGCTATTTGCATACATGTTGGACTCATGGCACTAAACATATTTTGCATTAGGAAGATCAATTAGGCCTGATCATTTGCATTAGACAAGGAACATATACACACACTTCTTTCATATGTTCATACAACATTAGAAATCTCTTAAGGACAATGAATGCATGTGATTGATGATTGAGTAGATGGATGATTGGATGGTAGGACACATTCTTCTGAACCTGAAGATTTTGGGGACAAAATCCTTTAAGGAGGGGAGAATGCAACAACCCGAATTTTAATAACATGTTAAAACAAGAAATCAAGGTATAATTAATTTTTAAAATGAGAATTAGGGGAAACGGGTTGCGCCATTGCGTTCGTCTCGGAATTCTGCATGAAATAGAATCCGAGTTTTCGAAAATCGGAGTCCGGATGAAGAATTTATGGCCTGTAGAAGATTCAACAAATTTCAGGCAGCACAGGACCAGGCAGGTCGACCTGGGGGTCAGGTCGACCATGTGATCGACCTTGGGGTCGAGCTACCCCCCAAGTCGACCATGTGGTCGACCTCCCCCCTTACAGGTTGACATGGTCGGCCTGTTTTGACCCAGAACCCATTTTTAAAGCCTGAGACGTGTTTTGATGGTCTGGATTGATTCTAGGGTTAATCTGAAGGCCCTAAATAGTTCCTACGCCTATAAATATACCCTAAGACCTAACCTAATTCATAACAAATCATTCTTACACCATTATGCTGCTAAAATATCTCTTGAACCATGTCCGCCGTCTCCAAATCAAAGTACAAGCATTCAAACTCAAATCAATTCGAAGAACAAAGCTTCAACAATGATTCAAGACAATAAATCAACAACGCCACAACATTTTTACAACAAAATTCAGTTCTTAATTCCTTGTCCACGATCTGTAAGTTCTATTATTTTCAGATTAAAATAATTAAATTTAATATGGACATGTGATGAAGTGAAATTGGACTTTTGATTCAAGTCTATTCTTGTTTCTTCTTGGATCTTAATTTTGGGAACTTTTCTATCTTTATTCTCATGTCAAGTTTATGGTCTATTCAGCTTGTTGTTAACCACTTTTCTTGGTTCATGTTGATATTATTATCAAGATCTATTCTTTATGCCTGAGATGATGTTTTTATGCCATTTTCTCTCTGATCTTGTTTTTATTGCAACTTCTACCTTCCCCTGTTTATTTTCTTTTAATGAACCTAGGTCAATTTCGGACCTAGGCCTAAACTACGATATACATGCGATGGTATACGGGGGAAATATTGGAATATTGCCTAGTGGAAAATATGTATTTGGTGGAATTAAAGGCATAATATGAAAATTGGATGTTTGGGGATAATTTACCAATAACATGAAACGGGGTAATTTTGTGTATTGTCATTATAATGGTTATTGCGCGATTGGGATTGATATTTGTAATTTGACATGGATCATGATATATGTAATTTGGCTAGAACTTTTTATGGGTAAATTGGTGTAAACATGGTATACATGTAATTTTTGGGTATAAAACTTGATCTATGTAGATTAAGCATAGCTTTGTAAACATGTAAATCATGAATCTTGACATATGTAAAATGGCATGAAACTCAGTATATGTGTAAATTGGCATAAAATTGGCATACATGTAAAATGGCATGAATTGATCATATGTAAATTTAGTATGAATTGGGCATATGTAAAACTGACATGTAATCTAGAACTTGGGCATATGTTAATTATGTAAAATTTGGAGTTGAAACATATATGATAATTTATGACTTGGTAGATGTTTGATATGAACGCGCCTAAGTTGGGTTTTGGGTAGTTGGCATGTATTGTAAATAAAAGGCTATAACTTGGCATAACCTTATAGTGAATTATGATAATAATTTGGGAATACGTTTTGGGGGCAAAAACGTGAATTATGAACTTGATAATTGGCATATAACTGGAAATTTGAACGTGGTTGAAACATGAACACGAACGTGAACATGGCTAACTCGAAGTTGGATTGAGTTTGCAGTGTAATTCTGCCCGGAACCGCCCAGCATCTCCGGTGACTGCAAATAATAAGATCAAATGTGAGAAGTTAGTCATATCGTGCTTAAACCCGAGGTTAGACTGAGTTGTGGTGTAATTCTGCCCGGAACCGCCCGGCATATACAGTGACCGCAACAACAGGTCTAATGTGAGTGGTTGATGCATTAATAATTAATTAATTCCAATAAACAGACATGCTAAGAATGGGAAGGTTAAGTAACATATGAATAGTTGACGCTTAACCAACATAACATGTTAATTAGACCAGTGGGTAGGGTTAAGTAAACTAAGAACGCTTAACCAACATAACTGTTAATCAGACCAATGGGTGGGTTATGTAATATGACTAGGCTAATGCCACATAACCTATGTGACATGAATGGGTGGGTTAAGTAATATGACTAGGCTAATGACACTTAACCGATGTGACATGAATGGGTGGGTTAAGTAATATGACTAGGCTAATGACACTTAACCGATATGACATGAATGGGTGGGTTAAGTAATATGACTAGGCTAATGACACTTAACCGATATGACATGAATGGGTGGGTTAAGTAATATGACTAGTCTAATGACACTTAACCAATATAACATGACGCGTGGCAGGGTTAAGTCAACTTGAACATATAGATAATACTTAACCAACTTAGCATGATACGTGGGCGGGTTAAGTCATGAACTTCTTGAAAACACTTAACCAATTTGATATGTTAAGATAGCAGGGTTAAGTTATGAATCATTAGACAGCACTTAACCAACTTGACATGGTACGTAGGAGGGTTATGCCATGAATTACTTGAAAACACTTAACCAATGCAATCTGACGATTGGGAGGGTTAAGTTAAATGGGTTGGCGATGCTTAATCAATATTACATGGTGTGTGGTAGGGTTAAGTAAACACACGAAGGCAACACTTAACCGATATAACAAGACATGCGGTAGGGTTAAGTAACACAAGAGTGAACACTTAACCAAGGTAACATGATGGGGGTGGGGTTAAGTTAACTTGAATGGATAATACTTAACCAACCTGTGGTGTATACGAATAGACCCTAGGAAAACCCTAGTAGCGGGATCCGTTTCAGCAGTAACCCACATTAGGTATCAACGGTACCCTGAGCTTGGCAGGGTGGGGCACGATTACTGGGATGATTATAAGCGGTCAAAACGGCGGCGGGTGATGCAGCAGTGCATGTTCTGACTGATTACAGGCGTGCACGTATTCCAAAGTGGAAAATTTAGCCACTGGGCACCAGCAGATATAAAGCTGTGCATCAAGAATTGTGTCGGGGTTGCCATCCTAGGGATTGATACACCCTAGGGTGGGACCAGCACAGGTATCTACGAATAGGGGGCCTTGTGACAGAAACAAGAACTAGGTCGATTAGGAGCCGATCGATTAGGGTAGTAAGGGTACATCTAACACATTCATGGCAATTGGGCTGGTTGACGTGAAATCCTCATATTAGATGTTGTCATGAAGGCTATCAAAACTACGGGGTTGGGATATCCTTAGTATATAAGACATGTGAAACATTGTAAGTAAGAGCCGATCAATTAAGATAGGTACGGTGGGGACATGAAACTGTCAATATGAGGTGGGACCCTCATTGTGGGATATGTACCTATAAAACTATCATGTGGGTTATGGGTGATCACTTATCTTGAAATTATAACTGAGTAAAATAATTGGAACGCTAGTTAGGTAGTGCAGAGAACAAAGGAAATCAAGGAAAATACTGTAATGGTGAAGCTTAGAAATCTTGCGATGTTATACTTGATAGAAACCTTGCGATGTGATACTTGGTAGGAACCTTGTGATGCTACTCTTGATAGGAAGTATGGGATGTTATACTTGATTCATCGTGCATGTAACTTACCTCGTCATCATGCTTATGTTTACTTTCAGTTTATTCATGCCATAATATCTTCACCTGTTTTTAGGCTGAAAGTCACTAGGACTTACTCAGTCTTTATGACTGACCCGGTTTGTTTCGCCTCTTTTTCTTCCGTCCACCCCCCCCCCCCCGGTTCGCAGGATGGGAATACAGCTTAGTTCGAATATTACCAAGCTTCAAGGCTCTTTCATGTACGGCTTGGATTTCTGTTGGCTATGGACTACTTTGCTTTATTGGGGATTACTACAATTTATTTTTATGCTTCTTTGTTTTTGAGCAAGACAGATATTTTGACTATGTAATTGGGTATTGGAAGTTGATGGGCTTTTATTGTAAACAATTATATTTAATAAATGATTTGAAGTACTTATACTTTACTTTCCGCTGTTTTATATACGTCTGTCTTGTAGTATTTCTGTTCCAGTACCCATAATGCTCCATTGAAGTTAAGGCATTTCCTTTGTGAGTGACCTTAACAGATGTGGGGTGTAACATTACTTGTGTCATACGACCTTGCTTATATATATTCATTTCTTGTGTCATTCGACCTTGCTTGTATATATTCATTACTTGTGTTATTCGGCCCCACTTGTATGTAGATACCTGTGCTGGCCCCATCATACATTGTATCAATTCCCATGATGGAAACCCGACGCGATTCAAGATGCACAGTGTATACTACTGATGCCCCGTTCCTGCTTTTTCCACTCTGGAGCACGTGCATGCCCATACTCTGTCGGAACCTACACTGCTGCACCATCCGCCGCTATTTTGACCGCTTATAATCAGCCCAGTAATCGTGCCCACCCTGCCTAGCTCAGGGTACCATGATATATCTATGTGGGTTACTGCTGAAATGGGTCCCCGTTACTAGGGTTTCCTAACCAAAATGTTATAATGGTCAAGTGTTCTCAATTTAACTTAACTCCACCCATTTCTTAATTATCATGTTGTACTGGTTAAGTGTTGCCTATTCATATGTTACTTAACCTTCTCACTGATTCACGCATGTTTATTTAACGGTTAAGTTTGTGGGCCTATATATACTAATATTACCCACTTACCTAAGTTTTACTTAATCCTTCCCCTTATCCAGTCCTTATGTATTATTGGAAGTCCATATGTATCATTGGTTAAGCTTGCCTTAACCCTATCCACTTTGTTCATGTAATATTGGTTGAGTTGTCTTCTTGTCCATGTTAACTTAACCCACCCACCTAACATGTCATATTGGCTAAGTATTTCTTATTAACTTAACCCTCCCCATTCATCATGTTGTAATGGTTAAGTGTTTCCTATTTACTTAACCCTGTTCATTCATCATGTTATATTGGTAAAGTGTTTCCCCTTAACTTAACCCCACTCGTTCATCATGTTATGTTGGTTAACTTAACCCTACTCATTCATCATGTTGAATTTGCTTAAGTGTTTCCTATTAATTTAAACCTGTTCATTAGCATTAATTCATTCATTAATGCCTTAACCTCTCACATAAGAAGTGTTGTTCGTGGTTGCTAGATGTGCCGGGCGGTTCCGGGTAGACTTCTAACGCAAACTCATTCTAACGTCGGGTTTTGGGCTTTATGCGCTAACCTCTCACATTACCTGTTGCTGCGGTTGCTGGATGTGCTGGGTGGTTTCGGGCAGACTTACACTGCAACTCAATCTAACCTCGGGTAAGGCATGTTCATCTTTTATCCAATTTACCTATTTACCATACATGTCCAAGTCTAGATTTTATATGCTAATTATCCCAAATTCACAAAACTGGTCATGTTCCAATTCTCAAGTTATGCCCAACCAAGCCAATTGCAAGTTATGCCCCACAAATTCAATTACAAGTTATTGCTCAAAATAGGTTACATCCAATCCTCCCAAATTTGCAATAAAGTCATGCCTCAAAATCGCAATACACATTATGCTTGGCATAGCAACCAATAGTTATGCCCAATCTAGATTTAATATTTCAATTTACAGTTTTCGTCCAATCTAGATTTAATATTTCATGTTCTAAACAATAACAATTATGCCCCAAATCACAAGTTACAAATTATGTTCCACTATTACCAAATAGATTATTCCCCGATATCCCTACATTCCAACCGCACGTATAATAAGATTCAATCTAGATTCTAGGCTAATCTAGATTCACAAAATAAAGGGGGAAGAAAGAAGGAACATAAATGAGAGTAGGCATAAAAATAGGCATCATAATGATAGATTTGTCAAATATAGCATTATGGACCTAAGAGGATTACAGATCCGTCAGAATTGAGGTATAACAAAGATAGATCTGAAATAAACTGATAGAAATAACCTCGTAGACATATAAATTTGATATGAATAACATCATGAACCTAAATGGATTGTATATCCGATGTTCAACAAAGATAGGCATGATTGAATCGATATAATAACTTCTTAGGCATGTAAAATTATAGATTCAATAGAAGGATAGGGATAAATCTGAAAAGACTGTCTTATCATCAAGCATGGACTTAGATTCATTTTATTACATGCCAAGATTACTATTAGATGTTTAAATCTGAAAATAACATGAACTTATAGAAAAAGAACTGATCTTGTTTTCTGGGATTTGATTTCTGAATTTGTTAAGCTTAACCTTTGATGTAGACTTTTGATTTGAAGTTCTTCTAATTAATTTCTAGTTTGGATTTGATTTTCTAGTTTGGATAAGATGGAGGCTAGGCTAGCTTAGGGATGGACAGCATGACGGCTTCATAGAATGAGATTGTGAGGTTTAGGGTTAAGGTTTGATGTGTTTATATAGGAGTATAGGATTAATATGAGCCTTTAGATCAACCTAGGAGTCATCAAAGCCGTCCAGTCCAAGAAGATGCGTCATCATGCCAATCAGAAGTCGCCACGTAGCCCTATGACTCAAAAAATCATCATTGTCCAGCACAGTTGGCAGGGGTCGACCCCTGTAGGGGGGTCGACACCCGTGTCGACACCCCTATAGGGGGGTCGACTCCAATGTCGACACCCGTAAGCCGGATATTTCCCGCTCAGCCGATTTTTGAGTTTTTGAATTTCGAATTGAATTGATTATTTAATTTAATTTCTGCATACACTAGTAATCTTCTAACCTCCATCACTTCTACATACGGAGTCCGATTCATGCAAACTCGGATTCTATCTCAAGCAGAATTCCGAGATGAATGCAATGGCGTAACCCGTTTCACCCAATTCTTCCTTTAAAAATTAAGTGTTCTTAGTTTTGTTAAATTTAATATTCACAGAAAATACGGGGTGTTACACAACCGATTGATGGATCGCCGGTCGATCCATACAAGTTGCACATGCAATATTTCGCGCTCTACTCCACTTCAAACTTCGCTTATAAATACTCCACCCCCTCACACATAAAAGTTAATAGATTTTCCTCTGGAAAGGTTGCCACTATTGATCTCCGACATCGATTTAACTTCTCCACCACCATTAAAGCTTCTTCAAGCAACATTTAGGCATCTCCATCATCCTTCTCGAGAAAAAATCAAAGATCATCACCTAGTTTGATTATCGAAGATCAAATCCACGATAGTTATCGCCACTAGTAAGATTCAAGTATTTCTACGGAGGAATCGAGAGATTGCAGAGAAGAAAGAGAGAATCATTGTAAAAGATAGAAAATTGTGTAAAATGAGATCGATTATGTACCTTGTAACAAAGAAGATAATGAAATCCTCATTCAAAGTGGATGTAGGCCAAAACTAAGTCCGAACCACTATAATCTGCTCTCTACTTTGTTATTTTCTGCATATTTTTCTCTTAATCATGTTTTTTCACAGTTTTACGGTGTTAATTCACCTCCCGGGGTGTTAGCATCCATTTTGGTTGTTAACATTTTTGGCCCCCACCGTGGGGCTCGAACTCACAACAACAAGGTTAAGAACCTTAGTGGACTTTGAAGATTGGAAGCCTGCTCTTTTACAGTGGATTTGCAAGACCTAAAAGTCAGGCCCGTTGAAAGGTTTACTACGAAGATTAGAAAGTTGTTCGATATAATGGCATCGTCGAAGAAAGGTAGTAAGTCCGTTAGAGCTTCGGATAATACTGCTTATGATGCTATAACCACTCCACAAACTAATCATCTGAATGTTGATTAAACTTCGAGAGCTGGTCTAACCCGAGATGAACTGGATGCAATTGTGGATGGTTCGAATCAACGGATGAAAACCCCGAATAAAGCTCTAATGGATAAGCTAGATGCTCTCCTTAATGCTCAAGCTAATCCTGTGCCTCAAAGAGTTGAATTTGACTCGGACGAGAATGCTCATTCCTCTGCGTTAGATCACTCCAGGGAGAAACATGATTACTACATAGAGGAAGTAGATGATTTGTCATATAGTAGAGATGACACCGACATCGAGGATTCCAAGAAAAATTCGAAGAATCATTCAGGAAGACATACTTATCGTAGAGTTGCTAGTCCCATCAAAATGGCACTTCCAGTGTGGAGGTCCAGGGCTCCACCTCTCTAGCCGTGATCACATGCCAAGACAAGAATCCAGTAAAGGAACTAGCATCCACCCCATGGAATGACACAACTATAAAGGGTATATTTCAGAGATGGTTAAGCAAATCATGAAGGAAAGTATGGCTAGAAATGAAGATGAGCGAGAGTGGGATTTTGCTTCAAGTAAAACTCCATTTACTGAAAGGATACGTAAGGGTGAGTTTCCAAAGAAGTTTGTTCCTCTGACAATGCCTACATATAACGGAATTGTTGATCCTAATATATTTCTATACAAGTATGAGTGGCACATAAATGCTGCAAGGGTGACAGATGGTATCAGGTGTTTTTATTTTCCTATCCATCTGAAGGGGGTAGCCTCGCTAAGGTTCACAAAGCGGCCACCTAGATCTGAAACCAATTCGTCGACTCGGAAAAGAAGTTCAGGGAGCAGTTCAGGTTGTATACTTCAAAGGAAAAAGGCATCATGTCATTATTAGGATTGGAGCATAATCCGAGGGAGAAAGTGAAGGCTTTTCTCAATTGTTTCAACGCTGTTGCAACCAAATTCGGAAATCCGGAGCCTCGAATAATATTAATTGCATTAGTGCGAGCTATAGGAAAGAAGATTGAGCTTGGGTAATGGGTGAAGATAAAGGAGCCCAACACACTCAAGAAATTCTACAAAAAAGTAGAAGAGTTCATTAGAGTGGAAGACGACCCTTCTATCACGAAGATGTTGGTGGAAGCAGTGTTGTTGAAGATAAGAAAAGTGGTGATACCCAGGGAAAAGAAGAACTTTGGGGGGTAGAAAAGGGGAAATTATGGAAAAGACAATAAGAATAACAAAAAGTTTTTCTATTTCAAACCAGTAGAGTTACCCCTTCGACTAATACTTCAGAGAACATCTATTTCACCTCTAAGGACGTAGAGGATTATCCATAACCATGACAGCAAAGAGTGGGACCTAGAGAAGAGAAGTCCGGAAGATTCTGCCATTTCCACAATCAGCCTGATCACAACACTAATGAATGCAAGCATTTGAAGAGTTTGATTGAAGAGTTGAGCTAGAAGAACAAGCTGCAGCAATAAGTCAGGAGATATCAAGCTGCAAATCCTCCTCTAACTGCTCATGAGCAAAGTTCAATTGCTAGTCAGTCAGGTCCAAGTGAAAGAGCTCCAGCGCCAACTAATACGAGACATGTAATATACCATATCCGGTGGTTCTCATCTAGCAGGTGGAAGTTGGGGAGAGATCAAGAGATATGCCGGTGCTTGAAGTACGTCCCAAAAGAGGAGAGATGCCTAATCTTAAGTAATAATATCTCTGTGAAGCAGCAAAAGAACTTCCATGAATATATTGTGTTCACAGAGAAGGATGTGGAAGGTATGGTAACCCTAACTATTGATATAGGCCCAGTAATGGTCAGAAGAGTGCTTGCTGATTGCGGTGCCTCTGTTAATGCCCTGTTCCAAAAAATGCTCAATCAGATGAATCTCTTAATGAATGATGTTCAAGCTTGTCAGATGAATCTCTCAATGAATGAAGGTAGGCTATCCTAAAGCAAACTTTTATGCTCGTAGATGAAGTTTCTGCTTACAATTCATTCTTGGGCCAACCTGCTTTAGCGGATTTCAGTATTGCACTAGCACCATGGTGTTTGACTATGAAGTTTCCCATGGAAAAGGGTGTTAGTGTGATAAAGTAGATCAAGATACTGCCAAAGAATGTTATTTAACAGAGTAGCAAATAGCTAAGAAGAAAGATAAGGAGAAGAATGTAGAGGCCTCCCTCCACATTCATGAACCTGTCTAACAACAACTAGGTCACAACCCCTACACAGGAGAGCATAGTGGGGCTCAGAAAAGATGGATCCTCGAAAGACCAGTGTAGAGGAGAATCGAAAGGTGCCAACGAAGATCACAATCCCTATTTCAGTTCATTCGAAATATCCTGACCAAGTCTTGAATATAAGATCTCAGCTGGGCCACAAGTTGCAGAAGGAGTTAGTTGTGTTTCTTGAAGTTAATTTGGATGTATTCGCTTGGAGTCATGCTGATATGTGCGGTATATTCCCTGAAATGGAGGTTCATGGACTGAATACTGACCCTAGCATTTCACTTATAAGAAGAATTCAAGGTCCTGAAAGATCGATGACTCTCAAAGAAGAAATAGACAGATTGATGGAGAATCACTTCATTAGAGAGTCGACATATCCAGACTGGGTGTCCAATCCCATTACAGTGAAGAAACCCAATGGCAAGTGGCACGTATGTGTCGATTATTCAGATCTCATTAAAGCATGCCCAAAAGATAGCTTCCCATTGCCCAGGATTGATCAACTTGTAGATTTGATAGCGAGGCATGAGCTGCTATCGTTTATGGATGCTTATTCAGGGTATAATAAGATAGTAATACACGAGCAGGATCAAGAGAATACGAGATTCGTCACAGATGTGGCTTTGTACTGCTATAAAGTCGTGCCACTCGGGTTGAAGAATGCGGGAGCAACTTAACGTCGGCTTATCAATGCGATGTTCAAGTAACAGATTGGCAAAACCATGGAAGTTTATGTTGATGACATGATGTTTAAGTCGAAAAGGGTAGCCAATCACTTATAAAATCTTGTTGGGATGTTTGATATTTTGAGAAGATACGACATGAAATTGAATCCGCTTGTTTGGAGTAGCGTCAAGGAAATTTCTTGGATTCATGGTAAATGCTAGGGGCATCGAAGCCAACCTTACTCAGATTTCAGCATTGAGAGAAGCGCGGGCTCCCAAAATGAAGAAAGAGCTTCAAAGCTTGAACGAGAAGATTATTGCATTAAGCTATTTCATTTCTAAAGAAATTGATAGATGTATTCCTTTCTTTGACGCATTAAAAAAAAGAAAAGAGTGATTTTGAATGGACACCAACTTGCCAGGCAGCCTTCGAAGAGTTAATCAGACATATGGAGACACCCCCAATACTTTCAAAGCCTAATGATGGAGAGGATTTGTTTCTATACTTAGCAGTATCATCCGAGTGCAGCTTTGGCAAGGGAAGATTCAGTGATTCAAAGGCCCATGTACTACATGAGTAAAAAGCTCATAGGGGAAGACTTGCATTGTACCAAGTTAGAGAACCTTGTGTATTGTCTTCTTGTCGTCTCGAAGAAGCTCAGGCCATATTTCCAAGCCCATTCCATCAAAGTTTTTACGGATCAACCGCTAAAGCAAGTCTTTTTCTGTTTTGAAACTTCGGGTCACCTATTGAAGTGTAATATCTAGCTCAGTCAGTATGATATCACGTATCATCCCCAAAGAGAAATCAATGGACAAGCCTTAGCGGATTTTATTGCCGAGTTCACAGACAGGGATGACGAGAAAGAAGAGCCTATTGAAGTGGTGGTCCAATGGAAGTTGTTCGTTGATGGAACCATGAATGAGTATTGTATGGGGGCAGGAGTAGTTATACAGACTCCAGAAGGATGTTCAGTATGCTATGCATTAAGTTTGGAATTCCATCAATGAATAATGAAGCAAAATATGAGGCAGTGATTGCTGAATTGAAGATAGCAAAGGAGTTGTATTTGAAAGCCTTGCAGATTTTCTGTGATTCACATTTGGTGGTGTGTCAAGTTGAAGAGAGTTTCAAGCCAAAAGGGGAAATCTGCCTTCTTATCTGTTCAAAGGTTATGAACAACTCAACAACCTCGACTATTATTCAATCACTCATATTCCCAGGGAAGAGAATATGAAGGCGGACTCACTTGCTAAGTATGCCAGCACAAGATATGCTCAGCTATTGGGATTAGTGGCTGTGGAAGTTCTCTAGAATCCCAGTACTGAAGACATTGACGTTGATTGGATCAAGAAAACTGTCGAAGAGACAGAATAGTGGATGACTCCAATCAAAGAATATCTCCTTAATGGAACGCTCCTGACAGATCCGAAGAAGCGGAAGAAGCTACCGCGAAAGCCTTATATGTTTCCTATGCCGGGAGGTCGGTTGTACAAGCGAGGTTTCTCCATGCCTTATTTGCGATGTGTTACAAAGGAGGAATGCAGAGCAATTTTGGCAGAGTTACATGAAGGGGAGTACGGAGGGAATGTACGTAGTTAGATATTGTCTAAGAAAATACTTCGATGCGGTTATTTCTAGTCTGAACTGAATCGAGACTCTACAGCATATACCAGAATGTGTGACAGCTGCCAAAGTTTTGCAAAGATTCCAAGAGCGCCATCCATATAACTAACTTAAATGGTCAGTCCATGGTTGTTTACTATCTAGGGCATTAACTTGATAGGAGCGTTGCCAACTGCCAAATCAAGCATGAAATATGCTATTGTAGCCGTTGATTATTTCACAAATCGAGCTGAAGCAGAGCCACTGACCAACATCACCACAAAGAAAGTTATCAACTTCGTGTTGAAGAATATTATTTTCAGGTTTAGTGTGCCTCAGAAGATAATCACGGACAATGGGACTCAATTCAAGAGTGAAGAATTCAAGGGTTTTGTGCCAAGTACAAGATCCATAAAAGATTTGCAGTTGTGGCCTATCCGTAGGCCAACAGACAAGTGGAAGCAATGAACAATATTATTAAATCAACCATCAAAAAGTGTCTAAAGAAGGTCAAAGGTGGTTAGGTAGATGAACTACCGCTTGCATTATGGGCATATCGGATGACACATCAATCTGCGACTGGGAACACTCCTTTCTCCTTGGAATTTGGCTCTGAAGTGATGATTGTAGTAGAGTTGGAGGTTCCCACTCACTGAAGGATTCATTTCAACCAAGCAAAGAATGAGCAGCTACAACTAGAAGTACACGATCAACTTGAGGAGAAAAGGGATGAAGCAAAGCTCTGAATTGTAGCCTATTAGAGAAGGATAGCCAAGAAATTCAATAGCAAGGTAAGACAAAGAACTTTTGGAGTTTGTGACCTTGTGCTAAAGTAGGTAATGACTGGAACTTGGGTATACAAACCAAATAGGGAAGGAATGTGCATCATAAGTCAAAAGCTTTTGGATGGCACCTTCAAGCTATCAACAGTTGATGGGTTTCCAATACCCAAAGCCTAGAGCAGCGACCAATTGCGTCGATATTTTACTTGATGGTTTTTTCATTTCTCGTAAAAATTGTTGTAAATATTTTGCAAGTATTGTACTTGAACATCATCCCTATTAATGAAAGCATGCTTGCTTATCTCGATCACATATTTGCAAATTTTTGTTTAAATAATTCAAAATTTTCTATAAAATCGATTTTAAATTGCAGAGTACATAAAGAAATCGTGCCCCCGTACAATTCAACAAGATTTGGCGACCCTTATAACACAAACCGACGGAAACAGCTCAATTGTCGATTGCTACAAACATCAATCTACACAAATGCAAGGATGTAATGCACTGCCTCGAAGAGTGAAAGGAAGGGTCGCTAGGCGTCAAGCGGTGAAGAGCGCAGAAAGAAAGCAAGGACCAAAAATTGCAAGTTTCACTAAATGGGCACCTCCCCAAGTGTGAGGTCCAGGGCCCCGGTTCTCTAGCTACGATAGCTTGCGAAGTCAAGCATCCGGTAAATGGCCTGGTGTCTGCCCTTTGGTACGATGCAACAACAAAAGCCTCCCATAATGAAGCTTAACAAAAGCCTATCAAAGTGAAGCTTAAAGAAAAAGACCTGTCTATGGCCGCCCAACCTAGTCTCCAACACCTGATTTACTCAGGTAGAAGGGATGAGCGTTGGGTAGAAGACCTATCCAGGGGCATCCAATTATTTCCTCCAAGGCCTGATTTATCAGGTCGGATAGAATGAACATTGGATTAAAAGAAAGACCAGTCTGGAGGCGCCCAACTTAGTCTTCGACGCCTTATTTACTTAGTTGGAAGAGACGAACGTTAGGTAAAAGGCCTGTCCAAGGGCATCCAATCATAGTTCCTCCGAGGATTGATTAACCAGGTCAGATAGAACAAACATTGGATTAAGTAGAAATCCCTACCGAAAGGAGGTGTCCAAATCTAATTCCTCTAAGGCCTAATTTATCAGGTCATATAGAATGAACATTGGATTAAGAAGAAATCCCAACCAAAATGGGGTGTCCAATCTATTTCCCTTGAGGCCTGATTTACAAGGTCCAATAGAACGAACGTTGGATTAAGTAGAAGTCCTAGTCGAAAGGGGGCATCCAATTCATTCTCTCCGAGGCCGGATTTGCAAGGTCGGCTGAGGTAAAAATTGGACTAAATGCCTCTCCGAGGGCACAAGAATTAAAGATTTCTCCAAGAAGAAGCGCATGGTCAATCAACAAAGTTAGGTTTTCGAATGAATGGGCAAGCTCAGAAGCTCTAAATGTATTGGCAAAATCAAGGAGACTTCAAGTTGGAGGTTTTAGTGCCTTAATCAAAGTCAAAGAAACTTTTCAAAGTTGATTACATCCATTCTATGAATTTCGTTATAACATATGGTATAAGGGAAACACAACCATATTGGAATGGAACAATACTTACAAGACATACCACAAGCTTATCATGACATCGCAACAAATGAAAGACTTGCACTCTGCAAAGAGGTGAATGCATAAAAGTACGACAAAGCTAAAGAAAATGATAAAGTATAACAAACAAAAAAGAAATTTTATTACACCAAAGCGAGTCTTAAAAGCAAGTATTTACAAAGTTAAAAGCGAGGGTCGGTACTTTTACAACATCTGGTCAAAAGAAACAAGCAAGAAGACTAAAGAAGCAAAGTGAGAAATTAGAATCCTTAACCCTTCCTCTTCCTTCCTTTAGAAGAGCTGCTTGGCCTTAATGTGAGCTTGCCAGATCTGGATGGAGGAGGTGTAATAGCGGTTGGTTCTCATCTTTAGATTCTTCATCGCCTTCTTAAATCTCTAATAAGGTTGAAGCAAGGTCTTCTTGCTAATATTGCGTTCCTCCCATGCCTTTTTGATAGAGGCTTAACATCTTTCCTTGAACGACCGTTGACCTCTTTCTCCGAGCTCTCTTCTAAATCTTTTACTCCCCTCCAGAGAAACCGGTCGAATCATCCAAATCACGAAGTGCCGCAATTTTCTCTGATTATTGTTGGAGAATGGAGTTTTGATGACAACAATCATATTTCAATATTAATTAATTATAAAATATATACTAACAAATTTATCTAGAATATATATATATACATATATAGGATTTATATACATGAATTGATATTGAAGACTGTACAGTTTAAGAGCTTTTAGAGATTCAGAATTCATAGATGATTCAAGACTCATGAGTAATCAAGATTTCTAGAGTTCAAGATAAATATAATAATAGAATCTAGTTTATGTAAGACTCTGAATAGCACTCCAAGTTCAAATTCAAATTCAAATTCTGTTTTTCAATTTTTGATTTTCAAATTTTAAATTTTGTTTTGAAATTCTATCTTCAATTTTTATTCTAATTAAGTTTCTCTATTTTTGATTTTAAACTCAAGTTTTGTAGTTTATAAGTTTTATATATTTATTTAATTATATACTTTATATTTATATAGTTTTAAACTTTATAATTTTATAAATATGTTTTTATATTTATGTTTTCATATGATTTTATACTTTATAATACTTGTTTATAACACTGCGTTTTAATTCAAGAATTTCCAGAATTATATATGTAGTTAAACACTTGAAAATATTCAAATTTCAAATTTTAAAACACCCTTATGTTGACATACATTTATAGGGATGTCAACATATGACATCTGTCATATTTTTGATTTTGAAAGGAAGTGTCTTTTCACTATTTGTAACGTTCCAGAAGCATTGCAACCTCTCAAAATTTATAAACAGGGGCTGATTTCAAAAAAAAAATTCATCATTCTTCTTCTCCATCTTCATCCCTTTTCTTTACACCAATAATATTTCATATTTTTATGATTTCTACACTTATATTCGGCCGAATTTAATTCTATTTATATAAAACTTCATCTCTTCTCACTCTCTACTGATTACTCTCTGAATCGTAGTGTTGTTGAAGAGTTATAGGGTTGTTGTTATTGTTTGAGTAGTGTTTGGCAAAGTTGTGTTCCTTGTAGCCTTGAAATCAAGGAAACAGAGCGGTGTTAACCTTTTAGCCGGGGAAATCAAAGGGAATATACTTGATCAAGGGTGCTTGGAATCGGTGGTAACTTTGTAGCCATGAAATCAAGGATGTTGTACTTGGATATTGATATAGTAATAGAACTCTGCGCAGTCCAACTTTACGTGGAACTGGACGTAGGAGCAATCCAAACTAGTATAAAATCCAGTGTGTTCTTTCGTTTTCTGCATTTTATTTTTGTTTATCTTTGTGTTTGTGTTTTATTCTGTGTTTTTGATTATTTCTGTGGTGCGTGATTCATATGTAGATCATATAAGTTTTAGATTTTGCTAAATTTCTCAAAAACACTATTCACCCCCCTCTAGTGTTAGTTTTGCCTTAACGATCCATTTAGCAATCCTTAACAGTTGGTATCGAAGTCTAGTCTTTACAAAAGTTCATAATCTAGTTTTTGAAAATAGTTATAATGACAACCAACATTGATAGCAATAATAGTTCTTTTGTAGAGGGTTAGTCCATTATTAGACCACTACTGTTTAATGGTAGTAATTATTCATATTGGGCGTGTAGAATGAAAATATATTTACAATCAGTAGGATTAGACACATGGAATGATACACAAAAAGAGTCTATTGAACCCACAACTAATTTTGTGCAACGAACAAATGGACAAAAGGCTGCTGCACAAAGCAATTCTAAAGCCATAAATATGTTATTTTTTTCCTTAGATAGGAATGAGTTTAATAGATTGTTGGTTTATAAATCTTCTCATGAAATTTAGAGAACTTTACAAGTAACTCATGAAGGAACTATTAAAGTTAAACAAAGTAAGATACCAGTGTTAGTTAATCAGTTTGAGGCATTCAAAATGAATGAGAATGAATCTATCTCCAATACGTATTGCAAATTTCAAGAGATAGTGCATTCATTAACAGCATTTGGAAAAACTTATTCTAAAGAAGACTAAGTCAGAAAAATGTTAAGTTCATTAACCTCAGAATAGGGTCATAAAACTTTGGCGATTGAAGAATCCAATAAAGTCAGTGAAATGAAGATTGAGGAGTTAATCGGAAATCTGATGTCTTTTGAAGTACAATTACAGAAAAGAAAGGAAAACAAGCCAATTGAGAAAAAAATCCATCGCATTTAAAGCAACAACAAATGATTCTGACTCGAGTAGTGAAGATGATGAAGAAATAGCCCTAATGATAAGACATTTTAGAAAATTTCTAAGATATAGAAGGAAAAATAATCCTCAAAATAACAAGTAAGGAAGTTCAGGAAGAAATGATGGTTGATGTTATAACTGCAGTAAACTAGGCCATATAAAGAGAATATGTCCATATCCAGATAAATAGACTCAACATACGGACAACAACAATTCATTATGTTAGATGATTCAGATTCATCATCAAATTAATGAAGAGCCAGAAACCGGAAATTCAAATATTCCCTTTACGGCAATTCAGAATTCGGAAAATTTCAAAGAAAAGGATCTAAAAACTGGGTACACCTTAATTAATTCTTAAATTTTCTTTGGTTGAATGGTAGTTTTGTTTATTTGCTTTGTTTGTTTTGAATTTAAAAATTAAACTTTAAAATTCAAATTTGAATTTTGAAATTCAAAATAATAATATAAAAATAAATAAAATAATAAAATAAATTTTTTGGATGTTTACTAGGATTAGAATTATTTCAGGAAATCGTTAAACCTGAATTATAAATCGATAATTTAAATCACAAATCACAAAAACCAAATGTCCTTTGAAAATGAATACATATATCGACATACATATGTCCATATGTCGATATATCAGCCTGTAATTTGAAATTCAATAGTTTAAACTTTCAAACTACCCTCCAACATTTCACCAACTCCCAAGGTCTGAAAAGGTGTCATTGATTCCTGAAAAGTTGTGACTATTCAATTCATATCCATTCAATTTCTATATATACATCAATTCTCTCTACCTTTCATTCACAATTCAAACTATATTCTTCATATCTATACTCTACAAAACAATTACTCTAATGGCTTCCTCAAGTTCATCTAAAAAATTAAATTAACCAAAACCATCAAAGGTTATCTTCATAATGATAGAGATGCTTTCAAAACATATGTTGACTATCTAGCAAAAGTTAAAATCAATACGGGTGCTTTCGCCGTCTTTGGAGACTTTCCTTCTTATGATCTTATCTCTCTCTTCAACCACAATGAAGTCTTGAGTCTAATTGACTCTCGGGATAACAACGAAGTGTGTTATCCTAAACTTGTCAAGATGTTTTATGCGAACCTTAATCGTGGATTTTATGAAGGCAACAAAGACCAAATTTGGAGTAGCGTCAATGGAACACAAATTGTCCTAAATTTCGAAATCTTGGGCAATATCTTAAATTGTAGAAGCATGGGCTTGGATTTTTTGGATTTCATAATCGATGAAACCGATTTCGAGACTTATCATGACATATTTGAAAGTGATACTCAAATGGATTTCAAAAATCTCTTTTTTCGTCCAAAAACAAGAAGCGTAAACCTTCTCTTCCAACACACCATAAGTCCCCATTCCATAAACTTTAATAATCCAACTTTTAAGGTCCAAAAGCTCTCTTTGCTATTATTGGTGGCTATAACATCAGTTGGGCCGATATGATCTTAAGAGAATTCAAGCCCTTAGAAACTTCATCCAGAGAAAACACTCTTTACTATGGAGCTTACCTCACCCTCATTTTCAAATATTTCGGAGTTGATCTTCATGGAGAAGAATTTGTGCCAAGAAAGGTGTTTGACTCCACAAACATACACCTTATGTAAATTCCACTCACTATCAAACCATATGGGACATTAGAAAATAAACAAGCTCGAATGCAGCAAGAAAAAACACCTATGGGAGTCGAAGAAGAAACTACTTTAGAAATTGTTGAGTGTCCAATCAACACTAGAACCATTACCAGAGAGATGATTGTTCAAAATCATGTGAAGATCGTCAACCATCAAAAGAAGCTCAAAAGGAACTTCTTCAATATGACTAAGTTCATAGTCAAGATAGGAAGAAAACTTGGAATTTCTTCTTTCTCTTCATCATCCGCTGAAAACTAGCCTATCTAATTTTATTTATCTTTAAATATTTGCATGTATTTGCTTTCGAATCTCGTATTTAGTGTGTCTTAATTAGTTCAATGTATTTACTTTTAATAAAGTAACGAATGGAGTTTAATTTGTGTTAAAATTATCTTTAAGTTATTGCTAAAACTTTAGAATTAAATATAATATAAGATCAAAAGATTCAAAATTTGTAATTTTCTAAAAAATTCACTAGGTATGTCGGCATAAATATTTTGAAATGTCGACATATAACTACCAGATTCTCAAAACTTTTCAAATTTTAAAATTAAATAACTAACTTATGTCCATTCAAAATCCAACGAATTCCAGACCCTATTTAAGCCTATTTCTTCCAAAAAACTTCATTATTTCATTTCTCCTTCTTTTCTATTCATTTCTTATCAAAAATATGGAAAGTCCAATTCATATTCTAAGTGAAAATCTTGAGGAAACATTGAATTCCTTCAAGAACATCCTCTCTATAATACTACGAAACCAGCATCATCTCGAATTAAACCAAATAAAGATGTTTGAACAGAAAAGGAGGCACTTTGATGCAATACAGTGGCTAATCTCCTCTCTTTTCAGAGATGAAGATAATAATCTCGTTAAGGCACCACCAACCAAAGAGGATGAAGATTGGGAGGTCATCAAGAAGGATCCAATCTTTGGAGTAGAAAGTTGGGTAAAAGTTCCTGGAAACATTTGATTGTTTGTTATGATTTGATTGATTTAATTAGTTTTTTATGTTTGTATTATTTAAATTAAAACATGTATATACACTTGGTGTGGTATGCTTGGTTTGGTTTGTATATATGACATAAAACATATGTAATTATAATACTTTGATACTTAGTCTTGATTGATGTATACTCATGAATTTAGGAAGTATTATTATAATTATAGGATATATATAGATATATTTAGGATTCAGGGAGAGTATTTTTCTTTAGTATAAGGATTATGTAGATATATCTAGGATTAAGGGGGAGTACTTTACTTTAGTATAGGAATTATTTAGATAGTTATAGAATTTAAGAGGACTATTTTTATGATTCCTTTTTGATAATGCCAAAGGGAGAGAAATTGTAAAATATAGACTTAGTTTATATGATTCATATAGATAAGGGGAGTATTAGAAGGATCATCATCAACAGGTATGTACAGGCATGATATTTTATAAACTAAGGTTGTCATCATCAAAAAAGGGGAGATTGTTGGAGAATGGAGTTTTGATGACAACAACCTTATTTCAATATTAATTGATTATAAAATATACACTTACCCCTTTATCTAGAATATATATATATACATATATATATACACATACATACATATATATATACACATACATACATATACAGGAATTTATATTAAAGACTATACTGTTTAAGAGCTTTTAGAGATTCAGAATCCAGAGATGATTCAAGACTCATGAGTAATCAAGATTTCAAGATAAATATAGTGATAGAGTCTAGTTTATATAAGACTCTGAATAGCACTCCAAGTTCAAATTCTATTTTTCAATTTCTGATTTTCAATTTCAAATTCTATTTTCAAATTCTATTTTCAAATTCTATCTTCAATTTTATTCTAATTAAGTTTCTCTATTTTTGATTTTAAACTCAAGTTTTATAGTTTATAAGTTTTATATATTTATATAATTATATACTTTATATTTATATAGTTTTAAACTTTATGATTTTATAAATATGCTCATATATTTTATATTTATTTTTTATGATTTTTTACTTTATAATACTTGTTTATAACACTATGTTTTAATTCAAGAATTTGCAGAGTTATATGTATAGCGAAACAATTGAAAATATTCAAATTTCAAATTTTAAAATACCCTTATGTCGACATACATTTATAGTGATGTCGACATATAACGTCATATTTTTTATTTTAAAAGGAAGTGTCTTTTCACTATTTGTAACATTCCAGAAGCAATGCAACCATTCAAAACTTATAAATAGGGGCTGGTTTCGAAATTTTTTCATCGTTATTCTTCTCCATCTTCATCCCCTTTCTTTACAACATTAATATTTCATATTTTTATTATTTCTACACTTATACTCTGCCAAATTCAATTCTATTTATATAAAACTTCTTATATTCTCATTATCTACTTATTACTCTCTAAATCGAAGTGCTATTGAAGTGTTATAGGGTTGTTGTAATTATTTGGGTAGTGTTTGTCAAAAGGTGTGTTCCTTGTAGCCTTGAAATCAAGGAAACGGAGCAGTGTAACCTTTTAGCTGGGGAAATCAAGAGGAATATACTTGATCAAGGGTGTTTGATATTGGTGGTAACCTTGTGGCCGTGAAATCAAGGGTGTTGTACTTGGATATTGACATAGTAATAAAACTCTGCACAATCCAGCGTTGCGTGGGACTGGATGTAGGAGTAATCCAAACCAGTATAAAATCCGGTGTGTTCTTTCCTTTTTTGCATTTTATTTTTGTTCATCTTTGTGTTTGAGTTTGATTCTATGTCTATGATTATTTATGTGGTGTGTGATTCATATAGTAGATCATATAAGTTTTATATTTTGCTAAATTTCTCAAAAATACTATTCACCCTCCCCTTAGTGATAGTTTTGCCTTAACGATCCATTCCACAATCCTTAACAATTATTACCTAGGATCAGAAGTAGAAGCGGAGGTGGAAGCAAAAGCTAAGGAAGTATCACTTGGCGGAGGAATAATAATTAAAGCAGTTGTTGCCGTCAAGGTTGATGGGGGTAAAGATGGCTTCAGTTTCCGTTACTTCTGAAGAAGGCTTTGGGGTGACCAGGCCTAATTCAAATGAATAATAAGCAAGAAATTCATCGTACCTCTATGGAGTGAGTAAGAGGTCCAAGTTCGGAATGACCGGATCAATGTCAGTCTTACCTGAGATGGGAGGGCTTTAACCTTTACTTGATATTTATCTAGGTCATCATTGTTACCAACTATCTTTTGGAAGCTCCACAATAGCATCTTTCTTCTCTCTAGGGATGGCAGTCGGCTCAATGGAAGGCACAATAGGAGCCTTGGGATTAGAAACAATGAAGTCAGCGGAGGTTGAATCAGCAGTGGTAGCAGCTGTGTCCGAGGCATGCTCCCCTAAAGATCCAGCCCCAATCGCTAAGCCACACTCCCTCATAACTTCTTCTTTTCCCTTGGCCAGGGCAGCGCGAGATTCGTTATCCAAATAATGCTGCAAAAGCTCCTCTTCTGTGTAATCACCACCATCAAGCTGCGCATGAAATTCCTCCTAAACTTCGGCCAAAGTAATTGGAAATCTATCCTGCAAGAAAGCTAAATTCCCATGAACTATATCACGTAAAGTATAGAATCTGAACAAAGTGGTGTTAAAGTTAGCTTTAGTCTCAGTATGGGCCTACTCAGCAGCTGCCTTACCCAAAAGAGCTTGATTCTTCTCTCGCTCAAGTTCCTCCACTCTGGCTTTCAACGACGAAATTTCTAACTCATGAGAAGTAGTTTTTTCCTATGGGCTAGCATGTGCTTGCTGCTCCATGGTTAGTCTATCTTCAACAGACTTTTGAGTTGAATAGGCATCCTTAACTTGAGCAGTTGCCAAAGCGTCTTGCTATTTATGAGATAAGGTAGCAACATCAAGCTCATCCTTAAGCCTCTAGCTCCATATTATTCTGGGAGAGAGATTAAATGCTAGCATAACTGGCCTTGAGAGTCTTATCCCATTCATCCTTATCGTTCTCCATGGTCAGCATAACTTCAATGTTGCATCTGTTGATTCCTTAGAGTTTATCAGCTAGCTTCTGCCAATAAGTCAGCTTCTCAATGTCTCCCTTCACTGTATCAGAATTCTTAAGCATGGTTTCTTTGTCTATTGGAGTTATATCCAAGTCAAAATGGAATCCTTTCAATAACCAGTGAGGGGAACGGGAAGATAGTATGCTAGGTGCTTATGGGACAGAGTAAGGTGGCCTTTGGATAATTTTTTGAATGCCAACAAGAGGAGAGGTAATAGTTGGAGGTGCAGCATGTACAAGGCTCACAGATGTTTGAACAGTGGTAGTAGGATATTTGTCCGTTCTGGAATGCTTATATGAATCACCTCCACCGTGATCTTTATCCGTATCATCCCGGTCTCTCTTTCTCTTCTGATCATCTCCCACTCGCCTCTATCGCGCATAGCGATCATTACGGGCTTCCTGACCTGCTCATCCTTCTCTTCCTGTTCACGTGCCTCCTGAGTCTTTTTCGCTCTTATTTGCTCATCAGTCTCCCCATGAGAACAAGATGGTCCATAACACCGTGGGTTATAAGAACTTGAATAGCGATTGAATTCATCAACATAAGAAATTAAGAATGGTTCATGGCTTGACCTAAAACAGAAAAGAAACGTGAGTTCAGTCTTTAAAGAAGGAAACATTAGGGCAAAACAGAAAACACATGCAAGATATAGAAAGCTCTATGTGTGTGTAATGTGTTCTCAAACGTGCATCAAACAACGAACCGTTCGGAGATTTCGAAGTCAAAGAAGCTGCAATTTCAGAAATGGGTTTTCGAGAAGTAGTTAGAGCAAACTAAGAAGACTACTTTCTAACCAATGCAACAAGTTTGGAAGTTACGTTATCACTTGTAGCCAGCTCGGTTGACGTGACAATAAGATCGCTCAAACTCCCGTATATATCAGGAAAGTCTTTCTCAGTTGCAGCTGGAATCGTGGGGTTAAAATCAACTCTTTCTACATTGGAATCGCCTTTATTTGTGCTCACCAACCTTCTCGGGACGTTTAACCTCGTGATGTATAATTTCTTCCTCTTCAATGGAGGCAATTAAGGCTGGGCAGACGAACCAACTCCGCCAGATAGATCCAAGCATTTTTTAGTACAAATTCCTCAGTGGAACTTTGCAATGTAACATCTTCTCTAGAAGCTGAGGCATCCGATGATTTGGGAATAGAAGGTGAGCAAAAGAAATCACTTTAAGAAGAAAAGATCGAGAAGGGTCAAGAAATACAAAATTGATGAAGAAACACTTCCATAATCAAGAACTTTTTAGTCCTCTCTTAATCATTAACAGTTTTCAGAGTCTCAAGAGTAGACATACAAACAACAGAGTCTTTGACGAGAGATGGTATTTCTACAAAAGAAAGGGAATATTTAATGGTCGAGACATAGAAGTATTGGGTAAAGAGTTATGAGAAAATATGTTCACCTCGTTTCATCAAGATTCCATAAAAGATGTTTGGGAATCGAACATTAAAGAATTGGTTCAGAAATCCCAAGGCACTATCTGATAAGTCAAGGATAAACTTGCAATTTCTAGCACTTTTGACAAAGATAATTGAAGGGTGTTATTTCCTAATTTTGAATACACATAGTTAACAGATGTCGTGAGGAGTAGTCATACAATGCCTTGTCATCATAAAAGGCACGCAAAGCCCTATCAAAATGGCATAACCATTTGGGTGTAGCTAAAAATAGGAAATCGCCAAATGTCAAAGGACCATCTATAGAACTGGATTGAAAGGAGGAACGACTCCACTCATTAACATATGGAGGTATTCTTGCATCAGTTTTGGGAATGCCAAATTGAGTACATAGTTGCTTAAAAACATGTGGAATAAGTGTTTTAGGGCATCTCACCAATGGCAGATTGCCAAGAGGACAAGGAACAGGAACAGTCTGGCCTGTCTGGTCTGCTTCAAACCCGGGAGCTGCAAACGCTCTAGTTTCAGGAGTTTGAGTAGAAGCAAAAAATTGGGAAGAAGTAGTCGTTTCTTCATATTGATGACGAGCCTTCTGTCAGGTACCCATTCTACAAAAAAAAAATCTTGTTTGTAACTAAATTATAGGTGCGCATTTCCTAAGTGTGAAGTGTCATGTAAAATTATACAAGACATCAAAAAACGAAGCTTGAAACCTACAGTTGACATCTGTCGTTTAGTTAATCTCAAGCGTCATCGCGAATTCAATTTAGAACGACATATTTATGTAGGCAATGCTCGACAAATTATAAAAGATAGAATGAAATGGTTATATATAGGCACTTCATTCAATTCAAGTCAAGAAATTCGTTATAGTTCATTTATAATGATTAAACTAATCTATCGTTGATGTGGGCAATCGATGAAAAAATATTCGCCTAAAAACCATGCAACTGTTTGTCTTGTTACAGGACGATTAGCGAGGAAAAACACATTCAACTTACAACTTAAGCTTAGAGTGTCCAAAGTTTGATTGTTCAAAATTTTAAAAACGTTGATTGATCAAAGCTTGTGGTTCATTGAGAAGTAACCATCCAGCTAACTCACAATCAGTCGATGGATCCTTCACGATCCATTAATGTGTCGCTCACGATCCATTTATTGGTTGCTCATGATTTAGTGATGGGTCATGCACGATCCATTGTTGGATCGCATACAATCCACAAAAAATCGGAGATCAAACTCTAACGCTCCAAGTCCATATCAGGATGTGATCCAACAACGACAAGAAATCAACAAAGAGGAATTCACCCATCATCATAGGATTAAATTGAAATGCCAATCATCGACAACACACGATCCATCATAAACAAGCAACCATCAAAGAAGTTCACACAAATTTTTTTTGCTCATTTATCAACATGTAATCAGCTGAACACAAGAAATCATTCATCTGATGAACAATCAGCTCAAACAAATTGCCAAATTCAAATTGGAAATCAACTTATCAAAAAATACAAGACACTAAATCTGATTCATGAACACGTCATCAAACCGACGCAAAATCACAATCAATCGACACATGCCATTCTAAACCCTAAATTCCGATATGAAATCCGGTCAATTGGAGCGTGCAAGCCAACTAAAATCAATTCGAGTAATGTTAAAAAACCCTTTAAAATGCAATTGAATCAACATGAAGACTGACATAAATTTACACCTACAGAGATTATCAATAACTAGAGATGATCGAATTTTCGTGGTGAGATCTTGCAAGGTGTCAGAAATGGTGAGGCGGACCAAATTTGAAGGAAAAGTAGCAAATTAATTCGATTTGGGAAGATTCATGGTGGAAATTGGACTTGAGGAAGATTGAAATTCGCTGATAACTAGAGGCGGCAAAATGAATCAGCGATGGAGCAACGAAATTGGATCGAAGAAGTTTTCAGTGGAAGCTTTCTACCATTAAGGTGTTTTCTCCATAGACTAGAGATAAAAGAAAAAGGAAGATCAGAATAAATTATAAACGACCATGTAAGGATCCGCGCGATTCATCAGGTGGGCCTTTTTGTGGTCCATTAAGACTTAAGAGCACTGACCCATCGAATAACCCGATCATGGACCACCAAGAGCAATATGAGCCGTTGCTTTCGAAGCCCACATTCTTAACCAAAAAAAAAAGAACTTCGAGAGGGAAATGTTAATCCCATTCTAAAACGTGC
Source organism: Allium sativum (assembly GCA_030737875.1). NCBI lineage: Eukaryota > Viridiplantae > Streptophyta > Magnoliopsida > Asparagales > Amaryllidaceae > Allium > Allium sativum. The sequence goes on along the minus strand of CM060923.1, from coordinate 384,443,607 downwards.
TTCAAGAATATAGCATATAATCGCATATGTGATGGGTCACTCATATTTTAAATGCGTGCGTCACAAGGCCTTGGATCGTGCCTAGACATAATATGTGCAAATAGTTGGATAAGGATTGGATCATAATTATGTTGATGGGTTGGTGATGTCTGATGGATCGATGGAAAATATGATGGGTCGGTTGAATTTGATTGATTGTTGGAAAATGCGATGGGTCAGTAGTATTTGATGGATCGATTGTAAAATAAAGGCATGGGTCGCACGCTGCAAAGCTTCGATTGCTTCAAAGTGATGGGTCGCTCATGATCCATTAGGATGGGTCGCTCATGATCCATAAGCATAGGCATAGCACGTAATGAAGGATGGGGCTCGCTGATTGCAGTCATTGATGGATCGCCCGAGCTTTTTGGGTCTCTCAAGGGCCTTGATCGCGGTTAATACTGGAGCGCGACAGACAAAAATAAGATGGATCATACACTTCAACGACCCGCATTCTACGTATCGAAGGATCGTAGAATATTTATTTTATTTTCATACGAAGTCATATAGTAATGTAACTTGAAAAGTCGGTGTGTATGACTTAAGCATGATCTATATCGATATAGAGAAAATGTATATGATATACTAACTAACTAATATAAAATAGTTATGTAAATAAATAAGAGTTGATATGATTTATCACTAATAAATGAATGCGGTAAGTAAAGTAAAGTGACACCAGGAATTTTATACTGGTTCGGACTTCCCGTCCTACGCCCAGTCCCGAAGCTCCTCTTCATAATTCACTGTCACGCCCTCTCTTAACCTGGAGGAATAGTCCAGTACACTCGAGCCCCCACAAGGATGCTCTCGCCTGAGAGACTACACAGGACTTCAACAATTACAAGTGTTTTGACTTCTGCTTTGTATTCTTTGATCAACACGGATAGTCAATAGTTTAAGTACACCCTTCCTATAATTTTATCCTCGAGTATTTTAAATGCTTGCAAAGATTTTAAGGAAGCTAATTACTTGTTGAATCGAGATATGAAAAGTATTACCAAGGATTCAACAGGTAACTTGAATTTGGAGAGTTTTTATTTGCAATGTATATAGAGGTCAATTACAGAAAATAGAGAGAATATAATTAGAATTGGTGATTTGAAAAACATGTTTGAAGTGTTTATATAATAGTAGAAGAGTAGCAACCCTTTATAAAGAGTTTCTATAAAAGTTTGTGTCCATTTCCATTGATTATTGACAAGTAATCTCTTCATGAAAGATGGTGACTCTTCATAAAATAGTTTCTTGATCGAACCAGTCGACTGGTTAAAAAATCATCCGTTAACTGGTTGAATTTGTCTTTAAATTGTATAAATAAAAACATGTTTCAAAACTAGACATTGTGTACCAAATTTCACTGACCAGTCGACTGGTAGAGCTTATTTTGTACATTCTTGCTTTTTTAAAGCCATACGAATATATATATATATATATATATATATATATATATACTGTTCGTGTTATAGTTGAGGATATATTTTAACATGATTCTAACACGACTCAATTTATATATATATGTATATATATAACCTTATCTTTATAACATGATTTCCATTTCAACTTCTTTTGTTGGCATTAATCAAAATCTTGATATCAACATTCTCCCCCTTTTTGATTGATGACAACATATCTAATTTTCTCCCCCCTGAGTATTTGCTCTCCCTGAATTTCTGCAACATTTTGTTAGTTCGATAAAATTATAATCTTACCATTTTGATTCAGAAAATGAGTAACTATCGACGAACTCCTTCCTTATTATCTAGCTAGACACTAACATAGAATTTTGTGATACCTGCAAAAAATAGAAAATAAAATGGTACCCACTTCCTCCTTTAGGGTCCTAATGGTTAAGCCTTAGGAAGCCAAACCCAAGAGGGCTCAGGTTCCTTTTTGGAAAAATAATTACTATTATAATGAACAGAATCTTAATAGTTTTTAATATATCTATTCCTAATAAAAAGATTATTTGTCTTCGGAATCCATATACTAATATTTCCCGAGAGTTTTATCTTAGTAGGAATATTTAATTTACTATTAGAAAATTCTGGTTTAATATTAGAGTTTTTAGAACTGGATTTCCTTTTTGATTTAATTTTTTTAGCATATCCTAGTCCTTTCTTACAAAAAATCAGTTGAGAATTTTTTAGTATTTTAGATAAATTCTCTCTACCTTTGTTAAAGTTATTAACATTTTTAGAAATGCTTTCTAACTTAATTTTTAAACTAGAATTTTCCAATTCCATAATTTTAATTTTAGTATTTAAACCATGATTTTCAGAAGCTAACAAATCATTTTTATTCTTTTGAGTCTCGATTTCTTGACTCAACATAGAAATTTGAGAGTTTGCTACTGAAAAAGATTATGGTAATTTTCTAATCTCTTCTTCTAAATTTCTTTCTCCTCTTTTAAAAGATCTTTCTCGAATTCTGCTTTCTTTTTATCTTCGTTAGCTTTTTTAAACTTTTGCTTAAACATTTTCCTAGATTCTAAGAATTTAGTATTAATTTCTACTAATTCATCAAAAGTAAAATCACTTACATCATTATCCTTAGCCATGAAGCATACATTTGCTTGCACACTATCACTATCGATGTCACTTTCAGAAGATGAATCCGAGTTGTCCCAGTGACTGAAAATGCTCGTCTCTTTGATTTTTCATTTTTGCGATTTCTCTTTAATTCTGGACAATTCTTTTGATAATGTTTGGTCTTGTGACAATTAAAGCATTCTACCACTGTAGGGTCAGGCTCTTTTGATGAGTTCTTCTTTACATTTTTGCTTTGGCCTTTTCCGTATTTTAGAAATTTTCTAAAATTCTTAGCTACAAATGCAATATCTTCTTCATCTAAATCAGAGTCTTCTTTCTCAGCATTGAAAGCCAAAATTTTCTTATTTTGTACCTGTGCTTTCTTTGCCTACAAATTCACTTCATAGGACATTAGATTACTGATCAACTCTTCTGGTTTCATGGCAGAGATATCATTAGCTTCTTCGATTGTTAATACTTTTCTCTCCCATTCATCCGTTAAAGAGTACAAATTTTTTGATACTATATCAAAATCAGAATACTTTTCTCCTAATCCTAACAAAGAGCGATTAATATTTTGAAATCGTGAATACATATCATTTATGGATTCATTTTCATTCATCTTAAAATTTTGAAACTGATTCTTAAGCATAGATATTTTACTTTATTTTACCTTGTTAGTACCTTCATGAGTAATTTTGAGTGTTCTACAGATTTCATATGCTGTGTTGCACATACAAATCCGATTAAACTCGTTTCTATCTAAAGCACAATGCGACATGTCCATAGCCTTAGCATTAGCACTAGCCTCTGCTTTTTCAGATACAAACCATTCAGTAAATAGTGTAGTAGGTTGTGTGTATTCTTCTTGTGTGATATTCCATGCATCAAAACTATTCGCTTGCATGTATATCCTCATTCGTGTAGCCCAGTAACTATAATTCATGCCATTAAAGAATGGTGGTCTACCAGTGGATTGGCCTTTAGAATATCCAGTGTTATTGCTAGTACTAGTGTTATTATCCATAATGTCTATGTATCAAATAACAATTTTACTGTTAAATGATTGTCTAGCTCTGATACCAATTGAAAATTCGATGTGTATGACTTAAGCAGGATCTATATGGATATAGCAGAAATGTATATGATACACTAACTAGCCAATATACAATAGTTATGCAAATAAATAAGAGTTGATATGATATATCACTAATAAATGAAAGCGGCAAGTAAAGTAAAGTGACACCAGGAATTTTATATTGGTTCGGACTTCCCGTCCTAAGTCCAGTCCCGAATCTCCTCTTCGAGATTCGCTATCACGCCCTCTCTTAACTCGGAGGAATAGGTCAATACACCTGAGCCCAAACAAGGATGCCTCTCGTCTTAGTAACTACACAGGACTTCAACAATTACGAGTGTTTTGACTTTTTCTTTCTGTTGTTTGATTAACACGGATAGTCAACAGTTTAAGTACACCCTTCCTATGATCTTATCCTCAAGTATTTTAAATGCTTGCAAAGATTTTAAGGAAGCAAGTTACTTGTTGAATCAAGATATGAAAAGTATTATCAAGGATTCAGTAAGTAACTTGAATTTGGAGAGCTTTTGTTGCAAAGTATATAGAAGTTAATTTCAGATAATAGAGAGAAAATAATTAGAATTGGTGATTTGAAAAATATGTTTTTGAGCAGCAATCCTTCATAAAGAGTTTCTATTAAAATTTGTGTCCATTTCAATTGATTATTGGAGAGGAATCTCTTCATGAAAGATGATGACTCTTCATAAAATAGTTTCTGGGTCGAACCAGTCGACTGGTTAAAAAATCATCAGTTGACTAGTAGAACTAGTCTATAAATCGTATAAATAAAACATGTTTCAAAACTAGCCGTTGTGTACAAAATTTCTTTGACCAGTCGACTAGTCAATTCTCTACCAGTCGACTGGTAGAGCTTATTTTGTACACTTCTGGCTTTTTTAAAGCCATATGAATATATATATATATATATATATATAATTTTCATGTTATACTTGAGGATGGATTTTAACATGATTCTAATACGGCTCAATATATATATATATATAACCTTATATCTATAACATGATTTCCATTTCAACTTCTTTTGTTGGTAACATTATCTTTATAAGGTTTGGAAGATAAAAAACAACATAATTGGGCTTAACAAGGTGATTAAGAGCTAGGCCCATAACCCATTTCGGGATTAGGGTTATGGGAGGGCTGAAAGGAGTTGGATAATCATCTCCTTTCATTTTTCTAGCTGCAACAAACATTCCTCTAACCCTAATCATGGCCTCCATCTTCCAAATCTCTCTTTAATTGCTTTCTAATCACTAATTGATCAAATCTACATCAAATCAAGTCGGATTAACACCAAATAAAAGTAGGAGCTACTGCACTATATAGGAATCCTGCCAAATCGGTGTAAGTTTTAGATCTAACATTAATTTGTGGCTAAGGTGAGTGATTTGCATGTTTATACTCAAATTATGACTAATTAGGGGTGATTAGTGATAGCTCTAAATTATACATCTAAAAATTCTAGAAAAATATGTATAATTTCTAAAATATTATTTTATGTCGCTGGTATGAATTTGGGTTAATTTGAATTAAGTTTGCTAATCCTATGGTTAGATATGGTTAAACATAGTTAAGAGGAAAATCCTAGATTTGGGGTATGTTTGATCTACAATAGCCTAGGTAATTGATGTTTTAATGTTTCTGATTGATTCTATATGTTGCTACTATTGTTTGGTATGTTTTTTAAGGTAATAGGAAAGTTAGAATGGTTGAAAATGCCATCATTTGGCGAAATTAGCTTGCCGGAAAAACTGCAGGATTTCGGTTCCTGAAGTGGGTATGTCTAACTAACCAACCAGGAGGACTTCGGTTCCTTAAGGGGCATGTCTCAAGAATCGACCAGAGGGACGACTCACGAACCGACTAGGAGGAGGACTCACGAACCGGGGTGCTCACGAAGAACTCACGAACCGAGGTTCTCACGAACGACTCACGAACCGCCTACGAGGGGGGTCACGAACCGCCCCAGGGAGGACCACAACCCTACCTCGACGATGACCACGAACTGAGACGTGATGGTGACTCCAAAACGAGCCGAATTGGAGCTACTATCACGCGACGATGATCGTAAACCATTCTAAAGATCAGCTTTAAGTCGACAAAAACCCGAGATGCAAAGGAAGTCCAAATAGGAAGTTATTACTCAGTACCCATATAGGAACCAATGGGTTAACTTAATGAGTTTGGCTTTGCTATGGGAAGTGTGCAAAAGGGTTATCGATATCTGAAACTTTGGTTCATCATTGAGAGAGGGTGTATGTAGACGAAGCAGGGCCAGGGCTATGTGGACTGGTTGACCCGTCAGGGTTATTTTCTATGCACCAGTGCAGTGGGGTCAGAGGTTATATGGAGTGGGACTCCATTAGGGCCCCAAAGCATAAAGTGGTCATAGCGATAGTTGTACAAAATTGGACTTCGTCATGGCCTTAATGGATTTGGTGATCAAAGCGGTGGATATTATATGCTTTACGCATTGAGTTGGAGATGTGAGGATGATTGCTATGTTCGATGTTTGCTATCATCATGACACTCACGCTTCCATTTTACACCCTATGTTAGTGTTACCTTAGAGTACAATACATCTTGGTATGTTAACTCTTTGGTTGCAAGTCCAGGTCAGGTATGATTATTTATACCTGTTATAGTTTTATTTTGTTGCTATCGCTCATACAGACTTTTGTCTAACCCAGAGTTTTATGTCTCTTCTTTTTACTCTGGGTGCTCCCAAACCAGCAGACTAGAGACAAGTTAGGTGGTTATGCACGAGTAGTTGTCCGGAGACGAGCAGGAGGCTTCCACGTACTGTATACATACATTCTCACTATGTTGTTGCTGGTCACTGCTCTGGGCATTTGCAGTGTACTTCTTTTATTTCCATTTTAGAGACAGTATTTGGAAGTTGTAATAATGGTTTCGATCATATGCTGTATTTTGGATTCCGCTATTCTGATGGATATGGTTTAGTTTTCAGCTTATGCACTATCTCACCTGTTTTATGTCAAGTTATTTTATTATTATATTTTATTCCATGAGCTACGAGATATACTATATGTTCTTGATGATTCATCATTTCAAATCCCTTTCTTTTGACGATCGTCCCGTGCTAGTTGGACATTGGCACAATGCATTTTGGGGAAATGTCTGATGGTACAGGGTGACCATCACACTTGGTATCAGAGCCTAGATTGCATAGTTTAACCTAGGGGAAGACATCAGGGAGACATAGTATACGTAGATGAGAGCACGTGTTTGTGATATTTTGGTTTTCAAGAACTATATATATACTATTAGTATATCTAAGGATGAATTCACATTACACTGGCACCACTAAAGAGATGGTTAATTATTTTCTCTTTACAGATTGAACGATGAGCCGAAATACGAGGAGTACAAGTTCAGGGGCCAACAATGGGAATGCCCAAGATATAAGGATTATGTTTACTGCCTTCATGCAAGAAATGCTTAAGGATGCTCGGGAAGCAGTTCCTAATGCTACTAACGATGGTGGTGCAGCAGTGTAGGCACCTAGACTCGATTTCGCCAAGCTCAGCAAGGATTATACTCGTCCCGGTGGGAAGCCGTTCCATGGAACATAATCGACCACAGAGGTTCAGGATTGGCTTGATAGTTGTGAGCACATCTTCGAGGATTTGGGGATCGATGATGCTACGAAGAGAAAGTTAGCATCGCATCAGCTTCAAGGACGGGCTATGAATTGGTGGAATGCCATTAAACCGGCTATTCCCGAGGATCAAATTACTTGGAATCAGTTTAAGACTCGCTTCAATGATAAGTTTATTCCAACTGCTCAGAAATCGGAATTGTTTAGGAAATTTTGGAGCACCTGTTGTATTTGCTACTAAGGCTGATGGTTCCCTTTGCTTATGTATGGACTACCGCGAGTTGAACAAGGTGACTAGGAAGAATAAGTATCCTCTTCCATGGATAGATGATTTGTTTGATCAGTTAAATGGACCAAGAGTGTTCTCCTAGTTAGATCTAGCGATAGGATTTCATCAGCTCCGAGTAGCAGCTGAGAGTATACATAAAATGACATTACGGACCCCGACTGGATTGTATGAGTGGTTGATCATGCCATTTGGATTGACCAATGCACCCGCATATTTTGTGGATCATATGAATAGGTTTTCAGAGATCAACTAAATAAGTTTTTCTTGTGTTCTTTGACGATATCTTGGTTTACTCAAGGATTGAGGAAGAACACAAGGAACATTTTGGGATAGTGATGGAGGTGTTGAGGAAACACCAATTAAAAGCGAAGTTTTCTTAGTGTCACTTCTGGAGGAGGGAAGTGAGATTCATGGGCCATGTTGTTTCCAAGAACGGTACTGTCCTAGATCCTGTGAAGGTGGCTACAGTGCAAGATTGGTCTACGCCCAAGAATGCAACGGACATGAGAAGTTTCTTAGGGTTAGCTGGATATTATCGTAAGTTTATCCAAAACTTCTCCAAGATAGCGACGCCGTAAACTCAGTTAACCAAAAATAATCAAGCTTTTGCTTGGGACGAAAGGTTTGAGAATGTGTTTAAGAGCCTAAAAGAGAAGTTAACATGCGCACCAGTGTTAGTTATTCCTAAGGGGAACAAAGAGATGACGGTATACACTGATGCTTGTGGTACCGGACTAGGTGTTGTACTGATGCAAGGAGGTAGGGTTGTGGCTTATGCTAGTCGGCAACTGAAACCACATGAGAAAAGATATCCTACCCATGATTTGTAATTAGCAGCGATCGTGTTCACATTGAAGATGCGGAGACATTATCTCTTGGGAGAAAGATTCGAGTTGTTTACCGATTATAAATCATTAAAGTATCTTTTCTCTTAGAAGGATTTAAATCTTCGTCAGTAGAGATGGTTAGAGTTCTTGGCTTCACATGATTTCAGTATCGCATACACACTCGGGAAGAGCAATGCAGTAGCTGATGCATTGAGTAGGAGACATGCCAGTTTGGGGGCTATGTCTCTGGAATGGAAGCAACTGGAGTATATCGCGGGGTATGATTTCAGGCCTAAGTGTGAATTAGATCCAAAGATGTTAGCAAGTTTGACGATCAGACCGACTTTGATTGAGCGGATCGGCTCTAGTAAGAGGGACGATCCTAAACTATTGGAGATCATCTCCAAGGTAATGAAGGTATTGACAGTGAGGAAATGAACAAGTATGAACTCGATCGAGAGGGATGGCTTCGAAAGAACGGGAGACTGGTTGTACCTAACATTAATGGATTGAGAGATGAAGTGCTTAGAGAGTGCCATCACTCGAAACTAACTATACATCCCGGTGGTAACAAACTGTATCGAGACATGAAACATGCCTACTACTGGAAAGGGATGAAGAGAGACGTTGGGAAGTTTATATCCAAATGCATGAACTTCCAGTTAGTTAAAGCTGAGCAAAAGAATCCTAGTGGTTTGTTACAACCGTTAGAAATTCCCAAATGGAAATGGGAACAAGTCTCAATTGATTTCACAGATGGTTTACCAAGGACTAGATCGGGTCATGATAGTATTTAGGTGATTGTGGATTGATTGACCGAAAGTGCAAGGTTTATACTGGACAAGTCAAATAGAACGGTAGCTAAGTTAGCGGAACTGTATATGAAGTGGGTAGTGATATTTCATGGAGTACCTAAAGGTATTGTGAGTGACCGAGATCCCTTATTTACTAGTGGGTTTTGGAAGAGCTTACATGAAACTTTACGGTCAGAGTTACATCTCAGTACCGTGTACCATCCTCAAATCGACGGTTAAACAGAGAGAGTAAATCGTGTATTAGAGGATCTCTTAAGAGCTTGTATATTGGATTTTGGAGGTTCATGGGATGACCATCTGCATCTGGTTGAGTTCGCATATGACAATAGTTATCAGTCCAGTATAGGTATGACTCCATTTGAAGCTTTGTACAAAAGACCGTGCATCTCACAAACATGTTGGTTAGAAACCGGTGAGAAATGTGTGCTTGGGCTAGATGTAATAAGAGAAACTTCAGATAAAATCAAGTTATTCAACAACGAATGAAGGTTGCCCAAGATAGGCAGAAGAGTTATGCTGATAAAAGGAGAAGATATTTGAAATTCTCCATTGGCGACTTGGTGTTCGTCAAGATTTCCCCGTTGAATAGTGTGATTCGGTTTGGTAGGAGAGGTAAATTAGCACCAAAGTTTGTTGGTCCATTCCCAGTTCTCGAGCAAGTGGGGAATTTAGCGTATAAAGTTGAATTGCTTGATAAGATGGCGGGAGTGCACAACGTATTTCATGTTTCCCAACTAAGGAAGTTCGTACATAATTTTGATATGACTATTTCACCATGTTAGTTGGATGATATCGAGGTAGAACTCGAGACAGTTGGAAACCGTGGAATGATTCGTATTGTCAGACACGATATGAAACAGCTTCGAAGGAAGATGGTGAAACTGGTTAAGGTCCAGTTGGATGATAATGAGAACGACTGCACTTGGAAAACGGAGGAGAACATAAGGAAGTCATGTCCAGAGCTCTTTACTTGGTAAGATTTTAATCGCGATATACTTACTCCCTTGTTAGTAAACCGCATGCTTGGATAGGTTTGTTGTGTTATTATGTATGCTTGATTGCTTGTAAATGGCTGATAGGCACGCGGAACACCTTTTCCGTTTTTCTTGGTTAAGGAATTTCGGGGGCAATATTTCTTAAGGGGGCGAGAGTGTAACGACCCACATTCTACGAATCGTAGAATATTTATTTTATTTTCATACGAAGTCATATGGTCATGTAACTTTGGGAAAAGACTATTGGGGTCATTTCCCATATACACGATTTTTGTTGAATTTAAATGACCGTTTTGCCCCTAGAGAATACTGGTTCGCCTAGAACTTTTGATTGGTAAGGAATTTTGACCTAAAACCACTTCCTTTGGATTCAGATAATGGTTTACCATTCCGTGGAGTGGTCATATTAATCCAACGGACGTACCATTTGGGAGATATGGCTGAAATAAAGTTTGTGAGATGAAAAACATCATAATTGGGCTTAACAGGGTGATTAGCAGCTAGGCCCATAACCCATTTCGAGATTAGGGTTATGGGATGGCTGAAAGGCGTTGGAGAATCATCTCCTTTCATTTTTCTATCCGCCACAAACATTCCTCTAACCCTAATCATGGCCTCCATCTTCCAGATCTCTCTCTAATTGCTTTCTAATCACTAATTGACCAAATCTACGTCAAATCAAATCGGATTAACGCCAAATCAAAATTGGAGCTGCTCCACTACATAGAAATCTGTGCCAAATCAGTATAAGTTTTATATCTAACATTAATTTGTGGTTAAGGTGAGTGATTTGCATGTTTATACACAAATTATGGCTAATTAGGGGTGATTAGTGATAATTAGCGAAATTAAGCATCTAAAAATTCCGGAAAAATATGTAGAAATTCTAAAATATTATTTTATGTCACTGATATGCATTTGGGTTAATTTGGATTAAGTTTGCTAAACCTACGGTTAGACATGGTTAAACATGGTTAAGGGGAAAAATCCTAAATTTGGTGTATGTTTGATCTACAATAGCCTAGGTAATTGATGTTTTATTTTTTTTGATTGATTCTATATGTTGCTACTACTGTTTGGTATTTTTTTTAATGTCATAGGAAAATTAGAATGGTTGAAAACGCCGTCGTTTGGCAAAATTAGCTTGTTGGAAAAACTGCAGGATTTCGGTTCCTGAAGGGGGTATGTCTCAGAAACCGACCAGGAGGACTTCGGTTCATGAAGGGGGTATGTCTCAGGAACCAATCAGGGGGACGGCTCACGAACCAACCAAGAGGAGGACTCACAAACCGACGGGGCTCACGAACCGGGAGGGGACTCACGAACCACCTATGGGGGGTCATGAACCGCCCTAGGGAGGACAACGACCCGACCATGATGATGACCATGAACCGAGACGTGATGATGACTCCGAAATGAACCGAATTTGAGCTTCTACCATGCGACGACGATCGTAAACCCTTTTAAAGATCAGCTTCCAGTCCACCGAAACCCGAGATGCAAAGGAAGTCCAAATAGGAAGTTATTACTCAAGATCCAAATGGGAACCAACGGGTAAACTTCAAGAGTTGGTGTAATGTCCCGTATTTTCTGACCATTTATTTGAAATATTTTATTTATTTAAAATATTGATTTGAGTTTAAATAATGGGATTGGACCATTTTAAATTGAATATTTAAATTATATTAATAATATAATAATATTTTATTTTCGGGATATTGGGAAAATGTTAATTTTGCTGTATAATGTGAACGAGCGATTTAAAGTGGTTTATATAGGGTTTATATTGAATTATATAAATATATTCGTTATTAAAACGACATCAGAAAGTTTAGTTTATAATTAAATTATAAACGAATTTGAAATGGCGCAGTAGTTCGTAAATTTCATTCTGAACTTCAACTTAGTATACAGAATCCATTTTTAGTCGAAATTCTGTGAAACCAGAAACGTTGGAATCGATTTGATTATATTTTTTGTATGGAAGAGAAAAATCGAGATTTCGTGTTATAATTTGTTAGTTATGTCCAGTTAAAATTTTAAAATAGTCGCTATGAAAATCGTTATAAAACGATTACGTTTATTAACTAAAATATTAACGTTTTTTGTATATATTCAGATATTGTTTAAACCAAATTTTTGAATGTCGGGTTTGAAATTCATTTTAGTTTTATTTAGAGCTATATGATATTTTGTTTTGCATATATTCAGTAATATAGATTTACTTTTATTTAATTCAATTATTTTGGGATTTAACTCATATTGTACCGACGTTTTACAAGATTTTAAAGTAGCCAACTTAAAGCTTGTGTATAACATACCATCCGCGTTTTCACTTGGTTCGGCAAATCAAATGGAAACCGAATTGCACATTTTCATTTTATTTGTCCAACCACTAAAGAAGAAAAAAAGAGAAAAGAAAAAAAAAAACTACATAAGGAAAATTGGAAGTGGCCAAATACAAAGAAATAACAACAACATATATTCTAATGCAAAATGAACAAACCAATTCATGTTAAATTCAAGTACCCCAGACATGTCATGTTCCTTTTCACTAAAACTGTACAGCTCAATACCTTCTTTAGAAAACAGTGAATCAAAAGTGATGCAACAACTAAGAAAGAAACAGTGAATGAATAGCTAATGAAAACATAATATATACATAAATTTACACCATTAAATTTTACAGATTTGAATCTGACAATATATCTTCATATACAGAAAATCTACAACAATGCAGTCCAAATCTCATGTACAGATTCACATGGACTGTTCATCCATAAATCAAATACAAGATCGACCGAATCCAAATTTCAAATCTATAAAATAAAAAGACAATTCAAACAGAGGAAAAAATATATGAATTTACAGACAAATATCTTCATATAAACAGCAAATTTCAAGGAAAAATCTTCATAAAACCATTCTGTCCTACATCAGTCGAACCTGCAAGTAGGAACAAACAATTCAATAGCTAAATTGACAATGCAAATAAAGAATTCATAACCTAGCCTAAGCTACATAGGAACAGCTCGATTTAGGTACATATATGAGCAGAAACAATACATGAAAATCCAACTGCAAATCTTCACATTTTACTGTCAAACGTCACACACAAACCAAGTTTTATCACCAACAGTTTGATCTCACAGCATAGCTGAAACAGAAAGTAAACGCCTAAAACTAGGTACAGCTCAAAACCAAAACCTATGATTTTACAACTCAAGTTTTGACATTGATCTTATCTGGCTCGTTACCTAGTATAAATACACCACCATATTTCATTTCTCAGAACACAAGCAGCGAAGAAAAACCAATTCGAAACCAAAAAAAATCAAAACGGGAAAATCAAAACAGCAAGTAAAAATCACGGAAAAAATTACTTATCTGTTTCGATGGGTTCGGGAGATGTATTTGAGACCGAAGGCTCAAGGATCGGTCAAAACCATCGCGATGAAGTCTCGGTCTGGAATGTCTGAAGTTTGGAGTAGATGAGGGAGGAAGCTCCTTGATTTCAGAAAGCTTTGGGGTTAATCGAAGAGGCTGTAAGTGGAACGACAGGTTGTTAACGGTGAATCAAGGAATTTGGGTTTGGGGGGCACGACGGAAGCTAGGAGGATGGTGGCGGGGTGTTGCGATGAATGATTTTTGGTTGAAGAAAGGGGATCTGGTTTCGGTCATGGTAGGGTTTCTTTTCTGGTATTTTTGGAGGCGGCGGATGTTGTGAAGGGGGAGGACGGATCTGATGTTTTTAAGTAAGGGGGGACGCGGGCTTGAGATATTGTCGGGCTGGGCTGAACGAGAAAATAATTAATTAAATAAGGCCCAAGTTCTTTTAATTTAAAGTTTATTTGATTTAAATGGTATGCTTAAGTTTTAACAAAACAAGGTTAGATTACTGAACGAATGGAAACCAAGAATGATCAAATTAGTAACAGAAATAATCGGCCTGTATATTATTTCCAAGCATAGTGGTTTAACATAAAACGAATAATTCGGTTAGGTAATTCATATCTTAGGAACTAAATAAAAATATAATCTAAAAATGTATTGCTTCAATTTAATTCGTATACTTATAACATGTATATCTTTATCCTATATTATCAGAGTTTGATGAAATCGACTATGGTGAGATCATGTGGGATAACACTTCATGCTGGGACCAGTTAGACGAAGATGAGAGCAACGAAGGTTTTAATTAAATTAAACAAATGTTTAATTTAATTAAATCAAGCCATTTAAACACAAAATCAAATCAAGGTGAGTTAAACTCACTCAGTTTCTTCCCACTTATATTTTATAAGTTGGGTTTTTATTTTTGTGTGCTATGGTTGCTAATGATTGACTTGTTATATATTCATATATTGTTTGAACTGATGAAATTAAACATCGTTTAATTTCAGTGAAACCCAAATCATTATTTTTTAATGATGGGTCCCAGTTAAGGTAATTCACCTTACTAGCCATGTTTATAAAATAAACGTGATTTATTTAAATGGGTTGTTTGAACTGTCATGATTGTGTGAAATAAATTTGGTTGATATTAAATTATCAGTATTGACTGTTATGAGGCCATTAATTATTTGAATTGAATTGTTTTGATTAGATGGTTAAATATTGATCTGAAATTCACCATTTGTTTGGTTTAAACCAATGGGTGCTATTGGTTTAGTGATGGGCAGTACTTGGCATATGAATTAACCATTTTATAAATATTGATCTACCGTCAGGTAAATCGACGAGATAAAGTTATAAAATTTATTTTATAACTGAAAAATAGATTTTAAATCTATTATTTTGAATTAAAGGTTGTAAAAAGGGAAAATATTTATTATTTTTTAATCGAGCTTGGAATTGATTTTATAATGGTAATTTCAGATAATTATAAGCGAAAAAGTAGGAATTAACTTAATGTTATAAATTTGAATAATTGGTTTTGAGAAATAAATAAAGGAAATTTATTTTTATTAATTTTATTAATTTAAATAAAAGATTATTTGGAACTGGTTAATGAGATAATCGTATTTTGGGTTAGCAAAGTCAATTATTTGGCTAAGTTGATGTTTAGACCAATTGTTTGAATTAATCCAACAAGATGGGATAACGAATAATGGTTTAGTTTTAATAAGATTTTAAAAAGGAAAATTATTATTTATTTAGCAAATAAATAATTTAATTAATTATACAACAGTTAACGGTGAAGTGAATTATTAATTTAAATTAAGAGATTACTACTTAAATGAAAAGCATTTATGAAAGATAATCGGAGTTGAAATGAAATATGGTTTCATTGTGAAAGGAGTACATGAACGGGTTTATATAAAACCCAAGTTTTTGCAACAAAATGGAAGAAGAAAATTCAAGCAAATGTGATGGCATGTTTGCTAAATGTTTAAATTTAGTAAAAGAAGGAAATCGATAATTAAAGGGTTATATTAAGAAATGATTTATAAACAAAGTTTATAAAAAGGAAGTGAGGTGTAAAGCGTCAATTAATGTTACTTAATATGGGAATTAAGTAAAATGAGCGAAATAAGATGAGTCATTTATCCAATATGGTTAATGAGAAATAAAATAGTAAATGGGTTTGAAACGATAATAAAATAAAGAAATGAATATGATTATCGAATATTTTCTTAAATATGGAAGTGAAATAGTTTGAAATAATAAACTTACGTCAAATAAGTTATATTTGAAATGTTGAAATATTTAAAGATTTGAGATTAACTATCGTTAATCGTTTTACTTAAAAGGGCCATGTAGTGCTAGTACTGAACTGGTAAACTCATTTTATTCACAAAATTATTTATTTGATAGTTAAATCACCGACTATCAAAATCTGACCCGTACGCTCGTTGGTACGGAAAGACCGGGATCAAATTTATGTTCGAAAACCATTCCGACCAGCGAATACGTGAAAGAAGATTATTGGAAAGAGAGAGATTGAAGACCGTCGATCTTCATGAGCGGAGGAACTACTGATTGAATTTCTCTGGTTTAGCGGCCGGAGATATTTTCAACAATGATTCTGTCGTGATTGGAATCTACAGATTGCAAGGACTTCTCGCTACTGATCTATAGGGTGATTCCTGGGATGCAGTAGGAGGGTGTCTTCGGTTCATCCTGTTCCTGGATGACTTGTATGGACGAATGTCCGACAGAGTATTTCCAACGAGGTCACGAACGTTGATTTCTTCAAACATGTCATAGTCGGGTAGCTTCCAACTATGGTATTTTTTGTAGACGTCAATTAGTGATATCTGGCGGATCTGACGATGTGGCATTCAAAGTAAATGGTGGCCAGATATTCTAAAATTAACTCAAACCTCAAGCCTCACAACCAGGAAATGACAAAATCGGGCAGGCAACATGGCTATGTGGGTCGCTCCCATTAGGGTGTATAATCACCTATCTAGAAAAATTCCTTTTGCTTCTTTAATCTTCCAATGCTGTCCCTTCTAGGAAATGGTTGCTGATCCCAACCGTTGGTGATATACATTCGATACACTCAAGCGAAATGAGTGGTTGATCATGTGTCGGCCGGGTTGCAAGACATTCTTGTTGAACCCAGTGTATTCGCCTTTAGAGATACACTATTGGTAGGTGGTTCCATACCTTGTCACAGTTGGAATCCAATCTCCATTAAGCGCCTGCGGTTTTGATTGTATACCATATATGTGGAGCGTGAGATGCAAGCATTCCACTAAATTGATATTTATTTGTATTTAGACACTATTATAATATCATAAAGATATTGATTTCAAAAATGGTTTGGGTTATCGTAAGGTAAAAGCCATCCGTCTTTATTTGTGGACTCGGTCTTATGATTACTCTTTTCTTTTGAAAAGATTTTGAACTGAAAAAAATCAAGCTGAATGATTCCTCTTAAACTTAGTGTGTTTATCTCACTCTGGTTCACCAGACTGACCCAGTATTTGTAATGCTCGGGTTAGCCCGGGTTTGCAGGTTCAGGTTATTGGACACGACGAAAGCCGTGCTGGAGAAGTCCAGACATATTTAGTGTCATTCCGCTGTGTTGTATATAAGGGCAGATTATTATAACTGTCCAGATGTGTTAATGTACTCTGATATTATAAGTTTTACTTAAAGCTCTCAGTAAAGATTTATTTCTATATTATATTTTGTTCCGCTGCGATGTGAGACTCTGTGTTGTATTGGTTCTTCTTCGTCTTCTATTCTTATATTTCTTTCTTTCTTATCTCACCATCTAAATTCTTTCATTAACAATCCGGTGCTTTCGGTGTACGGAAGGTCGACATGACATGCGATAAAGGTATATATGTCGATTTTCAGGACTGAAAAACCTGGGTCGTTACAGTGGTATCGGAGCTATTGGTTTAGTAATAACCTTGGCTCTGTGGTGTAACTCGATAGAGATGGGGTTAATAAAACCCTATATTGAGTTTAAGTGTGTGTGTATATATATATATGGGAGCGTATTTGTAAATTTTATATACCAATGTTTTGTATTGTGTTGTTTGATCGGTTCAAGTGTTGAAAAGCGTTGAACTGGTAAGGAACACAATATTGTTTTGTAGAGGGGGTAAATGAAATAATTTTACCTGGAATTTATTTTTGTATAGAAAAGAAATAATTTTATTGTGTGTTGATTGATTTGAATGAAATTTAAATATTTGAATTGAACTTAACTGGGTTAAGTGAAATCGAATTAAATCATTAATATGATATTGAAAATAAATTACGAAATGGTGTTGGAATTAAATAAAATTGATTTGAATTTAGAGATTTAATGAATAATAATTAAATAGGAATCAATCAAATATAAATCGGTTGATGTTCAAATATGTTAAATTAAATAGTAATAATTGAATGTGGATTTAGTTGATTTGATTGAGTTTGTTGTGCCTTGGTTGTTGATCAATTGTTGTTTTCTTTTTAGATTGGTTGAATAAAATTCGTCCATGATTTGATGAAGAATTAAATAAACTGAAACCCAGAAAAATGAAGTGTTATTTAAATATTTCATATATGTGTTACTTATATGATGAATTGAGTTAAGTACAGGCGCCAGATGATTATGAGGATTGAGTTTGATTGCGTAGATTGCACGTAAAGACTCAATAGAGCTCGAAAAAGGTACGCCTACGTGAAAATTTTGGTTTTGATTTTTGTTTTTCTAGCCGTGTGGGTCGGTGTATATATTATTTGTTTCTGCGATATCGCAGAAGTTCCTCCGTGCAGGGGAGACTCTGCTAAATTTTTCTGAGAATTTAATGTGTTAGAATATTTTCGATAATTTTTGAAAATTTTGTTTTACCATAATAAATTGGTTTAGCTTTAAAATAAAATATTTATTTTTAAAGTTAATGGGATTTGCAACCTTTTTCTTACCTTAGCAATTTCGGGGACGAAATTATTTGAAGGGGGGAGGAATGTAATGTCCCGTAATTTCTGACCATTTATTTGAAATATTTTATTTATTTAAAATATTGATTTGAGTTTAAATAATGGGATTTGACCATTTTAAATTGAATATTTAAATTATATTAATAATATAATAATATTTTATTTTCGGGATATTGGGAAAATGTTAATTTTGTTGTATAATGTGAACGAGCGATTTAAAGTGGTTTAAATAGGGTTTATATTGAATTATATAAATATATTCTTTATTAAAACGACGTCAGAACGTTTAATTTATAATTATATTATAAACGAATTTGAAATGGCGCAATAGTTCGTAAATTTCGTTCTGAACTTCAACTGAGTATACAGAATCCATTTTTAGTCGAAATTCTGTGAAACCAGAAACATTGGAATCGATTTGATTATATTTTTCGTATGGAAGAGAAAAATCGAGATTTCGTGTTATAATTTGTTAGTTATGTCCAGTTAAAATTTTAAAATAGTCGCTATGAAAATCGTTATAAAATGATAACGTTTATTAACTAAAATATTAACGGTTTTTGTATATATTCAGATATTGTTTAAACCAAAATTTTGAATGTCAGGTTTGAAATTCATTTTTGTTTTATTTAGAGCTATATGGTATTTTGTTTCGGATATATTCAGTATTATCGGTTTACTTTTATTTAATTCAATTGTTTTGGGATTTAACTCATATTGTACCGACGTTTTACAAGATTTAAAAGTAGCCAACTTAAAGCTTGTGTATAACATACCATCCGCGTTTTCACTTGGTTCGGTAAATCAAATGGAAACTGAATTGCACATTTTCATTTTATTTGTCCAACAACTAAAGAAGAAAAAAAGAGAAAAGAAAAAAAAAACTACATAAGGAAAATTGGAAATGGCCAAATACAAAGAAAAAACAACAACATATATTCTAATGCAAAATGAACAAACCAATTCATGTTAAATTCAAGTACCCCAGACATGTCATGTTCCTTTTCACTAAAACAGTACAGCTCAATTCCTTCTTTAGAAAACAATGAATCAATAGTGTTGCAACAACTAAGAAAGAAACAGTTAATGAACAACTAATGAAAACATAATATATACATAAATTTACACCATCAAATTTTATAGATTTGAATCTGACAATATATCTTCATATACAGAAAATCTACAACAATGCAGTCCAAATCTCATGTACAGATTCACATGGACTGTTCATCCATAAATCAAATACAAGATCGACCGAATCCAAATTTCAAATCTATAAAATAAAAAGACAATTCAAACAGAGGAAAAAAATATATGAATATACAGATAAATATCTTCATATAAACAGCAAATTTCAAGGATAAATCTTCACAACACCATTCTGTCCTACATCAGTCGAACCTGCAAGAAGGAACAAACAATTCAATAGCTGAATTGACAATGAAAATAAAGAATTCATAGCCTAGCCTAAGCTATATAGGAACAACTCGACTTCGGTACATATATGAGTAGAAACGATACATGAAAATCCAACTGCAAATCTTCACATTTCACTGTCAAACGTCACACACAAACCAAGTTTTATCACCAACAGTTTGATCTCACAGCATAGCTGAAACAAAAAGTAAACGCCTAAAACTAGGTACAACTCAAAACCTAAACCTATGATTTTACAACTCAAGTTTTAACATTGATCTTATCAGGCTCATTCCCTAGTATAAATACACCACCATATTTCATTTCTCAGAACACAAGCAGCGAAGAAAAACCAATTCGAAACCGAAAAAAAAAATCAAAATAGGAAAATCAAAACAGCAAGTAAAAATCACGGAAAAAAAATTACTTATCTGTTTCGATGGGTTCGGGGGATGTATTTGAGACTGAAGGCTCAGGGATCGGTCAAAACCTTCATGATGAAGTCTCGGCCTGGATTGTCTGAAGTTTGGAGTAGATGAGGGAGGAAGCTCCTTGATTTCAGAAAGCTTTGGGGTTAATCGAAGAGGCTGTAAGTGGAACGACAGGTTGTTAACGGTGAATCGAGGAATTTGGGTTTGGGGGGCACGACGGAAGCTAAGAGGATGGTGGCGGGGGGTTGCGATGAAGGATTTTTGGCTGAAGAAAGGGGATCTGGTTTCGGTCATGGTAAGGTTTCTTTTCTGGTATTTTTGGAGGCGGCGGATGTTGTGAAGGGGGAGGATGGATCCGATGATTTTAAGTAAGGGGGACACGGGCTTGAGATATTGTCGGGCTGGGCTGAACGAGAAAATAATTAATTAAGTAAGGCCCAAGTTCTTTTAATTTAAAGTTTATTTGATTTAAATGGTATGCTTAAGTTTTAACAAAACAAGGTTTGATGACTGAACGAATGGAAACCAAGAATGATCAAATTAGTAACAGAAATAATCGGCCTGTATATTATTTCCAAGTATAGTGGTTTAACATAAAACGAATAATTCGGTTAGGTAATTCATATCTTAGGAACTAAATAAAAATATAATCTAAAAATTTATTGTTTCAATTTAAATTCGTATACTTGTAACATGTATATTTTTATCCTATATTATCAGAGTTCGATGAAATCGACTACGATGAGATCATGTGGGATAACACTTCATGCTGGGACCAGTTAGACAAAGATGAGAGCAAAGAAGGTTTTATTAAATTAAACAAATGTTTAATTAAATTAAATCAAGCCGTTTAAATACCAAATCAAATCAAGGTGAGTTAAACTCACTCAGTTTCTTCCCACTTATATTTTATAAGTTGGGTTTTTATTTCTGTGTGCTATGGTTGCTAATGATTGACTTGTTATATATTCATATATTGTTTGAAATGACGAAATTAAACATCGTTTAATTTCAGTGAAACCCAAATCGTTATTTTTTAATGACGGGTCCCAGTTAAGGTAATTCACCTTACTGGCCACGTTTATAAAATAAACGTGATTTATTTAAATGGGTTGTTTGAACTGTCATGATTGTGTGATATAAATTTGGGGTATATTAAATTATCGGTATTGACTGTTATGAGGCCATTAATTATTTGAATTGAATTTTTTTGATTAGATGGTTGAATCTTGACCTGAAATTCACCATTTGTTTGGTTTAAACCAATGGGTACTATTGGTTGAGTGATGGGTAGTACATGGCCTATGAATTAACCGTTTTATAAATATCGATCTGCCGTCAGGTAAATCGACGAGATAAAGTTATAAAATGTATTTTATAACTGAAAAATAGATTTTAAATCTATTATTTTGAATTAAAGGTTGTAAAAAGGAAAAATATTTATTATTTATTAATCGAGCTTGGAATTGATTTTATAAAGGAAATTTTGATAATTATAAAAAAATAAGTAGGAATTAACTTAATGTGATAAATTTGAATAATTGTTTTTGAGAAATGAATAAAGGAAATTTATTTAAATTAATTTTATTAATTTAAATAAAGGATTATTTGGAACTGCTTAATGAGATAATCGTATTTTGGATTGGCAAAGTCAAATTATTTGGCTAAGTTGATGTTTAGACCAATTGTTTGAATTAATCCAACGAGATGGGATAACGAATAATGGTTTAGTTTTAATAAGATTTTAAAAAGGAAATTTATTATTTATTTAGCAAATAAATAAGTTAACTACTTATACAGTAGTTAAAGGTGAAGTGAATTATTAATTTAAATTAAGAGATTACTACTTAAATGTGATGCATTTATGAAAGATAATCAGAGTTGAAATGAAATATGGTTTTGTTGTGAAAGGAGTACATGAACGGGTTTATATAAAACCCAAGTTTTTGTAAACAAAATGGAAGAAGAAAATTCAAGCAAATGTGACGGCATGTTTGCTAAATGTTTAAATTTAGTAAAAGAAGGAAATCGATAATGAAAGGGTTATATTAAAACATGATTTATAAACAAAGTTTATAAAAAAGGAAATGAGGTGTAAAGCATCAATTAATGTTACTTAATAGGGGAATTAAGTAAAATGAGCGAAATAAGATGAGTCGTTTATCCAATATGGTTAATGAGAAATAAAATAGTAAATGGGTTTGAAACGATAATAAAATAAAGAATTAAATATGATTATCGAATATTTTCTTAAATATGGAAGCGAAATAGTTTGAAATAATAAACTTACGTCAAATAAGTTATATTTGAAATGTTGAAATATTTAAAGATTTGAGATTAACTGTCGTTAATCGTTTTACTTAAAAAGGCCATGTAGTGCTAGTACTAAACTGGTAAACTCATGTTATTCACATAATTATTTATTTGATAGTTAAATCACCTACTATCAAAATCTGACCCATACGATCATTGGTATGGAAAGACCGGGATCGAATTTATATTCGAAAACCATTCCGACCAACGAATACATGAAAGAAGATTATTGGACAGAGAGAGAGAGAGATTGAAGACCGTCGATCTTCATGAGCGGAGGAACTACTGATTGAATTTCTTTGATTTAGAGGCCGGATATATTTTCAATAGTGATTCTGTCGTGATTGTAATCTACTGATTGCAAAGACTTCTCACTACTGATCTATAGGGTGATTCCTGGGATGCAGTAGGAGGGTGCCTTCGGTTCATCCTGTTCCTGGATGACTTGTATGGATGAATGTCCGACAGAGTATTTCCAACGAGGTCACGAACGTTGATTTCTTCAAACGTGTCATAGTTGGGTAGCTTCCAACTAGGGTATTTTTTGTGGACGTCAATTAGTGATATCTAGCGGATCTAACAATGTGGCATTCAAAGTAAATGGTGGCCAGATATTCTAAAATTAATTCAAACCTTAAGCCGCACAACCAGGAAATGACAAAAATCGGGCAGGCAGCATGGCTATGTGGGTCGCTCCCATTAGGGTGTATAATCACCTATCTAGAGAAATTCCTTTTGCTTCTTTAATCTAACAATGCTGTCCCTTCTGGGAAACGGTTGCTGATCCCAACCGTTGGTGATATACGTTTGATACACTCAAGCGAAATGAGTGGTCCGTCATGTATGGGCCGGGTTGCAAGACATTCTCGTTGAACCCAGTGTATTCGCCTCTAGAGATACACTATCGGTAGGTGGTTTCATACCTTGTCACAGTTGGAATCCAATCTCCAATAAGCGTCTGCGGTTTTGATTGTATACTATATATGGAGCGTAAGATGCAAGCATTCCACTAAATTGATATTTATTTGTATTTAGACACTATTATAATATCAAAAAGATATTGATTTCAAAAATGGTTTGGGTTATCATAAGGTAAAAGCCATCCGTCTTTATTTGTGAATTCGGTCTTATGATTACTCTTTTGAAAAGATTTTGAACTGGAAAAAATCAAGTTGAATGATTTCTCTTAAACTTAGTGTGTTTATCTCACTCTGGTTCACCAGACTGACCCGGTATTTGTAATGCTCGAGTTAGCCCGGGTTTGTAGGTTCAGGTTATTGGACACGACGAAAGCCGTGCTGGAGAAGTCCAGACAGATTTAGTGTTATTCCGCTGTGCTGTATATAAGGGAAGATTATTATAACTGTCCAGATGTGTTAATGTACTCTGATATTGTAAGTTTTACTTAAAGCTCTCAGTAAAGATTTATTTCTATATTATATTTTGTTCCGCTGCGATGTGAGACTGTGTTGTGTTGGTTTTTCTTCTTCTTCTATTCTTATATTTCTTTCTTTCTTATCTCACCCTCTAAATTCTTTCATTAACAATCCGGTGCTTTCGGTGTACGGAAGGTCGACATGACACGTGGTAAAGGTATTTATGTTGATTTTCAGGGCCTAAAACCCTGGGTCGTTACAGTTAGGCTTTGCTGCGGGACGTGTGCAAAAGGGTTATCGATATCCATAACTTTGGTTCACCATTGAGAGAGGGGGTATGTAGATGAACCAGGGCCAGGGCTATGTGGACTGGTTGTCCCGTTAGACTATGGACTGGTGCAGTCGGGTTAGAGGTTATATGGAGTGGGACTCCGTCAGGGCCCCAAAGGGAAAAGTGGTCGTAGCGATAGTTGTACGGATTTGGACTCTGTCATGGCCCCAATGGATCTGGTTATCAAAGCAGTGGATATCGTATGCTTTACACATTGAGTGAGAGATGTGAGGTTGATTGCTATGTTTGATGTTTGCTATCACCATGACGCTCACACTTCCATTTTATACCTTATGTTAGTGTTAGCTTATAGTACTGTACATTTTGTTGAGCTAACTCTTTGGTTGCAGATCCAGGTCAGGTATGATTATTTATACCTTTATTGTTTTAATTTGCTGCTATCGCTCATACCACACTTTTGTCTGACCTAGAGTTTTATGTCTCTTCTTATTACTCTGGGTGCTCCTAAACGAGCAAACTATAGATAGCTTAGGTGGTTACGTACGAATAGCTGTCCGGAGATGAGCAAGAGGCTTCCACGTACTATATACATATATTCTTCTTGTGTTGTTGTTGGTCACTGCTTTGGGCATTAGTAGTGTACCACTTTTATTTACTTTTTAGAGACAACATTTTGAAGTTGTAATAATTGTTTGGACCATAAGCTGTATTTTGGATTTTGCTACTTTGATGGATATGGTTTAGTTTTCAGCTTATGCACTGACTCGACTGTTTTATGTCATGTTATGTTACTATTATATTTTATTCAATGCGCTGTGAGATATACTACAGGTTCTTGATGATTCATCATTTCAAATCCCTTTCTTTGGACGATTGCCCCGTGCTAATTGGACATTGGCACAACGCATTTTGTGGAAATGTCTGATGGTATGTGGTGGCCGTCACACGCACGATCCATTGATGGATCGCTAACCAATCCATACAAGTTGCATTGGCTATATTTTGAGCTCCACTCCACTTCAAAATTCCCCTATACATACTTCGTCCCCTCACACATAAAAGTAGATAGATTTTCCTCCCAAAGAGCTGCCATTATTGATCTTCGACATTGCTCTAATTTCTCCACCATCAGTAAAGCTTCTTCAAACAATATTCAAGCATCTCCATCATCATCCATCTCAAGAAAACATCAAAGATCATCATCGAGCTTAATTATCGAATCATTGTAAAAGATAGGTACTTCTTGTATTTCTACGGAGGAATCGAGGGATTACAGAGAAGAAAGAGAGAATCATTGTAAAAGATAGAAAAATGTATAAAATGAGATCAATTATGTACCTTGTAATTAAGATAATGAAATCCTCATTCAAAGTGGATGTAGGCCAAAACTGAGGCCGGACCACTATAAACTGCTCTTACTTTGCTCTTTTCTGCATATTTTTGCTCTTAACCTTTTTTTTACACAATTTTACAGTGTTAATTCATCTCCTGGGGCGTTAGCATCCATTTTGGTTGTTAACATCAACCATTGGTCTTAAGTATATTACTAAGTTTCTTTATACTCTTACATACCTCTACGACTCAAAAGTCTTATTCTGATTGGAAGTGACTAATGACTTTGTTGGAGACTGTGATATAAAGGGTAAAAAATTTATCACTCAAAAAACCCGTAGACTCATTGTTATCTGACAAAATCTTCAGCAAACATGATGTTTATGTTCACACTTATCAACTTCTTATGATGATAGTTCAGAACTATTCCTTGTGCCTTCTGAAAATTCTCTGCATGTAGAATTTTTTTTCCACAAAAGCTTATAATCACACGTTTTTTTTCTCTCCTAACACTTTTTTGTTCAACATATTCAAACCTTGCTCTTGTTAATAACAAGAATCTTATTCATCCTCCTTGGTCAAATTTTCTTTCATCTTAATGGTTTAGAAATAGAGTCGTATGTATTGTATATTACTCATTACCTTGTTATTTCTTTTTCACTTCATCACTATCTGCACCCTCCTTATTATCATCACTAATCCTATTGGATTTACCTTACTATATCCTTATCAGAGTTAATTGTTTGATTACACCTTTTGTTTTCTCTCTTGGGAACCCGTTATCGTCGGAGTCCAGCTAATTTATCACATTACTCATTTGATTTACATACTCATTTTCATTTTTTAAAAGTTTCTATAACTTCATTATAGGACACTGAATGTTTCCATGACCAAAATAGTTGTTACATCTGGGAGGAGGATGTTGTAAAAAATAGGTACTTCTTGTGGAAGCTTATACCAATGGAAATCAAAGGATAAATTGAAAAATAAGACAGGATTGAAATCAAAGGAAAATAACACAAGATATTCCACCCAAACACCCTTTTATTTATTCCTAAAAAAATTGTTTATAATTTAATGGAACAAAATCAAAATAAGAAAACCACAAATTGAATCAATAACCAAATTGAGAAAGGAAAATAATATTTGGATGACTAACAATGTTGAAGAAGAAGACTGAAGAACGACGACTAACCCTAAAGATTATCTTAAGATTAAGATATTATAATTTAATGCTTCGATGGGTCACCCTCACATTAATTCAATCTTGAAAGTAGATCATATAGGAGAGTAGAAACACGGACAAATACTCCAATTTCCCTTTAGAAATATCACATATAAACTTTGAAAAAAATTGATCAAAACCCAGATATTTCCAATTAAAATATCTAATATAAGCAATCAGATGTCTAAGCTTAGACCTGTCAAAATATGACCCTACCCATTTAACCCTAATTAGAACCCTGTTGGGTCAACCCATTTATAATTTTTTATTAAATGGATCATAAAAGGGTTGACCCTTTTTAAAAAAGGTTACAAATAGGTAACCCACTTACCTATGTAACTTTGCCTACATACCAAGTCGCTATTTTTTTTGTAATATTAAAAATTGGGGAAAATTCCACATTTACCAATATTAAAAATTGAGGAAAATAAAAAAACTATTTCTAATAAAAGGCAAAAATTATGAAATTAAAAGTAATACAAGAATTATTTGAAAATAACAATTTTTAAAGTTAAAAAGGCCAAAATTACGAAAATACCCTTCATTTTGAAAAAAATGAAAAAATTTCAAAAAATCCAGAAAATTACAAAATGAAAAGTTAAAAAAGAATTATTTTAAAATAACGATTTTTAAAGCTAAAAATGCTAAAATTACGAAAATGCCCTTCATATTGGAAAAAGTGAAAAAAATGAACAAAAATTCAGAAAATTACGAAATGAAAAGTTAAAAAAGAATTATTCGAAAATTATGATTTTTAAAGCTAAATATGTCAAAATTATGAAAATGCCCTTCATGTTAAAAAAAGTGAAAATAATAATTAATCTAAAAATCCATAAAATTATGATAAAATAATATTTTTTTTATACTTTTCATTTCGTAATTTACTGAAATTTTTTCGTTTTTTTTCACTTTTTTCAAAATAAAGGGTATTTTCGTAATTTTAGCATTTTTTGCTTTAAAAATCGTTATTTTAAAATAATTCTTATTTCACTTTTCATTTCGATTTTTTTTGAATTTTTTCAGTCTTTTCACTTTTTCCAAAATGAAGGGCATTTTCGTAATTTTAGCATTTTTAGCTTTAAAAATCGTTATTTTAAAATAATTCTTTTTCTACTTTTCATTTCACAATTTTCTGGATTTTCTTCATTTTTTTCACTTTTTCCAATATGAAGGGCATTTTCGTAATTTTAGCATTATTAGCTTTAAAAATCGTTATTTTAAAATAATTTTTTTAACTTTTCATTTCGTAATTTTCTGGATTTTCTGAAATTTTTTCATTTTTTTCAATATGAAGGGCATTTTCGTAACTTTAGCTTTAAAAATCTTTAATTTAGAATAATTCTTTTTTAACTTTTCATTTTGTAATTCTCTGGATTTTCTGAAATTTTTTCATTTTTTTCACTTTTTTCAATATGAAGGGCATTTTTGTAATTTTGGTCCTTTTAGCTTTAAAAAACATTATTTTCGAATAATTCTTTTATTACTTTGCATTTCATAATTTTCTGGGTTTTTTGAATTTTTTCCTTTTTTCTCTCTTTTTCCAAAATAAAGTGTATTTTCATAATTTTGACATTTTTAGATTTAAAAATCGTTATTTTAAAGTAATACTTTTTAATGTGTGGGTTAAATGGGTAACCCACATAATATGTGGGTTGGGTCAAGTAAAACGTTTTGTTAAAAGGGTCAAAATAAATGGGTTGCAAAAGGGTTCGGTCAAATTTTGCTTGACCCTTATACGACCCTAAATGACCCATTTGACACCTCTATTAAAGCTTAGTCTTTGGAAATAGCAGAGACATTGCTCACATGTATGCCTCATTCACGTAGACGTGTGAACTGAAGCAACTCAAAATTCCTAGATTTTCCTCCATATCTTCTTCGTACGAGCTTCGATTTGTGAACCATTTTTAAGCTAATATCATAACTAACACATATAACCGACTTGCTGTTTGCTTTTATACTACTTGTATATAAAATAATATTTAGATACTGAATTGTTTTAAGTTGGTTAATATGATGCTGCATGGGTAATTATTTTTAAGTTGGTTTATATGAAGATACTAAATTGCTGCAAAAATACTTAGACATTATAATACTTTAAATCCATGTATACATAAGGCTTATATACATCACACTCTACTAATCTCTGTCGTGCACATGGTTAATTATATGAGAAGTTACTTGATTATAGATGAGCATGGACTAGTAGATATATTACTAATTGTATGCATGTAGTGTTATATGTTTATAATACTGTTAACGATATTTTTCGCCAACAACCGAACTAGGTATGACAATGCATATGTGTTGGAGCTTAGGAGATGTTTGGCCTCAAGGTCATTGAAATGTAATGTAGTATCGACATTCTTAACGAGTTCCACTATTTCCAAGGCATCAAGACCTTAAGTTTGAAGATTAGTTACTCTTCGCTTGAGGGGGTGAGCATCACGTTTATGAGACTATATGATCCATGATAACCTAAGGAGACGGGCATCACATATTAAAAGAGATTGACACCTTCGTGCAACAATTACCATCAAACCACAGGATAAAATAATATACATTGTGTTGAGAAGAAACAGGATAATGCGTCACAACGACCAGGCTGTTAACAAGTCATAAACTTAGTGACTTATACATTATTTCCACATCGATTCACCCCAGAGAAGGCCTTGGTTGTGTTAGTTATTAAGCCGCAAGGCTTCAAGAGTTTCCTTCCACGGTTGTGCTACATTAAGCCTACTATGAAACAGTTAAGTCACATGCTTGAAGGTTCAAAAATGGGAGATTCCTTAGTTTTACCCGAGGCCTTTCCTCTTTCGAAATGATTGTGATTAACCCTTTCACCAGAAAGGATAACGTTAACTCCCTGTCTAATCGTAACAAACACAATATGATTATCGAATCGAGAAATGTTTAAGCCACGGACTTCTCATTTTTATTAATTGTTGATATACAACAAGAATTGAAGAAATTACCAATTTGATAAAGAAATCAGGGTTTGCTCTTGAAGAAAAGAGTACAAAATTGAGAAATAAAAATCTGGTCTCGAAAATGAGACCCCTAGGGTCTTATTTATAGACAAATTGGGACCCTTTTGTCATTCGGCCAGGAGAAGCCTTTTCGGGATGCAATAGCTTTGTGTCGGCCTCTTTTCCCTTTTGGTTCCGGTTGCTTTGCTCTTGGCCGGTCTTTTGGCCTCGTTGATGGAAGTGATATTGCTTTTGAGGTGCCGGTCTCGGCTCTCGAAAGGGTAGTCTTGGTCTTAGGAGTTTCTCTTTGGTGATGTTCCTTTCTTTTTTATCAATACCAAGCCTGTCGGTGTGGATAGCTCTGAGAAAAGTTCTCGGCTTTCATTCATAGGCTTCCGGTCTTGTCTTTATGTCTTTGTGGTATTTGCCTTCATAGTTCGGATACTTAAGTTTTGGGAGCTTTCACCCCATTAGGTATGGACACTAAGCAAATTAGTGTGGGTAGCCCTTCTCTCAAAAATCTTCGACTTGCTTTCAGTAGACCTCCAGAGTGAGTTTCGGTTCTTCCGGAAGGATACTTCTGGTGGTTTACTAACTGATTGCTAAAATTGGCTCTTGTTAATTATCAAGCTTTTTGGTTCCTATAACTGGATTTCGGATAATTCGTCTTGTGTCTCGGATCTCTGTGCCTTTAATGCTTTCGAGTATTTTGTATTGGCACTAAGCAAGTTAATGTCGATAACCCTTTCTACCTTCTAGTTCTCGGGTTGTAGGCTTCCATCCTTTCTCATCATCTACTTCCAATTTTAAGTGACTTGCCTTTAGTGATTTACACTCGTTAGCTACCTTTCGTTTTGGAACTACCCTGTCGGTACTCTTTCTTCACATCAGATCCAAGTTCTTGTTTTTTATGATGGTGTTGGTTGCTCGTTGTTCTAAATGCTTGCCTTATGCTTTTGGATTTATCCAGCACCAGGCCTTTGGCTATGGATTTCCCTTCTATGCTCGTGATGGTCTGAAACCCCTTCACCATTAGCCTGTCTCGGTGTTAATTTTGGTAGTAACATTTGCCCCCTAGTGAAGGGGTATTTTCGACTTTTCAAGTCAAACCACTTTCCTCCATCTTCTCTGTATGAGTTTCAACAACTGATATTTGGCGTTAGTCTTTACATGGTTTTTATAGTTATTTGCATATGTATTAGATGAGGCGTTGTTCGGGATTGAATCTTAATGTTATATTAGACTTGTATCTATGGTTCCATGCTCATTTATGCTTTATATTCTCCTGAAAACAAAGAAGAGAGTTTAGGAAACTTCCTATTTGTCAAGCGTGAATATACTTCACCATTAATATCGAATTCCACAATGAGATGTTCATGATACCATCTCTATGGTGGGTTACTGGATATAGAATGGAATTCTGAAGAATCCATATTCAGGTGCTCATAATAGAAAGTCATAACTTCGTTTTCAGGAATGAAGGGAAGTCCTAATCCAGCCCCTATTTGGGTATTAAAGATTAAAGATCAGAAGACAACTTCCAGTATTAGCAGAATTCGCGGACAAACCCAGATACGGGTATTAAAGATTGAACACCAAAAATTCGCTTCTGGTATCAACAGAAGTCCTGAATTAACCGAGATTCGGGTATTAAAGATTGTAGACCAAAAATTCATTTCTGATATTAATAGAAGTCCTGAATTAACCCAGATTTGGGTACTAAAGATTCAAGACCCGAAATCCATTTTTGATTTTAATAGAAGTCCCGAACCAACCCTTATTTAGGAATTAAAGATTGAGGACAAGAAATCCACTTTTGGTATCGATAGAAGTCCTGGACCAACCCTTATTCAGGAATTAAAGATTGAGGACCAGAAATCCACTTCTGGTATCAGTAGAATTTACCCTCTTTGGATTTGATTTTTAAGGAAGTCGAGGATGTACATGCTTCTTAAGCCTCTCCTTAGGCTTTTGATTGTCAAAGCAGAGGATGTACGTGCTTTTTTGGCCACTCTCTGGGCTTGTGCATCCGGTGCACTTGGCTAGCCTATCCACAAGTAGGACCAAAGGACTTACCTGACCTCCCTCCAAAAGGCGCCTTATCCTGACCATCGTAGGCGATGATAAGATCTCAAGGCTTAGACTGGGCCATTGTAGACATGGAACTAAGGCTTACTCTTTCGATTCTCTACCCAGGGCCATCATAGGCGGTGATAGAGGCTTACACTCCACCCACTCCAAGGGGTGCCTTATCTCGGCCGTCGTAGGCGATGATAAGGTTTGGCGTTCCCTTCTGAGGGTCACATGGAACATAAGCAGTGGTTGGATGTGCTCTTCTACAAGCAAAGGCAGGACATGCTTAGTTCATAGCAGAGGTAAAGCGTACTCTTCTACGAGTAGAGGTAGGGCGTGCTAAATAGATGCTCCTTCCTGACCATTTTTGGCATGGATCAGAGGCTTCCGCTTTCGACGCTTTAACCTAGCCCTTTCCGAATTAGGCACGGAGAAAGGCTTACACATCACTGCCCTTCGGGGGTCCCTTGTCCTGGCCAACTCGGCGGTGACAAGGGTTTTCATCTGTTTTTGTTTTGACCCATCCTAGGTTACTTTGAACTTTGATATGGTTTCTGCACCCTTAGTTTTGGGAGTATTCTTGGAGAAGACATTCTTTATTCACTTATCATTGAGAATTATACCCTTAAATGTTTTGATTTCCATGTTCTTAGAACAAGATCACCATTTGGTTTGCATAGTCGATACGTCCCATTATGACTTCTTAATAAATAATTAAGGGTCCTTCCCAATTTGTGCCAAGCGGCCCATCTGACGGGTTCTTTGTGTTGGCCATTAACCTTCGTAAGATCAAATCTCCTTTCGTGAAGGTTGTAGTCTTAACCCTCAAATTGTAGTACCTTGTGATTTTCCTTTGGTATTCAGCTGTTCTAATTGTGTCCTCATCTCTTAATCCTTGTATTAGGTCCAAGGATTGCCTTTTCAATTTTTGATCAAAATCAAATGTGTTTGCTATCTTTTTGTGTGAAGGGATTTAAACCTCAATTTGAAGCATGGCTTCACACCCATTTGCTAGAGAAATTGGGGTATGTCATGTCGCTGTTTTGGTGGATGTTCTATATGACCAAAGTAACAAGGGTAGTTCTTCTGTCTAATTTTCTTCAGCTTGGTTTCGTCGTTTCATGAGAATTGTCTTTATGGTTTTGTTTTGCAGCTTCGACGACACCATTTTCCCTCGGATGCTACTGAGGAAAATCTTTTGATGATTCCATTCTTTTCACAAAATCATGTGAATTATTTGCTTTCGAATTGTGTTCCATTGTCTGATATGATTTTGTAAGGAATCCCAAAATGAGTGGCATTTTCTTTATCACAAATATCAATACCTTCTTAGATGTAATTGTCGGAAGGGGTTCTGCTTCCGCCAATTTGGTAAAGCAATCGATAGCTACTACATTATACTTAGCTTCACCTTTGGAGACTGGTAGGGGTCCAATCATTTCTATCCCCCACACATCGAAAGGCTATGGGCTTGAGATAGTGGTTAAGTCACTTGGAGGTAGTCGGTGTATCTTAGAATACCTTCGACACCTCTCCCCCTTCTTGACATACTCAATTGCTTGGTAACCCATTTGTCTCCAGTAATAGCCTTGTCACATGACCTTCTTGGCTAGCTTAATCCCATTGGAATGGTCCTCGCACAAACCTTCATGTGCTTCTTTCAACAACCTAAGCCCATTCTCAAAGCTTACGCATCTTAAGTAGGGGAGTAGGTGCCCTTTCTTATAGAGTATCCCATTTGTAATCACAAATGTAGTGGCTTGGTGTCTTATCTTCCTTACATCTTGCCTGCTGAGGGGTAGAACTCTGTTCATGAGGTAATCTACTATAGGAGCCATCCAAGTATTTTCATAATGGTAATCCGTTTCCGCTGAAAAAGGTTACTTATAAGAAGCGGCCTCCTTACCCAATTCCTTTCCCTTTCCCAAAGCTTGGGATCTAGTTAGGACCAACAATTCTATTCCTGTTTCATGCTCTTCCTACTCAATGCTGGGTCTTTCATGGTACCCTACAGGGATTATCCGAGTTCTGGGTGCTACTCGGGAGCTGGCCAATTTGGTTAATGAATCCGCTTGGGTGTTCTCCCCTCTTGAGATTTGATGTATTGAGAAGTCCTCAAACTAATAAAGCACTTTAGTATCCTTTTTACATATAAGGCCAACCGAGCAACTTTGGTCTGTTAGGTCTGCTTAATCTGATTTACCATTAATTGTGAATCGCTAAAGATCTCTATTCGAGGTATTTTCAACTGTAGTTCTTGTTTCAATTGGTCCATCATTGACTCATACTCGGCCACATTGTTGGTAGAGGTAAATCCTAATTTCATCGCATAACGCAAGCAGTGCCCATCAGGGGTAATTATGATGTATCCTACCCCTGCTCTTTGTTCGTTTGAAGCCCCATCTACGAATAATTGCCACTTATCCTTTAAGTCGTTTTCTTTGGTTGACTGTTCTATGATAAAACTTGTGCATTCGTTTACAAAATCTACGAGAACTTGTCCTTTGTTTGCTGCTTGGGATTGAAACTCAATTTCATATTGGCTAAGCTTAATTCCCCATTTCACTAACCTTCCCGAGGTTTCCGGCTTATTGAAAACTTGCTTAACTGGAAAATTAGTTAAAACCTTAATGGGATGTGCTTGGAAATAACCCCTAACCTTCTATGTCGTAAGCATTAGGCAATACACAAAATTTTCCATTATAGGGTATTGGATTTCTGCATCTTTTAACCTTCTGCTAACATAATAAATTGGGTGTTGAGTTTGACCTAATTTCAATATTAATTGATTATAAAATATGTACTAACATATCTATCTATAATATATATGTATACACACACATATATGCAGAATTTGTACACAGTAATTAATACTGAAGACTGTACGGTTTTAGAGTTTTAGATAATCAAGATATTCAGAATTCAGAGAAGATTTAAGACTCATGAGTAATCAAGATTTCAATATTTCAAGAGTTCAAGATAAATATAGTAATAAAGTCTAATTTATGTAAGACTCCGAATAACACTCCATGTTCAAATTCAAATTCTGCTTTTCAAATACTGATTTTCAAATTTCAAATTCTATTCTAATTTTAATTTTTCTATCTTACTTTTGATTTTAAACTCAAGTTTTGAAGATTATAAGTTTGTATGTATTTATATAGTTATATACTTTATATGTACATATTTATGTAGTTTTATACCTTATCATTTTATAAATATAGTTATATAGTTTATATTTATGATTTCGTATGATTTTCTGCTTTATAATACTTATTTATATCACTATGTTTTAATTCAAGAATTTCAAGAATTGTATATACATTAAAATACTTTAAACTTATTCAAGTTTCAATTTAATAGGTTATTTCATGTACATATGTATATATGTCGACATATAACCGTCACATTTTCAAAATTGAAAGGAAGTGTCTTTTCACCATTTGTAACGTTCCAAAAGCATTGCAACCTTTTAAATCTTATAAATAGGGGTTGATTTCAAAATTTTTTTTAACCATTCTTCTTCTCCATTTTCATCCTCTTTCATTACACCATTAATATTTCATATTTTTATGATTTCTACACTTCTTCTCTGTCGATTTCAAGTCTAATTATATAAAACTTCTTCTCTTCTCACTCTCTGCTCATTACTCTCTAAATCGAAGTGCCATTGGAGAGTTAATTATAAGGCTATTGTAATCATTTGGGATAGTTTCGGGATAGTTTTGGTAACGGTGTTAAATTTGCCACCGGGAAATCAAGGGGAATATACTTGATCAAGGGTGTTTGGAATCGTTGGTAATCTTGTAGCCGTGAAATCAAGAGTGTTTGAATTGGTGGAAACCTTGTGGTCGTGAAATCAAGGGTGTTGTACATGTATATTAATATAGTAATAAAACTTTACGCAATCCAACATTGTGTGGGACTTGACGTAGGAGTAATCCGAACTAGTATAAAATTCGGTGTGTTCTTTCCTTTTCTGCATTTTATTTCTGTTTAATTTTTTGTTTATGTTTGATTCTATGTCTATGATTGTTTCTATGTTGTGTGATTCATATAATAGATCATATAATTTATAGATTTTCTTAAATTACTTCAAAACACTATTCAGCCGCCCTCTAGTGTTAATTTTGCCTTGACGATCCATTCCATATTCCCTAACAACTGGTATCAGATCCTAGTTTTTAAAAAAGTTCATAATCTGATTTTTGAAAATTTTAAAATGGCAAGTTTTGAAATAATTGTTAACATTAGTGTCAATTCATGCATTGTACCAATATTGAAAGAGTCTGCATATAATCATGTTGAAAAGTCAAGTGATCTACTAAATTGTGGTCCAATACAGGAAAAGATGTGTTATATGGCTTTTGAAAATTCAAAAGTTGGAAAGATGGGTAAAGTGGCTATTTGAAATTCAAATTTCAAAAAGGTGGTTGTTGAGAACTCAAATTCAGAAATTGTATGTTACATGGCTGTTGAGAATTCAAATTCTGGCAAACAAGTGGTGGAAATCAAAAAGGACAAATGGATACTGGATGGTGGCTGTTCAAGACATATGACAGGAAATCCAGAAATACTAAATAATCTAGTCTATGAAGATGGTGGAATGGTAAACTTTGGAGATAACTCTAAAGGATGCATTATTGGGATCGACAATGTCGGTAATTCTGAAACTCCTACTATTTCTGAATTTTTATTAGTTAGGAATCTAAAACACAACCTACTAAGTATAAGTCAATTTTGCGATAAGGGCTATGAAATAAATTTTAAGAAAGATAAATTTTTTATAGAAGACAGGAATAAAAAAGTAATATTCAAAGGAGATAGAAATAAAAACATTTATATATTGAGTATGAAAATCTCCAATGATAATCTATGTCTTATGGCCAATACAAGTGACCCTTGGATCTGACATAAGAGAATTGACTATACCAAGTTTAAACAAATATCTAGGATTTCTAAATTAGATTCAATTAGGGGATTATCCAAAATGAAATTTAAAGTTAATAATTTATGTGAGTCTTGTCAGTTTGGAAAATTAAAAAGAAGTACATTTAAATCAAAAGAAAAAATTACAACCTCGAAACCATTAGAGTTAATACATATGGATTTATTTGGTCCATCTCAAACCCAATCGATAAATCATAATAGATATGTTTACATAATAGTCGATGATTTTTCTAGATTTACTTGGACTTTGTTTCTTAAAAATAAAGTGATGTTTTTGATCAATTTAAAACTTTTGCTAAAAGAATTCAAAACTTATTATCACTAAAAATCAGAACAATACGTAGTGACCATGGCAGAGAATTCAAACAAGAAAATTTTGAAAAATTTTGTAATAAAAAGGGAATAACCCATAATTTTTCTATCCTTAGAACCCCTTAACAAAACGGAGTAGTTGAACATAAAAATAGGACAATATAAGATGTGCGAGAACTATGTTATTTGATAGTAATTTATCAAGAAATTTTTGGGTTGAGGCAGTTGCAAAAGCTTATTATATTTTAAACATAATTTCAATTAGACCCTTAACTCATAAAACACCATATGAACTTTCGTATAATAAGAAACCAAAAGCATCATATTCTAAAATATTTGAAAGTAAATGTTTTATACTTAATACTAATGAAAATTTAGACAAATTTGATTCGAAATCCGATAAAAGAATATTTGTTGGATATTCAGAGAGAAGTAAGGCGTATAGAGTTTTTAATTCAAGAACCAATACTATAGAAGAAACCTTACATGTATCATTTGGCGAAAATTATAAAAGCATAACACAAAATAATGAAGATTAATGTGAAAATGAAATTAATGAAATTAATGAAACAAATCATGAAGATAGTCAACCAAACAAAAGAATTAGATTACTAAGAGACCATCCTATAGAAAATATCTTAGGAGATATTGAATCGGTCGTTAAGACTCGTATTCAATTAAATAATATGAGTAATTCTGCATTTATTTCAACTATTGAACCTAAGAATCCAAAGGAAGCATCTTTCGATGATTCATGGATTCTTGCCAGGTAAGAAGAACTGAATCAGTTTACTAGGAATGATGTATGGGAACTTGTTCCTTGATAAGAGGATAAGACTATAACAGAAACTAAATGGGCTTATAAAAATAAGATGATTGAACACAGTAAGATCGTAAAAAATAAGGCACGACTAGTACCAAAAGGTTATACTCAAGAAGAAGGAATAGATTACATTGAAACTTTTGCTCTCGTTACAAGATTAGAGGAAATTAGGTTATTACTAGCCTTTGCAAACCATAATAATTTCAACTTATATCAAATGGATGTAATAAGTGCCTTCTTAAATGGATTTGTTAAAGAAGATGTATATGTAGAGCAACCACCTTTGTTTGAAGACAAAAAAATTACCAAATCACGTATATAAGTTAAAGAAAGCATTATATGGATTACAACAGGCTACTTGGGCTTGGTATGATAGATTAAGAAATTACTTACTAAAATCCAATTTTGAAATAGGAAAAGTAGAAAACACTTCGTTTATTAAAAGAAATAATAAGTATATACTATTAGTACAAGTATATGTTAATGATATAATTTTCAGATCGACAAATGATAAGATGAATATAGAATTTTCAAATATTATGACCCAAGAATTTGAGATAAGTCGTATGGGAGAACTAACATTCTTCTTAGGCTTACAAATTCGTCAATCAAAGAATGGAATAAT
The DNA here is from genome assembly GCA_030737875.1 of Allium sativum. Taxonomy (NCBI): domain Eukaryota; kingdom Viridiplantae; phylum Streptophyta; class Magnoliopsida; order Asparagales; family Amaryllidaceae; genus Allium; species Allium sativum. The sequence continues at coordinate 384,404,865 of CM060923.1, read as the reverse complement.
TATTAGTCAAGAAAAATATGCAAAATATTTAATTAATAAATATAATTTAACAAAAACTAATGGGAGACCAACACTAATGGCGACTAATATAGCATTAAGTAAAGAAGATACATCAAAGACGTTGATCTAAAATTATACAGAGGCATGATAGGATCATTGTTATATATAACCGCTAATAAACCAAATATTATTCATAGTGTTTGTCTCTGTGCAAAATATCAATCGCAACCTAAGGAAACACATTTAAAAGCCGTAAAACATATTCTAAGATATGTAAAGCATACATCAGACTTTGGATTATTTTATCCTCAGGATGATTCATTTAACTTATTTTCTTATTGTGATGTTGATTATGCAGGATGTAAATCCGATGGTAAAAGTACTAGTGGAACATGTCATTTCTTAGGACATTCCATAGTCTCGTGGTTTAGTAAAAAAGAAAATACTGTATCTTTATCAACAACTGAAGCAGAATATATCTCTGCATCTTTTGCTTGTTCATAGGTAATATATATGCAACAAACTCCAAATGAATTTGAATTAAAAATAAACAAATCACCAATATACTGTGATAGTACAAGCACTATAAATATATCTAAAAATCCAACTCATCACTCAAGAACTAAACAAATTGATATATGACATCATTTTCCACGAGATAACATAAGTAAAGAGAAAACTTCACTCAAATTTATAGAAATAGATAAACAAATAGCAGTTATATTAACAAAACCATTAAACAAAACAACGTTTATGAAATTTAGAAGAGAATTAGGTATTTGTTCAATAATTGAGTTAGAATAATTAAATTTACTAATATATATATATATATATATATGAATAACATTAAAAATAGAAAACTAAATAAAAATCATAAGTATGTCAACATACATACTTGCCTATGTCGACATATAACTGCCAGATTTCAAAAATTAATTCCCACCAAAAGTTAGTAATAATAACCATTTAAACTCTCCACTTTGAATTTTCTACTACGTTCTCTTATTTCACTTCTGTATAAACTATAAACTAAAATAAATAATGGCCTCCACCAATTTTAACACCCAGATTTATCCTGAATTATCCGCTGGACCATCCGAAGGTCCTTTCCAACATTCTACCCTATCACGTGTCATCAAACTAGAAGAGAAGATGGAATATACTCTTCAGATGCTTGCTGAAATTCAAGTGCTCCAAATTCGGATTAGTCAAGAGCAAAATCGGCAAGGAAAGATGTTAAGAAGCCTTCAAAAATTTGTATTGGATAATCAAGTAAACCTAATTGTCATCGAAGATGATAATGAAGCCATGGAAGAAGAAGATGAACCAGAAGAAGAGGAGGAAGAAATGATGGAAGAAGAGGAACAAGAGGAGATACACCAAGAAGTCAGATGAAGATGATCAAGTCGTTTGCGTAGGTGAAGTCTTGTTCAATTAAAATGGAAACATGCTGAACGAAATGGGGATTTTTGTTTCCATTAACCAAGTTGTCTAACCCATAAGTCTTCCATTGTCAGAAACAATTAGAATTAAGGATTTCTTTTCATTTTTTTCATTCCTTTGCATTCATTTGATGTATTACATTTTTAGTAATTCATGTATTATCGCTTGTAAAAACATATGTAATTATGATATTTGGATTGGTTTGTATACTTAGTATTGATTATTGTATAATCATAAATTTAGGGGGAGTATTTTATGATTATAGGATATATATATACATACATACATATATATATATATATATTTAGGATTCAGAGAGAGTACTTTACTTTAGTATAGGTATTGTTTGGTTAGTTATAAGATTTAGGGGGAGTATTTTTAGAATTTATTTTTGATAATGCCAAAGGGAAAGAAATTATAAAATATACACTTAGAATATATATAATTCATATAGACAGGAGGAGTATTAGAAGGATCAACAATAACCGGTATGTACAGGTATGATATTTTATAAACTAAGGTTGTCATCATCAAAAAGCGAGAGATTGTTGGGGAATGGAGCTTTGACGACAACAACCTTATTTCAATATTGATTGATAATAAAATATATACTAACATCCCTATCTAGAATATATATATACACCACACACATATATGCAAAATTTGTATACAGGAATTAATGTTGAAGACTGTACTGTTTTAGAGATTCAAGAGATTCAGAATTCAGATAAGTTCAAGACTCATGAGTAATCAAGATTTCAAGAGTTCAAGATAAATATAGTAATAGAGTCTAGTTTATGTAAGACTTTGAATAACACTCCATGTTTAAATTCAAATTCTGCTTTTCAAATATTGATTTTCAAATTTCAAATACTGATTTTAAGTTCTATTTTCAAATTCTATTCTAATTTTAGTTAAGTTTTCTATCATACTTTTGATTTTAAACTCAGTTTTAAAGATTATAAGTTTATATATAGTTATATACTTTACATAAATCATATTTATATTGTATTAAACCTTATAATTTTAAAAATATAGTTATATAGTTTATATTTATGATTCCATATGATTTTCTACTTTATAATAATTATTTATATCATTATGTTTTAATTTTAAGAATTTCCAGAATTGTATATACATTAAAACACTTGAAAAATATTCAAATTTCAAATTTTAAATAGTTTATGTCAACGTACGTATGTATATATGTTGACATATAACCGTCACATTTTCAAATTTGAAAGGAAGTGTCTTTTCACCATTTGTAACGTTCCAGAAGCGTTGCAACCTTTCAAATCTCACAAAATAGGGGTTGATTTCGAATTTTTTAACCATTCTTCTTCTCCATCTTCATCCTCTTTCATTGCACCATTAATATTTCATATTTTATGTCTTATACACTTATTCTCTTCCAATTTCAAGTCTAAAAACTTCTTCGCTTCTTACTCTCTACTCATTACTCTTTGAATTGAAGTTGTAACGACCCTCATTCTATGTATCGGAGGAATGTAGAATATTTATTTTATTTTGATATGAAGTCGCATGGTCGTGTAACTCTGTGAAACCACTATTGGGGTCATTTCCCACATTCGCGATTTTTGCCGAATTTTAAATGACCGTTTTGCCCCTAGCGAATTTTGTTTCGCCTATAGGATGATGGTTTATCTTTCCGTAGAGTGGTCACACTATCAAACGGACTTAACGTTTAGGAGATATGGCTGAAATAAGATTTGAAGATGGAAAACAGCCTAATTGGGCTTAACATGGTGATTAACAGCTAGGCCCACAATCCATTTCGGGGTTAGCGTTATGGGAGGGCTGAAAGGAGTTAGAGAATGGTTCCTTTTCATTTTCCTAGCCTCGACAAACATTTCTATAACCCTAATAATGCCCTCCATCTTCCAAATCTCTCTTTAATCACATTTTAGCCAAGTCTACGTCAAATCAAGTCAAATTAGCATCAGATCTGAGAAAGAGCAGCTGCTATACATAGGAATCGATGCCAAATCATTTAGAGCTTCATATCTATCATTTGTTTGTGGCTAAGGTGAGTGATTTGCATGTTTTTGCACTAATTACGGCTAATTAGGGGTGATTAGTGATAATTAGTGAATTAATGGCTTAGAAAAACTTGGAAAAATATGTAAAAACTATAAAATATTATTTTATGTCACTGGTAAAAATTTGGATTAATTTTCCTAATCCTACTGTTAGATATGGTTAAGGGGAAAATCATGGATTTGGGTATGTTTGATCCTAAATAACACATGTAATTGATGTTTTAATGTTTTTGGTTGATTCCATATGTTCCCGCTGCTATTTAGTATGATCTATGATTGCATAGGAAAGTTAGAATGGTCGAAAACGCCGTCGAGAGGCGAAATTGGGTTGTTGGAAATTGGTTCAGGTTATGGGTCGAGCGACCTACCCTTATGAGCATGTTCGACTGACCCTTATATACATGTCCGACTCGACCCTACGCAATGATGTTCGACCGACCAGAGATGCATGTTTGACCGACCAGAGATGCATGTTCGACCGACCCTTGAGAGATAAACGACTGGCAATGACCGTGAATTCTTTTGAAGATCAATTCTAACCCGACCAAAACCCGAGATGCAAAGGAAGTTCAGATGAGAAGTGATGGCTCAAGATCCAAATGGGGTCGATGGGTTAACTTCTAAAGTTGGTCTTTGCTGCGTGACGTGTGCAAAGGGGTTGTCGATATATATAATTTTGGTTCACTATTGAGAAGGGGGCATTGACTATGGACCAGTGCGGTGGGGTCAAAGGTTTTATGGAGTCGAACTCCATCAGGGCCACCAACGGAAAAGTGGTCGTAGTGATAGTGGATGGGATGGGACTCCGTTGTGGCCCCAATAGTTCTGGTGATCAAAGTGGTGGTTATCGTATGCTTTACACACTGAGTGAGAGATGTGAGGATGATTTCTATGTTTGATGTTTGCTATCACCATGACATGCACAGTTCCATTTTACACTTTATGTTAGTGTTACCTCTGAGTACTGTACATCTTGTTGTGCTATCTCTTTGGATGCAGGTCCAGGTTCAGGTATGATTATTTATACTTGTTACTACTTTATTTTGCTGTTATCGCTCATACTAGACTTTTGTCTGACCCTGAGTTTTATGTCTCTTCTTATTACTCTGGGTGCTCCTAAACGAGCACACTAGAGACAGGTTAGGTGGTTATGCACAAGTAGTTGTCCATAAACGAGCAAGAGGCTTCCACGTACTATTTACATATATTCTCCATGTGCTGTTGTTGGTTACTACTTTGGGCATTAGTATTGTACCTTTGCTATTTTCCTTTTAGAGATAGTATTTTGAAGTTGTAATAATGGTTTGGATAATAAGTTGTATTTTGGATTCCGCTACTTTGATGGTTTATTTTTCAACTTATGCACTGTTTCACCTGTTTTGTGTCAAGTTATGTTATTATTATATTTTATTCCATGCATTGTGAGATATATTACAGGTTCTTTGATGATTCATGATTTTAAAATCCCTTTCTTTTGACGACCGTCCCGTACTAGTTGGACATCGACACAACGCATTTCAAGGGAAATGTCGGTTGGTGCGGGGCGGCCGTCACACTTGGTATTAGAGCCAGGTTGCATAGTTTAACCTAGGGGAAGAAATCAGGGAGAGATAGTATACGTTTGTGAGAGCGTCTATTTGTGATATTTTGGTTTTCATAAACTATATATATACACTATTAGTATATCTAAGGACGAAGTCGCACTGCACTGGCACCACTGAGGAGATGGTTAATCGTTTTCTCTTTACAAATTGGATGATGAGCCGAAATACGAGGAGTACTGGTTCAGGGGCCAACAATGATGGGAATGTCCCTGATATAAAGACGATGTTTACTTCCTTCATGCGAGAGATGCTTAGGGATGCTCAGGGAGTAGTTCCTAATGCTGCTAATGGTGGTTGTGCAGTAGTGCAGGCGCCTAGGGCTGATTTCTCCAAGCTCTGCAAGGACTATACTAGTCTTAATGGAAAGTCGTTCCATGGAACGGAATCGGCTACGGATGTTCAAGATTGGTTGGATAATTGTGAGCGCATCTTCGAGGATTTGGGAATCGATGATGCAATGAAAAGAAAGTTATCATCGCATCAACTTCAAGGACGAGCGATGAATTGGTGGAATGCTATTAAAGCATCTACTCCTAAGGATCGAGTTACTCGTAATTAGTTAAAGACTCGCTTCAGTGACAAGTTTATCCCAACTGTTCAGAAATCAGAATTATTTAGGAAATTCTTGGAGCTTAAATAGAATGTTAGGTCAGTCTCGGAATATATTGTTGAGTTCGATACTTTATCGAAGTATGGATTATCTCTTATCGATACTGCCGAGAAGAAGAATGAGAAGTTCATAACTGGCTTAGATGGGTACTTGGGGGAAAGACTTATAAATCATATCGATGAGGCTTTTGAGTCTATTCACTACAACAGAACTGGCATTTTATAGTGGCCTATAGCCGCTATGAATTTCAATTATAGCAGTTTGATAACTACTACATATCGACATGTTATAAAAAAACTGCTACTTAGTTATAACGCTTAAATAGACGCTATAAAAGATATGGTTTTATAGCGCATTTTGGCTACTATGTTATTTTATTACAGTAGCTCATGATCACCACTATAATACATCTAAATCTAATTGAAAGCTAGAATATTTATAACACAGTGCTGCCGCTATAACATAATTATTCAATAGCAGATATATTACGCTATTAATTAAACCCTTTGACAGCTCAAATTGACTGCTATTATACATCTAAATCTCAATAAAATTGAGATTATTTATAACACAGTTTTACTGCTATAACATATATCTTCGATAGCTTCCATATGACGGTATTAAATTAACATGTTATAGTATTGCAACATCCTTTCACGGCTCATACATTTTAATAATAGTAACCAAAATGAATCTTCATAACAAGTTAAATATGAACACATAAAAAAGCATCAACTAACAAAAAAAAATTCAATCCATGAGTTAGCAAATTCAATATATATTTTTTCACTTCCCATTGTTGTCAACTTGAGTACACAAAATACAAAACATAGTTCATATTTGTTCAGTTAACACACAAAAGACAAGAAAAAACACAATACACAAAAGACAACACCCCAAACCTACAAGACAGAAAAAACACCCGAAACAACTTAGCACCTCCGTCTTACTTTCATTTGCCTCATCACCCTTTGTCGGCCTACCATTTTCATTAAGGTTCCATCATCTTTTATCTATTCAAAAACATAACCATGTTCAGCACAAACTAAAATTTCAATGTTATGTCTGACCAACATATATCATATTGACGAGACTATTTTGGCAGCTACAAGGTAATAATATCAACATTTATCTTCTGGCTTGGTACATAAACTTTAATTGTACAATAAATTGTAGAAGGATGTCAACTTAAATGGCATTGAAAACAGGCACCTTGTGTTGGTTTTGTAAGAATATTTCATTGCGTATAAAATATGTAGAAGGATCTGAAGTGGACCAACTGTAGGGCAAACTACAACTTGTATCCTCATTCAGTATGGCTCCATAGCTACACGAGGCTGAATCAATTAGCAATTCTTCTTGCAAATCAACATATCATTTCTTTTGCATTGTCAAAATGGATACACATCCCAACTTAATATAACATTGTGTCATTAACATCAAAGAATTACATATATGTTGTTATGAATCACCTGCAAAATCATGCAACCTTTTCTCCAAACCTGCAGGTGTTGTTAATCAAAAATGTAGAAGGATCTAAAGTGGACCAACTGCAGGGCAAACTACAACTTGTATCCTTTTTCAGTGTGGCTCCATAGCTACACGAGGCTGAATCAATTAGCAACTCTTCTGGCAAATCAACATATCATTTCTTTTGCACTATCAAAATGGATACATATCCCAACTTAATATAACATTGCATCATTAACATCAAAGATTACAGAAATGTTGTTATGAATCACCTGCAAAATCATGCAACCTTTTCTCCAAACCTGCAACTGTTGTTAATTTAGGTTGATACTATTCATGTACAGAAAAAACATTTAGTATATTTTGCAATAAAATAATAATAAATACAAAACATTACGAACACAAAAGGGAAAATGGAATAGTGTATAGGAATAATAATAATAATAATAATAATAATAATAATAATAATAATAACAATAACGAGACATAAATTAGCTTGGTTAACAATAACGAATATTCGTTGCACAAGCCTGATAACAAGCAATGTATAAAATTTCAAAGTTATAAGCATATGCAGCTAGAGTATTCACTTGTAACTGATGTCATTATCAAAAAATCCTAAATAACACACTCAAAGATCATGCAGATCTGCACTGAACATTAAATTGTACCCACAAATTTTGAATCATAAAGTATCCCCACGTATATAGACCAAGTCTATAAGCAATATGCTTAGTGTAGGTGCATGCATTTCGACCAACGAAAACCACTAACTGGAAAGATTTTATACCTTTGAATTTATGGCTGGAAATCGAAGAATTCATCAGCTTCATTGATTTGAATAAAAAATATACCACTACTTGTAGGTCGAAGCGGTGATGTTTGTGGCTCAAAATTTCATTCAAGGCTCCTATTATTCACATTTGTCGACTGCAAATCAAGCTTGATTTCCTCGCTATTAATTTGTGATGATGCAAGCACTATTGTCAATTCACCTGATGAAAAATCAGAAGAAGAATCTCGAAGCTTTGCTCGGAATAATTCTCTCAGAGCTGAAATAAGATATCAAATTCAAGCTGCAGTTATTAGTTGCTAAATTAAAATGCATGCACTAGAAGAATACATCATAATGGTGTACGGTATTTATCCCACAGCCTAGTAGCTAAATCATGGGATAAAATGGATCTTAACAAAAGATAATGCACCTGCCACTCTTCCTAGCATTCGAATCGTTACACGTTTTGCTGAAGAGGTAAATATGTACGATTTCCAATCAATTGCAAGCATGTGCTTAACTACTGATTGCTTCTGCTGATTCACAGGAAATATAACATATCCTCCACCTAAAACAAACATTGGACATAAACTATGTCAGAAGCACCATACAGAAAAGATGTATACTTAATTTTTGTTTCTATCTAAAATACCAAGAGAAAAAGGAAGGGAAAACAAAAAAATAAAATGCAAACCTAGTTCTTAAAGTATGTATTACTTTTAAGATAGGCACGAATGCAGCTTCTCTGGGGTGCACAATTTTCATGAATCACAGAGTGATACAAAATAACTGCAAAATGAAGAGAAATAAAGTAAGCATCTATGTCAAAAACTAAACTAAAACACAAAAGAAAATAAGTAACCATCTAGTCAAGAGGTAATTCTTTAATATGTTAAGCTAGAGATCTTGGCACTGAAACTTTTGCGTGTGTGCGGTGTTGGGGAGGGGGAGGCAAGACCAACAGTTTTGGTTGCTTTTTCCGCGAACTCTGTTGAACTATTATATTAATACAATGGTTCTTACGAGAAATGGGCATGAAGTTAATTTACCATGAAATCAAATCAAATTGAGAACAATAAAAAATACAGAAATTATACCTTATTTCCCATCATCTTCTCTTCTCCCGTAGCGTCTTAGTAGTAAATCTCTCTGTCTCATACCCCAACAAATTAATTTGAATGCATGGCCAGAGGAAAACTTGGTCAACCAATTTATTTCAATTATTATAGCTTATGAAAAATTCAAACCAAATAGAGATATTAATCTGACCACATCAACCAATCCCCACTAATTTTTTGTGAATTATATCAGTGTGACCATCTATGTGCCCAACCGCTTTCCCTTGAGAAAAGCGGAAGTCCTATCTGAAAAAGGGACTTGAAGATATGACAATGAATTGGACAGTATACTCCAATTCTTCAACTAATATTATAATCTCCTAATGCAAATACATATTTAAATAGCATAAAGAGTAGGACTGATACTCTGGTCACTTACCTTCTGATTTAATTGAACTTGAAATTTAGTTATTCCATATTCTAAATTATATAGCAGTAATGTTGTATTCATTTTATAATCAATAAGATAACTCGTAAAACCAAATCATATAAAATAAAAGGTATGAGGTGACATGTGTTCTTACTCAGATCTTGAAGAACCAAGAGACATGACAGTCTTAAAATGGACTCAAAAGTGGCATCGACGACACCAACTGCCATTATAGTAGGATGATCATTCCATCACTAAAGGGAAACAACATGGAATATTTAGTAATTATTCATGATGTTATGTAATACATAACTCCTACCATTTTAAATTTGGAAACAACATATACCTTCCACACAAAATCTCCTTCCTTTGATTCCTTGAATAACCGTAAGCCTGCAAAAGTAAACAAATAAAAAAAATTACCTATTGAGCGATAAGGTATGGAAAATAACCTAATGCGGGTGATGTTGTGATTATGCTTCTTTCCACAAGCAGAGAAACCGTCGTTTACAGACAAAATTTCGAACTCACAAATTGATGTCTTGTAGACTTTATTAACATTTAGTTTTAGCAGCAAAAACAAAAAAAGAAGAAAAAAATATTAGTAGTTCAGCATTGTTTTAGTAGAAATTGGCTACTAAGACATCCAATTTAATATATTTTAGTTTTAGTTTTAGTTTTAACATGCAAGTGAAAAGTAGACATCCAATTTATTATATTTCGCACGTAAATTGACCACTTCTTCGTTCAAAAACATCACCAAACAAATGCACAGTAGTAAATAATTCCAGAATCCAAATTTCGCCAGAGATATGTTTTCTACAATTCTATTGCTAATAAACTCCAAAGGCTGTAACACCCCACATTCATTAATGTCACTCACAAAGGGAATGCATTAACTTCAGTGGAGCGTTATAGTAAAAGATGCAGATAAATTACAAGACAAACAAATAAAGCAGTGAAAAATAAATAAAACTTTACTTCATTGATAAAACAACAGCTTTTCCAAACACTAAAACACCAATACCCAGTACAACGAAATATCTGTCTTGTTTAACAAAATAAATAAGCATAAAATGACAATGATATTCCCCAATAAAGCATGAGCCAGCCATAGCAGTGGAAAAGAGAGTCCAAAGCAATACATCTACTATCTTCGAGCTTAGAAAGAGAAACGGTCAAAACTAAGCTGAGTTATTCCCTTCCTGACTACCTGGGGAAACGGAAGAAAAGAGGCAAAACAAACTAGGTCAGACATAAGTCTGGTAAGTCCAGTGACTTTTTAGTATGTAAACAGGTAAAAGTAACATGACATGAATAAAATGAATATAAGACAATACCGTGATAAAGGGATAACAATATAACATAAGATTAACATAAGATATGATAAGGCAAGATAAACTGAATGCACGTCTACTCTTTCTCTGCTTCGCTACTACCATATTATTCTTATTTCTATATCTCTGCACTGCCTAACTAGTGTCCCAACTAGTAATCTGTATAAAATGATAATATTACAACGTGATCCCAATCCCCGCAATTGTGGTAGCCTTCAGGTGTACATCTAGTAGGAGGATCTTACCTCAATCAGCCTAATTCCCACGAAGATGTTAGATGTACCCTTACTACCCTATCGATCGACTCCCTACTTGTATTAATGTTCCACGTGTCTGTGTCAATCGGCCCTCTCTTGCATGTAGATACCCTGTGCTGGTCCCACCATAAGGTGTATCAATCCTTATGATAGTAACCCGACACGATTCAAGATGCACAGTGTGTAACTACTGGTACCTAGAGCCTGCTTTATCCCACTCCGGAGTACGTGCACGCCCGTAAACTGTCGGAACCTACACTGACATACCCCCTTCCTCTATTTTGACCCCTTATAATCAGCCCAGTAATCGTGCCCTACCCTGCCTAGTTTAGGGTACCATGATACATCTATGTGGGTTACTGCTGAAATGGGTCCCCGTTACTACGGTTTCCTACTGGTTAAGTTTATGGGCCTATATATACAAATATTACCCACCTACACGAGATGTACTTAACCCTCCCACCGATTCGAGCATGTTTATTTAGTGGTTAAGTTTGTGGGCCTATATATACTAATATTATCCACCTACACGAGATGTACTTAACCTTCCCACTGATCAAGTCAATACATATTATTGGTTAAGCTTGCCTTAACCCTATTCGCTTTGTTCATGTAATATTGGTTAAGTGTTGTCCATTCATGTTAACTTAACACACCCACACATCATGTTGTAGTGGTTAAGTGTTTTCTATTAACTTAACCCCACTCGTTCATCATGTTATATTGGTTAAGTGTTGCCCTCTTGTGTTACTTAACCCTATCATACATCATGTTATATATATTAGTTAAGTGTTGCCTTCTTGTGTTACTTAGCCGTACCATACTTCATGTTATATCAGTTATGTACTACCTTCTTATGTTACTTAACCCTGTCATACATCATGTTATATCGGTTAAGGTTGCCTTAGTTAACTTAACCCTACCATTTGTTTAATTAACATGTTGTGCTGCTTAAGTGTTGCCTTAGTTAACTTTACCCTACCATTTGTTTAATTAACATGTCCTGTTCATTAGCATTAATTGATTTATTAATGCACCAACCTCTCACATTTGATCTGTGTTGTTGCGGTTACTGGATGTGCTAGGCGGTTCCGGGCAGTTTTACACCACAACTCAATCTAACCTCAGGTTTTTCTTGGGCATGATGCACTAACCTCTCACATTAGAGAGGTGTTTTTGCAGCTACTGGATGTGCTGGGCGGTTCCAAGCAGTTTTACACCGTAACTCAATCTGAACTCGGGTTAGGCATGGTTATCTTTTAGCATATTTACCATACATGTCCAAATCTAGATTTTATATGCTAATCATCCCAAATTCACAAAACTATTCCTGTTCCAATTCTCAAGTTATACCCCAACAAAGCTAATTGCAAGTTATGCCCCACAAATTCAAATTCAAGTTATTACTCAAAATAGGTTACACCTAATCTTCCCAAATTTGCAATAATAGTCATGCCCAAAATCACCATATACATTATGCATGGCGTCCCAACCAATAGTTATGCCCATCTAGATTAATATCCCAATTTACAGTTTACGTCCAATCTAGATTTAATATTTCAATTTTACCCCAAGTTCGCAACAATAAAAATTATGCCCCAAAACTTGATTTATATGCCAATTAACCCAAACTTGTAGTTATAATGATAATAATTCCCCAATACAAGTTATACCCAAATCTCAATTACAAGTTATTCCCAAATCTCAATTACAAGTTACGCCCAATAGTACATAAAATAGATTAGGCCCAATTCCCCCGTATTCCAATCGTATATATAACAAGATTTCGTCTAGGTTCGAGACAACCGAGATCCATAATAAATGGGGAAGAAGAGGAAACATAAAAGATTAGGCGTAAAATAGCCATACGATGCTAAATTTGATAACAGCAATATCAGGAACATAAAAGAAGTATAGATCTGAATAAAATTACACCGCAGGCATAAATCTGATAACTTAGATTTGAATAACATCGCAGGCACAAATCTGATAAATAGATTTGAATAACATCGCAGGCACAAATCTAATAAAATAGATTTGAATAACATCGTAGGCACGAATCTGATAAAATAGATTTGAATAACATCGAAGGCACGAATTTGATAAAATAGATTTGAATAACATCGCAGGCACAAATCTGATAAAATAGATTTGAATAACATCGCAGGCATAAATCTAATAAAATAGATTTGATAAATCTGAAAGGATTATCTCATGATCAGGTATAGCTTGGATTCAGATTATTACATGCCAAGAATTTCAATTAAGAAGTCACATCTGAAAGTAACTTGAAATTACAGTGCTTAGATTAGGAGAAAATAGGTGTGCATATGTTGATTCATCTCTAAGGTTGATTGTTGATGAAGATCTTCTAATATGATTTAGGTTTTAGAGGCGGTGGCTAAGAGGATTGAGAGTTCAACAGCATAGCGGCGTCAGAAGGAATTGTTATGAATTAGATTAGGTCTAAGCACTAATTTATAGGTGTAGAGAGTGTTTTAGAGTCGTTAGATCACCACAACAGCCATCAGGTCTGTCCAGCGCATCAAAACACATCATACGAAGCATCTTAGCCCGTTTGGGCTCAGATCCAAAAAGGGGTCGACCCCTCCCCTAGCGGGTCGAAACCTATGCCGATCCCCCCTTAGGGGGTCGACACCTATGTCAACTCCCCCATAGGGGGATCAACACCCCTGGGTGGGAAATTTTCCGCCTAGCCTGCTTCTCTTATTTCGAATATTTTTGAGTTATTTTTCTGGGCTGGTTAACTAATTATTTAAATCTCTAAATTCTTGTAATCTTCCGAGGCCTATAACTTCCTCATACGGAGTCCGATTTACGGAAACTCGGACTCTAATCTCAAACAGAATTCTAAGACGAACGCAGTGGCGCTACCCATTTTACTTAATTCTCATTTTAAAAATTAAGTATTCTTTAATTCGTTACTTTAATACTCACAGAAAATATTGGGTGTTACATTCTCCCCTCCTTAAAGGATTTCGTCCCCGATATCTCTAAGTTAAGAAGAATGTATCCTAACATCCAACAATCCATCTACTCAACCATCAATCACAGGCATCCATTGTCCTTAAAAAGATTTCTAATGCTTTCATGATCATATGCATAGTGTGTGTACATGTCCTTATCTAATGAAAAATCAGGCGGTTTACTGATTCAGTTAACCTCCTTAATGCGAATTATGCCAGTGCTATGAGTCCATCATGTATGCAATTACTCCTAATCGTATTTTATAACTTCTACATGAGTGCACGATCATTCACACAAATGCAACATTGATATGATAACACATCACGTTTCAATCCATATACAAATACGTACATGTGCATATGCAATATGAAAGTGACTAAGCCGATATAGTGTCTAATGTGTGTGTATATGCATCCACGAGCAACCACTAGCGACCACTTGTTACCACTTGCAACCATCAATCATAACATGTTTCAAACACATGTTTACATACATTGGCTTTTACCTAAGGATTGAAGATAGGACCGAGAGGATATACTTAAAAGATAAAGACTAGCATGCAAATAAACTTTACAGAAAAAGAGGAATCAAGGATATACCCTCAAAAAGGGTATGATGTGTGCATCTAGTCTTCAGTCTTCGAAGTCGCATCTTCTTGAGCTTCCCTCCATTGTGCTCTGACTGTCTTAACTTTACAATTTCGTAGCTTCTTCATTTCTGTTTCCTAGAATATGCATTGGAACTCATTTCGTTGTTGCCTCTCATTTCACCTTTTCTTCTTATAGTGTACTTGGCACTACAACTTCTGTCGTGTCATGCTAACATTTCCTCAAAAGGACTTCCAAAATCCTATTCATCCTTTCTGTCAGAGGATGATAAGCGGTGCTCAAACATAACTGCGTACTTATGGCTTCTTGCGAGCTTATTTATTAAGGTGACTAGAGGTCACTTCTCAACTTAATTTATCCATTGCGTCAATTATATATGAGTCTTTTGTTTGTGAAGTCCCTATTTAATTCAAAAGCGAAGGTCTTGCTACTAGCGATGTCGACTACTAACTTAACCGAAGGTTTTAAAATCAAGGTTTGATATGTATTCTGAACTTTTCCTTTTCACATAAAGAGGACTTGAAGTCAACCTTTTTCTTCTTAAGCATCCGCTATGACCTTACCCTTACATCAAAATGGCGCCTAGTCTCGTATCGCATGCATCCGTGTATATTGTAAGTCTTTTACTACCGTAAGGTAAAAGTCAAAACTGAGGCCGTTGCAAGAGCCCTCTTCGATTGTTGGAAAGCGATATCACAACCTGTATCCCGAGCAAAGGTTAGATTCTACTTCGTCAATCTTGTAAGTGGGGCTAATACCTCGCAAAGTCCTAAATGAACTTCCTATATTAGCCCGCTAGTCCAAGAAAGCTTCTTACTTTTGTTGCATTCCTTGTGACCTTCCAGTCTTGCACTGCAACTACTTTTGCGGGATCTACTGCTATCCCTTCTTTGGACACCACATGTCTAAGAAACCTTACTTATTCTCTCCAAAGATGGCATTTCTGGAGAACTTTGCCTTAAGTTGATGCGCTTGGAGGGTATCCGAGACTTTCCTTAGATGCAAAGCATGTTCTTCCTCACTCTTAGAGAAAACAAAAATATCATCTACGCACAAGCAAAGTGAACCATCCTCCTTTGTAGCGAAAACAACTGGAGCACCCCATTTAGAAATACTTCGCCTTATGAACCTTTTCTCAAGTAACTCTTTTACATGTTTACTGAGCTCTTTCCTTTCCCTTGGAGCCATGTGTCTAATGGGTAAGGCTACAGGTTTTGCGTTATCAACAAGGTATATGCGGAAGTCTATCTCTTGCTTTAGATGTAAGCCTTTCACCCCTTCAAAGACACCTATGTATTCAAGGACTACTCTAACAGATTGCAAGCTTTCAACAGATTCATCAAGAGATTCTAGGTAACTAAGCATAACGGAATTCATGGGATTACAAGAGATTTTGAGAGTGTTAACGAGGTGAGTCATAAGTCTAACCACTCTCCTTTAAAAATCTAGGATGGCACCATTACTGGATAACAAATCCATCCCTAGAATCAACCCATAGCCCATGAAACCAAAAAAGTAAGCATTACATCTAAACTCAACGCTTAGTATAGATATTCCCAAATCCAAACAAATCATAGATAAATGAGCCGGACCACCAATTGGATTTGAGACAATAATGGGATCTTCTACTACACAAGTACTAAGGTGTAGAGACTCAACTATGGAAGCGGGTAGAAAAGAATGTGAAGTGCCAGAATCAAACAAAGTTCTAACAAGATGATTGAAGAGAAAAACTAAACTCTCAACAGAAACGTTCATACCTCTCTTAGGTACACTAGCAGTGAGAGCATGCAATTGCCCTCTAGAAGAGTATGTCCTTTGCCCTTGTCCTTGTCCTTCAGCAATCCTTGATAAGATGCCCTGCTTCACCATACTGAAAACAATCACCTGTCTTATTCTTCCTATAATTAAATGACCCGCTATATCACAGAAAAGACACTTCCTCTTGTCGTAGGATCTATTATTTCTTCCACCCTTCTTAGATTCCAATCCATTGCTTGTGATTCTTCCACTTTGGCCTCTTTCTTTTCACCTTACTCCTTATGCGTGGATTAAGCCATATCAACAAGCTTCTTATCCTCCTTAGCACAAACTCCCTTATTCTTATCCTTACTATCCTTGTGTAGCTTGTTGACAAGTTTCTCGAGACTACCTCCATTGCACGGTAACCTACAAAGCTTGGAAGAAGATTAGCCTCAGGTGAAACTACTGCAGCCACAGATGGAGGTTAGGCACTACTTCGCCCTTGACATGTGCCATATGCCTACGAAACTATGGCGAAAAGAAAGGAAGAAGAGATTCAAATAGAGAATCGAAAGGTAGTGCATATGACTTTGGGGAATATGCCTTTTAAAAACAATACTTTTCTCTTGGAAAACACTTCTTTAAAACATGTTTTTGAAAATACTTCTTTATAAAAATGCTTTTGAAAATGGGTTTCAAAATCCTTTATCTATTCTGGTAACCTTCAACTCTGATACCAAGTGTAACACCCCACGTTAATTAATGTCACTCACAAAGGAAATGCATTAACATTAGTGGAGCGTTATAGATAAAAGATGCAGATAAATTACAAGACAAACAAATAAAGCAGCGGAAAATAAATAAAACTTTACTTCATTGATAAAACAGCAGCTTTTCCAACACCAATACCCAGTACAACAAAATATCTGTCTTGCTTAACAAAATAAAGAGGCGTAAAATGATAATGATATTCCCCAATAAAGCATGAGCCAGCCATAGCAGTGGAAAAGAGAGTGCAAAGCAATACGTCGACTATCTTCGAGCTTGGAAAGAGAAATTGTCTAAACTAAGCTGAGCTATTCCCTCCCTGACTACCCAAGGGGAAACGTAAGAAAAGAGGCGAAACCTACTAGGTCAGACATAAGCCTGGTAAGTCCAGTGACTTTTCAGTATGTAAACAGGTAAAAGCAACATGACATGAATAAACTAAATATAAGACAATACCATGATAACAGGGATAACAGGATAACATAAGATTAGCATAAGATATGATAATGCAAGATAAACTGAATGCACTTCTACTCTTTCTCTGCTTTGCTACAACCCTGTTATTCTGATTTCTACATCTCTGCACCGCCTAACTAGTGTCCTAACTAGTAATCTGTATAAAATGATAATATTACAACGTGATCCCAGTCCCCGCAATTGTGGTAGCCTTTAGGTGTACATCTAGTTGGAGGATCCTACCTCAATCAGTCTAATTGCCACGAAGATGTTAGGTGTACCCTTACTACCCCATCGATCGGCTCCCTACTTGTATTAATGTTCCATGTGTCTATGTCAATCGACCCTCTCTTGCATGTAGATACCCTGTGCTGGTCCCACCATAAGGTGTATCAATCCTTATGATAGCAACCCGACATGATTCAAGATGCACAGTGTGTAACCACTGGTACCCAATGCCTTCTTTTTCCAACTCCGGAGTACATGCACGCCCGTAAACCGTCGGAACCTACACTGACGTGCCCCTTGCCGTTATTTTGACCGCTTATAATCAGCCCAGTAATCGTGCCCCACCCTGCCTAGTTCAGGGTACCATGATACATCTACGTGGGTTACTGCTGAAATGGGTCCCCGTTACTTGGGTTTCCTACTGGTTAAGTTTATGGGCCTATATATACAAATATTACCCACCTACACGATATGTACTTAAACCTCCCACCGATTCAAGCATGTTTATTTAATGGTTAAGTTTGTGGGTCTATACTAATATTACCCACCTACACGAGATGTACTTAACCCTCCCACTGATCAAGGCAATACGTATTATTGGTTAAGGTTGCCTTAACCCTATCCACTTTGTTCATGTAATATTGGTTAAGTGTTGTCCATTCATGTTAACTTAACCCACCCACACATCATGTTGTATTGGTTAAGTGTTTTCTATTAACTTAACCCCACTCGTTCATCATGTTATATTGGTTAAGTCTTGCTCTCTTGTGTTACTTAACCCTATCATACATCATGTTATATATATTAGTTAAGTGTTTATTTCTTGTGTTAGTTAACCCTACCATACATCATGTTATATCGGTTAAGTGTTGCCTTCTTGTGTTATTTAACCCTACCATACATCATGTTATATCGGTTAAGGGTTGCCTTAGTTAACTTAACCCTACCATTTGTTTAATTAACATGTTGTACTGGTTAAGTGTTGGCTTAGTTAACTTAACCCTACCATATGTTTAATTAACATGTCCTACTCATTAGCATTAATTGATTTATTAATGCATGAACCTCTCACATTAGATTAGTGTTATTGCGGTTACTAGATGTGTCGGGCGGTTCCGGGTAGTTTTACACCACAACTCAAATCTAACCTAGGGTTTTTCTTGGGCATGATGCACTAGTCTCTCACATTAGATAGGTGTTGTTGCGGTTACTGGATGTGCCGGGAGGTTCCGGGCAGTTTTACACCGTAACTCAATCTAACCTCGGGTTAGACATGTTTATCTTTTAGCATATTTACCATACATGTCCAAATCTAGATTTTGTATGCTAATCATCCCAAATTCACAAAACTAGTCATGTTCTAATTCTCAAGTTATACCCCAACAAAGCTAATTGCAAGTTATGCCCCACAAATTCAAATTCAAGTTATTACTCAAAATAGGTTACACCCAATATTCCCAAATTTGCTATAATAGTCGTGCCCAAAATCACCATATACATGATGGTTGGCGTCCCAACCAATAGTTATACCCAATCTAGATTAATATCCCAATTTACAGTTTAGGTCCAATCTAGATTTAATATTTCAATTTTACCCCAAGTTCGCAACAATAACAATTATGCCCCAAAACTTGATTTATATGCCAATTAACCCAAACTTGCAGTTATAATGATAATAATGCCCAAATACAAGTTATACCAAATCTCAATTACAAGTTATGCCCAAAACTCAATTACAAGTTACGCCCAATAGTACATAAAATAGACTAGGCCTAATTCCCTCGTATTCCAATCGTATATATAACAAGATTTCGTCTAGGTTCGAGACAACCTAGATCCAAAATAAAAGGGGAAGAAGAGGAAACATAAAAGATGAGGCACAAAATAGCCATATGACGCTAGATTTGATAATAGCAATATCGGGAACATAAAAGAAGTATAGATTTGAATAAAATTTCATCGTAGGCATAAATCTGATAGCTTAGATTTGAATAACATCGCAGGCACAAATCTGATAAATAGATTCGAATAACATCGCAGGTACAAATCTGATAAAATAGATTTGAATAACATCGTAGGCACAAATCTGATAAAATAGATTTGAATAACATCGCAGACACGAATCTGATAAAATAGATTTGAATAATATCACAGGCGCAAATCTGATAAAATAGATTTGAATAACATCGCAGACACAAATCTGATAAAATAGATTTGATAAATCTGAAAGGATTATCTCATGATCAGGTATAGCTTGGATTCAGTTTATTACATGCCAAGAATTTCAATTAAGAAGTCAAATATGAAAGTAACTTGAACTTACAGTGCTTAGATTAGGAGAAAATAGGTGTGCAGATGTTGATTCATCTCCAAGGTTGATTGTTGATGAAGATCTTCTAATATGATTTAGGTTTTTAAAGGCGGCGGCTAAGAGGATTGAGAGTTCAACAGCATAGAGGCGTCAGAAGGAATTGTTATGAATTAGGTTAGGTCAAGGCACTAATTTATAGGTGTAGAGAGTGTTTTAGAGTCTTTATATCAACACAGAAGCCATCAGATCCGTCCAGCACATCAAAACACATCACACGAAGCAGCTCAGCACATTTCAGCTCGGATCCAAAAAGGGGTCGGCCCCTCCCCTAGTGGGTCGACACCTATGTCGACCCCTTCCTTAGGAGGGTCGACACCCCTGGGCGGGAAATTTCCCGCCCAGCCCGCTTCTCTAGTTTCAAACGTTTTTAAATTATTTTTTCTGGGCTGGTTAACTAATTATTTAAATCTCTAAATTCTTGTAATCTTCCGAGGCGCATAACTTTCTCTTACGGAGTTTAATTTACGGAAACTCAGACTCTATCTCAAACAGAATTCCAAGACGAACACAATAGCATAACCCATTTTAGTAAATTCTCACATTAAAAATTAAGTATTCTTGAATTCGTTACTTCAATATTCATAGAAAATACGTAGTGTTACAAAGGCCATTAAAGTTTATAATAGAAATAAAGAAGATTACCTCTTCCGAGTAACCAGCTAGAAGATATACTCCTATAATTTATGATTCAGAATATTAGGCAAGAATTCGGAATATGAAACTGGCCCAAACATACTTGAAGACTGGTAATGAAATGTAGCTTATTGGTTACATGCATGCTGCACCCGAGGCCGAGCATGCTACACTTAGGAATGAGCATACTGCACCTGAGGCTGAGCTGACAACACTTGAGGCCGACCAAGTTGTAAAAGAGGTTGTTCAAACTGTACCTGAGGATTTATAAACTGCACCTGAGAGTTCACCAAAGGATGAGCAGGTTGCACCCGAAGCTGAGAAGAGTACAATTGAGTTTGAGCCAAATAGTGATGATAACATGGATGATCCTATAAAAACAACCATGACAAATGCTACTTCCATTGAAAATGATTCTGGGGTCGATGTAAATGATGACTTGAACCTTGATTTGGAGAATGATATAAACCATACTTCAGTCAAAAACAAGGTAGGAAATATCAGTGATGCAAATTTACTGACAAGCTATGGTGAAGCATAATTTGTTTTCTGATTATACTAAGTTTATGCTGCAGTGGAAAGAGTTAATCACAAGATATTGCTAGCTGGAAATACTATAAAGATGAGAAGCAATTTTTTTATAATACCTTTGTTTATCGACTATTGCAAGCATTATATATAAGAAAATATGTGAAAACTTTATCCGACTGGCATATTAAAGCTTTTCTTGAGTATGCGAGAAATTAATGCACTGACATTAGCTGAAATGTTATTTGTACATTAATGATAGATGTGAGTGAAAATCAAAATGTATCCAGTGAAAGATTTATCCAATCCCTTAATACTTGTAAGTTTACGTGTAGTTAAGAATCAATGAATGATATTTAACACTTGAATTTTGAATTAAAAAAAACTTACATGAACTTTTTTCGATTTCTTATCAATAAAGGCGTTGCTGCTGAGGATTCTTTCGTTTTGCCTTTTCCTTTGTCTCTTTTTGTATGAAGATAATAGAAAATATTAGCAAAGGACACCAGACGATCGATCTCAAGTTCCTTCAAAACTGAATATGAAAATAGATTATCATGGCTACAAAGCATAGTTAAAGATATAATAAAATTAGTCTGCAAAGTCAATTAAAGTAAGGTTGGCAAACTGGAGTGATTATGCAAGAAATTTAAGTTGAATAAAATTAGATCATGAGATCCAAGAGAAAATAAACCAACGTTTTTGCATTGCTAAAAAATGAAAAACATTTGCAAGCTTCAATATTTCTTCAGTAGTTTTACTAAGTCAGAAAATGATCCACGCTTAATCCATCAAAAATATCCATCAAAAGTGTGTGTCATTTTAAATCAATTACGTGACTCTTTATGCACAAATGACAATTATTTGGTAAAATAATGAAACTAATAACTAGGACATAAAGAAGCACAAAAAGGTAAAAATCATGGATTTCAAGGTAGAATTCAGCCTAAAGTAGAATCCAGCCAAATATCTAACTAAAATTAAAACGCAATCATGAAATCCATGTTGTTACCATTGAATCAAGGCATCGGTTATAATGGCCCTAGCTCCGCAGGCTTAAGAAAACAATGACAGTTCGAAATTTAATTATTCGAGAACCAAGAGACTCATAACAAGTAGCCAACTGTTGAATATTAACACTTCGTAGGTTAACATGGAATCTTAAAAAAACCAACAAACATACCAGTACATGTGAACAACAGAGTTTGTGTAATAAGATCCCACAACAGTACATTAGTGTCCCAGATCCACTAGCAAGTTGCCTACTATCAGGACTAAATGCAACTGAAAGAACTGCTTCTGTGTGACCTATGATAATTGATTAAACGCATAAAACAATTAACAGTCAGTACACAACACAAAAAATATCGCAAGAAAAGAGAAAAGAATTACACAAATATATGTTCACAATTGTAACACCCCGAATTTTTGAATAATCGAATTAACTAAATTAAAGAATAAATGTTTAGTATTGTTCTAAGGTTTGTAAGCAAAAGACTTAGTAGCTCATTTGGTTGGAACATGTGACTTGCATACAAGAGGTACATAGTTTGATCCCCGCCAACGCCATATTTTTGTTTTAGGCGAATGGCTAAAAAGCGGCTTAGTGTGAACGCGGTTCAAAAAGTAGTTTAGTGTAAAAATGGTTAATTAGGGAGATTGAAATATATATATATAGATATATATATATAAAATAAAATTCAACCTAAAATTTAAGAAAAAAATTCAAAACAGCGGAAGCGGGAAGGCAAAACACCAAACCGACCTATTTTATGGGTCGACCCGAGACTCGCTGGGTCGACCCCAGTATCGACTCAGGAGGTTTGGAATTGTTCCCGTCGGCCCTGAATGGTCTATGACGAAATTTTATGTTTTAGGGCTTAGGTGGCGATTTCTGGTTGGTCTGTTGACATCATTTCTTGGTTTCTAAGGCCTAGATGGATACTAGATTGATCCGACGGCTTAAATTAATTCAAAGCTCTATAAAAAGACCCATAGACTCAAACCCTAAATCAGAATTAAAACTAAAATTATGGCCGTCATGCTGTCGTCTTGAACCCTAGAGTAGCCGCCACCAATTGGAAGAAGATTAAAGCAACTCAATTCAATCCAACAGCAAATTCAACTACAACAAAGGGACGCTAATAAATTACAGAACTTCGTTGAATGGTGAGTTTGATCACTTTAACATAATAATTGCTAAATTAATTATGATGTGATATACGTTGGATTATAAGTTGTGGTTGTGAATCTAATTCATATGTTTAATCATGTATGTTAACTTGATTCATATTATATGATGTTATGCAAGTTTTATATATGATGTTATGCAAGTTTCATGTATGATGTTATGCAAGATTAATATGATTATGCAAGTTAATATGATTATGCAAGTTTCATATATGATGTTATGCAAGTTAATATGATTATTCAAGTCTCATATATGATGTTATACAAGTTAATATGATGATGCAAGTTTCATATATGATGTTATGCAAGTTAATATGATTATGCAAGTTGTACATATGATGTTATGCAAGTTAATAGGATCACGCAAGTTGTATGCGAGTTATATGATGTTATGTAAGTTTGGATCTAAAATATATGCTAGTAGTTCATGTTGTTAACTTATGTCAATGAATCCCTTTTTATAATCCAATCACCTATGTTTATAACATCAGTTTTTATGCGAATATGGATATGGAACATATGCTAGTTCGTATAAGTATTATGTTTATATGCAAGTTTAAGTGATAATTAGATTCACATATATACAAGTTCACACCTTTAAAGTTTAGATCCATATTCAAGTTGACATTTTTATGTTGAAACTATGACATGCATAGTTATGCAAGTTTACACCTTTATGTGGATCCACAGTTTACTCAGGTTAACACCTTTTATTGGATCCATAGTTATGCAAGATGACACCTTTATGTTTAGGTTGACGACATACATAGTTTATGTAAGTTTGTGATAATTACCTAGGCTAGTTGGGTGTAAAATTAGGTTCATACATGCAAGTTCACACCTTTTAGATCTTTGATTTTTGGATCCCTGATAATACAAAGACTATGCAAGTATGTTGTAATTCTTAATTGCAAGTTAGATGCAAATTAGATCTATTATTGTGTGTATGTGACTTTGTGATGTTTATTCCCTTTTTTTTAGTATTAGACTATTTGCTAGTCTAATATGTATATGTCATGTTAAGCGAACGAATGACGGGGGTACGATGGGGATAATAGTGGATACACACATATTGTGAATTTGGCATGTAATGGCCTTAAAAGGCATGTAATTAATTTTAAGGAATAAAATTAATTAGTGATGAAATTGGTATAATTTATATACAATAAATAGATGAGCATAATTTAGATGATAAATTATGGACATAAATAAATATGGAAATTTGAATAGGGAAAGTAATTCAAATTTGGGGAAAATTAATTATGTATAATTAATTGCCTAAGACACGAGGTTGGACTCATTTGTGGTGTAAGACTGCCCGGACCCGCCCCGCTAATCCAGCAGCCACAAATGGTAGCCCAATGTGAGAGGTCAAAGGCCCAAACTAAATGCGTAACAATTGTATGGACACGAGGTTAGACTCGTTTGTGGTGTAAGGCTGCTCGGACCCGCCCGACAAATCTAGCAGCCACAAATGCCAGTCTAATGTGAGAGGTCCTACAGGGGTTACGGTAGTAATAAATTAAGAAACATTTAACCAAAGTAAAACATGTGGTGGGACATGGGGGTTAAGTGGATGCCTTGGGTGGCATGAGGAAATACGATTAGTAACACTTAACCAAGGTAAAACGTGTAAGTGGGACATAGGGGTTAAGTATGTGTCTTGGGTTGCATGTGGAATTACTAATAGAAACCCTTAACCAAAATTAAAACATGTAAGTGGACATGAAGGGGGTTAAGTGGGATGTACTAGAGGGGACCAAGCCTAGGTGGAAAGCTTGTGTCAAGCATAGGGGGCCTTTTTCAGTTCAGTAGCCCATTAAGTATCTTTGTGAGCTCGACCCAAGTCGAGGACGGGACACGCCTACTGGGTCTGATTGTTGGAGGCCAAAACGGGTTAGCCGTGGCAACGCAAGTCCAACGGGGTCACGTGCGTGCGTGGGTCTAGGCTGGTATGTAAGACATTGTTGCGTCGTGTAGTTATAAGTCGTGCATTCCATGCGGGGTATAAGGTTGCCATATTGGGGAGTGATACACCCCACTGTGGGACCTGCACGGGTATCTACGATTAGGGAGCCGATTGAATGGGGAAGGGTAGTGGGTACACCTAGTGGAGATAGGAGCAGACAGCACTTATGTAGTCAGCTAGGGGTACACGAAGCTAACACTATTATTAATAATTATTAAGGGGTACACCTAGTGGAGATAGGAGCAGGCGGCACCTATGACGTCAGCTAGGAGTACATGGAATTACCATTATTACTTATTGAAGGGGTACATCTAGTGGGGATAGGTACACGCTGGGTACCTATGATAGCAACTAGAGATATACAGTCAAACATGGAGGATAGTGGGTACATCTAGTAGTACACGAAGCTATCATCGTTCTATTTAGCCAAGAGCGATCAAATTTGTAGAGTGACTAGTAGGGGTGCAGTTAGTGTTAGTACAGTACAGTACGGTAGAGTATAGTAATTATCCTATATTGATTAGGAAGCGCCATTAACGTTATCTCTGTTTCTCTTGATTGCCTTTCCATACCCATGTGGTTCACACAGTCATTAACTTATTCTCCAGCTTAAATCTTATCATATTGGTTTAATAATTATGTTGTTAGAGTTATCGGACTCACCAGACTTTATGTCTGACCCCCTTTGTTTCCACCTCTTTTCTTCCTTCCCCCCCCCCCACCGCACCAGGTTCTAAGGGTGGGACTAGTACTAGTGGAGCTTAATTGAGATCTCTTTGGGAGCACTTGGATTTGGATTTTTGAAGTAAAGTTCAGCCTATCATTTTCTTTATGGCTATTTGTAGTAGTGGGATTATGTAATTTGTTTTATCAAGATGGATATTATGTACTTGACTTTGGTTTATGGTTTTTGATGATGTAACCAAACATATTTACCTTCTGCTGCAATAAATAAAGTTTTAAATTGTCAAGTACTGCTTTATATCTGTCTTGTTGTGATTTTCTGTTCTATATTAACTTAAAATGCTCCATGGAAGTTAATGCATTCCCTTTGCGAGTGACATTAATGGATGTGGGGTGTTACACGTGGTATCAAAGTTGAAGGTTACCAAAACAAATAAGATATTTTGAAAAACTATTTTTCAACAGCATTTTTAAAGAATACTTTCAAAAATATGTTTGTAGAAGAGTATTTTTGAAAGAAAGGTTTATTTTAAGAACATAATCCTCTTGAGCCATATATCCTTCCTTCGATTCTCCGTTTTGAATCTCTTTCTCTTTCCCTTTTTGAGTCCCCCCCCCCCTCCACGTATAGATGCTTTTTCTAAGATAAATAAGGACTTCCGTACGAAGGACGGAAAACCACTTCAAGGGACTTAGACGTTTGTAGGGCTAGAAGTTAGTCTAAGGAAGTGGAGGGCTTGTTGGTACCTTTATGATAGACGATGGGAGGAAGGTTCAAATAGTTGTTTGGTTAACAAAGGACGAAACCTCATCTTGGTGGGAGGTCACGAATGGAGAATGTGAAGAAGAAGGCTAGTTGTTTTGGAGAAATAGGACACCTTAGGATTGTCCAAAGAGGCAAGGACACAGTATAGGATCTTCTGGAGGGTAGTTGTATTCCCTCACGGCTGGTATACCCGATGGGGATAGGACCGCCTAGGTTGAAATTTGGTTTTCTTTATCATCCTGTTTGAACTTTGTTTGATTCTGGCGCTTCATACTCGTTAGTATCTGCTTCGCTAGTTGAAACACTGCACCTAAATACTAGTCTAGTTAAGGATCCCATCCTAGTCTCAAATCCTGTTGGTGGTTCGGCTCATCCGTCAATGGTTTGTCGGGATTTGAGAGTGTTTATCTTGGGCGTTGGATTTGAATGCAACGCCTTCATCCTTGGTTTCACGGGCTATAGTTTGATTCTAGGAGTGGATTGGCTAGCCTGGCGGGGTGCCATCCTAGATTGTGAAAGGAGGGTAGTTAGACTATTGATTCTTTATGGAAAGACCCTCATATTTCTTTTGACCTTAGGGGTTCAGTGATGCTTAGCTGCCTAGAATCTTATGACGCATCCAACGATGATTGGGAGTCTGTCTGTGTGGTCCGTGAGTATGGAGACGTCTTTGGTAAAGTGCGGGGTTTACCCAGAGGCGCGAAATAAGTTTTCGTATGTGCTTAATAGATTAAGCAAAGCCAGTTATGTGATCAGCGGTGGTTTTGGAGCAAGATTGGCAAGGACAACCAGAGTCACTCAAGTACTCAATTGGTTGGCCATCTTACTAGTATCATCTCACATAGGTCGTCTGAATTCGAAGGAGGTATCCCTTGGGTGTTTGTCCGATATTGGTTTAGGCCTTTGGGGCTTGCACTTGGGGGATGTCGAGTTCGACTAGGGTGGTCTGTGTGAGAGATGGATAGTTGTGACAATTTTGCATGGGATAATATCTTGGTTTTCTCTAGAAGCAGAGAAGAGCATGCCCTACATCTTAGGGAAAGCTTAGGAACCCTACAAGCGCACCATCTTAAAGCTAAGTTCTCCAAAATACCACTTTTGGAGGAAAGAAGTGAGGATTTTAGGGCATGTGGTCTCTAGGGAAGGGTGATATGTTATAGTGGAAGACAGTCGAAAGTCCATGAGAAGAATTATCCTACCCACGACTCAGAATTGGCTGCCATAGTTTTTGCGCTCAAGTCTTGGCGTCATTATTTGCTTGGTGAGAAGTTTGAGTTGCTTGTAGACCATAAGTCGCTAAAGTACTTGTTCTCTCAGAAAGATCTAAACCTGAGGCAACAAAGGTGGATGGAGTTCTTGGTGTCCTACGATTTCGAGATAGCATATACCTCTGACAAGGGTAACGTTGTGGCGGATGCCTGGAGTAGGAAAAAGTTGACATTGAGTCCTTTGTTTGTCGAGCGACGTAGCTTAGATTTTATCTCTAACTTTGACTTTAGACCATCCATTGATTTTGTATCCAGTTTGCTAGTGTCCTTGAGGTCATACCTACGCTTTTGGGATGGGTTGGAGAGGCACAGCGTGATGACCCACAGTTGATGGAGTTAGTAGAGAAGCTCATAAGAGGGGAGTCATCAAGCCATCTAAGTAGGTATACCCTAGATGATAAGGGTTGGTTGCGTAGGGACGATAGACTTTGTGTATCACGGAATGAGAGCTTGAGGAAGGCTATTCTTGATGATGCACATCGTTCGAAGATGACCATTCATCCCGGCGGGGACAAGATGTACAAAGACATGAAGCGAGTTTTCTTTTAGGCCGGTATGAAGAGGGATGTGGCCGAGTATGTCGCTAGATGCTCGGTGTGCCAACAAGTAAAAGCGGAGCAAAAGAAACCCGGTGGGTTGCTTCACCCATTGGAGGTTCCATAATGGAAGTGGGATAGTGTCTCAATGGATTTTGTCGATGGATTGCCGAGATCGAGGAAAGGTAATACGGGGATTTGGGTCGTGGTAGACAGACTTACTAAGAGCGCCCATTTCATTCCCGTGAAGAGTAAGAGGACTGCTCCATGGTTAGCTTCCGTATACATTCGAGTGGTAGTCCGTTTGCACGGCGTTCCTTCTAGCATAGTGAGCGATCGAGATCCTATCTTTACTAGCGAATTTTGGAAGAGCTTGCAAGAGGCGGTAGGGACTCAATTATGTTTGAGCACTGCATATCATCCTCAGACGGACGGCCAGACCGTGAGGGTGAATCGTATTCTAGAGGACCTATTGAGGTTGTGTGTCTTAAATTTCGGAGGTACATGGGAGGAACATCTTCCGTTGGCGGAGTTCACATATAATAACAGCTTTCAGTCTAGCATTGGCATGGCACCGTTCAAGGCTCTTTATGGACGGTCGTGTTGTTCGCCTACATGTTGGTGGGAGTCTACAAATAAGATCCTACTTGGGCCCGATATGATTAGAGAGATTTCGGAAAAGATCAATTTGATTCGAAGGAGGATGAAGACAACGCAAGATAGGCAGAAATCTTATGCGGACAAGAGGAGGACAGATCTTGAGTTTGATATTGGGCACATGGTCTTTGTCAAGGTGTGTCCATTACAGAACGTCGTTCACTTTGGGTCCATTAGGAAGTTACCACCAAGGTTCGTAGGGCCGTTTCCTAATAAGGAGAGGATTGGGCAGATGGCGTATAGAGTGGAGTTACCTGAGAGACTTAGTGGCGTACACGATGTATTCCATGTGTCACATTTGAGGAAGTGCTTGCACGAGACCGTGGAAGTGGTAGAGCCGAGCTTGCTTAGAGAGGTGGAGATAGAGCATGATGCGACGATTCGGCGAGCTCCTACGTGCATTCTTGGGTCGGAGGTTAAGAAGTTGAGGAATCGAGAGGTCATGCTAGTTGAAGTGCAATGGGGAGATGATGAGAGCAACGCTACTTGGGAGACGGAAGAGAAGATGCGTTCATTATACCCTTTTCTTTTCGAGGGTATGTCTTTTAGTCTATCCTTTATCGCTTACCTTATACTTATCTTATCTTTAGTATGTCCTCTCGTTAGTGCCTTTGACCTTTAGATAGGGTAGTCCTATGATTGAAACATGTGTTTGAGACATGTTATGTATGATGGATGCATGTGGATGCAAGTGTTTTCTAGTGGATGCTCGTGGATGCATATACACACACTTTAGGCACTAGATCGGCTCAGTCACTTCATATTGCATATTGCATATAAATGTGTGTGCATATTTAAGCTAATGGATGTATAATGGTTGTGCTATCATATGGATGTTGCATTTTGGTGAATGGTTGTGCACACATGTAGAAATAATATGTATCGATAGGGTTCTTTCGCATACATAATGGACGCATGGCACTATCATGGTTTGCATTAAGGAGGTCAACTGAATCAGTAGACCGCCTAATTTTGCATTAGATAAGGAACATATACACGCACTTTTTGCATATGTTCATACAACATTAGAAATTCTATAAGGACAATGAATGCTTGTGTTTGATGGTTGACTAGATGGTTGTTTGGATGTTAGGATATGCATTCTCCTTAACTTGGAGATTTCAGGGGCGAAATCCTTTAAGGAGGGGAGAATGTAACATCCCGGATTTTTGAATAATCGAATTAACTAAATTAAAGAATAAATGTTTAGTATTGTTCTAAGGTTTGTAAGCAAAAGACTTAGTAGCTCATTTGGTTGGAACATGTGACTTGCATACAAGAGGTACAGAGTTCGATCCCCGCCAACGCCATATTTTTGTTTTAGGGGAATAGCTAAAAAGCGGCTTAGTGTGAACGCAGTTCAAAAAGTAGTTTAGTGTGAAAATGGTTAATTAGGAAGATAGAAATATATATATATATATATATATATATATAAAATAAAATTCAACCTAAAATTTAAGAAAAAAATTCAAAACAGCGGAAGCGGGAAGGAAAAACACCAAACCGACCTATTTTATGGGTCGACCCCAGTATCGACTCAGGAGATTTGGAATTGGTCCCGTCAGCCCTGAATGGTCTATGATGAAATTTTATGTTTTAGGACTTAGGTGGCGATTTCTGGTTGGTCTGTTGACATCATTTCTTGGTTTCTAAGGCCTAGATGGATCCTAGAGTGATCCGATGGCTTAAATTAATTCAAAGCTCTATAAAAAGACCCATAGACTCAAACCCTAAATCAGAATTAAAACTAAAACTATGGCCATCATGTTGTCGTCTTGAACCCTAGAGTAGCCGCCACCAATTAGAAGAAGATTAAAGCAACTCAATTCAATCCAACAGCAAATTCAACTACAACAAAGGGACGCTAATAAATTCCAGAACTTCGTTGAATGGTGAGTTTGATCACTTTAACAAAATAATTGGTAAATTAATTATGATGTGATATACGTTGTATTATAAGTTGTGGTTGTGAATCTAATTCATATGTTTAATCATGTATGTTAACTAGATTCATATTATATGATGTTATGCAAGTTTTATATATGATGTTATGCAAGTTTCATGTATGATGTTATGCAAGATTAATATGATTACGCAAGTTAATATGATTATGCAAGTTTCATATATGATGTTATGCAAGTTAATATGATTATGCAAGTTTCATATATGATGTTATGCAAGTTAATATGATGATGCAAGTTTCATATATGATGTTATGCAAGTTAATATGATTATGCAAGTTGTACATACGATGTTATGCAAGTTAATAGGATCACGCAAGTTGTATGCGAGTTATATGATGTTATGTAAGTTTGGATCTAAAATATATGCAAGTAGTTCATGATGTTAACTTGTGTCAATGAATCCCTTTTTATAATCCAATCACATAGGTTTATAACATCAGTTTTTATGCGAATATGGATGTGCAACGTATGCTAGTTCGTATAAGTATTATGTTCATATGCAAGTTTAAGTGATAATTAGATTCACATATATACAAGTTCACACCTTTAAAGTTTAGATCCATATTCAAGTTGACATTTTTATGTTGAAACTATGACATGCATAGTAATGCAAGTTTACACCTTTATGTGGATCCATAGTTTACTCAGGTTAACACCTTTTATTGGATCCATAATTATGCAAGATGACACCTTTATGTTTAGGTTGACGACATACATAGTTTTGTAAGTTTGTGATAATTACCTAGGCTAGTTGGGTGTAAAACTACGTTCATACATGCAAGTTCACACCTTTTAGATCTATGATTTTTGGATCCTTGATAATACAAAGACTGTGCAAGTATGTTGTAATTCTTAATTTCAAGTTAGATGCAAATTAGATCTATTATTGTGTGTATGTGACTTTGTGACGTTTATTCCCTTTTTTTCGTATTAGACTATTTGCTAGTCTAATATGTATATGTCATGTTAAGCGAACGAATGACGGGGGTACGATGAGGATAATAGTGGATACACACATATTGTGAATTTGGCATGTAATGGCCTAAAATGGCATGTAATTAATTTTAAGGAATAAAATTATTTAGTGATGAAATTGGTATAATTTATATACCATAAATATATGAGCATAATTTAGGTGATAAATTATGGACATAAATAAATATGGAAATTTGAATAGGGAAAGTAATTCAAATTTGGGGAAAATTAATTATGTATAATTAATTGTCTAAGACACCAGGTTAGACTCATTTATGGTGTAAGACTGCCCGGACCCGCCCGGCAAATCCAGCAGCCACAAGTGGTAGCCTAATGTGAGAGGTCAAAGGCCCAAACTAAATGCGTAACAATTGTATGGACACGAGGTTAGGCTCGTTTGTGGTGTAAGACTGCCCGGACCCGCCCGACAAATCCAGCAGCCACAAATGCCAGTCTAATGTGAGAGGTCCTACAGGGGTTACGGTAGTAATAAATTAAGAAACACTTAACCAAAGTAAAACATGTGGTGGTACATGGGGTTTAAGTGGGTGCCTTGGGTGGCATGAGGAAATACGATTAGTAACACTTAACCAAGGTAAAACGTGTAAGCGGGACATAGGGGTTAAGTGGGTGCCTTGGGTGGCATGTGGAATTACTAATAGAAACCCTTAACCAAATTTAAAACATGTAAGTGGACATGAAGGGGGTTAAGTGGGATGTACTAGAGGGGACCAAGCCTTGGTGGAAAGCTTGTGTCAAGCATGGGGGGGGGGGGGGGGCTTTTCAGTCTAGTAGCCCATTAAGTATCCTTGTGAGCTCGACCCAAGTCGAGGACGGGACACGCCTACTGGGTCTGATTGTTGGAGGCCAAAACGGGTTAGCGGTGGCAACGCAAGTCCAACAGGGTCACGTGCGTGCGTGGGTCCGGGATGGTAGGTAAGACGTTGTTGCATCGTGTAGTTATAAGCCGTGCATTCCTTGCGTGGTATAAGGTTGCCATATTGGGGAGTGATACACCCCACTGTGGGACCTGCACGGGCATCTACGAGTTAGGGAGCTGATCGAATGGGGAAGGGTAGTGGGTACACCTAGTGGAGATAGGAGCAGACGACACCTATGTAGTTAGCTAGGGGTACACGAAGCTACCACTATTATTAATAATTATTAAGGGGGTACACCTAGTGGAGATAGGAGCAGGCGGCACCTATGACGTCAGCTAGTAGTACATGGAATTACCATTATTACTTATTGAAGGGGTACATCTAGTGGGGATAGGTACACGCTGGGTACCTATGATAGCAACTAGAGATATACAGTCAAACATGGAGGATAGTGGGTACATCTAGTAGTACACGAAGCTATCATCGTTCTATTTAGCCAAGAGAGATCAAATTTCTAGAGTGACTAGTAGGGGTGCAGTTAGTGTTAGTACAATACAGTACGGTACAGTACGGTAGAGTATAGTAATTATCCTATATTGATTAGGAAGCGCCATTAATGTTATCTCTGTTTCTCTTGATTGCCTTGCCATACCCGTGTGGTTCACACAGTCATTACCTTATTCTTCAGCTTATATCTTATCATATTGCTTTAATAATTATGTTGTTAGAGTTATCGGACTCGCCAGACTTTATGTCTGACCCCCCTTTGCTTCCACCTCTTTTCTTCCTTCCCCCCCCCCCCCCCCCAGGTTCTAAGGGTGGGACTAGTACTAGTGGAGCTTGATTGGGACCTCTTTGGGAGCACTTGGATTTGGATTGTTGAAGTAAAGTTCAGCCTATCATTTTCTTTATAGCTATTTGTAGTAGTGGGATTGTGTAATTTGTTTTATCAAGATGGATATTATGTACTTGACTTTGGTTTATGGTTTTTGATGATGTAACCAAACATATTTACCTTCTGCTGTAATAAATAAAGTTTTAAATGTTCAAGTACTGCTTTATACCTGTCTTGTTCTGATTTTTTGTTCTATATTCACTTAAAATGCTCCATGGAAGTGAATGCATTCCCTTTGCAAGTGACATTAATGCACGTGGGGTGTTACAACAATGATGTGTATTGTGTACAAAAGTAAGTGCAGATAAGTTGCGCCATGAGAAGATGACCAGCCATCCATCAATTTATATTCTACAGTTGGCAGTGCAGTAAACAAACTGGTTGAAATCCAAACTCACTCTCCCTTTCCTACTAGTGTCGAATGAATTAAATAAATTTCCGCAAATTTAATGGAGACAGTAATACAGGAAGTTAAGTGTAGATGCATTCAGCCTGAACGGTACACTTTAAATTAGTTGCGCATTTGAAAGTAAGTTGTTGACATCATTGCATGACAAGGTTCTCCAAAGATGCATAATGTTTCTTCAGTGATCAAAGATTCAGTAGTAAGAAATAATCAGTTTTCGATAAATTAGGGATTTTGAGGTTAAACATGTGAATAGCTGGTAGCTAGAACAGAGAACGTTACAATATATGTCGTGCAGTTTCCTATTTCCAGATTTTTCAAATAATACTAACAATAATAACGGTAATGATGAATAAATAAGCCATATTCTACCAAGATATAACTGTAGTAAAAGCTAGAAGTAAGGGCTTAAAAATGATGAATTTACATACAGTGCTGATTGAACAAATATACAAGGTGATATGAAGTCATCCAATTGAATTTTTCCTCTCTTGTTATGATCAAAGCTCTAATAAGGTCAAAGCAACCATCAATAATTTTTATTACTTGCTTGACTATATTCAGTAGCTACCCTAGTCCCTATGTAGGGAGGTGGTTCAAAACACGCTTATTTCCTAGCAGAAATACCATATTGATGTTGTTGATCAAACATAATTTCAAGTTTACCGAGTTGACAAATTCTTCATTATCCTAAAGATAACACAAAAAGGAATGGGAATAGAGGAAGAAAACGATCATTCCTTCAGAGCTATATTAGTAAATCAATTTCTTAAAATAATTTGCTTGCAAAAATCACATAACTAAACCAGAATTATAAATGAAGTACACTTACAAATTGCAGTTGTACAATTGTCCTCTTCCAAAAGTATTAAATATTTAACATGTAAATTTAAAAAAAAAAGAATAAAGAACATAAAGCATCATCAGATTTCGGAAACAAAGGTCATTAAAAAAACAGGGTACCAAAGGCTTGTAAAGAAAAATCTTCGATATAACTTCTCTAAGGTTGATGGAAATTCACTTATTTGATGGATATGTAGACATACGTGAGTACAAGGTCCTATAAAAAAAAATAAGCAGAACTAGTTGTGTATTCAAATCAAGAGTACGATTAAAGATTCACACAAAATAAAAGATCCCATTTGTGATAGAAAAGAAAATTAGGATTACGGAACCTAGGATTATGGGAGGTGCTGTGCTATATGCATAAAATTATTTATGAAATTCAAATAAATAATGAATACAAGAACGCAAACCACAATCTTGTTTATAGTTTTTGATAAGAGGATCCCTGAACATAAGACCAAAGAGTAAAATATATAAAAAATTGAAGGTATGAATGTAAAACTGGTGGCTTCATCTATGTACCCAAATTTCCAACTTTAAATCATGAGTCGTTTTTGTTAGGATAGACATTGGAAACGGTGATCTGTATGTCTCAGGGTAATTGGAAGTCTGAATTATACAAATAAAACGGTTTATGTTATACCTCGCAAACAGTGTAAAAAGCAGGCGAGTAAGTGAAATGCCAAGTTTAAGCAATGCCTCATACACGTCATCAGGTGTGAGAAATCCACGGCCCCTTTCCTTTTCTGTAAAGGCATCTTGTACCAGGCGGAGAAAATTGTTCAGTGCAACAAATTCTTGAAAATTCATGGCGCCATTCATCAAAATCATACATCCTGATCATTTGTTGAACAATTGAGAGAGAGAAAAACCAGGTTTCCGACCTCAAGAGCACTCTGAAGCTGAACGGCGGTAATATTTCCATTATTATTTAAGTCCACTCTTCGAAACCATTCTCTTAGAGCGACCGTATTATTGTTCTCCATGACTGACAGAGATGAATTGATCGACAAGGACTCTGTTTAAAGGTAGGAAGTGCAGAACTGAACAGTACATCAAGGTGCCGTTCACGGTAATATTTAAGTTTAGGTGTTGTCGCGCATGCCCAACCACGGTGATTATAGTTGAAAATGGCCGCTAGCGTCCATCGCGGAACCATTTTTCCAACTATTATCAAATATAAAAAGCTAACATTGTAATAATTGCAGTATTTGCCATCTAGAAACAGGAGTATACAAGTCAAAAGAACTTAAGCGAGAACGAACAAGGAGAACAAATCATCGTTGTTACTTCTGGCTGTCGAAACTTGAAACCACATGATCTAGATTTCGATCTCAGATTTTGTTGTTTATTTTCGTATATTAGACAAATTTGTTTGATCTATTAAAATAAAACGTGTATAATCCATTGTTAATTAAAAAATAAAAATAAACAGTACTATTTCTATTCAATCAAATTTTTTATCCAATATTGTTCTCTACTAAAATGGGAACTGATCAACTGCAAATCTCAAGGTCTCAACCAAAACCACGGTACCTGAACAAACAAAAATTGAACTACAATTTCTTAGCATTCATCACAAAGAGCAACAATTTTAACAAATAATAAGAATATCGCAACTAGCAAGAAGCGACCTAGGATAAGTATAAAAGCAATAAATCTGTATCTGAATTTCGTACCTGGAAAATACCGATGAAAGGCAAAACCGAAGATTAGAGATTAGGGTTTAAGACATCGTTGAATCGACTACTAAGGAGCAAACTATTTTAGTAGTGGAGAACGGATCGAAGATATGAGGGGGACACAGTTTTGATTAGAATTATTTGGTTGAGGATAAAATTGGGGATACGAAAATGATTGTATTTTGAAGTGGGGAATACGAATTAATTGTTATTGGGGAGGGAAGGGGAAAATTTTGGAGCGAAGAGAGCGTTACACAGACAATATAGAAGGAAATGAGTTAAAAAAAAAGTTTAACCATATACAATAACACTTTAGAATAACAAGTTATTAAATAGCGTTTTTAATAACATATTCTCTTGTAGTGATTGTGGGGAAGGCATTGAGATTAGAGAGCCTCTACCCCAAGTTGAAGACCGAGGTTGTTGTTGCATCTCCAGGAGAGCCAAAACTGCAGGCAGGCGGTGAAGGCAAGAATAATTCCCAGAATAAGAGAAAACAGAACCAAACCAAGGAAGATTAGAAAAAGAAGAATAAGAAAGATATCGAGTGCTTTAGCTGTGGCAAGAAGGGTCACTATGCCAAAGATTGTCGAGAAAAGCCGGTGGACAGGAAGTGCTTCAATTTCGGTCTAGTGGGATGTCACAAGGATAAATGTCCACAACCTCTTAAAGAGAAGCAGATTATGAAAGCATACGCTATCAACGTTGTTCCTTCTTTGTCGAATGCCCTAACTGCTGTGGAGAAAGGAAAAGGTGTCGTTGTACAAGGTATGATTTCCGTTTATGGTGTTCCTTTTAGAGTATTGTTTGATACCGGGGCTTCCCATTCCTTCATATCTAGTGACCAAGTAGATAGGTTGGAATTGGAATCCGAGATTGTCGATAGACCTTTAGTTATGACGAACCCGATCGGTGGTTCAACTAGCCTGAGTATGATTTGTCGTAATTTGGTCTTATCGAGTCATGGATGTATGTTTGCTTGTGATTTCTTTGTTTTGGGCTTTATTGGGTTTGGCATTATTTTGGGAGTCGATTGGCTCTAAAGGTATGGGGTAGTGGTAGACTGTGAGGGGTCTTCGGTGACCATTAGAGCGGATGACGGGCGGAGGGTACTGTTTGGTTGCCTACCTAGTGATGGGGTGATGGCTAGTTTTCTAAATTCCCATGACATCCCGCATGATGAGTTGTCAGATGTGCCTATTGCTTGCGAGTATCCATACATCTTCGGGGAAGTGACCGGACTTCCACCACACCGAGAGATCGAGTTTCATATTGATTTTATGAAAGATGCCAGGCCTATAGTGATGCCTCTTCGTCGTATGGCACCATGGGAAGAGCGAGGGTCGAGGGTGCAAGCAAGCGATCTTTGGAAGAGGGGATTTATCCAAGAAGTGTTTCCGAGTGGGGAGCAACAGTTGTATTTGCTACTAAGGCCGATGGTTCCCTTCGATTATGTGTGGACTACCGCAAGTTGAATAAGGTGACGAGGAATAAGTATCCTCTTCTGCGGATAGATAATTTGTTTGATCAGTTGAATGCAGCGAGAGTGTTCTCCTAGTTAGATCTCGCGATAGGTTTTCATCAGCTCCAAGCAACAGCTGAGAGTATACCTAAAACGGCATTTCAGACGTCATCTGGATTCTATGAGTGGTTGGTCATGCGATTTGGGTAGACCAATCCACCAGCATATTTTGTGGATCTTATGAATAGGTTATTCATGGATCAATTGAATAAGTTTGTTATTGTGTTCGTGGACGATATCTTGGTTTACTAATGGGCAGAGGAAGAACACAAGTAATACTTGAGGATAGTGATGGAGGTGTTGAGGGAACACCAACTGAAAGCGAAATTTTCGAAATGTCACTTCTGGAGGAGGGAAGTGGGGTTCTTGGGCCATGTTGTTTCAGAGAATGGTATTTCCGTGGATCCTATGAAGGTGGCTACGGTGTAAGACTGGTCTACGCCCAAGAATGCAACGAACGTGAGAATTTTCTTCGGTTTAGCTGGATATTATCGTATGTTTGTCCAAGACTTTTCCATGATAGCGGCACAGTTAACTCAGTTGACCAAGAAGAATCAAGCTTTTACCTGGGACGGAAGGTGTGAGAACGCATTTAAAGCCTAAAGGAGAAGTTAACGTGCGCACCAGTGTTAGTTATTCCAAATTGGAACGAAAAGATGATAGTATACACGGATGCCTGTGGTATTGGACTAGGTGCTATACTGATGCAAGGAGGTAGGGTTGTAGCTTATGCTAGTCGGCAACTGAAACTGCATGAGAAAAGATATCCTATCCATGATTTGGAATTGACAGCGATTGTGTTCGCGTTAAAGATATGGAGACATTATCTCTTGGGAGAAAGATTTGAGTTGTTTACCGATCATAAGTCGTTAATCTTTTCTCTCAAAAGGATTTAAAGCTTCGTCAGTAGAGATGGTTAGAGTTCTTGGCTTCACATGATTTCAATATCGCATACACACCTATGAAGGGTAATGCGGTAAATGATACATTGAGTAGGAGACATGCCAATTTGGGGGAAATGTTTCTGGAATAGAAGCAACTAGAGCATATCGCGGGATATGATTTTACACCTAAGTGTGAATTGGATTCCAAAATGTTAGCAAGTTTGACGATGAGACCGAATTTGATTAAGCGGATCAGTTCCAGTCAGAGGGATGATCCTAACCTATTGGAAATCATCTCCAAGATAGAGATGGGTACCAACGGTGAGGAGATGAACCAGCATGGACTTGATCGAGAAGGATGGCTTTGAAAGAATGGTAGACTAGTTGTACCCAATGTTAATGGATTGAGAGATGAAGTGCTTAGAGAGTGTCATCACTCGAAACTAACAATACATCCCGGTGGTAACAAAAAGTATCGAGACATGAAGTATACCTACTACTGGGAAGGGATGAAGAGAGACATTGGGAAGCTTAAATCCAGGTGCATGAATTGCTAGTTAGTTAAAGCCGACCAAAAGAAGCCTAGTGGTTTGTTACAACCACTGGAAATTCCCGAATGGAAATGAGAACAAGTCTCAATGGATTTCATTGACGGTTTGTGAAGGACTAGATCAGGTCATGATAGTATTTGGGTGGTTGTGGATCGATTGACCAAGAGTGCAAGGTTTATACCAGTCAAGTCGAATAGAATGAATGCTAAGTTAGCAGAACTGTATATGAAATGGATAGTAAGATTTCGTGGAGTATCTAAAGGTATTGTGAGTGACCGAGATCCATCATTTACTAGTGGATTTTGGAAGAGCTTACAAGAGGCTTTAAGGTCAGAATTACATCTTAGTACCGTGTACCATCCTCAAAACGACGGTCAAACAGAGAGGGTGAATCGTGTATTAGAGGATCTCTTGAGAGCTTGTATATTGGATTTTGGAGGTTCATGGGATGACCATTTTCATCTGTTTGAGTTTGCATATAATAATAGTTACCAGTCCCGTATTGGTATGGCTCCATTTGAGGCTTTGTATGGAAGGCCGTGCAACTCACCATCATGTTGGTTGGAAACTAGTGAGAAGTTTGTGCTTGGGCCAGATGTAATAAGAGAAACTTCAGATAAAATAAAGGTTATTCAACATCGAATGAAGGCTGCCCAAGATATGCGAAAGAGTTATGCTGATAAAAGGAGAAGAGATTTGAAATTCTTCGTTAGCGACTTGGTATTCGTCAAGATTTCTCCGTTGAAGAGTGTGATTCGGTTTGGTAGAAGGGGTAAATTGGCACCAAGGTTTGTTGGTCCATTCCCAGTTCTCGAACAAGTTGGGAATTTAGCGTATAAAGTTGGATTGCTTGACAAGATGGCGAGAGTTCACGACGTATTTCATGTTTCCCAGTTAAGGAAGTTCGTGCACGATTCTGATATGACTATTTCACCAGATCAGTTGGATGATATCGAGGTAGAATCCAAGGCAATTAGGAGCCGCAGGATGATTCATATTGTCGGATACGATATGAAACAACTTCAAAAGAAGATGGTGGAACTAGTCAAGGTCCATTGGGTCGATAATGAGAATGACTGTACTTGGGAAATAGAGGAGAGCATAAGGAAGTCATATCTGGAACTCTTTTCCCAGAAAATTTTGAATCGCGATATAGTTATTCCCTTGTTAGTAAACTGCATGCTAGGATAAGCTTGTTGTGTTATTGTGTACGTTTGATTGTTGTAAATGGTTGATAGGCTTGCGGGACACCATTGTATGTTCTTGGTTAAGGAATTTCAAGGGCGAAATTTCTTAAGGGGGGAGAGTGTAACGGCCCACATTCTACATATCGGAGGATTGTAGAATATTTATTTTATTTCCATACGAAGTCGTATGGTCGCGTAACTTTGGGAAACGACTATCGGGATCATTGACCACATTCACGATTTTTGTCAAATTTTAAATGACTGTTTTGCCCATAGCGAATCTTGTTTCGCCCATAGTTATGGTTTGGTAAGGAGTTTGATCTAAAACCACTTCCATTGGATTCGGATGATGGTTTACCTTTCCATAGAGTGGTCACATTAATCAAACGGACTTACCGTTTGGGAGATATGACTGAAATAATTTTGAAGATGGAAAACAACCTAATTGGGCTTAACAGGTAATTAGCAGCTAAGCCCATAACCCTTTTCAGGATTAGGGTCATGGGATGGCTGAAAGGAGTTAGAGAATGGTTCCTTTTCATTTTCCAAGCCTCCACAAACATTTCCCTAACCCTAGTGATGGCCCCCATCTTCCAAAATTTCTCTTTAATCACATTCTAATCACATATTAGCCAAGTCCACATCAAATCAAGTGAAATTAGCATCAAATCAAAGATAGAGTTGCTGCTATACATAGGAATCTAAGCCAAATTAGTTAGAGCTTCAAATCTATCATTCATTTGTGGCTAAAGTGAGTGATTTACACGTTTTTACACAAATTACGGCTAATTAGGTGTGATTAGTTATAATTAGCGAATTAATGGATCAGAGAAATTTGGAAAATATGTAAAAATTCTAAAATATTATTTTATACCACTGGTAAAAATTTGGGTTAATTTGGGTTAACATGGATTAAGGGGAAAATCATGGATTTAGGTATAATTGATCCTAAACAACACATGTAATTGATGTTTTAATGCTTTTGGTTAATTCCATATGTTCCCACTACTGTTTGGTATGATCAATGATTGCGTAGGAAAGTTAGAATGGTCGAAAATGCCGTCGAGAGGCGAAATTGGGTTGTTTGAAATTGGTGCAAGTTATGGGTCAAGCGACCGACCCTTATGGGCATGTTCGACCGACCCTTGTGAGAATGTTCGACCGACCCTTATATACATGTTTGATCCGACCCTACATAATGATGTTCGACCAAGCAGAGATGCATGTTCGACCGACCAGAGATGCATGTTCGACCGACCCATGAGAGATAAACGACTGGCAATGACCGTGAACTCTTTTGAAGATCAATTCCAACTCAACCAAAACCCGAGATGCAAAGGAAGTTCAATTGAGAAGTGATGGATCAAGTTCCACATGGGGATCGACGGGTTAACTTCTAAAGTTGAGCTTTACTGTGGGACATGTGTAAAGGTGTTGTCGATATCTCTAACTTTGGTTCACTATTGAGAGGTGGACATTGACTATGGACCAGTGCGGTGGGGTCAGAGTTTGTGTGGAGTCGAACTCCATCAATGCCTCTAAGGGCAAAGTGGTCAAAGTGATAGTGGACGGGGTGGGACTCCGTCATGGCCCCAATAGTTCTGGTGATCAAAGTGGTGGATATCGTATGCTTTACGCCCTGAGTGAGAGATGTGAGGGTGATTGCTATGTTTGATGTTTGCTATCACCATGACATGCACACTTCCATTTACACTTTATGTTAGCGTTACCTCTTAGTACTGTACATCTTGTTGTGCTAACTCTTTGGTTGTTGGTCCAGGTTCAGGTATGATTATTTATACCTGTTACTACTTTATTTTACTGCTTTATTTTACTGCTATCGCTCATACCAGACTTT
Source organism: Allium sativum (assembly GCA_030737875.1). Classification (NCBI taxonomy): domain Eukaryota; kingdom Viridiplantae; phylum Streptophyta; class Magnoliopsida; order Asparagales; family Amaryllidaceae; genus Allium; species Allium sativum. The sequence goes on along the minus strand of CM060923.1, from coordinate 384,361,777 downwards.
TGTCTGACCCAGAGTTTTATGTCTCTTCTTATTACTCTGGGTGCTCCTAAACGAGCAGACTAGGGATGGGTTAGGTGGTTGTGCACGAGTAGCTGTCCGGAGACGAGCTGGAGGCTTCCACGTACTATTTACAAATATTCTCCCTGTGTTGTTTCCGGTCACTACTTTGGGCATCAGTAGTGTACATTTGCTATTTTCCTTTTAGAGACATTATTTTGAAGTTGTAATAATGGTTTGGTTCATAAGCTGTATTTTGATCCCACTGCTATGATGGTTTAGTTTTTAGCTTATGCACTGTCTCGACTATTTTATGCCAAGTTATGCTATTGCTATATTTTATTCATGCGCTGTGAGATATACTATAGGTTCTTTGATGATTCATGGTTTTAAAATCCCTTTCTTTTGACGAACGTCCTGTACTAGTTGGACATGGACACATCGCATTTCAAGGGAAATGTCGGCTGGTGCAGGGTGGGTTGTCATAGAAGTGCTACTGAAGAGTTATAATGTTGTTGTAATCATTTGGGATAGTTTTGGAAATGGTGTTAACCTTGTAGCCGAGAAATCAAAGGGAATATACTTGATCAAGGGTATGCTTGGAATCGGTGGTAATCTTGTAGGTGTGAAATCAACAGTGTTTGAATCAATGGTAACTTTATGGCCGTGAAATTAAGGGTGGTCTACTTGGATATTGATATAGTAATAAAACTCTGTGCAATCTAGCATTGTGTAGGACTGGACGAAGGAGTAATCCGAACCAGTGCAAAATATAATGTTTTCTTTCCTTTTCTGCATTTTATTTCTATTTATTTTTGTGTTTATGTTTGATTCTGTGTTTGTGATTGTTTGTATGGTCTGTGATTCATACGATAGATCATATAAATTTTAGATTTTCTTAAATTCCTTCAAAACACTATTTACCTCCCCTTTAGTGTTAGTTTTTCCTTAATGATCCATTCTGCATTCCCAAACAAAGTTCCATAACTTTCTCTTACAAGGACTGAACTTACTGCATATTTTGAAATGGCCATATAGATGTATAATTCTTCCCCTTTCTTAGGACTGGATAAAACTGGGGAATTCCCCATGTAATATTTCAGTTCTTCAATGGATTTTCTACATTCTCCATTCTATTCGAAGTTCCTCTTTTTCTTTATAACATCAGAGAAATGGAAGTATTTGTCAGTGGCTTTGGAAATTAACCTACTAAGGTTTGCTACCTTTCCATTTAGGCTCACTACCTCTGTGCTTGTTTTGGGTTCTTCTGTATCCTTTATGGCTTGGATCTGGTTGGAACTAGCTTCAATTTCGTGTTCGCTGACCACATGTCCTAGGAACTTTCTAGATTGGACTCCAAAAGAACACTTTTGTAGGTTTAACTTCATTTGGTAATCTCTCAAGATGTTGAAAATCTCCTCTAGGTCTTCAAGATGGCTCTATGCTTTGACGGACTTTACTAGCATGTTATCTACATATACTTCCATGTTGCGCCCTATCTGCTCTTAGAACATTCTGTTAACCAACCTTTGGTATGTTGCTCCATCGTTTTTCAATCCAAAGGGCATTACTTTATAATAAAATGTTCCCTAATCGGTAATAAAGCTTGTATGTTCTTCGTCGGTTTTATACATGGGAATTTGATTATACCCTAACTAAGCATCCATAAGGGATAATATCCTTTGTCCGCTTGTTGCATTAACCAACCGGTCTATCCATGGAAGGGGATAACAATCCTTTGGACAAGCATTGTTTAAGTCCGTATAATCAACACAAAGTCTCCACTTTCTGTTGGACTTCTTTACTAACATAGGGTTGGCTAGCCATTTGGGATAAAAAAAACTTCTCAGATGAACCCGTTTGTTTCTAACATTCTGACTTCCTCGTTCGAAGCCTTTGATCGGTCTCTATTGTATTGCCTCTTCTTTTGTCGAATTGGGATTATGGAAGGGCTGATATTTAAAGCAAGGCTCATGATAGAGAGGTTAATCCCAGTCATGTTCGGATGAGTCCAAGTGAAGACATCCTTGTTAGCTATAAGAACCGAATTAGGTCACTCCTCAAGGGTTCTGCTAACATTTTCTGTATCTTGATAACTTTGGCCTTATCCTTTGGATCGATGTTTATTTCCTCCAAATCCTCTATTGGCTTTATTCTTTCAGTATCCCCTCGAGAATCCATGTCTGTTACAATTTCTTCTTCCTTCGCCAAATTTATGTCATCGACTCTCATCTTCTTTCATCTCAAGAAGTGTACCTACCATTCGTATGTTTGTCAGTTTTATTGGCTTTTATTTTAGCTTTGAATGTTGGATGTAAGAATCCATCATCTAAAGGTTGAAAAATAGTAGAGGAATCAAAGTACGAGGAATACTCCCTTTTGTATTTGTCAACTATTGCGAAATACAATTCACGAGAACTAAATTGTTCCCCTCTGATGGTACCCAATCCTTGTTTTGTCAAGAACTTCAGCATAAGGTGTTTGGAAGAGACAAAAGCAACCATCTCCTCTAGCGCGGATCTTCCGAAGAAGGCATTATAGTAGGATGGTTGGTTGATCACGATGAAAAGAGTTTCAAAGGTTCTGTGGAGCGGAGACAAGCCAACTTGGACTGGTAGATTGATCTACCATATTGGAGTTGATCCCTTGTTGTTGAAGCCAAAGATTGGCTCGTTGCTTGGTTACAAATATTCTTCGGAGATTCCTATCTGATCAAAAGCATGCTTAAAAATGACATTGACCGCGCTCTATGTATCAACAGGGATCTTGGCAACAACAGAAAGCCCAATCTGAGTTTTTATCATGAGAGGGTTGTTGTGTGGATGACAGACTCCTTTCTTCATCTCGTCTAGAGAGACTACTAGATGTGCATTTTAAGAGTGTAGTGAGCATTCTTCAATGATGTCTCTTCTCGGATGGAAAATAGCCCTTCGCAAGCTTCTTTTAGATATCGGTTCATGTCTACTGGACAGTTTCCAACAGGGTGTGGCCCACCATGGATCACATTGATTCGGTTTATAGGAGGACCAAAGTCTAGGTGACCTTCTTCCACTGTGGCTTCTACCGCATTGGCTGAAACCTTTTGCTGTCCATTTGCATGCTGGGCAGATGGTTTCTTGTTTAGAACAAGCTTTTTTAGATGTCCCTCGCATATATGCTTTTGAATAATGTCGTCCAAAACCTTGCATTCGTCGGTTTTTTGTGTCCGTTCGTCTTATGATATTCACAATACTTTCCGCCAGCAAAGGGTTCAAGGCAGTTCTTGGCTTTGAACGAGACGGGAAAGTTATTAAACCTTTCTTTGTCCACGACATACAATAAGGATATGGACTTGCTTTAAGCGACTGAGTTGGATTTAGACTCCATTCATCTTGACCTTCTCTGATTTCCATCCAAGCTAATCCTTCCACCTTGAGGTTTTCTATCGAATCCCTGCTTTCCTCCTTCCCTTCGAGGCTCGAACTTCTTTTTTATGAAGTAAATTCATCCATACGGATGAACTTGTCAGCTTGAAAGTTGAAGTCTTGTAGGTCTTTACATCCGTGAATGTACAGTTCTTTCCAGAAGAGGGTGTTCTCAATCAACCCCAAATGCACAGCGACTAGTTTGTCGCGTTCATTCATATATTTGGCTTTCAATGCTTCCATATTGAATCTTTTCAAATAATCCTCTAGGGACTCTCCTTGCCTTTGCTTGATATTAGCTATCACTGTGTAATCAACTGTTGGATCTTTATAGATGTAGAATTATGCAGAAATTCATAGGCGAACTGTTTCCATGAGTAGATAGTATTATCTCTTTACTGACATTACCATTTAGTCGCTGCTACCTGGAGGGTTACTAGAAAAAGACGGCATCTGACGGCCCCTGAAGCATTATAGAGATCCATTTGGCTGTCAAAAGCCATTAGATGATCATCAGGATCATTATTTCCAAGATACTTTATGGTTGGAACCTTTACCCTAGATGGTATTATAGTGCTCATGATCTCTTCGGTGAAAGGGGATACTCTTTCATTATCATTAACCCTATAATCCTGGGTTCTTTTCCCTTTGCTTCCCAATAGGCCCTTGACAGTTTTTATAGCGATGTCTTTGAGATAAGCCTCCGCGCCCTTTTAGGATCATAACCTTTAGAAGTATAACTTCATAATTGCTCATGGTTACGTTGATTTCCTTGGTGATATATTCCTGTCATAAGGGACATTTTCTTCTTAAAGGAAGTCGCTTTGAGTTTCTCCCTTCCCTCAGATTGTTGGGTGGGAGCCCTTCTCTATGGAGATTAGTCCACTTCTCTTTTACTTGACTTGGTAAGCCTTGAAGACTGTTGAGCAAGATTAGCGCCCATTTGAGCTTTCATTTCTTGGACTTGTTTCTCTAAAGCTATGAGCTTAGAGGTGTTTTCCTCCATGGTATTTTCATTTGGTGGTTGCACTAGATTAGAAGTTCCTCCCGCTTCGCCGTTGGTCAGGTTGAATGTCGGTTCTACGTTCTCCTCGATAGTAACATTAGGAGCTAATTCTTTATTTCTCCCTTCCAGCCTTTTCTACTTCATCCTTTCCTAACATGAAGCAATAAATTTACCAAATTAGATTATGATTATACAATGGGAGCAGAGGTTCAGACCCTCCTTCTAGCGCCAAAATGTTAACGATATTTTTCTTCATTACCCGAATTAGTTTGACAACGCATATGTGTTGGAGCTTTAGAGATGATTGGCCTCAAGTTCATTGAAATGCAACATAATATCGACAATCTTAACGAGTTCCACCATTTCCTAGGCATCAAGACCTTAAGTCCGAAGATTAGTTACTCTTCCCTCGAGGGGGTGAGCATCATGCTTACGAGACTATATGATCAATGATAACCTTGGGAGAAGGGCATTACGAGTTAATATATATTGATACCTTCGTGCAACAATTACCTTCAAACCCCAGGATAAAATTATATACATTGTGTTGAGAATAAAACAGGCTAATGCATCACAACAATCAAGCTATTAACATGTCATAAACTTAAAGATTTATACGATATTTCCACATCGATCCGACCCCAAAGAAGGCCTTGGTTGTGTTAATTATCAAGTCGCAAGGTAACAATGAGTTTCCTTCCATGGTTGTGCTACATTAGGCCTATTATGGAAGAGTTAACATGTTTGAAGATTCCAAAAGGGTAGATTCATCGTTTTTACCCGAGGCCTTTCCACTTTCGAAATGATTGTGATTAACCCTTTCACAAGAAAGGATAACATTAACTCCCTTTCTAATCATAACAAACACAATACGATTATCGAATCAGGAAATGTTTTAGTCCCGAAGTTCTCCTTTTTATTCATTGCGGATATATTACAAGAATTGAAGAAATCCCCAATTTGATTAAGTAATTAGGGTTTGCTCTTGAAGAAAAGAATATAAGATTGAGAAATGAAAATCCGGTCTTGAAAATGAGACCACTAGGGTCTTATTTTTAGACAAATTGAGGCACTTTTATCATTGGTCCAACAGAAGCCTTTTCCTGATGCAATAGCTATGCGTAAGCCGCTTTTCCCTTTTTGTTCCGGTTGCTTTGCTCTCAGCCGCTCTTTTGGCCTCGTTGACGGAAGTGATATTGCTTTTAAGGTGTTGATCTCGGCTCACGGAAGGATAGTCTCAGTCATGGGAGTTTCTCTTTGGTGTTGTTCCTTTCTTTTGTATCGATACCAAGCTTGTCGGTATGGATAGCTCTGAGAAAGGTTTTCGGCTTTTGGTCATAGGCTTCCATTCTTGTCTTTATGGCATTTTCCTTCGTACTTCGGATACTTAAGTTTCGAAAGCTATCGGTATCGACAATAAGCAAGTTAGTGTGGATATCCATTCTTTCTAGAATCTTCGACTTGCTTTCAATAGACCTCCATAGTGGGTTTCGGTTCTTCCGGTAGGATACTTTCGGTGCTTTACTGATTGATTGCTAAATTTTCCTCTGGTTGATTATCAAGCTTTTTGGTTTCAGTAGCTGGAGTTCGGATAATTCTTCTTGTGTCTCGAATCCCTGTGCCTTTGGTGCTTTCGTGTCATTTGTATCGGCATCAAGCAAGTTAATGTCGATAGCCCTTTCGCCCTTCTTGATCTCTGGTTGTAGGCTTTCATCCTTTCCCATCTACTCCCAATTTTAGGTGGCTTGCCTTTGGTGATGGACTCTCGTTAGCTACCTTTCGTATCGAAACTACTGTGTCGGTACTCTTTGTTCACATCGTATCCAAGTTCTCTTTTTTGGTAATGGTGTCGGTTGCTCGTTGTACTGAATGCTTCCCTTATGCTTTCGGCTTTATCTTGCACTAGGCATTTGCTTACGAATTTCCCTTCTATGCTCATGATGGTGCGAAACCCCTTCACCATTAGCTTGTCTCATTGTTATTTTTGGTAGTAACAAATACCATACTCTGTTGTACACATGTACAAGCCAACATTCGTATAAATGTACATTTTATAACATCTGTATGAAGTTGTATAAATGAATAATTATTGTTGTGTAGTCACGATGCACATCACAATACATATAAAGCAATATGAATTGTTATTTTATCTCATATGCATGTTTAAAACAGAGACTAGACTTATTATATATGTCCCCTGTTGCAAGTAATGCCAACGTAAATTTATAAATATTATATCTACAAGCACGTTGATCCTTATGTCCACATGAGATTTATTATTATATATGTGCTAGCTGTAAATGTATCCTGCTAGACCAAAATTTGGTACTAACACCCAAATGCAGTGTGAAGTCCTCACAATCACAGATCACGTATCATAGATAATGAGCGGTAAATAACAGGAGACACGCGAGGTTTTTATAGTGGTTCGGCTCAAACCAAGCCTACGTCCACTTTATAGTTTCTTAAATCCTAAGAAATTACCAGTACAATTCGCGTTACAATCCGTAAGACTCATTCACATACAACATCCTTGTATTTTGTGAAGAATTAGGGAAAGGTGATTGAATTTATACTCGAAATCCTCATGTTGATTGGATTTGAGAAACATTAAATCCTTGCGTTGTCAGTAGTGGATGCAGTGAGGAGCTAGTGCCAAAAATTCCCTTCAAAATCCTTCAAATGGTGTATTTGTAGCTGTAGGAGAGTTCAAGGGAGTTAAGGTTTGAAGGCCACGTGGTGCACATCCCATGACTCCTGAAATGTGTGGAAAATGTGGAGAAAGCCTCTCTAATTCGTGGAATGCCATGTGTCTTCAAATCCATGCAAGTAGGAGGCAGTTATGCCATGAGAATAAGTCAAAGCACTTGAACATGAAATGATACAGGCGTGTTGGTTCGGGTCCGAACCGAGGGGGAACCTCCGAACCGAAGACGTGATGTGCACTTCTATGCAGTGTGCAAGGTGGGTTGGGTCCGAATGGTCCGATCCGAACCGAAGTGAACTAGAGTCCAAGTATGAGCATCTTCAAAGTGTGGGGTCGGAGCGGGTCCGATCCGATCCGATCCGGGGCTTTGCCCATGCAAAAATCCAAGCTTTCAAGTTATTCCAATTTTGCCTGCGTATTCACAGAATTGGGCGCAACTTCCAAACCGTAAGTCCGTTTTAGCTAATCGAAAGCCCTACCTGAAGCTAATTCAGAAAGCTACAAGTGTTATAGTGAAAACCACCGTAACTGATGTTTTCAGGTCCAAAAGTGGTCATCTGAAAAGATTTTCTGGCCACTCTTCGTTTATGATGGGACTTCAACCAAATCGCTTCCTGTCTTCTGACGATGTTCTCAACGCTTGAGTGTGTTGCTAACCAGAAATTCCATGTGTGACTGCTATTACTAAAAAGCATGTCAACATATCCACTGCTATGATTTAGTGGATCTTGTACATTTACATAAGTTGTTTGCAAACAGTGAGGTAAGAACCGATAAATAATCAACAAACCATGCAGTAACCTTACAAATCGTATAACACATGGTCGCCACTTCTAGTAATAAAATCCCTCAAAATTGAAAGTTTTCATTAAATTTAAAGTAATGCCTTCCAATTAATACACTCATCAATGCCATGATCAATGGATGTATGTAATGCCAAAGCATTAGCACACTATTTATTTTGGTTAAATGCGATAGAGTAAATGTGACACTCAAATTGTATGAAATTGGGTCTGACTTAACTAGGTTTCCATAATAAGTTTACAAGATTAGGGACATAAAGCATGAAATCTCCAAAACTTGAAATGAACAATGTTTGTTCATCGTGCTATCCAAAAATTGTACATGTGATATAATTGACATAAGATGTCTGCCTAAAATATTATGTTTTGGGGATTAGCCAAACCTAACTCAAGGCATGATAAAATATGGATCTTGGCTCACTTATATATATATATATATATATATATATATCCAGTAACCTTCTATGTGATGATAACTTCAGTAGATCCATAAAGTGAATATGGGATTATCGATTAATGGTTTTCCAGTACATTTTGCGTTTATCCAGATTCAGCGAGTTGTTATTGTTATGCGGATCAAATGGAATACTGGTGAGATATGCTCAGACTTTTTCCATATTTCTTTGTTTATGGAGGTCTTCTATTTAATCATCCAGTTCCAGCAGTTTTAATCAATACTTAGCACGTCAATCAATCTCATGTGGACCCGTTTATGGGATTGAAAGACTGTGCTTGGATATTGGTTTGATTTAATAATTGATTTTCGGTTGAATTGTTCATGAGCAGCTACTATTGATTTACAATGGTTTCTTCATATCTCATATTAACTACACGGTGTGTGATTCCAATATGCTATTACATTCAACTACCTGTCCCAGTTCCTTGATGTCAATTTCTATGTTATGTTTATGTATTTGGCATTAGATTCTCTAGTTTTTGATGAAAAATAAGATCCTCAACATACTTTAGGATTACTACGTGTAGTTCTTGCAGTATTCAATGCCATTTACAATTATTGACACCCAACGACCTCGGCTCTTATATGCCGTTAAGAAAGTTGCACTAGGATTCTCTGTGTTCATATTGTCGATTATGGCACTAAGATTGATTCACATGGGTTAATTGTGAATCATCAACCATATTTATTGTTTGGAATCGACTATTTTTAGGGATTTAGGTGCCATCTACATTTGTTTAATGGTTGTTAATTCATATCACTATATATGAGTTTGGAATTATTGGTGATATGGTTGTTCATTTGCAAATGGTTGTTTGTTTGCAAGTACTTGTTCATGAGCGGTTTATTTAAAGACATAGTGAGTATAGTTTGTATTGATGATAATATGTTCTATCAACTGTTTACATAAGAATGGCGCAACTGCAAGCAAACTTTAAAGGTCTTGAGTGGTGCAGTAGGATTAATTGTCAATAACCTTCCTGCAATAGAGAGGTTCCAATTACATGTAATCTCTTGACTAATTATTATCAGCGCAATTGGAACCTTCAGGGATTCAATTCAATTACAAATAGGCACTGAACACATAAAGTGAACTGTATCCATGGTAGAAAAGTTAGTGGATACACTTTTGTTGGTTCCAGTTCCTCAAGAGTAAACAATTTGGTTGGTATTCATTTGATTTTCATTCTGAAATTTAGTGCCAAACTTTAGATAGATGAGCTGTTCACATAAGTGTGCCAACTGTTTTACATATGAACAACCTTGCCTGGGTAAGGATTAATGGCAGACTCATTTGTGTAGTAGTAAGAATCTAGTTTAAGTTTTGCTACTAGAAGTGGACACTAGTGGTTCATGGCTTGGCTGATCAAGCATAGAAGAGCAACTGGCTTAGGGAGGTGCAATGTGATGCAAATTATCGGGATGATGGCATAATATTGGGCCGAATTTACATTTTCTTAGAGTTTATTAACTTGTATTTCCTGATTTTTCGCTTATGGTTTTAGTTTGTAACTTGCACTGGTTTTCTTAGTAGATAATAAAGTGAACCAATTCTCTCTCTCTCTCTCTCTCTCTCTATATATATATATATATATATATAAAAATCGCTTACAGTTTTAGTTTGTAACTTGCACTGGTTTTCTTAGTAGATAATAAAGTGAACCAATTTTCTCTCTCTCTCTCTCTCTCTCTCTCTCTATATATATATATATATATATATATATATATATATATATATAGGGACCTTGATTTGAGTGGGAGCATATATTTATCTATGTGTATATAATTGTATGAATATGCAATGTTTTGTATAATTTTGGACTTCCATAAATATGTATACATTGTACATATGTGAAGCAATATCATTTGTTATTGTTATTTTTTATTATCTCCTGTATAAATGGAAAGCAACGCCAACAATTTATCACTAGGGTCCATCCTTGAGAATGATAAATCAAATGGAATTAACTTCCTTGACTAGCATCGAAATTTGAGGACCGTCCTCAAACAAGAAAGAAAGTTGTATGTACTTGATGAGCATGTTCCAGAGGTGCCTCCAAATATGGCAACTCATGCAAATATGGATGCCAATAAGAAGCATAAAGATGAGTCTCTTGATGTCAGCTATTTCATGCTTGCAGCCATGACTCCAGGGCTTCAGAAGCAACATGAGTTGATGGATGCATATGAGATGATCGAGCATCTAAAGAAATTGTTCGAAGGGCATTCTCGACGAGAAAGGTATTACACAAGCAAGGCACTCTATTACTGCAAAACAGGAGAAAAGGAATCTATTGGTCCATATGTGCTGAAATTGATTGGGTACATCGAGTATCTTGAAAGATTACGGTTTTCATTAATACATGAAGCTCAAACTAATCTTGTTTTACAATAATTAAACAGTCACTATTCTAAATTCATGATGAATTATCTCATGAATGAAATAGAAAAACCCTTAACTGAGATATTAAGCATGTTAAGTACTATTGAAAGCAATATGTAGAAAGCAAAATCTGCTGCCATGATGATGGTACAAAAGAGGCTTGCTAAAACAAAGGGTAAAGGCAAGAAAAAGCAGGTTAAGAAGAATGCTACCAAGACCAAATTCATAAAGGCACTAAAGCCTAAAGAAGGTGTTCAAAAAGAAGGTGTTTGTCACTACTATGGAAAGCCAGGTTATTGTAAACTAGACCTGGCAATCGTGTCGTTTCGTGTACTTTCGTTTCGTGTACTTTCGTGTTTTCGTGTACTCAGAGCTAAAACCGAAAACGACCCGAAATCATTCCGTGTACCTGTTTACCCGATCCGAACACGAAACAAAATAATTCGTGTAAACACGAAACAACACGAAAAGTACACGAAATTAATTTCGTGTACTTTCGTGTACTTCCTGTTCGTGTACTTTCGTGTACTTTTGTGTACACGAAAAGTACACGAAATTAATATAGTATATGATATATAAAAAATAAAAATTATACATAAAATATTTCGTGTACTTTCGTGTATTGAAAGTGAAAACCCATATCCGACACGAAATTTATCGTGTAATTTCGTGTTCGTGTACTTTCGTGTTTCATATACCAAAAATCAAAACCCATAACCGTTTATTTCGTGTCGTTTCGTTCCGTGTTAGCGTGTCACGTGTCAAATTTCCAGGCCTATTGTAAACGTAATTGTTAGGCACATTTGGAAGATTTGAAAAAGAAAAAGGGAAATATGACTTCAGCCGAATCAGGTATAAATGTTATAAGTGTAAATTTATCTGCTTCTACATCTTGGGTATTAGATACTGGATGTGTATCACAAATTTATGTTAATTTGCAGGAAATGCAAAAGCGTGGAAATTTTGCAAAAGGAGAAGTGGACTTGCGAGTGGGAAATGGAGCAAATGTTGTTGCATTGGTCATAGGAAGTTGCCACTTATCCTTACATACTAGCTTAGTTTTAGAATTAAAAGATTGTTATTATGTATCTTCCATTAATATAAGTATTATTACTATATCTTGTTTATAGAAGCTTGGTTATTCATTTGTAATGAAATACAGTTGCTATTCATTTTATTAAAATGAAATATTTTATGGAAATGCACAATAATTTAATGCTCTTTATGTTCTTAACTTTGATATGTCTATTTATAACATAAATACTAAGCGAATTAAATCCAATGATTTAAATCCATTATATCTTTGGCATTGTTTTTGGGCCATATAAATGAGAAATGCATTTCAAAGCTCCTTGAAGATGAATTTTTGAATTCATTTGTTTTCGATCATATAAAGAATGCAAATATTCTTTGTTGGGAAAAATGGCTAAAGCTCCTTTCACTAGACACAGTGAACGAGCTAGTGATGTATTAGGCCTTATACATAGCGATGCATGTGGACCAATGTGTACATCAACTAGAGGGAGATTTTATCATTTCATTATATTTGCTGATGATTTTAGTAGATATGGTTATGCGTATCTTATGAAACACAAATCAGAATCCTTTGAAAAGTTCAAAGAAGTTGAAAATGAAGTTAAAAACCAACTTGGAAAGAATATAAAGACTCTTCGAACAAATCGACGAGGAGAATATTTAATCCAAGAATTTAATGATTATCTAAAAGAGGGAATTATATCACAAATCACTCCACCTGGAACACCACAATGAGATGGTGTGTTTGAAAGGAGAAATCACACCTTATTAGATATGGTACGATCAATGATGAGTCATATAAATCTTTCAATAAGCTTTTGAGGTTATTCTTTTAAAACAACTGCATTCATACTTAATCGTGTTCCCCCTAAAATAGTTCTGAAGATGCCATATGAGATATGGACTGGGAAATGTCCCAATGTGTCTTTTATGAAGATTTGTGCATGTGAGGCGTTTGTTAAATGTCTTTCTTCTGACAAGCTTGGACCCAAATCTGATAAGTGCTATTTTGTGGGATATCCAAAAGAAACAAAAGGATACTGTTTCTACAAACCTTTTGAGAATAAAGTAATTGTTGCTTGAACTGGTATTTTTTGAAAAGAGAATGTCTCTAAAAGTACCGATGGGAATAAAATATAAATCGAAAAAGTTCGAGAACCACAAGACACCATTGAACCAGAACTAGAAATTGAGCAAGAACCACAAACTATTGCGCAAACCGATCCTGCTCAAATTACACAAAATATTTGTAGATTTGGTAGAATGCGTCGTGAGCGTTAAGGATTTCTCATGAATCAAACTGGATATGTAACGCCCGTAGACCAAGATGAGCCCACTTCTTACCAAGTGGCTATGAATGGACCAAATCCGAGAAATCGCTTGAAGCTATGAAATCTGAAATGGAGTCCCTGTACACCAACCAAGTATGAACTTTGGTTGATCCACCTGACGAGGTAAAACCAATTGGGTGTAAGTGGATTTTCAAGAAGAAAACTGACATGGATGGTAAAATATAAACCTATAAAGGCCGATTTGTGGCAAAAGGTTTCAAACATGTTCAAGAAGTTGACAACGATGAAACCTTCTCCCCAGTAGCAATGGTTAAATCTATTAGGATTATACTTTCAATTGCAGCCTTTTACGATTATGAAATCTGGCAAATGGTTTTCAAAAATTCCTTCCTTAACGGGAACGTTATCGATAGGATGTGTGCATGACACAACCTGAGGGTTTTGTCAATCGAAAAGATGCTAGAAAGGTATGTAAGCTACAACGAACCATTTATGGATTAAAGCAAGCATCTCGGAGTTGGAATCTTTATTTTGATGAAGTGGTCAAAGAGTTTGGCTTCATTAAGAATCAACATGAACCTTGTGTACACAAGAAATTTATTGGGAGTAACACTATATTCCTATTATTATATGTTGATCACATGTTACTTATTCGGAACGATGTTAGTTCATTACAGGAGGTAAAGACATGGTTGAGAAAAAGTTTCTCTATAAAGACTTTGGCGATACAACTTATATCTTAGGTATCAAGATCTATAGAGGTAAATCAAAAAACTTGATTGGCCTAAGTCAGATTACATACACTGACAAAGTGCTAAAAAAGTTTGGCATGCAAGAGGCAAAGAGAGTATACATACCCATGTCACATGGTATGACATTCTCTAAGACTCATTGTCCTAAATCACAAGATGATAAGGAACGCATGAGAATGATCCCTTATGCTTCAGCAATTGGATCAATCATGTATGCAATGTTGTGTACTCATATGGATGCCTCATACGCTTTAAGTATGACAAGTGGATTCCAATCTGATCCAAGTGAAAGTCACTGGACAATAGTCAAGAACATCCTTAAAAGGACTAAAGACCCAATCTTGATATATGGAGGTGAAGAGGAATTAATGGGAAAAGTTTACGCAGATGTAAGTTTCCAGAGTGATAAAGATGGCTATAAGTCATAGTCGGTTTATGTGTTTTCCTTAATGGTGATGCTGTAGGATGGAAAAGTTCAAAGCAAGAAACAGTCGCTGATTGGACAATGGAGGCTGAATACATTGCAACTTCTGGAGCATCCAAGGATGCTATTGGGATTAAGAAGTTCATTACTGAACTTAGTGTTGGTTCATCCATTGTTGATCTAATTGATCTTTATAGTGATAATAATAGGGCCATTGCACAAGCCACGGAACCTAGATCACATCATCGATCCAAACACATAATTAGGCGATACCATCTCATTCGTGAAATTTTGATAGAGGAGATATACATATCTGCAAAGTACCATAGATTATAATGTTGTAAACCCATTGAATGGAGCTTTTTCGTAACAGAAGAATGATAGTCACACAAGTTTCATGGGTAAACGATAAATGAGCATTGGCTTTAGTGCAAGTGGGAGATTGTTCGAGTTTGTGCCCTAGAGGAAATCTATTTGATGTGATTAGTAACATTGTTGGTGTTATGTTTAATTTTGAATAAAAGATTTTATTATATTAAATTTACTATGTAATATAATTATTAACATAATACAAGTCCTTAGAATAATAATACAAAATTATATATAGTTCAAGTAAGTGACTTGATCATGAGATTGTATATTACAATATGTATTGTAGTTCTTAAATGTCCCTAGTCACATTTTATTTTGTATAGGACAATAATGAAACATTAAGACTAGTACGTCAATTGAATAATGATCATATCCCATTGATCGTTAATATATGAGATATTAATGTTAATACATTATTGACCATCTTTTTGGCAAAAGCCATCACAAATCAAGATCAATACTCATTCTCGGATACCGACCCAGTTACCCATCCTTAGGATCGACCCTCATTTTGGAGCGACCGACTATGGTTCAACCCAGACCAATCTCACGATAAGAAAAGATGTCCTTCCTCGGATTTGGCATAAACTTCTGAAGACAAACCAACTGATCGATCGAGTCATTCCTATAAGATCGGATCGAGCTTGGAATATCAGACAAAAATATCAAGCTAAATTATGCGATGAAGTCCTATTCCCAAGGCTATAGAATTAGTTAGCTTTATCTCGCACTACTTTTCATGCACCGGACCTCAAGATCCACGTATGCCATAATTCCCGAGGAGAAATATTCATCAGCAAAAGAATAGGACCCACCGCTTGTAATTACTTTTCTGGATCAAGCAACATGCGGCTGACTCCGGATTGGATGGCGACCACATAGCATCCCAATCAACTCAATTTCTCACCTATAAATACACTATTTCCAGAAATGGAAAGCATCCTGGAATTTCTCCTAAAAAGCTAATTGTTGTCTCTCCAAAAATAGCCTACAATACACTTTGATCACTCAACTTCATAATATAAGGATTTTGTGTATAATCCACTTCTTTTTCTACTTTCTTTTAACCAAAACAACTATTACCTGTAATCGACATTATATAGATTATAAAGTCAACATAGGCTCGGTTGAAGCCAAACTACTATAAAAATTGTGTCTTTATTTACTTTCTTGCATTTTATGATTGTGTATATAATACGCACTTTGTGGGTTGATTGTCATTATATCAACTTTTGACGTCAACACTTTGGCGTGCCAGGTTGGGGGCGAATCTACTACAACCACCTTCGGTAGTTCCCGAAGCAATGGTAAAATGGAAGAAGGATGCAGCACCTTCCCACGTTCAGCCTCAACCTGTTGATCCAACAGACGCAGCAGCAGAGGCAAGCCTGTAGGCTTCCGCCTATGAAGATCTGTCCCAATACTTAACTAGGGACGAGATGGATAGAGTTCTGGATGAACTCAGAACTCAGATGGCACACCAAGATGGACTCCTCAAAAATCAATAGGAGAAAATGAAGAACTTCTTTGCTCGGATAGAAGGAAAGTCGAGCAACCAACATCACTTCTTACACCAGGCGAAGCTGGGGTAACAGCCAATCTTTAGTCTAATGAAATCCAAACCCAGGATCGGTCTATCACTATGCCCCCTCCGATTCGGCTTGACATAAACAAGCATGCAACTAAAAAATATTATCTCTTCAAGAACTGACATCTACCTTGGGTGATCGATTGCGAAATTGTTAATTTAAAATTTTAGGGTCCGTAGAAGAATCTCTGAATCGACTTGAAACATTTTCCCGTGCCTCGACCGCAGCAATTCATTCCCGCACTCTCCGATTTCCCCTAAATCTTATGCAGCTTCCTACTCATCCTTTTTAGCATCCCGATCCAAGCAGAGATGGCGGTAGCAACCCTCCGTCTCACCAAGACCGCTCTACCATACTAGTTCCTACAGGACGGAGTGAAACACTACTGAAAATTATATCTCCCCGAGTAGGGGTAACACCGAACCCCGAGACGATAAAAATTACCCTAGCTGGTCCAATCCTATCAGCATGGACATGGTTTGGCATAATACACATGCCGTCCAAGGGATCCAAGTTTATCCCGAACCAACAACAGAGGCTGGATCTACATCCATCCATCACTCGTAGGCCTTACTGAACTGGTCCCATGAACCCAGGAAATGCTTCCACCGAGTTCTTGGATTCTCACCAATGTCCACACTGCAGAATTGGATTCGTGGCAGCAACTTCTCAGTGATGGAAATCAGATTGCGAGCATCATTATGCGCTTCACCGGAGGCACTGCTTCTCAACAAGACGTGGATAACGTCCATCACAGTCCCTTTGCGCGGGAAATAAGAAACTCTCGCAATCCTCCAGACTTTAAGCTTCTAGCCCTAGAACCCTACAATGGCAAGACTGATCCCTTCATACATCTCATGCGTTATAAGTGCCACATGGAAGTACTATCAGCATCTGTCAATGTCATTGCCAAGTGTTTCCCTTTGTACTTAACCGATATCGCTGACATGTAGTTTCGGCAGCTAACAAATAGGTTGATCAACAGCTGGAATATGTTGGTCACCCACTACATCAAACAGTTCAGAGTTCACATATCTCGGACGAAGAGCGTCATGTTCCGCGCATCCATCAATCAAAGGTCCGGCGAGACCTTACACACCCTCCTAAAAAGACTCAACGTGGGTACTTGCTATAAAGGATGGAGGACCGTCCACTACTGCCCGGAACAAAGGAAAGGGGAAAGCCTCGAAAAAGAACGATAACAATGCGTGGTTCCGGAGAGAATCCAAATATGATCAATACACCAAGCTCAATTCCTCACTGCTGGATACATACCTCGATGTACAAGGGACTCTAACTTTTCCAAGTGTAACACCTCGTAAAATATATTTAAAAACATAAATATTAACAAAATATATAAAAGATGGAAAATGAGATTTTTGCAGCTTTAATAATTTGCTATGAAAATCTTTTATTTGAATTCATGATGAAATTCTGAATCGTTTTCACATTTAATATGCTGAAAATGGTGAAACTATGAAGAAATTACAAGCAAATGAAAGGTAAATATATTTATATAATTAGATAAATAATATATACTCGGAGGGGCGATCCACAATAAATGAAACCGTTTGTGGTTTTAACGCTCTCTCATCACAAATTTAAATGAAGAACACATGTTTTCCATTGATAAGCCACCTTAATTTCATCATACTACCAACAGATCTTAAATCAAAACTTCTGCTCGATCCCAAATCGTACCAGATCGAGACTCATCTCACGAGAATACTTCCTACGTCCAGATTTACTTTTTATTCATTTCGTTTTTTTATCGACTTGGAAATTGGTGAATATGCTTGAACAAAGGGATCAAGCCACTTGGGAAATTAGGCTCTGGCATGCTCCAACGTAAGTGAAAACATCACTTCCAATCTCTCATAACCAATTCCTCATATGTTCGAATCCGTTAATTTTCCTGTGTCGATTTATGCAAAGGGGATTTTGGTGAGTGCTTTTATTTGGTCGTTTTTTTTTTTGCTAAGGAAATGATGCTTCTAGGGGATTGGTGTTTGAATCACTGTGAGACACTGGGATTGTTTAATGGGTTGGTGTATATTTCGATAATGCAAAGTAACATGAAGCAACAATGTCCGCGTGATGCAATTTATCATTTGGACG
The DNA here is from genome assembly GCA_030737875.1 of Allium sativum. Taxonomy (NCBI): domain Eukaryota; kingdom Viridiplantae; phylum Streptophyta; class Magnoliopsida; order Asparagales; family Amaryllidaceae; genus Allium; species Allium sativum. The sequence continues at coordinate 384,343,438 of CM060923.1, read as the reverse complement.
TTCCTATTTAAAGCAGGATTTGCAAATTGGGTGATTCCATCTCTTCTTTATATGCACTATTATCTCTAGTTAATTTCATATCTTCTTTATGGAATCATATGAAACCTTTTTTCAATTTCAAAATGGATATTGGAATTTCTTCTATGATGATAGTAAGGCTTATGTGATGGTGTCTTGGTTTAATGGAAACACTACTTCAAATGGGTTATCGATGCTTCATGGTGATAATTGCACGGTGAAGACTTCTGTGCATATATAGCAATCTGAAGCATTTACTTCGTTGGTAGTCCCACTTGCTTTTGGTCAGGATTTTGTTTGGTTTCCACTCGTTTTTCATTTGTTTTTTGAATATTAATTCATGAATATGTTCGAACTACTCCAAGACGGAATGATGTAGTTTAAGTTCGAAGAATTTACCTCTGGATCAGTATTTTATAACTGTCTGCATCTCACAAATTCTACGGTGCTAGTCATATGAAGTGGTTTGATGCTGGTTCTCACGGATCACACACCCGAAAGTGGAGTTATATATGTGGACTGAAGTGCACAAGATGCGCAACAAGTGGGATGATGAAGCTGACCTCATTATAGGTCTTAGTAGAATAATCTTTATGTATTTTGCTTCTTGTTTGTAGTTTATTTTTCGCATGTATTACTATTATTTTGTAAGTAATAAACCGTACCAACTTTCAAAATAATATATATATATATATATCAAAAATATATAATAAATAAAATAAATATGGTTTGAGTTTTGTTAACGATATTTTTCATCAACACCGGAGACTAGTCTACGAAAGTGGACTTAATGGATAATGGGAGTATTTAGCTTCCACAAGGTTCACCGTTTCCTAGATATCAAGGTCAAAAGACCAAAAGATTAGTTACTCTTCCCTCAGAGGGTGATCATCATGCTTAAGAGACTTAAGAACCAACAGTTATCTTGGATAAGGGTTCCCTAGCAAAACCCTCGGTAGAAGGCTAAATGGCTTGTAGGAAGGGGTTTTTCTATGACTTTCCGGAAGGGACTATATTTGAATATGAAACTGTGACCCTATAGAAGGTATATAGTATGCTGTGTAGGAAATAACTAAGAAAACTCATAAGAAACTCATAAGAAATATGCTAAGTGTTAATCCTCTATTTATTGATCTTTGATTCTGAATACATAAGTGATTACAGTCAGAATCCGCAAATCGATTTAGAAAATAGGGTTTACTCTAGAAGAAAAGAGTACAAGAGTGAGAAATGAGAAATTGGTCACGAAAATGAGATCCCTGAAGTCTTATTTATAGACAAATCGAGGCCCCTATTGTCATAGGGCCAGCAGAAGCTCTTGTCGGTCGCTTTTGGCTTCGGTTCCGGATGCTTTGGCTCTCGGCCGCTTTACCGGCTTTGCTTATTACTTTTTAGGGTGTCAGTTTCGGTTCCCGAAAGGGTGACCTTCGGCTCTTCGAAGGATAGTTTTAGTCTTTGGAGTTTCTTTTTGATGTCATATCTATCTTCTTTGTATCGATACCAAGCCTAGTGGTACGGACAGCTACTTTCGGATTTAGGCTTCCAGATATAGGCTTCCAGTCATGAGCTTCCGGTCTTGTTAATTCTTTGTGAGACCTGTCTTTATGCTTCAAATGTATGGTTACAGATCCGCCACCCCTGTCGGTATCAACACTAAGTTGATTAGTGTGGATAGCTTGTCTTTCTCAGAGGTTCTGACCTGTCTCTCGGTAGATCCCTGAAGTATGCTTCGGCTTTCCGAAAGGGTGCTTTCGGTGCTTTATTGATTGTTTGCTAAAGTGGCCTCTTGGTGACCATCCGACTGGGGCCTCGGTAGTTGGCTTCCGGATGATTCTCGTACGTTGCAAACTCTATGCTTTTGATGTTCTTGTTTCTTAATGTGACACCCCACGTCCGTTAATATCACTTATAAGAGAATGCATGAAGTTTCTTGAAGCACAACAAGCAATCATTACAGCGAATATACAAGACATATAAAATAAGCAATGGAAAATTTTAAACTTTATTATTAAAGAAATAAAGCATAGTCTCAGAAATACATCAAAACCAGTTACAACTAGCAAACTATCTCAAATCTGTCTTTCAAGTCATCTCAGAAAATAAAATACCAAATTACATAAAATCATATCACATGCCATAAGCCAAACTAAAGTAGAAACAAGTCAAAACGATACATCTCAAGAAGTCTAAGTCAAGTTCAAGCTGAAGAGAAATACTAGCTACTGCTGAATGATGCCACCCGAAGTACCTAAGGGGGGAGGGGAAGGGAGAAAGAGGGGAAAGAAAAAGGGTCAAACATAAAGTCTGGAAAGTTCTAGTGAATTATAAATATGCGTAAAATAGGAATGCCAAGACATAATAAGACCGGATAAGAAAGGTAAAGTGTCATAACTGATGAACTGAAAAGAATAGTAAGACGGATAGAATAATGGAATAAATTTATGATCGGGTAATGCTTCACATTTATACCCTAAAACTGTAATGTCTGAACATATATGCCTTAGGTTTTAGGTCTTAAGTCAACACCAATACTAGTATAATAAGTTCAACATGATTTCATAACAATAGGTTAATCAACAGAATTAACAGTAGAAATAAACAGCAGGATTAGGCATACACTAATTACATAACATGATTAGGAGTTAACCTAATTACATAACAATAGGATTAGGTGTACCCCAATTACTACCCAAAAGATCGGCACCCTACTATGTAAATACCCTGTGTTAGCCCAATAAGTAGGGTGTATCACTCCCTAACCCAGCAACTATATGACATAGACCTATTTACTGGTGTTATAGCATCTTATCTTCCTTAGTCTGACCCATGCACGCTCATGATTCCACCGGAACGCGCCCGTAACCACCCCCATGTGAACCTCTTACTATCCAGTTCAGTAAAGTGTGCCCTAGCCCCCACCAGTGCGGGATCCTCATTAATAAGATACTTACAGGGATACTGACTGATATGGGTTCTAAATAGCAGATTGACACATGTCAAATTCCCTAAGCTTGTGCCGCCAATTATTTAGGATTTAATTGTCCCCGAAACCCGATACAACAATAGACGGGGGACCGCTTCGCTTATAATTTTTTATGTTTAACCTAGCAGGTTAAGGTTTACTAATAAGCATGGTTGTAATGTCATTATGTGTACAACTGAATTCTTAACATGTCATCTACTTAATGTCCATTTAAGTCAAAGTTAACATATCAAGTCAATATGCATATTATTCGTCAACTACACTCCCAAATTGTAGGTTTATGCATAATGTCCATTTACAACAAGTCCAAACAAATATATCTTATCCTTTTTCCCAAATTATAATCAATTTAGTCCAAGTAAATAACATGCCTAAATACCTCTTTCATATCATTCATTATTTCCCCAAGTGTACGCCTATTTTAATCAGGTATAGCCTAGGCTTTCTAAGGTGTAGGCTTGGAGTAAAATAAAAAAGAAAATAGAGGGAGAGGAATAGAATCAAATTACGTATGTATATAGGAAAGACTGGAAATAAACATAGAAAATGCGAAAAGGAATATAGATACATATAACTTGTTAATCTTTCCAACATTATAGGCATATATATAACTTGTTCAATTACAACATCACATGCATATGTATAACAGTTTATAATGATATCATAGGAATATGAATAATAGGTTTATAATGACGTCACAGGTATAGGCAAGACTGGAAATAAGCATGGAAATCGGGAAAAGGAAGATTTATACATGTAACTTGTTAATCTTTCCAACATTACGGACATATATATAAGTTGTTCAATTACAACATCACATGAATATGTATAACAGGCTTATAATGACATTGCATGCATACGTATAACAGGTTTATAATGACATCATAAGCATATGTATAATAGGTTTATAACGACATCACATTCATATGTATAACAGGTTTATAACGGTATAAGGGATAGCATTGAATCATATATATTTAGTTTACTGTAGATCCTAGCCAGTTTTATTTAATTATCGTGTTCAAGGCATAGGAAATCAAATTTGTAAATAACTTTAACTCAAAGTGAGTCTTGGTGAAGATAACTATAGCATTATGCTGAAGTGAGTCCAAATCCAATCCAAGTTGTATGTATGCAAGTCTTGATTTTATTTCTGGTCAATCCACTCTCTAGCAACATTTCCCCATTATACACATAATTTTTAGAATAATTTCGTGGAGGCAGAAGAAGATATGTAGAAAATTTGAGTGAATTGTGAATGAGGGAAGTCATATAATTATAGAGTTACAGACCTAACATCAACCCTTAGATCTAGGTTTTAAATTTGAACCATACAAGTCATGCTGAGTCAGCATGAATAGAGACACAAAACAATCCAGGTTCAAGCTCCAGAATTCAACCAGATCATATGGGTTGACCCACCTACCCCTTGGATCAACCCAGACCAGTGGGGGTCGATCCATAACGGGTCTTTCTCCCGCTTGCATCGCTCGTCTCATTTTTTATTTTTCTGGAATTTTATTTGATTTATGTTTACACATAAGCTCCCTTATCTGTATACAAATTTTAGAGCCTATAACTTTTTCATACATTGTCCATTTTATGCAATCTTAGGGTCTATCTGAACTAGAATTTCGAGACGAATGCAACGGTAATGCCGATTTGTATTAATTTTGAATATTTATTATGGTTATAGTGTATTATATTCTAGGGTGTTACACTTAATGCATTGGCATTAAGAAATTTAATGTCGATAGCCATTTTGTCCTTTTGGGTCTCGGGTTGTAGAATACTTGGTCTTTCTCTTCATTAGCTCTCGGTTTTGTATGACTTCTTGTCGGTTGCTCTTCATGTTGGAACTACCCTGTAGGTAGTCCTTCTTCATATCGAATTTGTGGTCCTTTCCTTGATGATGTGCCATTTTCTTGTCCTTCCAGATACTTCCTTTAGGTTTTAGGTTTTTTCTTGTGCCTAGTCATTGCTTACGGATTACTCTCTTCTACTTGTGATAGTCCGATACCCCATCACCGTCAGCCTGTCTCAGTGTTAATTTTAGCAGTAACATTTGCACCCCCCTTGTGAACGGGTAATTTTGACTTTCAAGTCAATTTTGATGTTCTTTTGGCATTTCGGTTCCATGCCTATTGATCTCCCTTGATCAGGCCCGTCAGTTGGTTCTTTCTTGTGTGGCTTGGATTTCAAAAGTGAATTGGCATAATTAATACCTCTTCTACTTCCCTCTTTTTCCTGCAACGTCAATTACTCAAACCAGATTACCATTCTTTAAGAATTTTCCCAATTTTTCGAGAATCTCAAATTTGATCCTCTACAAGTCTATTCATTTCGATTATAAGTAAGTGTTTAGGTTGATCATTTAAACCGATTAAGAACTCAACCAGGATTTTTGCGTGTTATATACGAATTGTTTAATCATAAGTAGTTTAGATAAGGTTTATGGCGAACTAAATGATTGTTCTATCTTCTCAATGCAATTTCCTAGGGGTTCTAAATGAAGAATTTACATATAAAGATGGTTATTCCTTGCTATAAAGTGAAACCCTATGCCTCCTGTGCCGGTGAACCAATCATCATTGTTGTCGGCTAGTTTGTTCCGATTTTACTAACAACTCTTCCCGTATTTATTTAGTAGGTAAGTGTCGGATTGGTCCGAGGATGATGAATCATCCGAAAGGGCTGTCGAAGTGTTAGCTCCATTTCGATTTTGGTGCCGGTAAAATCTGAGAATTTCATGGCCATAGAGTTTCGGCTTTGATTTCAAATGTATCGGATTTAAAGACCAATTAAGCTCTTGAAAACAACTTGGGATTAACTGGTTCCAATTTAACTATTACCAGTTTGTTTAGGAAGTTTTATCTTCCCGGCACCCATCTTTCACTTTTTTGTGCCGGAATAATCAACTTTGTCATCACCTTAAGATCTTAACTTCTTCTAAGCAAATGTGAATCATCCATGAATTTTTGCCAATATTACATTTGCATCTAGCTCGATATGTGATAACTTAAATTCATATAATTGATAGATTTTCATATAGCTTATCCATTTCGTGTAAATGGATATGTTAGTGCATGTGTTATAAAATTATATCACGTGGCAGCACTATGTCTAATGAAAGGAGCCCTAACCAATCGAAGTCTAGTGATCCCAGTACCTCTCGAAAGAAGAAGCCATTTACTTTGAAGGAGTCTCTTATTACTTCTCAGGGTAAAGCAAAAAACATCTTGACAGCTTTGGGATGCATGACATAGATGTCATTCTTGCCAATATTTGGGATAATATCAGAAATCCTCCAGAAGGTTACCTCACATATTCTGCCATCCACCTCTGGTATAGGAGATTCTTTCCCTTCCTGAATTTTATTTCTCGACTCTTACGGGATCTAGGAATTGCACCTATTCAATTTATGTCGAACACCTGCACTTTTCTTTTATGTCTCAAATTTTTGGCACTCGAGTCGGGTCAGGCTTCTCTAACCCACAATCTTATTCAACATTTGGTATGAATTTCGAAAGTGGCGGAATTACCCATTTTGCATGCCAATCCTTGAAGAGAATTATCAGCGATAGTATCATAAAGACTAAGCCCTAGGCTAATCAGTTCTTTTTCAATAAATTCCCTGCTGGCATTTCGGGTGACTTTGGAGATTTTAGTGAGTCTTCCTGCTTTCCTATGAGTAAACAAACTTTTCTTACGCTTTATCTGACCTTACTTTCGTCTTGGATCCTGCTTCCAAGAGGGTTACCTTAGCGGAGAGTGAACCGCACACTCTTGAAGTTATTTCCAAATTATTTGAAGAGCCACAAAGTCGATCAGTTTTGCTGACTTTGGACAAATTGCGTCAGTATAACCTTCTCTCTAATGGACAAAAGATCCTTGGGCGAACACCCATCCATTTCTTAGGCTTCAAGTATTTGACTTTAAGTTCGGATGCGTTCACTACTTCGTCTCCTTTGTTCCCAGATATCTTAATTGGGATAACAATTTTCTTTTATGGAACGACTTTAATTCGTAAGATTTTCACTCTTAAATTTACCTTTGGATTTGAACATGTCCAGGGGGCCTTATCTTCTGAAGTTATAACTCCCATCGATGCTCTGGATCAATCTGATGTCGTTACTATCAAGAGGTTAGCCAAATCAATCGTTGAGCCTCCAACTAAAAGATTGAAACATGATGTTTCTGCCCCCCTCTCTCTCTCTCGGGATGGAATTGCTAGTCAAGAAATGTCTGATCCCATGGCCTTTATTGCAGATTCTACCTATGTCACCATTTATGCCTCTTTTGAGGTTACTTTTGGCCGTGAACGTGAGGGTCGTGTTTTACCGTTGACCCATCCGAGCACGTTAGAAAATGACAAACATGCCATAACCCAAACTTCTACTTCTCAACAGGCCAACCCCCAACCTTTTCAGTAACCCACAATGAGCTTTGATGAACTTGTGAAGCTCTCTCTTTCTTTTCCTGAAGTTATGAACATTTCATTACCTCACACTTCTATAGATAAGGAGGAAATTTTCAGCATTTGGTCAATCAGCAACTCTCGGTATAGATTTTTCTTTCTAAACTTTTCTCTTGTCTTTAATTTGATATGGTGGATAATTGGACTCTACTTATTTCTTAGGTTACTAAAAGATGGGTTTTGTCTAAAACAACTACTTCCTTATCTTCCTCCGAGGTTACTTAACTCTGGGAAGCTAATGAGGCTTTCAGTGATGAATGCAAGACGTTGAAGGCTTCCTTAGAACATGTCGAAGCAGCTGTTGAAAAAGGGCGACAGGCAAAGAATTTATTATTTGAACAAGTTTTAACCTTCGAGCACCAAATAGCAGAAAATGTGGTTAGTCACGCCGATGAACTTAAGAGGAAGGTTGAGAATCTCTCCCATGCAGCACGGATAATTTATGAGGCCAAGAGCTTAATTTCTCTCTTTTTGCAAGTTCATCTTCCCCATATCAATATTGAATACTATGAGGATGCCTTATTTCACATCTTTTCTAATAACCTTCGAATTTTTCCCGAGATGCAAACTACTACCGTCCCTCCCTTCATTAGGGATAAGGTCATAGAAAGGATCACGTTGGGAAAACAAGTACTCGAGATGTCTAAGAAGGGAAAACTCAAAGTTGAAGATCTCTTATATATTATGGACCTTTCTAACGACTCTGGTGATGAAGAAGAGTATTCAGCTTTTGTTGATGATGATCGAGGTGATGATAGTGGTGGAACCAATGGTGATGACTGTCAATATCTCCATGATAAGGCTGGGAACGATCCTTCTGCAGATGCTGGGGTTTCACCTGATTCCATAAGGACTAGTTCTGATGTTGTAGGCACTCATGCTTCTCGAGACTCTGACGCTCCTCCAACTAACAAAGGTGGTACTTCTGAGACATTAGGAGGAAAAAAGTTTTCCCAACCTAAGGTTTCTCTTTCCCACATTTAGCCTTTGCTTCTTACCATGCCTTTTCCTTGTTTGTATATGGTGATAATTAGTTTCCCGTCATTGCGTTGTGTAAACCACAATAAATATCGTCTCAAGACTTAGAGAAGAATTAGATAAGAAACAAAAGTAAATAACTCGATCTTATGTAGAGCAAGAAAGGTTGTTAAAAGACTATAATGCTTTATCTCGAAAATATCATGACCTAAAGAAGAGCACATCTAAGCTCATGTCTTAAGGAACACGAGGCGGCGCCCAGACTAAAGAGAGCTCGTAAGCACAGGGAGGCCATTCAGGAGGAGAACAAGGAGTTGATGCCCTTATTTTGGATGTTGATTGAGGATAGAGAAATCTTAGTTAACTTCTTGTATGAAGTTTATAAACGATACACAACAGTAGACTTTTCTTTTATTGGGGATCATAAAGGAGGTTTAATACGTCGCCTTCGTAGGCTTTATCTAGACGAGTTTGGGTCGGACCCACATCCCAGGGGTTGTTGGAGTCATGAAAGGGTTCACTCAATTCCTAGGAACCTTCCCCCAAAAAAGCTTAAGTACAATAAGGATAGGTTTACCACTGAACTATTGAAGAGGCCGATTTTGTATGACTATGAGGAGTATTTGAAAACTTGATGTTGTGATTGTGTAAAACATGTCTGGATGCTACTCATTATATGTGGCTGCTAATTTTCCTATTTATGTTATGACAAATCCTTATTTACCATGGAGGTGCGTTACGTTTCACTTGTAGACTGAGAAAGAAATTTTCAACAACATCTCCTCATGTTCTCAGGAGAAAGCGTTTTCTAAGAGAACTTAAGAGTGTTTATACGAAATTCCCTCGGCTTCCCCTTAAATTTTTAAGTGAGGACCATGAGGCGAATTTAAAAAGACTTCGGATTGAGCATGCTAAGATGATATGTAAACAATAAATGTATAGATAAGTGAATTTGAACCCTTGTAACTCTATTTGGCTCATGTGTTTATTAAAGCCATGGAAAGTTGGGTTTGAACAAAATTCATGCAAAGCTCTTATATAGAAATATGACACTACTTTTGTGGGTAAAAATATTTATGCATAACTACTTTTTATTCTTATGAGTAGGTGGATCGACATGAAATTTTCCCATCTCAAGATGATGTACCACTAGCAAATGAGGTACCCTCTACATCTCGAGAGAGAACGATCTTATTTCAAAATTTATCTATCAAGCTTTTGAATGTGATAATAGGTGTCTTGAAAGGTAAATTAGAGGGAAAGGACATGTTATTCTTGGATTAAGGAAGTGTATAAGGACCAATCCATCTACTGATTTCGGAGATGAATTAATAGGTTTACGTTAGCACGTTACTAACTTGGAAATTGAGTCAGATAATGTTAATGTGAAATGTAAGACATAGGAATACTCCTTCAAGAATATTCCTATTAACGGTGTCTCAACCTTCTAGCACCACGACTGAGCCTAAGGCCTTTGCCTCTCAAAAGAATTTTTATTTGAAGAACCCCCCTTAAGTGTAACACCCTGCATTTTTAATTAATTTTTTGAATAGCTTCTAAAATTCGATCACGGGATTAGCATTGTTGCGTCCGTGGCGATTTCTGGTCAATGTAGACATACGGATTGCAGAAAACGGATTTAGAATGAAAGAGATACCTTTAAATGAAATATTACAACAAAAATGAAAAGTAGGTTTAAGAAAAAGAACAATGACCACTATTGTTTTAAACCTTGCTAAAAAAAGCCTATATATTCCAGTTGGTAAGAGCATGTGACTTTCATGAGAGCGACGCAAGTTCGATTCCGGCGGGCGCCCTATTTTTATTTTAGAGGAACCGCTAAAATAATACATGTTCTAAAAGGAAAATATGTATAAACGCACATATAGGGAAAATTGTACATATAAGGAAGTACAAAAATATATGTATACATGCTTATGTAAATACATGCATATATATGTGCAAATATATACATATACACACAGAAGAGAAGTTCAAAATAAACTGCAATCAATGAAAATTGGTAAGAATTAAATGATGGGATAACACTGTTTGAATTTTGAAAACGAAATAAAAGTTGCATGTATATATATATATGTGTGTAAAATGGGCATTAGAAGTTTTGTGTACATACAAGGTGTTTATATGTAAATATAAAATTTAATTCCAGAAATTCAAATGAATGAAGCGGGAAAGTAAAAAGGGAACCTAGACCCGTATGGGTCGACCCAAGTTGTGCCTGGGTCGACCCATGGGGTAGGTGGGTCAACCACCCCTGATCTGGGCAGGTTCATTCAACGAATCTGGACTGTTTTTCAAACAACATTCATTGCTGACTCAACGGTGAGTGTACAAGATCATGTCTACTTTCTTGAACATATAAACAGGCTAGCAGAGCCTAGCCTAAATCTCTTATTTTCTAAGAGGCTGTATGGACTTTGCCATTCTTCTTACTCCTTAAATCTCTTTAGAAAATAGAATAATTAGTCTTAGGAAATTCTGATTCAAGATATGGAGGAAAAGAATGTATATTTACGAATGGGTGTTCATAATTCTGATCGAAGAGAGGTAAATTCTTGGATCTGGTTAACTTTTTCCCCTTTTCTTTTGGTCTGAGAATTATGAATCCATGGTTATTTAGATTATAGATCCAGCTAGGAGAGCCATGGAATGATAGGTATGGACCAGATTCATGAATTGGAAAGATATTAGATGAGTGGATTTAAGTTATACCTTTTTGATAATGGTATATCTATCATTTGGCATTCCCCCATTAATATGTGTAATAAATCTACTGAAATAATTAATATGCTGAAATGGTTAACCTGCTATAACCTGCTAAAATGTTTAATTTGCCAAAATGATTAATCCAATGAATTCTTTAACCTGCTGAAATCTGTTGAAGTTAGCACTGTTGTAATTAAAAATGAATTGTATCCTTCATATAAATGTTGGAACTTCTATAGTACTGTTATCCTAAAACCTGAACTAAGAACATTTTTGTTGTATAGAGCCTATTTCCATAAATCACTTGTTTGAATTGGGAATTTCTATGAATGTTGTAATTGTGAAATTTACAATGAACATGGATATTTGTTTAATAATATTATTATGCCAAAAGATTGTAAATAAGAATTACAGTAAAATTTGGAAGAAAGAATATGCTAAAATTTACAGTAAATAGAAAATTGTAACCGCACATAGACACGAGTTTAAATTCAACTTGTGGTAGAAGTCTACCCGGAACCGCCCGACAAATCCAGCACCCACAAGTGGTTAATCTAATGTGAGGGGTCTGGTGCGTAAACATACATATAATAGTACTAAGACACGAGGTTAAGTTCAACTTATGGTAGAAGTTTGCCCGGAACCGCCCGATAGATCCAACATCCACAAGTGGTCGGCTTAATATAAGAGGTCTAGTGGATAAACATATATATGAATATATGTATATGACAGGATAGAAATAAATGGCATTAATTGTAATTAATGGAAATGAATGAATGTTATAACCGTACAAATATTGAAATGAACCGGGAATGATATAGCCTATTATGAATAAACCCAAAGGGGAAAAGGAAAGATTATAGGTAGGCATGTCCTAGGGACAAGTGGAAATTATAACTTAGGTTATAATAAATGATAGAGAAAATGAGATAACTTATATAATGAGATAAGTTGCACTTAATTATATAAATTAAGTAATTTGTAAATCTGGAAACCTTAAACCTGTTGTTTGCAATAAGTAGCGAAAAGAAGGGGAAACTTATGAAATGCAATAAGTTGTACTTAATTATACATTAAGTAATCTGTAAACATGAGAATCTGAATCTTGCTGATAAGAAGAACATGTTATCTGAAACCTAAGAATCTAAAATCTGTTGACAAGAATAACATGTTAAAGGCTTATTAATGAACTTAAATGAGGTAAGTTATATAACAGAAATTAATAAGCAAGAAGAACTTGGTAACCTGAATAAGAAGTTAATATGATTTGAAATAACCAAGTTAACTGGAAATCTATTAAGGTAGAGCAAGCGCGTAATTAAACGTTTGGACATAGGGCCTAATAACATGTTAACCTGAGGCGCTTGACTAGTTCGTACATATGAAAGTGAAAGACCCTATGGGTAGATCATCGTGGTTTCAAGAGACATAAGGAGAGCGCACGACCATCTGATTATTCTACCTGTTCTGCTTGTTCTTCTGCTGATATTCTGTTGGCATCGAAGGACTGGAAGGGGAAGCATGCGGTTTCCTGGGACGTGGAGGGTGCTCCTGGTAGTCCTCAGCGCAGTGGCAGCGTTTAGGCTGTTCTCGCAGAGGTTGGGTCTGTGCGTTACTACCCGGTGAGTATACCTTGATTACCATGATAGTGGGCGGTCATAAGGCTGCAGGGTGGCATAGATGATTCGACGAATCTGGTGCCTTATGACTAGGCTGGTTACGACCATCTCATATATTTGCATTAGGCGGGTCTAGCCATCTGATTAATAGTAATCATTGGGTAGCGGTCATCGATAGTCAGCGTGATGCGAAAAGGCGGGGAGCTAAACCAAAAGACCACTGACCTTTTACTATCGAGGCTTTGGCTGTGGGACACGCCAATTTAGATGTAGATTGTCTGTTAGGGGAACGTCACTAGCTCTCATATCTGTTGGCCTTTTACTAGTTGAGGGAGGGGTCGGATGGGGCCATAGCCACCGTGAAAATGTAGACCATAGCTTCTGTGTATGCAGATATCTAAAAAGGCTACCGACCGAGTTCCATGTATCTAATATAGTCCTGTTACAGAACTCGGTGCATAGTAGATAATACGTGTGGATACATGCATTAAGTATTTACCAGACAAGCCAACTCAAATTTCGATAGATTGGAATTTTGAAAAAAGATCGGTCTGTCGGAGTTCGGGTTGTTGCATCAAGGGTTATGGGAATCAGTTGTTTCCGAGTAGTGTAAGAGAATGATAGCTGAAATTAAAAGTATTTACGATACCAAATTAATTGAGGATACATCCAATTGTATTAACCGATACGTCGATCAAACTAGACATTTGCAAGAGGAAAGTCAAAATTTACGTGTAAACATCTTCGAGTTGGAGAAAGATAATAAATTTCTAAGGGGTATGCTTGGAACTTTTGATAGGGCTTTGAGGCTTCAAACCAAACCCTCTGACGACTTTAGCGAGACTAGTAGAAAGGTGTGCAAGCTTAACGAGATTCTAAGTATTGCGATCCTCCATGCTATCAATCCTACTTTATCTGAGGAGGAAGGGGAACAGGTTACTTAATCGTGTTTGTAATTATAATGTATTTGTATCTATATTTAAAAATCAATGATGCAATCTACGTAAATAAACTTGAAAATTATGTGTGTTACTTGTCATGTGATTTTTGTTTGTATTGAATAAGAATAATGATCATTTGTACATAAGAGATTTAAAAAATCTTCCTGGGTAAGACGGAAGATTACTATCATTGTTAAAAAGCCCTTTTTATTAATAGACTTTGGAACTTCCTCAAAGTTTTGTTGATCCCTCTCTTGAGGTGAAAATTAAAGTCTTCGTAACCCAACTTAGGGCATTAGCAAGAAATGGTTAGAATGCTTCTTCTGGCGATATCTGGAAGCTTTGGTCCATGCTCTAGAATGCTTCTTCTTACGGTATTTAATAGAAATCCCGAACTAACCTAGATTCAGATATTTAATAGAAATCCTAAAATAACCAAGATTCGGGTATTTTATAGAAATCCCGACCTAACCCAGATTCAGATATTTAGCAGAAGACCGGAAACCCATTTTCGGTAATCAGTTTTGTTTCCCCCTTTGGGTTTGATTTATGAAGCAGATGAAGTACGTGCTTCTTGAGACACTCTCTGGGATTTTTATTGTCAAAGCAGAGGATGTACGTGCTTTATTGCCTACTCTGTGGGCATGTGCATCTGATACCCCTTCACTGTCAGCCTGTCTCAGTGCTAACTTTAATAGTAGCAAGTTTGAATTTCAAATAGAAGATAAGATGGAGGGGACAAAGAATATTGTAAACAAGGTAAGATATAAAGAAAATAAATAAACGATATATATAAATTAACACCTCAGCCCTATATACGATTATTGAACACTTAAGCGACCAGGAGGTCGACCGCCGGTCGACTTCCCTTCTAGGGGGTAGGTAGACTGCTTGGCGACTGAAACACCCACTAATGCTAGGTTTGGTTAGGTTTTTAGAGTTAATATACATAAATGGATGACCAGGATTATATCTAAATAATCCAATGGCCCAACTTACACAAGTGACTATATATAGACCCATATTCCTCACAACTAAACCCTAGCCATTTTTTTCTAGTGTGCCTACACTCTGCCCCTACCTTCACTGATTTCCAGAATTAGGTTTTTCCATCTTCTTCTAATTTATTCCTCTTACTCTCTAATCTTTTATAATAAATATAGATTAGAATATATTATGGAATTCATATGAAATATATATAAGAATTTGATTAACCTATTCTTATGTATATATAGGTTTCTAGAGTTGGAAAATTCATCCAAAAGGCACAACAACATTTGATTTACGATCTTTAAATCAAAGTGAGTGGAATATTGTATTTCTTAAGGCATATTCTACTTTTTATAGATTAACATACTGATTTGTATGCCTAAGAGGATTTGGCACAAAGATAACACAAAAATGCCAAAACCCCGAAATCCTCTATTATTTTTATGTACTGCGCAAGAATTTTCAATTTATCGGGTTTGTGGATTTTGGTCATAGTACTGAATTGAGAATTAAAAGGGGTGATGCGCTTGTATTGTATGTAATTTATCCTTAAGCCTAAATATTTGACTGTAACCTAAAAAGATTCAGATTTGGATTGATTCACTAATTGATTAGGTTTGGGTTCTATTCTGAATCCAAAAGTATTCAGATGTGAAGCCTATCAAATATGAACATTTTAATGCGCAATATATAAAAAGGGGTAAATTACATAAAATAAAGCCTATGTATATACATGCATATATTTTTGTATATATGTATATTATACTATATTCATGATCCATTACTAAAATCATTCCAACAAGTTTATGGTGCAAGTTGAAATTTGTAAGTAGGTTGTATTTTCCATTCATTGTTATCTATTATTATACTATTATGCCACCATGCCTTAAATGTATAGGTCAAAACTTGGAAATTAACTTGTATACCTTTAGACTTAGGACAAGTTGATAATTTGTATCTCGTTAGAACATTCTCTCGTTCATACGAAAATTAGCGTTATTTATACATATAAATATTATATTTATATAGCGTAATTAATGTAATTAACATAATAATTACATAATAAATGCGATTAGGATAAGATTCAAATTTGAAATGTCCCTATGTATATTGATTGCTTATGTGTATAGAATGGCTTTACATATATTAATAGTGACACACGGACACGAGATTAGTTGCCATTCGTGGTATAAGCCTGCTCGGAACCAACCGGAAAATCCAGCAACTACAAGTAGACCCAACTAATGTGAGAGGTGTAGGTGCCATGGGCCATTCAAACTTAATGACACGAGGCTAAACCTACTTGTAGTAGAAGCCTGCCTGGAACCGCCCGATATATCTAGCATCTACGGGTATTCAGTTTAATGTGAGAGATCTAGTGTGTATATACACACACATATATAAATCTATTGTGTGTGAAAATAGGCAGGTTTACTACACCTTGAGAAGGTCTTAAGTGGATGACTCTCTTCTTATTTTGTTTGGGTCTTAAGTGGTTAGGACTAGGAACCCGTCCAAAGGTTTATTTCTTAGAGAGGAATCAAAGTCATGGGACCCACCTTATTAGATTCGAAGTAAGTCTATGGGTCCTCCTTCTCTCAAGTGGTTAGGCATAGTGGTAACGGAGTAGGGTAGTTCAGAAGGGATGTCCACTTCCTCTAGAAGCTTGTAGGGACTTAGCTAGGGACAAAACTGGTTTATAAAAGATATATGGCTATAGTATGCTCACCAATTGTCTAAGGGAAGTCTTAAGCGACATAGATGTTCTACCGTAATATCAGTTATTAGTTAAGTAGTAACGTTCACAATACTACTTCTCATATTACAAGTGAGAGTATAGATTTAAGAACGTTGACGCATTTGGATGGGGTCTTAAGAGGATAGGGTTCCCCTCAGGGTTAAAAGAGATCATAAGAATCCACCTTTAATAGGGCCATAAGTGACTGAGAATGTCCTCCTTGTTGGGTCTTTACCCAAAATACACTAATGAGAGATTGACTTGGATATCCATCTCATTAGTTGGATCCCTTGTGGTTGTGTGATTGTTTGTGTGTTACATAGACATACCTTGATATATGTAACCTACCAAAGCTAGGGTCTGGACTTTAAGTAAGTACTATATTTCAGTCACACAGAACTTTATGTTCTTACCTCTCTCCTTAACATATCCAACAGGTCAGTAGGTGGGATGATTATGTTGACAAAGCAATAATGGAGGCTGAAGACGAAGATGTTATGCTTTTATTAATTATTATTATTGAACTTCTTATGGAAACTTTTTAGAATGAATCTATTGATGTACCCACGGAAGAATGTATTTTTGATAAGTCTTTGTTTGAATTTTGTGATTTTACAAAATTGGTACGTCTTATTTGGATATTATATTTCTCTTGTTCCGCTTTATGAGATCTCCATTCGAAGTTTATACATATTATTTTGGAAAATGTTATTCCTTATAGGAACTAACAACCCATTTATAACGGCTCTAAGTTCCGATGGGCCTTTTCTAGGTTGAAATTTAGGCCCATTCCTGGAGGCTTGTTACATTTGGTATCAGAGCATAGTTTACCCAATTATAAGGGAATTATACATATGAGAGGCGTATTTTTAATTTGAAAATGGTTTTTTCTAACTATATATAAATATATAATATATATTTACCCCATTAAGCATACACATCTAGACTAGGCAACTTTATCGTTTTCTTCCTTTTTCAGCTTAAATACTATCTCAAGAGTATCCACTGAAGGATTCTTTCTTTTTTCATATAGTAGAATAGATGATAATCCTATCGAGCAGGGAAACCAAGCAAGGCCTCGATACTTTCCAGAATGGTTTCAATAGTATCTTCGTACGATGAAGCAAGTCCTTGTTGCTAATCCTGCCCCAACGATGCCTGCAGCTCCTTCTGTTGAGGTAGCCTTTGACTTTTCTTTCTTCTGTAAGAGCTTCGAGAACCTTGGAGAAAAATCATTCACTAGAAAGGAAGGTTTTACTAATGCCCAATCTTGGATAATGGACTGCAAAAGAATTTTTGAAGCTACTAAATGGCCTGAAGAAGTGAAAAGGAGAATTGCGGCCTGACACTTGAAAGAGGAGGCCCCTGAATGGTGGAATTTAGTGTCTAGAGAGAACAAGGGACAAATATTCACATGGATTAAATTCAAAACCCATTTCGAAGAAAAGTTCTTGCGAAGAGTGAATATGACGATCCAGTTTGAGAATTTTATCTGGAGTACATGACCAAGTTTATTGAATTGACTAAGTTTGGTAGGGGTTAGTAGACACCCACAATGAACAAAGCCTTGAGGTTTGTTAAAGGGTTGAACTCCCCACTAAAGGAAACTTTATTAGCATAAGTAACATTCGGGGAAAATTTTCAATCCCTAGTAGAGATAGCTATCCTATGCACGACTGAAGGCTCCAAGGAGAATAAGGAAGGTGAGAAGGGAGAAGAAAGTTCAATAAGGATAAGAAAAATGAATGGTGGAAGAACAGGAAGAAAGAGGTGAAATTAAAAAAGGAAGCTAAGACTTGTATGAGGTACAACCGTAAGGGTAATGAGGCCAAGGATTATGGGACTTCATTGGCAAAGAAGGAATTCAAAGGAAAGTGTTTCAACTGCCATGAGGAAGGACACATGTCTAAGGACTACCCAAAGCCTAAAGTCATTCGAAGTGGTCAGAATTACGCAATAGTGACAGCACCGATTCAAAGCCGACCTCCAAAAGACCAAGGGCGACGCGCACTTGAAGGTATAACTTCTGTTTTAGGAAATTCTATATACACCTTGTTCGATTATGGAGCAACTCATTCTTTAATCTCCAAGAGACTAGTTAACCTGTAGAATCTTCTCATATCTATTTCTAACAATCGGATAGATGTAGCCAACACTATAGGAGGATCTAAGTAACTTCAATTATTTTTCAAAGACATAGTATTGGAGGTCGACAATGTTGAGTTCATTTGTGAAGCGTATGCGTTGGATTTTATAGGGTATGACCTTATCCTAGGTATGGATTGACTATCATTATATGGAGTCTTCCTAGATTGTGACAAGAGAATTTTTGGTCTTAGGAGCCAAGGAGGACGTAGTCTGAATATCCCTTGTAATGTTAGGAACAAGGATAAAGCATTATTATATTCCTTATCTCCTAATTTAGAAGGACCATCTTTAGTCCCTTTATTATGTAAATTCTAGGATGTCTTTGAGGAAGACACGGGACTTCCACCCCCAAAGAGAAATCTCTTTTCGAATTGACCTAGAGAAGGACGCTGGACCAGTATCACTACCCTTGAGGCATATGGCGCCTAAGAAAAGAAGGAAATTGGATAAGTAGATTTTAGAATTACTACAGAAAGGTTTCATTCGGCGAAGTACCTCCGAAAGGAGTGCACTCATTGTGTTTGCCAGCAAAGCGGACGAATCTTTAAGACTTTGTGTGGATTATAGTGAACTTAATAAGTTGACCAAGAAGAATAGGTTCCCCTTATCTAGAATCGATGATCTTTTCGACCACTTGGGCGGAGCCCGAGTATTTTCCCAATTAGACCTTGCTACTGGATTTCACCAGTTCAGAATTTCGGAGGACAGTAAGGATAAAACTGCGTTTAGGACGCCAGATGGATTGTTCCAATGGGAAGTTATGCCCTTCGGACTGACAAATGCACCCGTCTTATTTATCGATCTTATGACAAGCATTTTTATAGGCATTTTAAATAAGGTTTTGGTAGCCTTCATAGATGATATCCTTATATTTTCAAAAGATCATAAAGTGCATGAAAATCACTTAAGACAAGTTCTAGGGATATTAAGGAAGAACCAGTTGAAAGAAAAATTCTCGAAGTGCCATTTCTTAAGGGAAGAAGAAGATAGAATTTTAGGACATATTGTGTCAAGTATAGGCTTGGCTATAGACCCTGCAAAGATCGAGACAATTAAGGAATGGTGGATACCTCGAAATGCTATGGAAGTAAGAATCTACCTTGGATTGGTCGGATATAATCGGAAATTCACTAAAGATTTTGCAAAGATTGCTACTCATTTAACCCAACTAAAGAAAGAAGATTTTGGTATTTTCTTTGAGAAATAAATGCGACATAGCCTTTAAGAAATTAAAGGAAGTATTAACTAGCGCTCCATTCCTGATTATACCCGATGGCTCGAAAATAATTACAGTATACACTAATGCATGCAGACCGCTTTGGGAGCGATCCTTATGCAACAAGGAAGAGTAGTTGCTTACGCTAGTAGGCAACTCAATGATCTAGAGAAGAGATACCCAATCCATGACCTTGAGTTAGCTGCAGTAGTGTTCTCCCTTAAAATGTGGATGCATTATCTCTTAAGGGAGAAATTTGAACTTTTTGTCCCTAAAGTATTTATTTTCTCAACGTGACCTGAACTTGAGACAGCAATGGTGGATGGAATATATTGCCTCATTTGATTTCACGATCCAGTATACCCGGGGAAAAGGGAATGTTGTGGCAAATGTGTTAAGTAGGAAAGACGCAACATTTATGGTGATCTCATAATGGAAACAATTAGAGTTTCTCTCTAATTTTAATTTGCAACCCTCGCCAATAGCTTCTAATGGTTTTCTCAGGGCTATGATTATTAGACCTATTTTTAAAGAGAGGACTCGAAGTGCACAAGATTTTGACGAAAAATTAAGGAGTTTTAAGGAGAAAATGGAAAATAAGGAGGCTTTTACCCATTCGATTAGATATTCGATTGGCGATGATAGAAGTTTACTTTAGGATGGACGACTTCACGTCCCTAAAAATTAAAGATCGAGGAAATAAACTCTAGAAGAACGCCATAGGTTAAAGATGACCATACAACCCGGTAGGGAATTGGGGACTAAATGTATAGAGATATGAAAAGGAATCTCAGTTGGGAAGGAATAAGGAAAGATGTGGCCGAGTTCATAGCTAAATGTTTGACATGCCAAAAATTGAAAGTGGAGCAAGGGAAGCCCGGAGGGTTATTACTACCTTTAGAGATTCCCATGTAGAAGTGGGAACATATTTCCATGGACTTTGTTGATGGACTTCCTAGAAGCCAAAAGGGGAATAAGGTTATTTGGGTTGCGGTGGACCATTTAAACAAAAGCGCCCATTTTATACCAATCAAGAAGAAAAGGACTTCAACCACATTAGCCCAATTATATGTCAAAAAAATAGTCAGATTATATAGTATCCCATCCAGTATAGTGAGTGATAGAGACCCATTGCTCATAAGCGAATTTTGGAGAAGCCTACAAGAAGCATTGAGAATGACCCTCAACCTAAGCACAACCTATCATCCGTAGATTGACGACCAATTGGAAAGAGTAAATAGGATCTTGGATGACTTGCTCAAATCCTACATTATCGACTTTGGAGGAGTTTAGGAGTAGCACCTACGCTCGTAGAGTTCACTTATAACAATAGTTTTCAAATGACAATTGGTATGGCCCCTTTTGAAGCGCTTTACGGAAGACCATGCAAATCTCCAATTTGTTAGTGGGAAACTGCCGACAAGGTTCTACTTAGACCAGACTTCGTCCGTGATTCCATAGAGAAAATATCCATGATTAGACAAAGAATGAAAGCATCCCAAGACCGTCAAAATTCGTATGCTGATAAATGAAGGAGGGAACTCGACTTTAATGTTGGAGATTTGGTATTCGTAAAAGTGTCCCCTCTCACGAATACTATTCTGTTTGGAAAGACTGGGAAGTTGGCTCCTAGATTTATTGGACCTTTTCGCCTAATCGAGAAAATAGGATCTTTGGCTTATCGAGTGGATCTCCCAAAGTGTCTATTGAGAATCCATAATGTTTTTCATGTATCTCACCAAAGGAAATGCATATATGATTCTACTATCAGACTCGAGCTTGATGAAATTGGGGACATAGGAAAACTCGAGTTGGAGTCCAGGGCGCCCCGTGCCACTATAAGGATTGCAGAGCACGGAATCAAGAGACTCCGCAATAAAACCTTTCGCCTCGTCCGAGTACAATGGGGAAATGATCATGCGGAAAGTACATGGGAGACCGAGGATAAGATGAGACAGACCCGCCCAGAGCTTTTCTCAAGTAATTTTTCCTTAAAATAATGTTTATGGATGCATCATGATTGCTAGATTGGATGTTAGGAAATGGATGCAACACAATTGCACCATGCACTAATATAGAAATATATGCATAATTAGGTTATTTGCATATTTATTGCATCACTTATTACAACTACACATTAGGATTGAACCCACTTTAGCGGGTTTGTAGTTCATAACCACTGAGAGTCATGGATATTTATGGATGAATTAAAATATAAGATGGATGAGATGTGCAACATGGATGTTTAGAGTGAATTGTGTTTTTCGCCCCTACAAACAGATTTTGGGACGAAATCTATTCTAAGAAGGAAAGAATGTAACACCCCATAAAGAAATTCACGTATTTTTCACAATTATTTTGGTTATGTCTAATACTTACTTCTTTTTATGTTGTTATATGTAATGATGAGGATGTGAGGAGAGGTGGTGATGGCCAGTGACATCTAAAAGAAGAAAAGTTTGCAGCATCTCACGTCCCCAAAGAGTATTCATTTTCCGCATGCTGGTTTCTTTTTTATCAATATCAACCGAACATCGATGCTTCACTGTTTCTTTGGGTACCGGGAATAAGAATTATTTTCTTCCCTGTGCTCGTCCCACTGCTTAAAGTCCCCCACTAATTGCTTTCCTTACTCGTTTGGTTTGCATATGTTCTATAGGTACCCAGGAATATTCTTTACTGTTTAACTTCTGGATGGAAGAAATTAGGTCCGGTCGAGAAATTAAGGAGGAGTAGCAGAGCCTTGGTGCGGGATCGACACTCGGGGTCAGCCATATGCTATAGACACCTGCGATCGAATCCGTGATGCTTTGCTGGCCTTATTGCTTTGGATCTTCTTGCAGCACTTTGGTCTGGCGCCCTTTAGAGGCCTTCATCAACGGAAAGAGTGCTAAAGAGGGTCTCAGGGTGGGAAGCTCGAATTCTATTACAAGCGGGACGAACTACACTTATTAGGGAAGTTGCATCCGCTATGTGCCTGATAATACCTCTATCTAATACTACGCAAGCCAGTCTTTCGTATGCTTCGTGTGCTCCGTGTTAGAATGCGATCTCTTTGGTAGGTATCGTATATAGGAGAAAGCTTTTACTCATCTCCCTGAGTGGGGCTTCTCCTCTCTTTCATAAATTGGATAGAATAATAGTTAAATACATAAATATTAATAAAATATTTAAATCCAGGAAAATGATATATTTGCATCTTTAAGAATTTGGCTACGAAAATCTTTTATTCATATTCGTGGCGAAATTTGAATCATTTTCATATATAATATGCTGAAAACAATAAAAGTATAAAGAAGTTATAAGCAAATGAAATTAGATAGCAAAACGTATATTTATATAATCAGATAAATAATATCTATCCAAAATATATAATAAATAAAAAAAAAATGGATGAGTTTGAATTTCAAATAGATGATAATATTGAGGGGACAAAGAATATTGTAAACAAGGTAAGATACAAAGCAAATAAATAAACAATATGTATAAATTAACACCTCAGACCCATATATGTTTATGGGGACTTCAACGACCAGGAAGTCGACCGCTGGTCAACCAACCTTCTAGGGGGTTGGTCGACCGCTTGGCGGTTGAAATGCCCAATAATGCCAGGTTTGGTTAGGTTTTTAGGGTTAATATGTATAAATGGATGACCAAGATTATATCTGAATAATACAACGGCCCAAGCTTACAAAAGCGACTATATATAGACTGTTAGACCTCACAACTAAACCCTAACCATTTTTCTCCAGTGTTCCTCCACTTTGCCTCCATTGATTTCTAGAATTAGGTTTTTCCATCTTTTTATAATTTATTCCTCTTACTCTCTCATCTTTTCTAACAGATCAAGATTCGAATATATTTTGGAATTCATATGAAATATATATAAGAATTTGATTAACCTATTCTTATGTATATATAGGTTTCTAGAGATGGAAATTTCATCCAAAAGGCGCAACAATGTTTGATTTACGCTCTTCAAACCAAAATGAGTGGAATATTGTATTTCTTAGGGTATATTCTACTTTTTGTAGATTAACATATTGATTTGTATGCCGAAGAGGATTTGGCATTCGATAATACAAAAATGCCAAAAAAACAAATTCTCTATTATTTTTATGTATTGCGCAAGAATTGTCAATTTATTGAGTTTGAGGATCTTGGTCTAAATATTGAATTGAGAATAAAAAGGGGTGATGTGCTTCTATTGTATGTAATTTGTCCTTATGTCTAAATATTTGATTTTAACCTAAAAAGGTTTGGATTTGTTTTGATTCACTTATTAATTAGGTTTGGGTTCTATTCTGAATCCAAACGTATTCATACGTGAAGTTTATCAAATATGAACGTTTTTATGTGCAATATATAAAAAGGGGGTAAATTAGATAAAATAAAGCCTATGTGTATACATGTATATATGTGCATATATGTATATTATACTCTATTCTTGATCCATTACTAAAATCATTCCAATAAGCCTAGGATGCAAGTTGAAATTTGTATGTATGTTGTATTTTCCATTCAGTGCTATCTGTTATTATACTATTTTGCCATTATGCCTTAAATGTAGCAATCAAAACATGGAAATTAGCTTGTATACCTTTAGACTTAGGACATGTTGATAATTTGTACCTCGTTAGAACATTCTCTCGTTCATACGAAAATTAGCATTAATTATACGTTTTAAATATCATATTTATATAGCATAATTAACTTAATTAACATAATAATGACGTAATAAATGTGATTAGGATAGGATTCGAATTTGAAATGTCCCCATGTTTATTGATTTCTTCTGTGTATATAGAATGCTTTACATATATTAATAGTGACATATGAACATGAGGTTAGTTGTCGTTTGTGGTATAAGACTGTACAGAACCGAACGACAAATCCAACAACCACAATCCAACTAATATGAGAGGTCTCGGTTCCATTGGCTATTCAAACTTAGTACACTATGACATGAGGTTGAAACTACTTGTAGTAGAAGCATGCCTGGAACCGCCCGGCATATCCAGCATCTACAGGTAAACGGTTTAGTGAGATAGGTCTAGTGTGTGTATATGTAAAAATCTATTGTGTGTGAAAATAGGAAGGTTTATTATACCTTGGAAAGGTCTTAAGTGGCTTATTCTCTTCTTATCTAGTTTGGGTCTTTAGTGGTTGGGACTAGGAAACCTTCCGAAGGTTTATTCCTTAGAGAGGAACCAAAGTCATGGGACTTACCCTTATTAGATTTGAAGTAAGTCTATGGGTCTTCCTTCTCTAAAGTGGTTAGGGATAGCGGTTACGGAGTAGGCTAGTTCACGGGGGATGTCCACTTCCTCTAGAAGCTTATAGGGGCAGCTAGGCACATGAATGGTTTATAAAAGATATGTGGCCATAATATGCTCACCAACTGTCTAAAAGAAGTCTTAAGCGACATAGATATTTTACCGTAATATCAGTTAAGTATCATGGCATCCCATAGCTAGAAACTTACACCACGCCTACTTAAATCATCCACTAATGTCCGAGAAATGTTTGCCATAACTTCCATCGTGCAAAAATGGCGACATTACCTTCTCGGCAGCCACTTCTCCATCACTGCTAACCACCTAAGCCTCCGCCAGCTTTTAACTCATACCATCCAAACACCCGAACGACAAAAATGGCTCACTAAACTCATGGGATTTGACTTCGCCGTAAAGTATAAAAATGGCTCCAATAATACTATAGCCGATGCGCTCTCTTGATGGATGACAGCAGCATCAACGGCTATGTTCTCTTTGCCATCCCTCAACTGGACTAATCGAATCAAAGACGCCCTGGCACATGACATAACAACAAAGTAGTTGATAGATGCCATTAATTTAGGTACTAATCCTAGTACCCCATTTGAATTTCATGATGGATTACTATTCAAAGGGAGACTTTTGCATGTCTTGAATAATGAGTTGCAGCAGAAAGACATAATATGTGCATTTCACTCCTCTAAAGCTGGTGGGCATTCTAAAATCAAAAAAACCGCAGCTCGAATTGCAAGTAATTTTATTAGTTTTGGCTCTCAAAACTGTTCAGGCTGTTGTATATAACAGAGTTGCATACACAATTATATGATTTTTGTTTGATGATAACAACTAAATAAATTTTATCATTGAATGTGTTTGTAAATGTACTGAGATACTACACAACAAATAGAAATATAGTATTTCTATTTAAATAAAATTTAACTGTACAGAAATTTAAAACGATCAAACAGTATTTTATTTAAATAAAAATATCTTATTTCAATTTCAAAAAGTACATCTCTTATAACTCCACTATTTGACATACTACATTTCATTCATTACAACTTGTCACTCACTCTATACAACTACATTTACATTCACATATACAGACACTCTCATACGTTGACACTGTTATTCTTTCACTGTCTTCTGTCTTCACAGCCTTCAATCCAGTCCAGTCATCCTCATACCTATCACATACAGAAGAACATACACAGTAGACTGCAACAAAAATAAAATAAAACAAAACAAAAGCAAAAAAAATTATTTGTCTCAGAATTACAGTGTGTTTCTCATCATTTTTCTAGACATTGTCTGATATCCAAGAGCAGGAAAATCACGTCTGATGGCTGCATGTGCACACATGCATATACATACATATGTGCACTGCCACACCAATCAGTATGCATCTGAGGAGTAGCCACAAGGACCTTCTCGACTCAGTGCAAATCAGTGTGCAAATGGTCGAGCCAAAAGAGCAAATAAAAATAAAAAGCCAAAAAATGGTCAAAATAGTTCACATGAAATAAAGCATTTGTTCTTAAGGAAGGCAACAAGTAAAGCTCCTGTTCTTATCAGTTTAAGTAAACAGAAGATTTCAAAGTGAAGTATTAAGTGTAGTGGTGAAACCAATATGAGTTTCAAGTAAACAGAAGTGTTTCAATCAAAATGTCAATGGCAAGAGATCAGGGTAACTCAAGTGACAAGCTAAAGGAAACAACCCAGTAGCCAACACAGCTTAGAAGACCAAATTGTGCTTCAGCACCATACATGACAACAAGGTGAAAATGCGTACTCCAAATGACAAGTCAGTAAACACAGAGCATGTACAAGTACATGAATGGAGCTATAGCTAAATGGTGCAGCAATATAAGTCAAGAAAGGCCGAGGCAATTCATTTTAGACTCAACACAAAGCAAAGTATCAAAGACAGTTCTGGTTCAAATCAAGTATGGTTCAGCTCAACTACAAAAAACACAATGGCATGGTGGATTCACAATGGAGTCAAGCACAACACAGGTCACATGTGCAAGTAAAAGTGAACCGGAAATGAATTAACAAGTTCAAAAGCCATCGCACAACATAAAAGTTCGCGGAACCAGATTCGAGTACACAAGCACAAGGCTACAGCATGATCAGTCTTAAATACAACATGCATGAAAATGGTGCAAGGGTGAAAAAAGTTTGGGCAAAACAAACTGGAATACATCAACAACATGGGGGCCACAAGTATAGCAATGCAGACAGTCATATGTATGGTGTAATAAGAACAAAAACGACACTGCAGTTATTAAAGATGACAGTTTCAAGCTAAATCAATTTAGATACACCAGATTAAGGACAGTCACAAAAGCCAGTGCAGATTTTAACAAGACAAGACAAGCATCAGGTAAATTTGTTTAAGTATCTTCACTTATCAGTTCAAAAAGTTATCAAGCAAGAAAATTACTCAAGCAAGGCAGAACCAATAAGTGGTCAAAGCAAACTAACCAAGAGCAGTATCATGATCGATCAAGAACCACAAAATACAATAAAACATTTCAATATTAATAATGTCAAGACCTCAAATTAAAAGTTTAAAGCCAGAGAAAAGTTTGAAGTCAAGTATAAAAGGCACTGTCAAGTTCTCAAGTGTAGTTCCAGTTCATATTAGATTTTTTATGAAGCAGTTGATTCAAGTTAAATATCAGCATCAAAATTCTAGAAGTAAAAGACTAGTTCAAGTCCAGAATTGAACACGCAATTTACTCCATTAGTCTAAAAGGACAGATTGAAAATTTCAAAGATATATAAAAAAATTAATACCACAGTCAAGTCTTGATGAGCAAAATTCACAGGAATTTTTCAAAAGGACCAAATCAAAGTGTTTAAAAGCTACCGAGAATTTTCTCCAATCATATAATATATACGTCAGTTTAAAAGTCAAAGAAATCTCAGAAGAAAAATTCAAATCAGATACCCAAGTCATAAAAACAATTCAAGGCCCATGAATCATCTAGAATCAGATATCCTAGGGTTTAACAAACCCTATAAGTACACAATCATCATCGGCATCAAGGGATAAGAAAAATCGAAATCAACCAACAACTATTCAGAGAAATCATCTTTAAATTCAGAGAACTCACAGAGGATATCATTCGCTACCCCAAGAGGAATCAATCGAAGAAGAGGTGCTTCAAAGGAGTCGAGTCTATAGAAGAATTCTAGAGCAAATCCATCGATCACGAACTAATTTGGAGGATAACAGAAACCCTAGTGCCGCCATTTTCAATTCTCAGAGGAAAAAGAGAACTGGTCAAACCCAATTGAAAAGAAGCCGGCCATGTTTTAAAAAGGGGATAACCCTTAACTTTTTAACTCCTAGGGTTTTTACTTCTTTATGTTTTATGTTGTTTAAAATTTAAGTTCTATTTCTAGTTTCTAAAGTCAATAACTACTAGTGTTTGTAGTTAGAAAAATCACAACTTAACGGATCTAGTTGTGTCAAGGTCTTGAGCGTAGGGTTTAAACACTCGGGAGCGAAGGTCGCAAGTTTACAAGAGTCTGTGAGCGAAGAGATTGTTTATAATTCCTAGTCGAAACCTTAAATGCAGCAGTAGGCACAGTTTTGCCGAAGCTGGGTATCTTCTGTGTGTGATTTTCTTTCTGCAATTTTTTCTATGATATTTTATTTAAAATTCATTTAATTTGCAATATAACCCTATTCACCCCCCCCCCCCACCTCTAGGGTTAATTTAGATCCTACAAGTGGTATCAGAGCAGGTATTTTTAACTCTAGAGTCATGAATTTGTCTAATAATGCTTTTTCTGAGGGTCAGTCCATGGCTAGGCCACCAATGTTTAATGGAACCGATTATGCCTATTGGAAAGATAGGATGAAAATTTACTTAAGTTCAGTCGATTATGATGTATGGGATATTGTTGAAACAGGCTACAAACCTCTTGTTACAATTATTAATGATATTGAAGCTCCTAAGCCAAAAGATAAGTGGGATGCTAATGATAAAAAATTATTCTCAACTGATGCCAAAGCAATGAACGCTTTAATTTGTGCTCTTTATAAAACTGAGTTTAACCGTATATCTCACTGTTCAACTGCGCAGGAAATTTGGCATACTTTGAAAGTTACACATGAAGGAACATCTCAAGTCAAGGAATCCCGTCTCGCACTTATCTGCAACGAATATGAAAATTTCACAATGCGTAAAGACGAAGATATAAAAGTGATGTATGGACGATTCCCAACACTGATTTATAATGCAAGGTCTCTTGGTAAAGTCTACACTGAAGTGGAATTAATACACAAAATACTGAGAGTACTACCAATGAACTTTGAAGCCAAAGTAACAGCCATTCAAGAATCAAAATATTTAAGCAAGTTGAGAATAGAAGAATTGATTGGAAATTTGATCGCTTATGAAATAGAGTTGAAAGCCAAAGAAGGACGCGAAGATTCAGAATCAAAGAAAAAGACAATTGCTCTAAATAGCACTGTTGAAAGTAATGATGAAGCCAAGAATCCCATTGACGAATTGGCCATGGTTCTTAAAAAGTGGTCTAACAAAAAATACAAGTCACGAAAGAAGAATTCATAATCCAACAAATCCAAGAATTCAGACAACTCAGACGATGAAGTCATATGCTACAACTACAATAAACCAGGCCATATCAAACCAAATTGTCCACTACTTCAGAAAGACAGAAAGAAGAAGAAGAAAAAGAAAGCTTTCTCAGCTACATGGGACAATGAAGAAGGAGATGAAGAAGACTCTGACAGTGATAAAGAGGAAGCCAATTTGTGTCTTATGGCACAGTCAGACTCGGAAAGTAGCGAAGAAGATTCCACTGAGGTACCAAACTACTCTTACAAAGATTTAATTTTATTGTGTCACGATCTTACCAAAACCATTGATTCTCTTGAACTAAAAGTTAAGAAATTAAAATCTGATAGGTTAAAACTGGTTCACGAAAACAATAGGTTAGAAACTGAGCTTGAAAAAGTGACAAATCTTGAATGTGAAAACTGCAAGTTTTTAAAACAAGAACAAATAGAATTTAAAGCAAAGCTTGAAAAATTTAAACAAGAACACTTGGCTTTAAAAGAAAGTGATGACACAAAAAGAAAGAATTTCATCAACAGATGCACTTCTCTTGTAAATGAAAATGCAGCACTTAAAACCAAAGTAAAAAATCTTGAAATAACATTGAGCAAGTTTTCAAAAGGAAAAAAGTCATTTAGGATGCTGCTTGGAAATCAATTATATGCTAACAACAGAAAAGGATTAGGATTCGGGAAAACACACATTAATATGAATGATAATTCGAAGGGTGGAAGTGTTTTTCCAAAATGTATAAAATGTGAAAAAATTGGACATAGCTATGAAAAATGTGAAAGTAAGAACAATAATAAAAAAATCATACAAATTTGGGTTCCAAAAGGGTCGACAAGATATTGTTATAGATTTGGACTTGGTAAGAATTAAAAAATTTGGATTCCAAAAGGATCTGTTGTTCAAAATCAAAATTTTTCAGTTGCTAATTTTGTTAGACCTATGAGTTTCTCTAGGTCATTCTATTCTTCTCGTGTGTAGGTAAGTTGGCGGGCTAAGGAGCAACAAGAATGGTACTTGGATTCAGGATGTTCCAAACATATGATAGGAGAAAAATCAAAGTTTCTTAGCCTTGAAAAACATAAAGGTGGAAGTGTGATAATGGGCGATAACAGAAAATGTAAAATTATCGGTAAAGGTAAAGTAGGTAATAGTACTTTCTCTTTAACTGATGTTTTATATGTTGAAAACTTGCATCACAATCTCATTTCCATAAGCCAACTATGTGACAGAGGAATGAGTGTGATTTTTGATAGTGAATCTTGCAGAATTATTGAAAAGTCCACTAACAATATTGTGTTCACGGGAAAAAGAAAAAGAAATGTTTATATGCTTTCATTTGATAATTTGACTCTCTCACGATGTTTAGTAGCTACGGATGAATAAGTTTTCTTATGGTATAGAAGATTGGGTCACGCTAGTATGAGTCTCTTAGAAAAACTTGAATCAAAAGAATTGGTAAGGGGGTTTACCACATCATAAATATAAAAGTAACAAAGTGTGCAAATCTTGTACTATGGGAAAATTCAGTCGATCATCATTTCGTCCCAAAAATGTTGTTAGTACTAATAGGGTACTTGAATTGATTCACATGGATTTATTTGGACCAAATGAAATTGCTAGCTTGAATGGAAAATGTTATTATTATGTGTTGGTTGATGATTATTCTAGATTTACATGGGCTTTTCCTAGCCAAAAAATCCGAAACGTTTGATTACTTTTCAAAGTTTGCAAAACTCGTTCAAAATGAAAAAGGTGTTTCAATGAAAACTTTAAGAAGTGATCACGGTGGTGAATTTGAAAATTTGGATTTTGAAAATTTTTGTGAAGAAAATGGTTTAAACACAAATTTTCTGGTCCTCGAACACCCCAACAAAATTCGCTATCCCAAGGAAAAATCGTACATTACAGGAATTGGTAGATCTATGTTAAGTGAATATAAATTGCCTTTGACTTTTTGGGCAGAGGCAGTTAATAAGTTCTTCCATGTAATGAACAGAGTAATGATTAGACCAATACTTAACAAAACTTCCTATGAATTGTGGGTTGACAGAAAACCTAACATTTCATATTTTAGAGTTTTTGGATGCCCTTGTTATCTTCTAAATACAGGTGATCATCTTCGTAAGTTTGAATCAAAGGCCGTTGAGGGAATTTTCATGGGTTATTCTTCAAGAAGCAAGGCTTATCGAATCTTCATCAAACGATCAAAAACTATTGTTGAAACCATAAATGTGAAATTTGATAAATCATATCTGGATACAGTGGACAAAGAGAAAAACGATGAGGGAGTTACATATGAGGGAGAAAAAGAAAGTAGCAAAGAGAAGACTGACAGTGATAATCCAACAAAACAAACATTTGAAGTCGAGAAGTTGAAATTCAAAGCCAACAATCCTCCAGAATTGGTAATAGGAAATCCAACGGAAGGTATACGAACTCGTTCATCATTTAATAAAGATATCTGTGCCTTTTGTATTCACAACTGTTTTATCTCTGAAACTGAACCTAAAAATGTTGAAATCGCACTTAATGATGAAAGTTGGATTTTAGCAATGCAAGAATAACTTAATCAATTTGAACGGAATAAAGTTTGGAAATTAGTTCCTAGACCAAATGACTATCCAGTAGTAGGAACTAAATGGGTGTTCAAAAATAAACTTGATGAATCTGAAAATGTAATTAGAAATAAAGCTAGGTTGGTTGCAAAAGGATATAATCAAATTGAAGGTATTGATTTTGATGAGACATTCGCACCAGTAGCTAGGTTAGAAGCCATTAGAATTTTGCTCAGTTTTGCATGCTATAAAGGTTTCAAACTTAAACAAATGGATGTAAAAAGTGCGTTTTTAAACGGAGAATTAAAAGAAGAAGTTTTTGTAGAACAACCCCCTGGTTTTGAAAATCATGTATTTAAACTTGAAAAAACATTATATGGTCTTAAACAAGCTCCTAGAGCATGGTAAGATTGTTTAAGTGCATATCTTTTGGAAAACGGTTTTAAAAAGGGTAGTGCTGACACGACATTGTTTCTATTACATTAAGGTGAAGATTTTTAAATAGTTCAAATTTATGTTGATGATATTATATATGGTGCTACTAATGATCGTCTATGTGAGAAATTTGAAAAAGTCATGCAGGATAAATTCGAAATGAGCTTAGTAGGTGAATTGAAATACTTCCATGGATTTCAAATCAAACAAAGCACCAAGGGCATTTTCATATCACAAACAAAATACATCGCTGAATTGCTGAAAAGATTTGGACTAGAAAATGCAAAACCACTCAGAACACCGATGAGTCCTTCAACCAAGCTTAACAAAGACGAGAAAGGAGTTGCAGTTGATCAGAAAAAATATCGTGGAATAATTGGTTCACTTCTTTATCTCACCGCATCTAGGCCTTATATTATGTTTGCTATTTGTTTATGTGCACGCTTTCAGTCTAATCCAAAAGAATCTCACTTAAAAGCCACAAAAATAATATTGAGATATCTTTTGCACACACACAAATTTGGTTTATGGTATCCCGCATGCAATAATTTTGAATTAATTCGATATTCTGATGCCGATTATGCTGAATCCCTTGTGGATAGAAAAAGCACTAGTGGAACTTGTTTTATGCTAGGACATTCATTAGTTTCATGGTCAAGCCGAAAACAAAATTGTGTTGCTTTATCCACAACTGAGGCTGAATACATTGTTTTAGGAAGTTGTTATGCACAAATATTATGGATGATGCAAAGTCTTTCAGATTTTGGTATAATTTATAAAAAATTACCACTAAAATGTGACAGTAAAAGCGCTATAGACTTGTCTAATAATCCTGTTCACCATTCATGCACAAAACACATAGATGTAAGACACCATTTTATTAGTGATCACATTTCACGAGAAGATATTTGTATTGAGTTCATTTCAACAGATTGTCAACTTGCTGATATTTTTACAAAACCTCTTCTCGAAGATAGATTTTCACGATTACGCTTAGATTTGGGAATCATAGAAATTGATTGATCATTATCCATTTTTTAAAATATTCTTAAATGGTTATTCAAAAGTTAAATAATTGACCATTTAAACTATTTTGGAATTCACTGAAATTATGTCAGATCTTAAGGATGTGATGAGTATTGACTATAACATTTTTCATATCATGAGGAAATATTATTAAATTCTCATGGCAACTGAACAAATATTATAATATCTTTAAATTAGTGCATTTTTCATGATCATCTTCTACTACTTTCATCCTCCTAACATTCATTATGATTATATATAATGTGGAGAGTTTAATTTTTAAGAATAAAGGAAATTCTGAAATATATATATATAATATAATAATAAATAATAAAAATTTATCCTTGGTATTCACTCCCATTTAAAAGTCCTCGCGGTTATGCGTGGGTGAATTACCTTAATCTCTATGTGCTTCTATTCTCACTTAAAAGACCTTTGGGTTGTGCATGGATAGAACTTATTGAGAAGATAAATTTAAATCACTACTAACCCCATTTAAAAGACCTTTGGGCTATGCGTGGTTAGCAAGTGCTTAACACTTTTCTCTTTGAACTTATTTAAAATCTTATGAAATTACTATTCAGTGTTTTTTGAACTCTCCTCATTTTTATAAAGTCAATCATAAATCCATCATTCTAAAAAGTGAATTTTGCTTCTAATCTGAAGAATATTACGATTTTTGTTTGATTAAATGAGATTTACGATATATTTTCCCCTTGATTTGAATTTATATTTCTAGTTTATATTCATCACTGTTTAAATTTCTGATATTCTTTTGATGATAACAAAAGGGGGAGAATGGTCAAGATTTTGATAGATGAGTAAACATTTTTTGAATTTTTCGAAATTTGGTGTTTTGATTAATTTATTTCAAAATTTTCAAATCTATGCATCAATAAGGGAAGCTTAATTGTAGGGGGAGCATACAAATAGGGGGAGTAATATACTTCACGCTATAAACACATTCAAAATCTTTTATTTGTTTGTCATCATCAAAAGTGGGAGATTGTTGTATATAACAGAGTTGTATACATAATTATATGATTTTTGTTTGATGATAACAAACAAATAAATTTTATCATTGAATGTGTTTGTAAATGTACTGATATACTACACAACAAACAGAAATATAGTATTTCTATTTAAATAAAATATAACTGCATAGAAATTTAAAACAATCACACAGTATTTTATTTAAATAAAAATATTTTATTTCAATTTCAAAAGTACATCTCTTATAACTCCACTATTTGACATACTACATTTCATTCATTACAACTTGTCACTCACTCTATACAACTACATTTACATTCATATATACAGACACTCTCATACGTTGACACTGTTATTATTTCACCGTCTTCTGTCTTCACAGCCTTCAATCCAGTCCAGTCATCCTCATACCTGTCACATACAGAAGAACACACACAATAGACTGCAACAAAAATAAAATTAAATAAAAGCAAAAAAATAAAAATAAAAATTTGCCTCAGAATTACAGTGTGTTTCTCATCATTTTTCTAGACATTGTCTGATATCCAGGAGCAGGAAAATCTCGTCTGATGGCTGCATGTACACACGTGCATATACATACACATGTGCACTGCCACACCGATCAGTATGCATCTGGGAAGTAGCCACAAGGACCTTCTCGACTCAGTGCAAATCAGTGAGCAAATGGTCGAGCCAAAAGAGCAAATAAAAATAAAAAGCCAAAAAATGGTCGAACAGTTCACATGAAATAAAGCGTTTGTTCTTAAGAAAGGCAACAAGTAAAGCTCTTGTTCTTATCAATTCAAATAAACAGAAGATTTCAAAGTGAAGTGTTAAGTGTAGTGGTGAAACCAATACAAGTTTCAAGTAAACAGAAGTGTTTCAGTCAAAATGTCAATGGCAAGAGATCAGGGTAACTCAAGTGACAAGCTAAAGGAAACAACCCAGTAGCCAACACAGCTTAGAGGATCAAATTGTGCTTCAGCACCATACATGACAGCAAGGTGAAAATGCATACTCCAAATGACAAGTCAGTAAACACAGAGCGTGTACAAGTACATGAATGGAGCTATAGCTAAATGGTGCAACAATATAAGTCGAGCAAGGCCGAGGCAATTCATTTTAGACTCAGCACAAAGCAAAGTATCAAAGACAGTTCTGGTTCAAATCAAGTATGGTTCGGCTCAACTACAAAAAACACAATGGCATGGTGGATTCACAATGGAGTCAAGCACAACACAGTTCACATGTGAAAGTAAAAGTGAACTGAAAATGAATTAATAAGTTTAAAAGCCATAGCACAACATAAAAGTTCAGGGAACCAGATTCGAGTACACAAGCACAAGCCTACAGCATGATCAGTCTTAAATACAACATGCATGAAAATGGTGCAAGGGTGAAAACAGTTTGGGCACAACAAACTGGAATACATCAACAACAAGGGGGCCACAAGTATAGCAATGCAGATAGTCATATGTATGGTGTAACAAGAACAAAAATGACACTGCAGTTATTAAAGATGACAGTTTCAAGCTAAATCAATTTAGATACAACAGCTTAAAGACAGTCACAAAAGCCAGTGCAGATTTTAACAAGATAAAACAAGCATCAGGTAAATTTGTTCAAGTGTCTGCTCTTATCAGTTCAAGAAGTTATCAAGCAAGAAAATTACTCAAGCAAGGCAGAACCAATAAGTGGTCAAAGCAAACTAACCAAGAGCAGTATCATGATCGGGCAAGAACCACAAAATACAATAAAACAGTTCAATATTAATCATGTCAAGACCTCAAATTTAAAGTTTAAAGCCAGAGAAAAGTTCGAAGTCAAGTATACAAGGCATTGTCAAGTTCTCAAGTGTAGTTCCAGTTCATATTAGATTTTTTATGAAGCAGTTGATTCAAGTTAAATATCAACATCAAAATTCTAGAAGTAAAAGACTAGTTCAAGTCCAGAATTGAACACGCAATTTACTCCATCAATCTAAAAGGACAGATTGAAAATTTCAAAGATATAGAAAAATTTTAATACCACAGTCAAGTCTTGATGAGCAAAATTCACAGGAATTTTTCAAAAGGACCAAATCAAAGTGTTTAAAAGCTACCGAGAATTTTCTCCAATCATATAATATATACGTCAGTTTAAAAGTCAAAGAAATCTCAGAAGAAAAATTCAAATCAGATACCCAAGTCATAAGAACAATTCAAGGCCCATGAATCATCCAGAAACAGAGATCCTAGGGTTTAATAAACCCTATATATACACAATCATCATCGGCATCAAGGGATAAGAAAAATCAAAATCAACCAACAACTATTCAGAGAAATAATCTTTAAATTCAGAGAACTCATAGAGGATATCATTCGCTATCCTAAGAGGAATCAATCGAAGAAGAGGTGCTTTAAAGGAGTCGAGTCTATAGAAGAATTCCAGAGCAAATCCATCGATTACGAACTAATTTGGAGGATAGCAGAAACCCTAGCGCCGCCATTTTCAATTCTCAGAGGAAAAAGAGAACTGGTCAGACCCAATTGAAAAGAAGTCGGCCATGTTTTAAAAAGGGGATAACCCTTAACTTTTTAACTCCTAGGGTTTTTACTTCTTTATGTTTTATGTTGTTTAAAATTCAAGTTCTATTTCTAGTTTCTAAAGTCAATAACTACTATTGTTTGTAGCTAGAAAAATCACAACTTAACGGATTTAGTTGTGTCAAAGTATTGAGCATAGGGCTTAAACAGTCGGGAGCGAAGGTCGCAAGTTTACAAGAGTCTGTAAGCGAAGAGATTGTTCATAATTCCTAGTAGAAGCCTTGAATGCAGCAGTAGGCACAGTTTTGCCGAAGCTGGGTATCTACTGTGTGTGATTTTCTTTCTGCAATTTTTTCTGTGATATTTTATTTTATTTAAAATTCATTTAATTTGCAAAAAACTCTATTCACCCCTCCCCTCCCCCCTTCTAGGGTTAATTTAGATCCTACACAAACCTTTTCCTGGTATGCACCACATGCCTCCAGATAAAACCTGAAAATTTTGCACCAATGGGATTAATGCAACCCTTACCTATTCCTAACCAGGTTTTCGAAGACATATCCATGGATTTTATAACACATTTACCACCCTCGTGTGGGAAAACACGTATTTAGGTGATGGTCGACTACCTCTCCAAATATGCTTATTTCATCGCACTACCTACCACTTTCACTGTTGTCCAACTAGCATCATATTTCATACAAGAGTATGTCCGTATACATGGTTTTCTCCACTCCATAGTCTCCGACTGTGACCGAGTTTTTATGAGCAAGTTTTGGAAAGAAATCTTTCGCTTACATGGTACACAACTCAACGTGAGTAGTGCGTACCACCCACAAAGTGACGGACAAACGGAAGTTGTAAATCGGTGCTTGGAAACTTATTTACGAGCTTTATGCAGCGATGCACCCTTACAATGGACGAAAAGCCTACCTTGGGAATAGTAGTGATACAATACTTGCACATTCTTCCATTGGGATGTCACCCTTTCATGCTATATATGGATGAAATCCACCGATAATTGCTGACTATATTCATGGACGCTCTCAAGTCCAAGATATAGCCGAATGGATAGCCTCTAGAGATTATCTCTTGAAAACTATCAAGGACAACTTCTTACGTGCATAATCTCATATGAAAACTCAAGGGGATTCACATAGCATGGAAAAAGAGTTTTCCGTTAGTGCCTATGTCTTTATCCAACTCCACCCATACGGCCAACATACTCTTCGACCTACTCAGCATAAACTTTCCAGGAAGTTTTTCGGTCCATGTCAAATCATTGAGAAGATTGGACCCATGGTTCACCTCCTAAAGTTCGATTTCACCCAGTGTGTCACATATCCCTACTCAAATTTTGCCTAAACCCACATACTACCATACCAACTGCACTTCCACCTTCACTAACCACAGACACCAACCTTGAGGACAAGGTTGAATTACAAGGGGGAGGCAATGATGCAACTACAACTGTCTTACCCAGGCCCAAACACACCACTCTCAAACCAGCACGATACTTGGATTTGCTACAACAATAAAGAAGGACTGTATATTTTCTTCCTAAACACTGTATATTTTCTTCTGCTCACTTGCATGTCTTAGCTCTTATCACTTGAATGTGTGGAAATTTAAACGTGGCATTGGAAAACAAAACAATGCATGGCTTTGTAAAACAAAATGAATGCATAGTACAAGGCCTTGGAAATATATATATATATATATATATACATATATATATATATATATACATATACATATATATATATATATATACATATATATATATATATATATATGCCTATTGGCATTATTGTCCATTCAAGCACCATGCAAACGTTACCGACTGGGCTTGCAGACTCAAATTGGCTATAAAAATATGTTGAATCCAAATAGAGATACGTCGAACTCAAATGACTTTGTTTAAAAATGAACTACGCAAGCCTTTTAGCAATTCAGTGGTGCATGAGTACCGAAACTGACAAATAAATATACTACGGTGATCAGCGCGACGAGACGAACACAACGGTACACATTTTTCAGTGCCATGACGCTCTGATCAAAAACGCGTTACAGACTCTTTTAACGTGAAATTTGCTCGTGAAAATAATTAAATGGAGGTCAAAACGTTTGATTTTTGTGAAACAAAAAATAACGTTATTCTTAGAATTCAATCTAGTATTTTTGGTTGAAATTCGCTCAAGTTTCGACAAAATTTTATTCGTAGCAATTTATTAAATGTTTAATTAACTTAATGCGAACGAAACAAACTTGCGTATTTTCAACGAAATTCATTTCTCCTCTATGTCTAGTTAGAAGCATCTCAAATAATTAATTTCGATTTTTTATTTTTATTTTACATTTTCATTATTATTTGAGACTATCGCAAATAATCGCCAAAAACTATTCAAACGGGGCGACTAAACTTTGACGTTTTGCAATATAAAATTATTTAAATCACTTTTACATGAGAATATTAAATCTTAAAAGTAAACATTTCATTATAAATCAATTTCATAT
The DNA here is from genome assembly GCA_030737875.1 of Allium sativum. Taxonomy (NCBI): domain Eukaryota; kingdom Viridiplantae; phylum Streptophyta; class Magnoliopsida; order Asparagales; family Amaryllidaceae; genus Allium; species Allium sativum. The sequence continues at coordinate 384,303,666 of CM060923.1, read as the reverse complement.
TTTAATTTCCAAATAAATACATTTTAAATTAAATTTGTTGCTTAATCCTTATTATAAACCACTTTAAATTCAATAATTACGTTTAATTCAATAACTTGACTAATCGAAATTTACAGGGTATTACAAGTGCATCATTTTATATATGCTAATGTTGCTATACAAAAGATAAAATATGCAACCAACCCACTGAGATTGTGGCACCTCATTCACAGGAGATAATTCTTTGTAACTAATTATATTTCCACTTAACTAATTATTTATTCTAGATTCTTCCTAGTCTTGCAATCTTCATTTTCTTGGCATAGCGGTTACTCTCTAAGGCTTGTGCATGTCACTGGTATCTGTATGTGCATCAACCTCGATTATCTTATTATGTAAAATCATAAAAATATAACAGTTTATCGCAAAATCGTAAACATCAATTTAAGTATTTTCTTAAAATTAACAATTATTGATAAATCCTATAAACAAAAATAATAATATGACATTAAAAATTGAGTCGGTATGTCATAAATTGATTTTCTTATTATTCATTATATTCTAATCAAACTAATTTGAATATTTAAATATATGAAATATTCTCATTTGAAACGTTAAAATTTTCAAGCACATGACATGGTGTAATTGCATATGGTAATTTTATCATAATACAAATGGCTACCGAGCAACTTCCCTTCATATGTACAAAATATATATAATCACGAACACCGCTAGCATTTGCAAAGAAAACCTCAAAATCAAAACGTTGCACATAGAGTCAACTATTTAAAATTTCAGAATTAGAATAAAAAATAACATAAGAACGTTACTCTCCTATTAAGTAGTAAATATAACACCAACATTTAGACTTATATTATAAGAACTTACCTCGCTTGAGACGCTGTGACTATGAGGAATTTACCATTGGCTGCATATCGAAAATTATTAGCCTGATATTTGGAAGATTATTTGTTGATAAATAACCAAATAGAAAAGCTAACGGATGATACAAAAGAAATTCTACTAGCCGACCATAGCTTCGCATCGGTATAATTTTTTTTCCCCATGAAATCAATGCCATTATGGCTCAGTAATGTAATACCCGACCATAGCTTGGCATCGGTATATTTTGCCACCTTTAAAATCATGACCAGCAATTGTTGTTCACACAGAGCTACCTGTAATCAATCTTTCCCACTTAGGGTGCGTTCACAGCCTTATTTTACCACGTTGGGAATTTTTGTGGCGTCGGATGCAAGCACTACTTACCACTGTCAAATGTAACGTCCACTGGAAGTTGGAAATCAAGCCGTTGGCGTTGAGCGCCAACGGCTTGATTTCCAACTTCCCTTCCTCCCTATAAATCACTCACTCTACCCTTAATACCTTTCACAATATTACTTCAACAACTTCTTCTACTCTTTCTACTTATTCGATTAATGTCTAACTCTGATTCATCCTCCGATTACAACGATTTGATTGAGCTCCACGGGGTTTATCTGGTTAAGAATGAAAGGGGAAATCATATGACGTGGATTAATACTTCGGAGTTCACTGGCTTATCTTGGATCAACGAAATTTTGAATGGTCATCAAAACCGTTATCAAAATAATTTTTGGATGAAAAGACTTTGTTTCCACGCATTATGTGAAAAACTGCAACATCATGGTCTCGCTTCCAGACCAGAAATCTGTGTCATCGAAATGGTTGGAATTTTCATTTATACAATGGCCGTTGGGCCTTCAAATAGACAACTTAAAGAAAGATTTCAACGATCAGGTAGCACAATTTCCGTTTGTTTTCATGATGTCGTAAACGCTTTTCAATTAATCGCTGCGGATGTAATAAATCCAGGAGAACAACAACTTAATATTGTTCCACATCACATCAGAAATTCAACCCGGTATTATCCGTATTTCAGAAACTGTATTGGCGCTATAGATGGTACACACGTATCTGCACATTTACCCGCTGATCAAATTATCCCTTATATCGGACGAAAAGGCTTTGCAACTCAAAATATATTAGCGGTTTGTGATTTCGATTTACAATTTACGTATGTTATGGTTGGTTGGGAAGGGACTGCACATGATAGTAGAATTTTTAATGCTGTTACAAACGATAGAAGCTCTAACTTTCCTAACCCTCCAGCTGGACAGTATTATTTGGTTGATTCAGGCTATCCACTTCAGATTGGATATTTACCGCCATATCGAAATATGAGGTACCATATTCTGCATTTCTGTGATACCATGAATCAACCAAAGTTGGCCAATGAAGTGTTTAATTACTACCATTCGAGTTTACGGATGGCCGTCGAAAGAAAATTTGGCATTTGGAATTTTTTTTTTTTACCATTCTCAACAAGATGCCTACATTTCAGTTCAACACTCAAGTGAACATTGTCATATCTACAATGGCCTTACATAATTTCATACGCAAATATAATAGCAGTGACCCTGATTTTATGGCTTTTGATGATGATCCTGAACTAATCCTCGATCAGTACTTGGCGGAATATTACAGTATGATAAGTACGACGAATAGAGGCACTGAACGTGTACACCCAGATGGATACCGAGAAATGGCATTAGTTCGAGATAACATTATAGATGGGTTGGTTCCTGCTGGTCTGCACTAATTTGTCTTTGTATCTGCGACTGTACCTGTACTTGTATTTGTATTAGAAACTGTATCTGTATTTGTATTCGTATTTGTCAAATCAAATCTATTTATATCTTATTTTAAAAATATCACGCTCAAATATCCCGCTCAGATACCACGCTCAAATACCCCGTTTGCAGCTAAAAACACTTTCCCCGTTCACTACAGTACCACGCTCAAATACTCCGCTCAAATTTCATGCTCAAATACCCCGCTCGCGTTGGTTAAGAACGCACCCTTAGTTCCCAGCAAGTCAAGATTTAACATGCATCCATAAATAAGAAAAAAAGCAGCATTCTTCTAACTGTAAATTATTACTAGCAGTTTATTAATATCAAAAGCCAATTACGAATTCTATCATATACACCTTTTGGATTTGACTATTTGAGCATACAATTCAAGAATATATACCTGTTAACTATCAGTAAGTGAATATATAGATGTTGAAAATATATGTCCCACATCGAAAAATAGATTACTACGATCCTGTGTAAATACGACGAAACAACTATGCATATTGTCTATTTATTTTTCATGCTATCGTATTGAACATCAAAAAATATTAATACCATACCATGCATGTTAACTAAATAGATTTTTAGGTACTATCATCTTTTATATACCGGCTAACTGATTTTTACGTACAATCATCTTTTATATACCGGCTCGCTGAGCAAAATTAACAACAGAACGAAAAAGATTTTATTTTTTTGTTTTTTGGGTGGGTGGGTTTGTGGTGGTGGGGGGGTGCAAATGCCATTTTATATGTAAAATTGGCGAGGAAATTCTTATATTTGCTTGTCACAAACATACAATAAAATCATAGTGTTCTACTACCCTTGTACCAACCTTACAGAACCTAGAAATAAAATGGATGAACTGAGCTTAAAAGTTTATGATAGGACCTTTACTTCACATTCCCGTGTCATGTATGAATAGAGATTGGTAGAAACAAATTTGAAACCAAACCGTGAAATGAGTAGAAAGAAGACCCATGACAGATATAACTTCATTCTTTGTTTGTCGCAACAAAGTGAAGTCTTAAAAATTCGGCAAGTGACTTCAGTCGCACTGAGATTTACAAAACTAAACTTGATTTTTTTTTTTTTTTTAAAGGACATCAAATTAAACTTGACAACAGAAGGAGGAAAAAATGGAATTTTAATCACTTGAGGAACGATGGTGGTAACTCGTGCAGCCATGCTGTCAATTAGGGCGGTTATGGAATTTTAATCCCCCTCTCCTTACGTTAATTCTCTCACCCTCCACTCACTTTCTTTAATATAAATGGGAGGAAATTAAGGGGCATTTGGGGTGCTCAAGTTTTGAGGGGCTTCTTGATCCTATCCTATATATATATATATACACACACACACACATATACATATATACATATATATATAATAATTTTATCAATCTTAAACCTAGAAGTTAATAAAGCCAAAATGAACTACCATCGTAGATAAATAATTAAGCATCTACATAAAATATGATAAACTTTTAAAAAATAAAGGTTGGAATTAATTAAAATCGTAAAAAAAAAAAAAAAACAAATTAATATGACTTTACCGTTACCACTGGTATTGACATTTCTTTACCGCTATTTTACCGTTAATAATGGTAAAACTTTCCGTTACCATACCGATAGCATTGGTATACAGATCAAACACGATATTGGTTACCATTGGTTTGGTATTGGTATGGTAATGGTAAATTTACCACTACCATAACAACCCTACTGTCAACAACATGCAACTTGACCCCCCAGCAAAAGAAAATTTGTTTTCACTTGCTGTAAACTGCAAAACATTAGAAACCATAGACATGCAAATTTGGACTACCTATTGGTAAAGACTAAAGAGTAGAAATCTTCCCGTACCCAATCAGCATATCCAGCATTCAAGTGGTAGACTTAACGTGAAAGGTCCAGCGCATTAATAACCATAAATGAATGAATGGTACTACACTTGTAATGCTTAACCTGTTTGAATTTGTGAGGGTTACATGAACCTTTCAACTTAAGTAAGGGTTAAGTAAACTTGCTTTAATAAGTGGAAGGGTTAAGTTAATCTTGTTAAATATGTCGGGACGAGTTATACATATAAACCCAACAAATTTAACATGTAGGATTTATGCAATCTTGTTAAACTAGTAGGCATAACCTGTTGAAATCCTGGTAGTAGTGATGCAAGCCTTGGGAGAAGCTTGTACCATCCAGTATGTGGGACCCATATCATTCAGTAACCTATCTTGGTATCAAATGGAGAACCCCGAACTAGGTCGGGGTCAGGGCACGCTTACTGAGTTGGTTGTAAGAGGTCCATCTGAGGGACGGTGTGTGTGGCGCATTCCGATGGGGTGATGTGCGTGCATGGGTCCGGATTGCAAGGAGGATGATAAGACGTTGTGTCGCCTGTAGATATGGTTGGGCATCTTGTAAACAATGGGGTTGCCACTTTAGTAAGTGATACATCCTACTGTGGGGCCAGCATAGGATATCTACTAGTTAGGGAGTCGATCGATTAGGGGTAGTAATTAGGGTACATCAAGACTTGCTTGTTTAGGAGCCCGTTATTATTGTTGGGGTAACACCCATTAGTTCTGTTGGGCTACCTGTTATTGTATGGGGTAAAACCTCCCACTAGAAGTATACCTAAGTTTACCATCTTGTACGTGTTGGGATCATCTTGTCCTATTATACTAGTATTGGTGCAGAGAAAAGTATTAGAGAAGCGCAATATATTCCATTTTGTTTATCCTGTTTACATTGTTATACTTGCCTTATGACACTATTATCTTCCTCTCCTGTTCATATGCATGTCTTAATGCTTTTACTTATTTATATGCTAAAAGTAACTAGATTCGCCAGACTTTATGTCTGACCCATTTTGTTTTCTCTTCCATCCCCCCCCCCCCTCTCAGTTTCTCAGGGTGGAAATACTCAAGCTTGATCAGGATTTTTCTTTCATTCTGTTTGGAGCTGCTTCGATGTACCGTTTGATTTCATATCTTCTCTACTATGGCTATATTTTGGGGGTTATGCTCTTTTCATGTATTATCGTACTCTGATGATGATTTTGGTACAAGATAGAAGTTTTATGTTGATGTAATGAGTTTTCAGTATTTCAGACTTATTATGTAATTGGGTTTAGACCATGAAGCTTTTCTATTTAATAAAGTTTTAATTCCGCTGTTGTTTTATATTTGTCTTATGATGTTTCTATTTCTGTTTACTTATAACGCTTCACGAAACTTAATGCATTCTGATAAAGAGTGACATTAACGGACGTAGGGTGTCACAACTGAACTTTGGTATATATGGAAGTGTCTGGCGATCATTGGATGAACGTGAGCTTCTAATTCCATTGGGATCATTGCCTATGTTGTTATATATTTGTCTTAGGAACAACCCTGCATCTTTAGTAGCAATGAAGATGTTCTCCGGGGTGTCGTTCAGTGGGGTCAACTCCTGGTACTTGAAAAGTGAACTCTCTTATTCGCTTTTTCCTCTTTTCCTTTATCTTCATATTCCTTTTTTGCCCCTTGGCAATTTCCTTATTGCTTTTCGAATAAATGGGGAAGAAAGGACGCTTGGACTTATATCCCTCTCTATCATGATGATCACACCTTTTCATGCGAAGATTCGCAACAATAGGATTCACGTTCTTTTCTGCAGCAATATTTACTATGGACCGGTAAGATTAGCTTGAGCGACTTTGAGTGGCCATATCTGATCCAGCAACATCGGATTCGAAGCATCCATTTTCAGATAAAAATTGGTAATGACAGCAACTAACTCTCTTCAAGTTACATAATCTCTCTGAGTTTCATTTGTGGTTAGATTGTTGGCTTGGGAAGCAACGAAAGCATCTAGAACATCATTGCTAGAATCCCCTGCAAACTCATTGTTATTTCCCGTGATATGTTCCTTGTCTCTACGTTGTCCTATGGGGTAGACATTTCCCTTTTTCTTGATGTTTGTTCGAGCAAGCGATGGAAGCTAACAAACCGAAGCCTTGTACTTCCAGCTTGAAGAAATGCCCCTTCATTTGGACCTGCAGCTTTCTGGGAACAAGTTTGCTATCCAGTTTCTTCCTTGATGAAGTTAGTTTGAGCACTTCATAATTAGCTTTGGAATCTTCAATGTTGGTTTCATCTCCATCACTCGACCAATTTTCAGCTTCCTCTAGGTCTTGATCATGATTGCGATTTAATATCAATGAGTGCGCATTCTTATCTAGTTCAATCTTAACTCTGTGAAGTGTCGGATTGGTTTAAACAGCTAGGAGAGCTCCCATCTTATCCATCGAGGCTTTATTCTGCTTATCCAAGTTGGCGACAATGGCTTTCAACTCGCTATGGGTTACTCTAGCTTCAACAGCTTCAACAATAGTCGGGCTATTTGTTTGTGGATCAGTTGTAGCTTCTCAAGCGACGTTATCCGAGCCTCTAGTATGCATATTACTTCTCTTCGATGTAGCCATTATACCGGACAACTCTCTAGTCTTCGTCATAAGCTTTTGAATGGGCATGACTTCTATATCGTGAAGATCTATCGTAAAATGACAGACTACCATCTTTGATATCCCCAACAAGGCTCTTAAGCTTGTGGTCGTGGGTTCGGGCCCCACGATGAGCGCCAAAAATGTTGATATAAAAAATGGTACTAACACCCCAAAAATGCAATCAACACTTCAGAATATAGTCAATACAAAGTTAAGAGTGAAAAGGCGGGAAAAATAAAGTGCAAGAGGTTTTAGAGTGGTTCGGTTAATTTAGACGTACGTCCACTATAGGAAGAGCTTCCATTATCACTTTTGGAGTTACATAGTACATGACTTCGCTTATTTCTCTCTTTTCTCTCTCTTATAATGATCTCCTTTATGTTCTCTCCTTTTGGCTCTTGAGTTGGCCTGAATTCACGAAGGAATCAGCGAGACCTCTTGATTTATGATAATAGTAGTGTAGATCTCCAATCGCTTGAATAATTAAATGATCTTGATTAGTTCCATGGTGAATTCATGTTAGATCTGAGCTTTAAAGAGAATTAATGGCGGTTGGAGATCACTTGAATTGTGTTGGAGAGATTTCTAATGGAGTTTGAGGAAGATTTGATCTATTTGATGTTGAAGAGAAATGGATTTAGCTTGAGAACTCATTAATGGAGTTTGAAGTGCTTGGGAGTGGTGGAGAAATGATTTGGATAGCCCTTCGGGATATAAAATTCCGTCCCTTCAATGGTGGAGAAGTGGGCTATTTATAGATGTAGCTTAGGGGTAGTGTCAATGTTGTAATTATGGTGTGCAAATTACTGATCGGCAATAAAAATATTTATGAAAATGCCACTGAGTTACAGGTGTGTACAGCTGGCATTAGGGTACCAATCGGTCTATATATTTAGATTACCGATCGGTCCATATGTTAGACTACCAATCGCTCCTGTTTTTGCGTACCGATCGACCACGTTGCTTTGAAGTGAAGACCAACCCGTGTTATATTTTATGTCCTATTTGCATAATTACGCTATTGCCATTCTTGTTCTTTAGTGCTGAGCTTCATTTCCTTTTTTCACGTGCCACGTGTACTCCCCTTTTACATAGCTTTGAATCATGCAAGATTGATAAATATGTGAATAATATTTATAGTTATGACATTGTATCATTTTATTTACTGAAGCTGATCCCTTTCCGACCAGATCTTCTTTCCTGATCGATCACGTTTTCTGCCGCCTGACCGATCACATTTTTTGTGTTGCTGATCAACGTGTAACATGAGACATTCCAAACTTTGACAATGCTCAGCTAGTGCATTTTATCATAACTTTGTATACATGTAAGGTCCATGTCATTCCTGCGCCTTGTAATGCATATTATCACAAGCAGGTTATACATAATATATGTGCTCCATATAAGAAGCTGGCCCGCGTTTTTAGTTGGCTACTGCCAAGACCGACCGCTGCTTGTAATTTGTTCATTTGCACATAAATACAGTGCCAGTTGTTTCATAATTGAAGTGGAACTTTTCTCAGTCACGCATAAAACATTTGTAGCAGATCCATTAACAATATTTGAACCATAATGCATGTGTGCCACATATTGTATTAGACCCTTTCGATCACTTCGTACTGGCACCTTTGCATACTGTGATTCATTTATACTTTATATAAAAGCTTACTTCATGCAATACGTGCACTTATATCTAATATGTACATATATATATATATATATATATATATATATATATATATATATATGGCCGATCCGTGAACAAGATAATGGCCAATCCATTATTGAGTATATGTCCGACATGTGATTGAAACCGACTGATCTATTCACATTGGGACCGACCGACCAGAATGGCGTACGACCGATTCGTTGTCATGTCGCACGACCGATCGCTTCAGTAGATGTTCGATGCATCAATCTCAGAATCGCGTTAATAACGGTGTTAACAATAACATAAGCTATTCCACCTAATAATCCTTTTTTTTATTCACCGATTTTTTTTGTTTTCAATTAATGGAACAAAATCAAATTAAACAAACCGCAAATTGAGAAAGGAATGAATGACTAATATTAACGGAGAAGATGAAACATGAAGAATGACGACTAACCCTAAATATTATTTTAGTTGCTATGATTCAAGGCTTTAATGCAATCAACCTCGGTTTAATCCAATCATGAAAGTATATCATATAGAAGAGTAGAAAACATAGGTAAACACTCAAATTATCACTACAAGAAATTTCTGGTTCTCCTACGCCAGCTTGGCGTAGGTAAGGCATAGGAAATATGAGTTTCCTACGCCATACCTACGCCCAATTTGGCATCAAAAATTCTAGCGTGGCAAAAATATTTTCCATGTCTTTCCTACTCCATGCGTTGTACGGTTTCCTATGCCAAATTTTTCCTACGCCCTTCCTACGCCAGATGTTTCCTACGCCTTTTTTACGCCAGATGTTTTCTACTCCTTTTCTTCACACTCATTAAACATGACAAACAATACTTTATAACATATATTTAGTTAAACTCAAATACTGCTACATCCATAAGTCAAAATGGCTCTAATAAACAATACATATGTTTAAAAAAATCACACATAACATAAAACAAATATGTATCCCAGTCTAATTACTGACACACTAGATTTTTAAACATTGAAAAAGAATTCAAGTTCTTGAAGCTCATCCTTAATGCATTTTTGTTCTTCGTTTAGCTTAGCTCTTTCATCTGCAGCACCCTCGCTTACGATGTGAGCAACATCTTTATATCTCTTCTCTGCATTTAATTAAATTTTACATTAACCAATAACCTTGTTAAAGTACATATATGTGCAAAGTTTCACTATATAGCAATTGTCTACGTCTATTTTATAGACAGTGAGAACTTTTTTATGCGTGCAACAACATTGTATGCAATTTCTTTAATCATAAAGCATATTTATTTTCATTTTTTCTTCCTACTGCACAATTTTTACTTGCTAGTTCTTCAAAGTGATGTAAGGCACAAAAAACGCCATTCCAGCATGTTTAAACTTTAAATTCTCCTTGCTTAATGTTATTAATTTTCAAAAATAAAAGTGACAAATATCCATCTTCAAGCAAAGTGAGTTGGTCATGTTTGATGTGTGTATAACTCCTAGGGAGTGTGACTCTTCAAGACGAAAGGGAGTGTACAAGCGTTCATATTGTGCATAAACTTAAAATGGTATAAAATTGTACGCTTTTTTTACATAAAGCCTATTGTCTTCTCAACTTGATTTATTCTTCTTTTATTAAATTTGCACTAATTAATTACGGAGTGAAAAATCCAAGTTTCCCTAACACTGATAATGGGAGCAAGAAGATACATGAAGAACATGCAAGGAACACAATCGAATGAAGCTAAGATAATACCTGAAGAAATCCCATGAAAACAAATTCATATCCAAAATACTAAGTAAATTATTTTATATCCAAAATACAATACCAACAAAAGTCCTTCCGCTTGAAAACGAAATGCACTTTCCTCATTTTGGTTCTCACGCATATAAAGTAAACCTACTACTCACAACAGAAAAACTTCAAAGATTCTAATAGCATGCAACTGAGTAGTATATCATACTCCTAGAAGTGATGATATGGCATATGAATACTTGTTTTTTTCTTTTCTTTTTTTAAAAAGGACTATTAGCAAAATTAATTAACCCGAGTCTGAAGGGAAGGTCCAGTTAAACCATAATGGCTATGTGAAGATTTATCTTGTGATGGATGATGCTTGCATAATCAGCCCTCGTGAATCATGACCCACATAATCCTAATATAATGACAATACTTAGAGCACAACCAACAATGGCTTGTTCAATTACTAAACAAGCCACGGAGCAAGCAGGTGTGGCTTGTTCACTCACCCGTGGCTGGTCTGTGGCTAGTTTTGAGCTCCTCCGTGGCTGGTTCACCCAACAGAGACTGGTTCTTATAACGGCAAACTGTTTGCCGTTATAAGATTATAACGGCAAACACTTTGCCGTTATAAGATTATAACGGCAAAGTGTTTGCCGTTATAATCACTAGCCGTTGAAACACCAGCGGCTAGTTCACTTCCTCCCTATAAACCACCCTATCTCCTTCTTCTTCCTCCTCCACACAACCACTCCACCTTCCCAACTTCTTCATCAACAAAATGTCTTCGTATGCACCCAAGCGAAGCGGGAAAAAAACCATAAACAAGAAACTCATGTTCCAACCGCACTCGTCATCGTATGCGATGCAACGGTCAATCCAACAACAGCAACCGTTGCAGCCATCTCACGAATATGGCTACTCGCCGTATTCAAATTATCCATACCGTCCACCGTACCAACCGCTCGGTCCTCCTAATTTTCCTCCCATCCAATCGTCCGTCCCGCCACAGTTTTACCAACGACCGCCCGGGGTAGGCATGTACGACGATCATTCGTCGTATATGTCAATGATGATGCAGACCGAGCAAAGTCAACAACCTCACCTAACTCCACAACAGACCGAGGTTCGTGACCGCGAAGCGATGCAAAATCTGCAAAGACAGTTTTCGTATGGGTATGTCTCTCCTACTACCGAAGAAAATGTTGGGACTTCTACGGAGGAGGAGGAGGAAGATGCAAATGAGGAAGTAAATGTTACAAATTCTGAAGAATTGAATGAAGAATACGTTGCACCTATCAGTCCCGAATATAACCAAAAGAAGAAGAAGAAGGTGAAGTCTTTAAGGAGCATTTTCAGTAAACGACACCAAACCGAAGTTGAATCGGAGCCGAATCACGGAATAGAAGATATTGAGATGATAATGCTGAAGGGGAAGATATACCAGTGGATGGAAGAAGAAAACAATGTAAGTTTACTTCCGAGCAGTACGTTTCACTTGCTAAATCGTGGATACGCATTTCACAAGACAGCATTGTTGGAAATAATATGAAAGGTGAGAAATTTTGGGAAAGAGTAGCAGAGTTCTACAATTCGTTGGAAGCGAGGAATAGAACATGGGCATCACTTAGAGGCGGTTATAGAGTTATGAATGCCGCATGTCAGAACTATCTTGCAATACTGACAGCCTTGGAGAACAGACAGCAAAGCGGTGCTGCACCTTATGACGTTGTAAGTACCGTAGATTACTTTGAAAAATAACTTACTATACTATGATGGATTAGTTAGAAATGACATACGCTCATACAATATCCACTTTGTGTTACAGATTGAAGAGTCACGAAAGGCCTACCAGCAAAAGTATGGTCATCCATTTAAATTTCAAGACTGTTATGAGCTTCTATCTAGGTTGCCGAAGTGGAAGAACCCCAGCAACTTCATGTTTGAGCAGCAGAACAAAGCTAGAAGGATGAACTACTCTGATTCTAGTCCAGGAAGTGGCCCGAGTTCGCAAGAAAGAAACCCTTTATTTGGAAGTAGTGATGGATGACCTATCGGCAGATCCAAGGCAATTCATCTGGAGCAACGAGGTGCAGAGTTTGCTAGATTTATGGAAACAATGGAGAGTTCATCTAAGGCAACAAAAGAGCAAAGAGCTCGATTTTCGGTGGAAAGAAACCGTAGCGACGAAGATTTCCAAAAGGCAGTTAGGGATGATCGAGAGCTCCGCAGACAAGAACATGCGGAGAAACAAGCCATGGAAGAAAAGAAGCTGGAGGAGCAGAAAGCTTTGGCGCGAGAGAATAATTATGTTAAAATGATTACATGTGATTTTAGTAAGCTTACCCCTCTACAGCAAGAACTAGTAGCCGAGCATATTGGAGAGTATAGAAAAAACAAAGGAAGCAGAAGCGGAAGCGTTAGTGGCTCGTATATGGACTAGCTATGTATGTTGGGTTAAGTTGTAATATGATTGTGAACTGTTTGTAGTATTTATGTGCTGGTGGGTGTTTATGTACTAGCTATATATGTTGGGGTGAGTTGTAATATGATTGTGACCTGTTTCTAGTATTAATGTAGTAGTTGTTGTTTATGTACGAGCTGTATATGTTGGGTTGAGTTGAAATAATGATACAATCTACAATATGATTGGAAACCACATTTATTGACTCAACTACTGTTGGAAATGTTTACAAACATTATGTGAATTATTAAAAATGATTGAATAAGTGTATGAATGGCTCCTATGTTTGAGTAGTCCCACATCATGGGATTATAGGGAAGAGGCAAGGATTTATACTTGTTTCTAAGAAGTCATGTTGGGGCCTTGGGCTCCCAATACATGCATTGTTGTGAGGAGGGAGACCATGCATCATGACCACCACACACGCGCGCGCGACCGACCGACTCGACCCGGCCCGGCCCGGTTCGGTTCGGTTCGGTTCGGGCTTGGGCTTTGTGGTGTAGGCACTTATATTTTTGGACCATAAAACTTAGTTGTTTTCGAACCGTTTTTTTATGGAAAAAAATTATTTTGCGCACCGATATTTATTCTGCAACGGAAAAATTTTTGCAACGGTAAAATAATTAATCCCCCCGAAATTTTAGCAGATCCGATATTTTCTCCCAAAACCTAATTCTCGTTCTATATATACTATTTTATCTGAGACGAGAAAAACACCGAATTTTATATTCTCTTCTTCTCAGCCGCCATTAAAAAAAAACTTCTAAGAAATTTCGAGCAGTATTTTTCCCGAAAGTGCAAATCTGCACTGATTTGTTTGTGCAAGCAAATCAGTTACTATTTTAGAGGCTGTTTTATCCTAGAGGCGGCGGCGAAGGAACGAATTGGTTTGCACCTCTGACCAAATCGCCGAATCGTCTTCAAGAAAGCGACCTAGTCCGCGACTCAGCCATTGTTTTCCAACAATTTGAAGACGAACTGAAACAATGGCCTCCAACTCAACCATGGACGATTCTGCTCCTCCCTCTGCTTTTCACGGCCCTCTGGTGACTGCTGCTCCTTTCAAGTTCGAAGGTTTGCATTTCAAGCGCTGGCGTCAGAAGATGGAGTTCTTCCTCACGATCAGGAAGGTGGTGGCTGCTCTGACTGCTGAAAAACCGCAGCTACCAGACAAGCCTGACGAGACTGATGCAGCAAAGATGGCATCATGGACTGAACAGTCAAAACAACTGCAGACCTGGACTGAACAGGATTACTTATGCAAGAATTTCATACTGAATGGACTGAGCGATGATCTGTATGATTATTATAACTCAGATGAAACGACGGCAAAGGAGATCTGGGAAGCACTAAAGAAGAAATATGACACAGAGGAGGCAGGGGCAAAGAAATACGCTGTAAGTCGCTACCTAAAATACCAGATGACTGATGATAGATCGGTAGAGATGCAGTCTCATGAGCTGCAGAAAATAGCTCATGAGATCATCTCCGAAGGTATGGTCTTGGACGAACAATTTCAAATTGCTGTTATCATTGACAAATTACCCCCAGGCTGGAAAGATTTTAAGAATGTCTTGCGACATAAGACTAAGGAATTTTCCTTAGAAAGCTTGATTACACGCCTCCGTATTGAGGAGGAGGCACGCAAGCAGGACCAGAAAGAAGAGGTGCTGATTGTGAATAACAACAGTACTAAGAAGACCACTCCCGCTGTTCTGAAACCAAATCAGAAATCTTTTAAGAATCAGAACAGGCGCAACAAACAGAATGGGAATCCGCAAGGAAACCCAAAAGGACAGCAGAAACCAGCCCAAAAGAATGACTCTGGACAGTTGTTTCTTTGTTACAACTGTGGAAAACCAGGGCATATGGCACGAAAGTGCCGAAACAGGCCAAGCTCTGCACCGCAGGCTAACCTGACTGAGGAGCCTCTTACGGCTATGGTTACTGAGATTCACCTTGTTGGTGGATCAGAGGGTTGGTGGGTAGACACTGGTGCTTCTCGCCATGTCTGCTATGATCGTGGCATGTTCTCTACATACACGGCTGCTGAAAATCAGAAAGTGCTGTTGGGAGACTCTCACACCACTACAGTTGCGGGGATTGGAAACGTGGAACTTAAGTTCACCTCTGGAAAAACTGTAATTCTGAAAGATGTTATGCACACTCCAGAGATAAGAAAGAATCTGGTCTCTGGCTTCCTCCTTAATAAGGCTGGTTTCACTCAAGTTATTGGGGCTGATTTGTACACTCTTACTTATAAGGGAACTTTTGTGGGAAAGGGTTATGCTTGTGAGGGTATGTTTAAACTGAATGTTGAATCTAATAAAGTGACTACTTCTGCTTACATGTTGTGTGATTTTAATATTTGGCATTCTAGATTATGTCATGTTAATAATCGAATTATTCGTAATATGAGCACCCTAGATATGATACCTAAAATGACAGAATCTGAATCTGATAAATGTGAATTCTGTACACAAGCTAAAATCACAAAGAAACCTCACAAATCTGTTGATAGAGTTTCTGAACCATTAGACTTGATTCATTCTGACATATGTGAACTTGATGGCACTTTAACTAGACAGGGACATCGTTATTTTATCACTTTTATTGATGACTGCTCCGATTTCACATATGTATATCTTATGAAAAATAAAAGTGATGCTTTTGACATGTTTAAAACATTCAAAACTGAGATTGAGAATCAAGCAAATAGAAAAATTAAGAGACTTCGTAGTGATAGAGGAACAGAATATGAATCTAATTCTATTCTGGATTTCTACAAACAACATGGTATAGTACATGAGAGAACTGCACCCTACTCACCTGAAATGAACGGTAAAGCAGAAAGGAAAAATAGGACCTTTACCGAGCTAGTAGTTGCCATATTATTAAATTCTGGTGCAGCAAAACATTGGTGGGGGGATATTTTATTGACTGTATGCTACGTTCTGAATAGAATCCCTAAATCTAAGAATAAAATTTCACCTTATGAAATTTTAAGGAATCATAAACCCAATGTATCATACTTTAGAACTTGGGGTTGTTTAGCATATGTTCGCATTCCAGACCCTAAGAGAATAAAATTGGCAAGTAGAGCATATGAATGTGCATTTATAGGCTATGCTATTAATAGCAAAGCATATAGATTTTATGACCTTAATGCACATAATATAATTGAATCAAATGATGCCGACTTTTATGAAACTAAATTTCCTTTCAAATTAAGGAATAGTGGGGGCACTTCAAATATGCCTATTAGAACAGAACTTAATGAAAATTCTGAAGCTGAACCTAGAAGAAGTAAAAGAGCAAGAACCATAAAAGACTTTGGTTCAGATTTTTGTGCTTTTACTATTGAGGAGGATCCTATAAACCTCCAAGAAGCCTTATCTTCTTTAGATGCCGATTTCTGGCAAGAGGCTATAAACGATGAGATGGATTCTTTAGAATCCAATAAGACTTGGCACTTGGTAGATTTACCCCCTGGTTGTAAGTCTATAGGCTGTAAATGGGTACTTAAAAAGAAATTAAAACCTGATGGCACTATAGATAAATATAAAGCACGACTAGTAGCTAAAGGTTTTAAACAAAAGGAAAATATAGACTTCTTTGACACTTTTTCACCTGTAACTAGAATAACATCCATTCGGGTATTAATCTCACTTGCTTCCATTCATAATTTACTTATACACCAAATGGATGTTAAAACTGCTTTTTTGAACGGTGAATTAGACGAAGAAATTTATATGGACCAGCCTGAAGGATTTGTAGTACATGGTCAAGAACATAAAGTATGTAAATTAGATAAATCATTATATGGTTTAAAACAAGCACCTAAACAATGGCATGAAAAATTTGATAACTTAATCATTTCAAATGGTTTTAAAGTTAATGAAAGTGACAAATGCATTTATTACAAATCTGAGAATGACATTTGCACTATTATATGCCTTTATGTAGATGACCTACTCATTTTTGGGTCAAATATTCATGCCATAAATTCAGTCAAATCCTTATTAAGTGTCAATTTTGATATGAAAGATCTAGGTGAAGCGAGTGTAATCCTTGGTATTAAGATTACTAGGTCAGAAAAGGGAATTTCTTTGGACCAATCTCATTACATTGAGAAGATACTAAAGAAATATAATTACTTTGACTGTAAACCTGCAAGTACGCCATATGATCACAGTGTAAAGTTATTTAAGAACACTGGTGAAGGTGTAAGACAGTCTGATTATGCGAGCATCATTGGCAGCCTTCGGTATGCCACTGATTGTACTAGACCCGACATTGCCTATGTCGTGGGATTATTGTGCAGGTTTACCAGTAGACCTAGTATAGAGCACTGGCAAGCTATTGAAAGGGTAATGAGATACCTTAAACGAACCATGAACCTTGGATTACATTATGAAAGGTTTCCAGCTGTACTTGAAGGATATTCTGATGCAGACTGGAATACCTTATCTGATGATTCTAAAGCGACCAGTGGCTACATATTTAGCATCGCTGGAGGAGCTGTTTCTTGGAAATCCAAGAAACAGACTATTTTGGCTCAGTCTACTATGGAGTCTGAGATGATAGCACTAGCTACAGCTAGTGAAGAGGCAGAATATTTGAGAAATATGCTAGCTGAGATTCCCTTATGGGAAAAACCGATACCAGCAGTGTTGATACATTGCGATAGTACCGCGGCTATTGCAAAAGTTCAGAACCGTTACTATAACGGTAAGAGACGACAAATACGTCGTAAGCACAGCACTGTTAGAGAACTACTTTCCACAGGTACCGTTAGAGTGGATTACGTACGTAGTGAGGAAAATTTGGCAGATCCTTTGACGAAAGGACTGTCCAGAGAGAAAGTCCATAACTCTTCTAAAAGAATGGGACTATTGCCCTTAGATTGTTGAGTCACGCACAATGGTAACCCGACCTAAATGACTGGAGATCCCAAGAACTAGGTTCAATGGGTAATAACAAATTGTGTAGTGATATGAGTTGAACATGCTAGTTAATAAACCAAGAAGCATGTATTCCTGAAGTGATTAGAGGATGAGTTAATAGAAACTCTTAATGAGATCTATACTCTATTTGGAGTGGAGTACCTACCTTCAGGAGTGCTCTTGATAGACTCACCTTTGTGAATGTGGAAATGTGGCCGTTTCCTATGGAGTTTGGGGCAAAACTTCTAGAGCATTCACTAAACTGGGATAGACGTGCAGGGCCATAAATGCACGGGCTTATCTGATTGCACTATAGAAAAGGTTGTGTGTGGTTTGATGTCAGGAATAGAGTTCAAGACTACGTGTCACTCTAGTAAAAACTGAATCTTACTCACTATGCAAAGGTTCAAGTCCTTGGACACCTTTGTTTATGCACAATCTTATGTTTTTAAGAAACTGCTCGAAAAATATTTTTAAAAATTCAAGTGGGGGATTGTTGGAAATGTTTACAAACATTATGTGAATTATTAAAAATGATTGAATAAGTGTATGAATGGCTCCTATGTTTGAGTAGTCCCACATCATGGGATTATAGGGAAGAGGCAAGGATTTATACTTGTTTCTAAGAAGTCATGTTGGGGCCTTGGGCTCCCAATACATGCATTGTTGTGAGGAGGGAGACCATGCATCATGACCACCACACACGCGCGCGCGACCGACCGACTCGACCCGACCCGACCCGGCCCGGCCCGGTTCGGTTCGGTTCGGGCTTGGGCTTTGTGGTGTAGGCACTTATATTTTTGGACCATAAAACTTAGTTGTTTTCGAACCGTTTTTTTATGGAAAAAAATTATTTTGCGCACCGATATTTATTCTGCAACGGAAAAATTTTTGCAACGGTAAAATAATTAATCCCCCCGAAATTTTAGCAGATCCGATATTTTCTCCCAAAACCTAATTCTCGTTCTATATATACTATTTTATCTGAGACGAGAAAAACACCGAATTTTATATTCTCTTCTTCTCAGCCGCCATTAAAAAAAAACTTCTAAGAAATTTCGAGCAGTATTTTTCCCGAAAGTGCAAATCTGCACTGATTTGTTTGTGCAAGCAAATCAGTTACTATTTTAGAGGCTGTTTTATCCTAGAGGCGGCGGCGAAGGAACGAATTGGTTTGCACCTCTGACCAAATCGCCGAATCGTCTTCAAGAAAGCGACCTAGTCCGCGACTCAGCCATTGTTTTCCAACAACTACGCACTGATAGATAGTTCAAATGATACATAGTACACGACTACACACTGATACATAGTTCTAGTACCAACTACTGATTCCGACTATTCCTTCCTTTATGCGCCCACAAATGTTCCACCAACTGGTCACGCAATTGGAAGTGTGCAGCTTGATCTTCAATGTGTTGAACCATATCAACATATTCTTCCATTGAGTTTACATCTTTATGGGGTTTTGCATTTGAGCCCGTAAACATGTCAGGATAATTAGACTTTTGATTCTTATATCCGCCTCTTTCAGACTCCACAATCATGTTATGTATTATTATACAAGTATACATGATTTCTGAAAGCACTCTTGCATCATGAAAACGAGCAGGATTTCGTAAAATATGAAATCGGGCTTGTAAAACACCAAATGTACGTTCGATGTCCTTTCTGTAGCTAGCTACTTTTTCAGTGAAATACCTTTCTTTATCATTTGATGGAACTTTGTACCCTTGCATCAAAGTTCTCCACTTTGGGTATATTCCATCGACTAGGTAGTACCCAGTTTTGTGTTCGATATTACCAAGTTTATATGAAACATCTGTTGACAATCCGTTAGCAAGTTCTGTGAAAAGATATGATTGTTTTAAAACATTTATATCATTCAATGAACCTGGGACTCCAAAAAAAGCATGCCAAACCCATAAATCGTCTGTTGCTACTGCTTCAAGGATCATTGATGGCACTTTCTTATGTCCGGTGAACATTCCTTTCCATCCCGTTGGGCAGTTTTTCCAAGCCCAATGCATGCAATCTAAACTTCCAATCATACCTGGAAATCCTCTGGCTTCTGCCCTGCGTAGTATCCTGGTTATATCGTTAGGTCCAGGCGTCCGTAGATACTCCTTCCCAAACTCTGCAACAACTGTTTTACAGAATTCTTTCAGACACTCTATTGCTGTTGATGCTGCGATTCTGAAATATTCGTCCATTTGATCGCCAGATGTTCCATAGCTTAACATCCTCAACGCCGAGGTGATTTTGATGTGTGGTGAATGGCCGATTTCTTGTGCTTCGTTCAGTCTATAAGTGAAATATGGATTTGACTGGTGAAGTTTAAGATATATTTTTGAGAAAATAGCCGGACTCATACGGTAACGACGGCGGAACAAAGTTATATCAAAGGTTGGATTGTCGATGAAGTAATCCCTTATTAGTCTTTCATGTCCATCCTTGTAGTCTCTCTTATACCGTCGGTCAATCCGGCCATGCATGCTACTCATACAGTAGGACCATACACCTAACAACTGCGAAAGTACATAAAAGTGATACAACAAAAGTACATAACTCACTCGTCCGAGTCATCTGAATGTGTACGTGGACGTGTGCGGTGCCGATGACGTCTCTCATGATCACCAACATCTGGAGGCTGACTGGACCCAGCACTAGACCTATGGTGGTAATACATCTGCAAGTCCTGAAGTCTCTTGCGCTCTGCCTCAAGCTGGGCCTCTAAATGCGCCTGCTGCTGTCGTGCCTCCTCTGCAACACGACGTAGCTCACCATCATAGTAATCTAGGCTATGCCTATGCTCTATATAGCCCGTATGCCTAATCCCCATCTGCATATCATACATATCATGATATGATATCTGTGTAGGATCCGGGTAATCGTGATGGGCCGGAGGATGAAACACGTCAACGTAACGATCCGGTCCAATGGTGGGCACTGCCATGGTCCATCCAAAATGACTGGCGGCCGCCACATGATCAGCTGCACGAAAACTCTGACTGGACTGGGTAACATCCTCGACAACAGGTGGACGTATGCCGTGTCGTATAGCAGATGGCCCTACTAAATCAATCGATGCTGCATGCGTAATCGTATCTGAGGACTCGGTGAAAAATCTACGCCAGAAGGTAAGGTAACACTCCCCGATAATAACAAAGCTCTCAGCCGTCCACCAGCCTGTTGTCCTGGCTATATCTAGCTGCTCCGTCGGGTAAATCATACACCGATAAGTATGTGGGTGTGGATCATCCGGAATAGCATCGAAGTCATACAACTGTCTCCAGCACCTCTCACCAAGATACCAATAAGCACCTAGCGCCACGGGAGAAGATATAAGTGGAAATCTCCGTCCGGCAAGCATCCTAGCAATCTGTATGATCTCAAGATCGATGGATGTACTCTGCTCAAATGGATGCCATAGAATCTGATCCCTATACATCCTTAGCTCAATCTGGTTATGGGCAACGGGAAACACATGACGTGACTCATTATCTCTGGGCCCCCGGTTGTCCGCAGTCCAAAAGCATATACGGGGGAAAAAGGTCGATGGGTCAGCAATACGGGTGATAAAATGAAAGTTCCTATAGTACTCAAAGTACCAATACTGTAACAACTCCCAGAATCCAAATAAAGAAACCTGAGAATCAGTGATGGTGCACTGCATGTCGAGACATCTGTATAGGTATGCAAGGATAGGTGTGCCCCAATCATATAAAATCGCCCCATCGGCATTTATCTCAGCGGCGACCGCAAAAAACCCCACAGGAACGCTACTGCTCGAAGAACTAAAGAAAAGGTTACCCATAAGGTATAACACAAATAATCGAGCAAGCTCCAAGTCGTCATCAATAGAGTAGTGCTCGAGTATCCTGTCCATAGCCGCACGGATCGCGCTCACTCTAATAGCGCCTTCTGCCTGATACGACGTAGCAGAAACATCCAAATGAGGCAGTAGATCATGAACAAGTGCACGATCACGCCATCGACCATCGTCATAAGGCAGTTGGGGATAAGCACTTACTCCAATGCTAATACCAGTAAGCATGGAGAAATCAAGCGGTGTAAATCCTAACTCACCACAAGGAAAGTGAAATGTGTGGGTGGTTTTGTACCACCGTAGAGCAATGGCCGCACACAATTGGACATCGGCATTTATAACATGGTTTATTCCTAAAATAACAAATCGCACAATAAGATAAAATATGACTACTAAATTATCCACTTATTTCATTAAAAGGTCTATAATATTACCTAGAAAAAATTGAAATCCAAGAGCATGTAACAGTCCTGCGACCCCCTCCTTACCCGCCAAGTGTGCATGATAATATCTAAGTGTGGTCGCTAACGAACCACGTAGACGTATATTCTGTGACTGTTAACGGTTCAACAAAATGTTATACCATCTACCCAATATATAACACTCAAAGAATACTATGTAAATAATACTAAAAATACTTACAGCCAAACTCGACTGCGTGCTAACGTGTACTTCGTCATCTGGAAGAATGCGAAAGTTGGATAGCGCAGGAAGCTTCGTGGCGCTGAGGTTCATATCCACATAGCCATCGAGTTGGCCCTCTGTAGCGGCAACTGATCCAACACCCCTACGTGCCCTGCCTGCTCGTCCGCCTCTACGCCCGCCACGTCCCCGATGACCGCCTCCCTGTTGCACCTCTGCTTCTTCGTTCTCCATGTTTTCGGCGGCTACAAGTAAGTCTTCTATTCCGAGCACTGGCTGTTGGCCACTACCACCTTCACCACTCCCGCCGGCGCCACGATCGTCGCCGTGCATGAATTTTTTGGCGAATTTTTTTAGTAATTTAGCCATATTTTCGAACTAATATCTCACACAAGCTAGTTAATTTGGTTAAAAACTGACGGATTGGTGAATTGGTGGAGAAAATTGGATGAAAAATGGAGGAGGAAAATGGGTTTTCGGGTTTGAAGAAGGAGAAAGAGAAATGGAGCAGAGGAGGGGTGGCGTCGAGGGTTTTGGGGGGTAATATTACAACGGCAAAGACTTTGCCGTTGTAATATTTATAACGGCAATATCTTTGCCGTTGTATCCCCACTCCCCAAACAGTCTGTGGCTGGTTCTCCCCTTCTGGGTGCTCGGCTCGTTGGACCAGTTTCAGAACATGAAAGAGAATAACTGAACAGAACGGATGGTTGGTTATGGTCTTAGAGGAAAAAAAAAACACTACATGTTAAAACAGTACATGTTTCAATAAAAACTACATGTTACAGTACCTGTTGAGAGCTGAAATCGTTACCAGCACCAAGATGAGAATACCCAGGTTGAGAATTTTGATTCAGGTAGCGCCCTGGAAATCCTGCTTGCGGTCCAGCGGCAGAATAATAGACACCATAACCACTTTGGGAAGCCTTAAATTGAGATAAATAAATTTTTATATGTATCTCAGAACTTTGATGAGGAAAAAAACAACAAGTGCACACTGATTCGGGTATGTGCACAAGCAAACACAGAGACCACGTTGGTATTATAAATATCTGATATTGTCTCAAAATTCATATCAAGTATTTTTACTAAAAGAGTTTTGCCAAAAATTTACTTGGCAAACTAAGTGTTGTTACTCCAGATCCGATTGAGAACTTTGACAATAGGTAATTGAAGAAAGTTGAAGGTTTTAAACCCATCGCTGTTCCAGATTTGCAAAGTAGGAAACAGCAATCTCATCATTTCACATTCGAGATTTCAAATATGGATACATCGGCATAAGATCTAGAACCAGATTCCAGTTGTTGTTGCAGACATGAAGATGAATCAAGTGTATCTCCATTCCGAAACTGGATAATCTCCAAATCGACAATCAAAGTGGTGAAGATGATTCGACATAGGACATTGACGCATCTATTTAGAAAATTGAAACTCGAGACGAGGTGTGATGAACGGGAATAGGATCAAAATTTCGCATCGGTATATTTTTTTTCTCTCCCATGAAATCAATGCCATTATGGCTCAGTAATGTAATACCCGACCATAGCGTGGCATCGGTATATTTTGCCACCTTTAAAATCATGACCAGCAATTGCTGTTCACACAGAGCTACCTGTAATCAATCTTTCCCACTTCCCAGCAAGTCAAGATTTAACAGACGTCCATAAATTAGAAAAAAAGCAGCATTCTTCTAACTGTAAATTATTACACACCTTTTGGATGTGACTATTTGATCATACAATTCAAGAATATATACCTGTTAGCTATCAGTAAAGTGAATATATTGATGTTGAAAATATATGTCCCACATCGAAAAATAAATTATTATGATCCTGTATGAATAAGATGACACAACTACATATATTGTCTATTTATTTTTCATGCTATCGTATTGAACATCAAAAAATATTAATACCATACCATGCATGTTAACTAAATAGATTTTTAGGTACAATCATCTTTTATATACCGGCTAACTGATTTTTACATTTTTTTTTTTATTTAACATTTTGATGGAGTTTATAGTCAATTTTGAAAAGGCTGACATGAAGTAATGAGCGAATACTCATTACTTGTTTTTGCTGACGAGTTCATGTTGTCTTCTTTATGTTATCCTATATTTACGGTATCACATTTTCATATTCTGTTACACAAAACATGGATGACACATTGTTGATGCGGGGAATTGTCATTATTCACGCACGTCAACGTCCAAGTGTATGTTTTGTAAAAAAACAATAATTCAAATTCAAAGTAATGAAATGCAGGAAGAACATAGTTTTTTTTATAGTGGTTCGGCACTAACGTCTACATCCACTTAATAGTAATCATTTATCATATAGTATCTGATTACAAAAATTATACAAGTTCGGACAATATTTGCATGCAAAGTCTGACAATAAAACAACAAAATATATGTTAATTCTAAACTTTGACCAAAATGCCCTTCTTCTTCTACGTTGAACAAGAATATGGAGCAATGTCCAAAAGGTAACTTCAATATTCAAGAAATTCAAAAAAAAAAATCCAAAACAGCCAAAAAACAGCGTAAATGTACATGAAAATATCCAGATATTATAGGCAAACATTTGTGCGACGTTTAGAAGTCCAAAAAAAGTACAAAATCTGTGGGGAAGATGAAGTCACCCATTAATGGTGCTTGAGAGCTTCAATCCCATATGCCAATGTGTTGGAAAAGTGCAAATGATTACTATAAAGTGAATGTGAAAATACGTAATGGTGCTTGAGAGCTTCAATCCCATATCCCATATACAAGTGGATGATTACCAATATGGGCAGGGTAAGCCCATATTGATCACGTAAAAATACGTAATCCGCATGTGAAAATCCAGTTTGCCAAAAGCGACCTGGAAAAAGCCAATCTTTCGCATCCCTTGATCGGCCAAATTTTCGATCCCTTAATCACATGTCGGATACAATAAAATGCTTGCTAGGGCAATGGTGCGCACGGAAATTTCGTAACCCTCCTGAATCCGAAATTCGCAATGCGAAATTAACAAGTTTGCCAAGCCAAATTTGTCAAGTGATCGGCCTATGTTTAAGATGTGGTTTTACCAATTTTCCTGCGCCGATCACTATACTTTTTCGTGCCAAATCAGATGATCGATCACTTAACCAGATGTGACCAGCCAAGTATGAACACATGGTTTTTGGTGATTTTCACGTGTCGATCACCTGTTTCTAACCGTACCAAATCAGAATTTTATCAAGTGCCAAATTTTGATGTCCGTGATTGCGCCATGCTGATCAGCTGTTTTTATGTGATTGACACACGATTTTGCCAAATCCCCATTTTACCAAGTTTGATCGCGTCGTGAGTTGCGCAAACCATTTTTCGTGATTGTGCTAAGCCGATCAACTATTTTTGAGTAACCGTAATTTGTCAGAATCCATATACTTTTCCACGACGAGTTTTACCGCGTGATCGGACCTACGCACCCAAGCGTTTTAAGCTGATCGGACCACTCGATCATATATTTTTACCATGCTAGTTTTTCCAAGTCTATCGACGATGATTTTATGAATCGGCGCCATTTGTAACCTTTTCCGAATGCATCGCGATTTCGGCCAAATCGCTTTGTGTTTTTAATGATGTTCTTGAGACTCGAGCGTGTTGCTAACCAAAATCTTGACGTGTGACAGCTTTAACTGAAAAGCGTGTCAAAACTTTGCCCCCTAAAACAAGACCTTCTTGATCGAAGAAAGATGTGTTTTGCGAGAAAGCCAACAATCTAAAAATGAAAGCTGCGAGAAGTCCGAACGAACTTTTATAACTAGAAATCCAAAGAGCCACAACTGTGCCGGATCGTACTAATCATGAACCACAAAGCTCGAAAGTTGACGATCACATGGGTCGTTCAGAGATAATCAACGTAACCAGAATACCAGAATAACCAAAATACTTAGAGCAGCCCAACGACTATAGAGGTTGTGTTTGAGTAGAAGATTGACGACCACTGAGATCGTAATGAAATAGAGACGATTGCAGAGATCGTATTAGAATGGGAATCTAACGATTATTAGGATCGTATTTAGAATGAGGTATTGAGACCGGGATGCGTGAGATCCATAAAATAAGAAGCTTAGGGTTGCTAGGGGCTGCTAGAGCGAGTATGTACCTGCAAAAGAGGAAGAGGGGAGATTGAAGTCTGAAATCTATCAAATGGGAGTCGGAGCCTGAATTTTACCCTCGGTTGGTCAAGCGTGGAGATGGAGCCCGAAATATTATACTGGACTAATTTAGTGGGAGCCAGAGCCCGAATTTTATCCTCGACTGGTCGAGCCTGGAGCCGGAGCTCGAATATTTTGTTGGACTGATCCAGTTAGAGCCGGAGCCCGAATCTCATCCTCGACTGGTTGAGCATGGAGCTGGAGCCCGAATATTATACTGGATTGATCCAATAGGAGCCGGAGCCCTATGTTTATCCTGGAAGGATCCAGTGTGGAGCCGGAGCCTGAATATTATACTGGATTGATCTAGCGGGAGCCGGAGCCCTATGTTTATCCTAGACGAATCAAGTGAGGGGCTCGAGTCATGTGTTTATACTAGATGGATCCAGTGAGGGGCCTGAGCCCTATGTTTATAATGGATGGATTCAATGAGGGGGACGAAGCCCTGTGTACAATCTTTATAGATATCATGAAAGTACAATGGTCGTTAGTCCAACCCAGGGCGCGAATGGAGACCATAAGCCGGTTCCATGCATGTGCGGGCTGACGTTGTCGCTTTGATTGTGTACAAGAAAAGTTAAAAAGGGCGAGGAGTCGCCAACAACAAGAACAAACATAAGCATCGGATCGGGATCCAAAAAAGCCAAGAGAAATCTGTAGGGCCGGATTAATTGTTGACAATTCCCTGGGGGCGACCAGTTTTGCCTCTATCCTGAGATGTGGTTGTAGGTTGAGCGGGAGGCACTACAGTTACAGGATTCTTGACATACTATGGTAATTTGCTGCGCCTAACGCGAGCCTGAATGAGATCATGGAACTGCCTGCAATGGCTGGTGTCATGACCTAAAAACCTATGGAAAAGGCAGAGTCTGTCAGAGCTTGCTTATTTCGGAGTCGGGTCCCTCTTGGAAGGATTTTGGAAAGGTGCAGTTTCGTGAATGTTGAGATAAATCCTTTCCAAGCCTTGATTGAGTTGGTGTAAGATGGGAACTTTAGGTCAAAGCGAGGCCGTGAATTCCGGTAGTCCCATGATTTACCCCTTCCTTTGTCGAGCGCTGGTGACCCTGAGCCTTTTGCAGAGTTAGTTTGGTGCACGGGTTTTTTGTAACAGTAGACTTTCTCTCTAAGAAACCTTTTGTCCTCGAAGTAGAATTCGGCGAGATCCCTTAGCGGGTCTTTCGGCAATGAGACTTTGAAGTCTGTCTTATCAAGAATGCCAGAGACAACGGCCATTAGGACCACGACTGGATTTGGCCTATTGACATAGGCCACCACCGCGTTGAATCATTTAAGAAATTTACGTAGAGTCTCACCCGATCCCTACTTGACTGATTTCAAAGTCATGACGTTCCTTGAATGGGCAATGTGAACTCTGAATTGCTTGATGAATTTTCCAACCAAGACGGTCCAGCTGCCAACAAATTCTGGTTCCAACTTTCTGAACCACAAAGCAATAATGTCTGTAAGATAAAGTTGGAAGCATTTCACTGTAACACCATCTGAGGCTAAATGTATATTCTAGTTGACAGGCTCACTAAGAGCACTCATTTCATTCCTGTTAAAAGTAAGAGGATAGCAGCATGGTTGGCAGCAGTTTATCTTCATGAGATAGTTCGTCTACATGCAGTACCTTCCAGTATTGTGAGTGATCGTGACCCCATATTCACCAGTGAGTTTTGGGGGAGCTTGCAAGAGGCATTAGGTACATAGTGGTGTTTGAGCACTGCTTGTCACCCTCAGACCGTTGGACAAACGAAAAGGGTGAATAGAGTTCTTGAGGATCTTTTAAGATTGTTTATCATAAACTTCAGAGGGACTTGGGAAGAGCATCTTCCTTTGGTAGAGTTCGCCTACAACAACAGTTATCAGGCTAGTACTACCATGGCACCCTTCGAAGCATTGTACGGATGACCCTATAGATCACCGACTTGTTAGTGAGAATCTACAGAAAGGCTTCTACTTGGACTAGCGATTATTAGGTAAACTTCAGAGAAGATTGATCTTATTCGCAGGCGCATGAAGACGGGTGAGGAAGGCAGAAGTCCCGCATAGATAGGAGAAGGACTGACATTGAGTTTGAGGTGGGAGACATGGTTTTCATCAAGGTATCACCTTTGAGGAATGTGGTTCGTTTTGGATTTGTAGGTAAGCTGTCACTAAGATTTGTAGGGCCATTTCCCATAACAGAAAGGACTGGCCAAATGGCCTATATAGTAATGCTACTAGAGAGACTGTCTGGCGTTCATGATGTTTTCCATTTTTCTCATTTACGGAATTGCTTGCCTGATACCGCAGTAGTAGTTGAGCTGAGTATGCTTGAGAAAGTAGAGGTGGAACGAGAGGCGACAGTTAGACGAGTTCCTACCCGTATTCTTTGATCAGAGGTTAAGAAGCTACGCAACGGAGAGGTCACGTTGATGAAAGTTCAATGGGGAGAAGACCCCGAGAATGCAACTTGAGAGACTGAAGATAAGGTTCATGCTTCGTACCCTTTTCTTTTCAAGGGTATGTTCTTAACTTATTTTCCAAAGCTTTTACTCGTGCTTGTTTCTATCGTTTAAGGGTATCCTATCGATCGAATCTTCGACATTTAGGTAGGGAACCCATGGATGTAAACATGTGTTTGAAGCATGTAATGTTTGATGGAGGCAAGTGGATGCAAGTGTTTGTTAATGGTTGCTTGTGGATGCACACACACACACACACATTAGACACTAGATCGGCTCAATTACTCTCATACTGCATATGGATGCGTGTGCATTTTTTTATGGATGAAAATGGATGTATCAACATGTGGATGTTGCATTTGGATGAATGATTGTGCACATATATAGAACTTACATGTTATAGTAGGATTATTTGCATACATGATGGATTCATGGCACTAACATACATTGCATTAAGGAGGTCGACTGAATCAGTAGACCGTTTGATCATTCACATTTGTATAGGGATATATACACACACCTTTGCATATGTTCATATAAGCATTAAAAATCTTTTAAGGAGATTGGATGTCTATGATTGGTGGATGAGTAGATGGATGATGGATGTTAGGATATACACTCTTCTTAACTTAGAGATTTCGGGGACGAAATCCTTTAAGTAGAGGAGAATGTAACACCCCATAATTTTAAATAACATTATAATGATAAACTAAGAAATACTTAATTAAATATTGGGAATTAAGTAAAATGAACTGTGCTATTGCGTTCATCTTTGATATCTGCTTAAGATAGATTCCAAGTTTACGTAAAACGGACATCATATGAAGAAGAAGATATTAAGGTTTGAAGTTTGTATATATATATATATATAAGCACATATATATATAAACTAACCCAGAAAATTAAAATCACGAAGCGGAAAAAGGAGGCAAATCAACTCGTTAGGGGTTGACTGCTCCACGGGGGTGTCGACCGTATTTCGACCCCAGGGTCGACCCCACCGAGATCTGGGTAGATTTTTTCCTGGAACCTAGACGCATTTCTGAGCATGATTCGTTGACCTTGGGCTATATATAGGACCTTATTCTCATTGTTTTTTTCAACAAAAACAATGGAGACAACGAGGTGCTGCCCCAACTCCGTTTGAACTAGCCTATTCTTTTTCAATAACAAGTTATATGTATTCAAGAATCTGTGCTACAACATCTACAATCAATCCTCTGTTCTTTAGACTCGGTTACAGTGAGTTTACGTCGGTTTTAGATATAAACACCTAAAAAGTAATCTTGACATGTTTATAAGTTTGGATCCAAGCCTATGCTTGTTAGTAACCTGAATCATAACAGATCTGCCGTTACTTGTATATATAATTTAGTGCTTAGTTCTCATATTCTTGTTCATGATATCCTTATTCTATTAGTTTGCCTAATCATGTAACCATATGCATATTCTGTTAGTTTTCCTAATCATGTCATTGTATGCATATTTTGTTAGTATGACCAATTCTATCATCATATATCGGTTTTATGTACTATGCCTATTCTTGTTCTCTTCTCTCCCTCTTTGTTTTTATAACCAGCCTACCTTCGAGCCTAGGCCTATTGCTGAAATACACGAGTGCACGAAATTGGGAATGGTTGGTAAAGATAAATTGGGGGCATAACTTATGTTATGTCACGATTGGGATATGGGGACATAATCTATACCTTCACCTAAACTTTAATTTGGGGCATAATTTGCATCATGCATCAGACGAGGAATCAGGGCATAATAAACATGAAAATTGGTTAGTAATGAGCATGCCTAGATTTATAGTAACTAGAAACTGTAACTGCACGTAGACACGAGGTTAGATTACACTTGTGGTAGAAGCCTGCCTGGAACCGCCCAACAAATCCAGCGTCCACAAGTAGTTAATATGATGTGAAGGGTTGAGTGCATAAATGTACACATAACGGCGCTAAGACACGAGGTTAAGTCAGACTTGTGGTAGAAGTCTGCCCGGACCCAACCGACATATCCAGCATCCAAAAGTGGTAGACTTAATGTGAGAGGTCTAGCGCATTAATAACCATAAATGAATGAATGGTACTAAACTTGTAATACTTAACCTGTTTGAATTTGTGAGGGTTACATGAACCTGTCAACTTAAGTAGGGGTTAAGTAAACTTGCTTGAATAAGTGGGAGGGTTAAGTTAATCTTGTTAAATATGTAGGGACGGGTTATACATATAAACCCGACAAATTTAACCTGCTGGTGTTATACAATCTTGTTAAACTAGTAGGCATAACCTGTTGAAATCCTTATAGTAGGGATGCAACCCATGGGGGAAGCTTGTACCATCCAGTGTGTTGGACCTGTATCAGTCAGTAACCTATCTTGGTATCAAATGGAGAACCCCGAACTAGGTTGGGATCAGGGCACGCTTATTGAGTTGGTTATAAGAGGTCCATCTAAAGGACGGTGTGGGCGGCGCATTCCGACAGGGTCATGTGCGTGCATGCGTCCGGATTGCAGGGAGGATGATAAGATGTCGTGACACCTATAGATATGGTTGTGCATCTTGTAAATAATGGGGTTGCCACTTTAGGAAGTGATGCATCTTATTGTGGGGCCAGCATAAGGTATCTACGAGTTAGGGAGCTGATCGATTGAGGGTAGTAATTAGGGTACATCTAGTCTTGCTTGTTTAGGAGCCCGTTATTATCGTTGGGGGTAACACCCATCAGTTCTGTTGGGCTACCTGTTATTGTATGGGGTAAAACCTCTCACTAGAAGTACACCTAAGTCTACCATCTTGTACATGTTGGGATCATCTTGTCCTGTTATACTAGTATTGGTGCGGAGAAAAGTATTAGAGAAGCGCAATATATTCTATTTTTTTATCCTGTTTACCTTGTTATACTTGCCTTATGACACTGTTATCTTCCTCTCCAGTTTATATGCATGTCTTGATGCTTTTACTTCTCTATATGCTAAATGTAATGAACTCACCAAACTTTATGTCTGACCCATTTTGTTTTCCCTTCTCTCTCTTCCGTCCCCCCCCCCCCCCCAAGGTACTCAGGGTGGAAATACTCAAGCTTGATCAGGATTCTTCTTTCATTCTGTTTGAAGCTGCTTAGATGTACCTCTTGATTTCATATTTTATCTACTATGGCTATATTTTAGGGATTATGCTCTTTTTATGTATTATCGTACTCTGATGATGATTTTGGTACAAGACAGAAGTTTTATGTTGATGTAATGAGTTTTCAGTATTTCAGACTTATTATGTAATTGGGTTTTGGACCACGAAACTTTTCTATTTAACAAAGTTTTAATTCTGCTGTTATTTTATATTTGTCTTGTGATGTTTCTATTTCTGTTTACCTATAACGCTTCACGAAACTTAATGCATTCTGATAAAGAGTGGCATTAACTGTGGCGGCCCGCCCCGCACCAACCGACATTTACTCCAAAGGTGCGCTGTACACATGTCCAGTTAGCACGGAATGGGTCGTCAAAAGGAAAGGGAAGAAGGAAATGAACATACAAAGAACCTGTAGAATGTCTCACAGCGCATAGAACAAAATATAATAATAATATACTTGACATAAAACAGGAGAGACAGTGCATAAGCTAAAAACCAGAACTAAGCATCATAGCAGCGGAAATCCAAAATATAGCTTATCACAACTTTTCAACTGTCTCAAAGCAAAAGCAAGATAAAGGAGGTACACTGCTAATGCCCAAGTAGCGACCACCAACGACACAGGGAGAATATATATATCATACGTGGAAGCCTCCTGCCCGCCTCCGAATCAGCTACTCGCGCATCACCAGCTAACCTGTCTCTAGTCTGCTCGTGTGAGCACCCAGAGTAATAAGAGGAGACATAAAACTCTGGGTCAGACATAAAGCCTGGTATGAGCGATAAGCATCTAAAGTGAACAA
This sequence comes from Allium sativum, assembly GCA_030737875.1. Lineage (NCBI taxonomy): Eukaryota > Viridiplantae > Streptophyta > Magnoliopsida > Asparagales > Amaryllidaceae > Allium > Allium sativum. Next base: position 384,270,691 of record CM060923.1, on the reverse strand, counting down.
TAACAGGTAGACAAAACATACCTGAACCTGGACCTGCAACCAAAGAGTTAGCACTACATACTGTACAACACTCTAAGGTGCCATATCAAAAGGTGTAAAGATACGGAGGTGGGGGTGTGCATGTCATAGTGATGGCAAACAATCAAACATAGCATCCATCCTCACATCTCTCACTCAGTGCGTAAAGCATACGATATTCACCACTTCGATCACCCAACATACCTTGCTACGATCACTTTGCCCCATGAAGTCATAAATGGCTTCACTGCACTGATAACGTAGCCACTAATCCTTCGCTATGTCCACTTGCCCCATGGAGTTATTCACCTCATCTGCGCTGGCTCATAGCCTTACCAATCCTTTACTATGTCCACTTGCCCCATGGAGTTATTCACCCCATCTGCGCTGGCTCATAGTCTTACTACGCATCACTTTGCCCCTCAAGTCGTAATGACTCTACTGCACTGATAAGGTAGTCTTGCTACCATCACCTTGCCCCTCGAGTCGCAATGACTCTACTGCACTGATAAGTAGCCCATCATCCATTTTTAGTGGTGAATCGAAGTTATGAACATCAACAACTCCTTAGCACACGTCCCGCAACAAAGCCCAACCATGAAGTGAACTCATTGGTTCCCAATTGGATCCTGAGCTCTAACTTCCCATATTGGACTACCTTTGCATCTCGGGTTATTGGTCAATACTGGGTCGGTTCGACCTTTATCATCTTTCAATGGATCGTGGTGCCCTCCAGTTCGTGGTTCCCTGGCGCCCTTCAGTTCGAGACCGTGCTTCCTCACTGGTTCGGATCGTGCTCCACCTTCGTCAGGTCGGATCGGGTCGAGGCACTCCCACTGGTTCGGGTCGTGCTCCATAGCTCGTGGCGCTTCCCTTCAATCGTGATGCTACTCCCCCTTCAGATCGTGGATGTACCTCGGTTCGGATCGTGAGTTTCTGAAGTGGATCGGGTCGGATCGGAGATGGCATGCGATTGGGTGCTCCAGCGCATGACGCGGTTCGAGTTCGAGCTCCTCCCACCATTGGATCGTGGTCTCCGGTCCGGGTCATGGCACATGTGGCGATCCGCGATCCGGTCCCTACACAGCTTCCCTGCGACTTGTTTTACGCCATTCGACGGCGTTTTCAACCAATCTAACACTTCTAAACAATCACAAAGCATACCATACAGTCATAGCAACAAATAGAAGTGAATTAAACACCAAAACATCAATATGATAAGTCAAAATGGATCAAACATAGCCAAAACCCCATATTTTCCCTTAAGCATGTTTAGGTGAAACTAATGATAGGATTAGCAAAACTTAACCAAATTAACCCAAATTCATATCAAAGGTCTAAAACATCATTTAAGAATTTGTAAACATTTTTCCAGAATTTTATCATGTTTAAATTCGCTAATTAACACTAATTACCCTTAATTAGCCATAATTAGTGAGGAACTATGCAAATCACTCACCTTAGCCACAAACAAAACTAAGATCTGAAATAAATCTCTGATTTGATGCAAATCCCAATGCTTAACAGCAGCTCCAATGTTGATTTGGTGTAGATCTCCCTTGATTAGATGTTGCTAAGCTTAATCCTTGATCAAAAGATGATTTGGAGGTGATTTAGAGGTTGGAGGCCATTTTTAGGGTTCCTTGGTGATAAGTGGAGGCTAGAAAACTGAAATGAGATGATTCTCTATCTCATTTCAGCCTCCCCATAACCCTAATCCCGAAATGGGTTATGGGCCTACTCACTAATCACCCTATTTGGCCCGGTTAAGTAGTTTTTCACCCTTTAAACCTTATTTCAGGCATATCTCTCAAACAGTAAGTCCGTTTGGCTATTATGACCACTCTACGGAAAGGTAAACCATCAAACGAATCTAAGGGAAGTGGTTTCAGGTCAAAATTCTTTTCCAATCAAAAGTTATGGCCAAAACAAGATCAGCTAGGGGAAAAACGGTCATTTAGAATTCGACAAAAATCATGAACATGGGAAATGACTCTAATGGATGTTTCCCAAAGTTACATGACTATACGACTTCATATGAGAAAGAAATAAATATTCCACGATCCTTCGATGCGTAGAATACGGGTCGTTACATTAACGGACGTGGGGTGTCACAACTGAACTTTGATATGGAAGTGTCTGGCAATCATTGGATGAACAGGAGCTTCTAATTCTATTGGGATCATTGCCTATGTCGGACTTTACTCTTGAGAATTTGCATAGCTTTGCATCTTCTCCCAGCTTTTATTGGTCGAGCGATAACTACTTGCTATGGCGTTGAACACCAGCTTCACACTATTCCCTATTAGAGCTTTGTCATTTGGTCCTGGTCGATTGGCGGGTATGCTTTGACCCTGAAGAGTTGGAAGAGGATTTGTTGCATGAGGTCTCCTTAAATATTGTTGTAGCTTGTTCTTCCTAACCAACCTTTCGATTAAGCTCTTTAGATGTTTGCAGTCATTAGTATCGTGGCCAGGCTGATTATGATAATGGTAGTAGCTTCCAGACTTTGTTGCTTTGCTCAAGACCTTCAGTATCGGTAGTGGCTCTGGGAACAACCCTGCATCTTTAGTAGCAAAGAAGATGTTCTTTGGGGTGTCGTTCAGTGGGGTCAACTCCTCGTACTTGAAAAGTGAACTCTCTTGTTCGCTTTTTCCTCTTTCCCATTATCTTCATATTCCCTTTTTTTTCCCATGGCAATTTCCTTGTTGCTTTTCGAATAGACGGGGAAGAAAGGACACTTGGACTTCTATCCCTCTCTATCATGATGATCAAACTTTCCATGCGAAGATCCGCAACAGCAGGATTCACGTTCTTTTCCGCACCAATATTTACTGTGCAACTTGTAAGATTGGCTTGAGCGACTTTGAATGGTCATATCTGATCCAGCAACATCTCATTCGAAGCATCCATTTTCTGATAAAAATTGATAATAACAACAATGAACTCTCTTCAAGTTGCATAATCTATCTGAGTTTCATTCGCGATTAGATTGTTGGCTTGGGAAGCAACGAAAGCATCCGAACATCATTGCTAGAATCCCCTATAAACTCATTGTTATTTCCCGAGATATGTTCCTTGTCTATACATTGTCCTATGGGGCAGACATTGCCCCTTTTCTCTGACGTTTGTTCGAGCAAGCGATGGCAACTAACAAACTGAAGCCTTCTACTTCCAGTTTGAAGAAATGCCCCTTCATTTGGACCTGCAGCTTCCTCTATGTCGTGATCATGATTGCGATTTAACATCAATGAGTGCGCATTCTTATCTAGTTCAATCTTAACTTTGTGAAGTGTCGGATTGGTTTAAACAGCTAGGGGAGCTCCCATCTTATCCATCGAGGCTTTCTTCTCCTTATCCAAGTTGGCGACAATGGCTTTCAACTCGCGATGGGTTACTCTAGCTTCAACAGCTTCAATAATAGTTGGGTTATTTGTTTGTGGATCAGTTGTAGCTTCTCTAGCGACGTTATCCGAGCCTCTAGTGTGCTTATTACTTTCTTCGATGTAGCCATTATACCGGACAACTCTCTAGTCTTCGCCAGAAGCTTTTGAATGGACTTGACTTCTATATCGTGAAGATCTATCGTAGAATGACAGACTTCCATCTTTGATATCCCCAAGAAGGCTTTTAACCTTGTGGTCGTGGGTTCGGGCCCCACGGTGAGCGCCAAAAATGTTGATATCAAAAATGGTACCAACACCCCAAAAATGCAATCAACACTTCAGAATATAGTCAATACAAAGTTAAGAGTGAAAAGGCGAGAAAATTAAAGTGCAAGAGGTTTTAGAGTGGTGCGGTCAATTTAGACCTACGTCCACTATAGGAAGAGCTTTCATTATAACTTTTGGAATTACATAGTACATGAATTCGCTTATATCACTCATTCTCTCTCTTATAATGATCTCCTTTATGTTCTCTCCATTTGGCTCTTGATTTGGCCTGAATTCACGAAGGAATCAGCGAGACCTCTTGATTAGTGATAATAGCGGTGTGGACCTTCAATCACTTGAATAATTAAATGATCTTGATTAGTTCCATGGTGAATTCGTGTTAGATCTGAGCTTTAGAGAGAATTAACGACGGTTTGAGATCACTTGAATTGTGTTGAAGAGATTTCTGATGGAGCTTGGGGGAGATTTGATCCATTTGATGTTGGAGAGAAATGGATTTAGCTTATGAATTCATTAATGGAGTTTGGAGTTCTTGAGTGTGGTGGAGAAATGATTTGGATAGCACTTCGGGGTATAAAAATACGTCCCTTCAATGGTGGAGAAGTGGGCTATTTATAGGTGTAGCTTGGGGGTAGTGGCAGTGTTATAATTATGGTGTGCAGATTACCGATTGGCCATAAAAATATTTATAAAAATGCCACTGGGGATGTGCACAGCTGGCATTAGGGTACCAATCGGTCCATTTGTTAGACTACCAATCGCTCCTGTTTTTGTGTACCGACCGATCAGTGTTATATTTTATGTCCTGTTCGCATAATAATGCCATTGCCATTATTGTTCCTTAGTGTTGAGCTTCATTTGTTTTTTCACGAGCCACGTGTACTCCTCCTGTAATGTCCCGTATTTTTACGGTATAATAATTAATTTATTTAATTATTTAAATAGTGATTTAGAGACCTAATGGTCGTTTAATTAAATAATACTTAATATTAATTAATATAAATAATAGAATAATATATTTAATTTTCAAAATAGTTGAAAATAGCTGAATTCACGATATTGCGTGAATTGAATATTATATGGGATTAATTCAGTTTAGAATTTGAATTATATTAACGAATTCATTATTTAAACGAAGTTCGAACGTATAATTATAATATAATTATAATCAAGCTCGAAATGGCGTGGCAGTTTGTAATTTTGCGATTCAAACTTTAAACGAATACACATAATCCGTTTTAAGTCGGATTTCTGTGAAACAAGAAATGTTCGGAGCTAGTGAAGTATATTTTTCTAATGAATGAGAAAAATCGGGATTTCGTCGTGTAGATTTTGAGTTATGTCCAAATCAAATTATCGAAAAGTCACTATGGAATTCCTTTATAATTATTAACGATTTATTTATATTATAAAAGGATTTTATTTTATATATTGAATATCGAATAATCTAGATTTGAAATATGGAGTTGTAAATCCAGATATGTATATTTTGAGGTCGGTTAATATTATGTTGTGAATATATACGATAATATTTATTTATAAATATTTAATTTAATTATTTTTAAATATATTAATATTTAAATGGGTTTATTTAGAGCTTTAAAAATAGTCAGTTTTGCGAACAACCTCCGTTTTCGACGAAACTAATTTTGTTGGATTCGGAATATTAAATTATTGTTAAATTTTAATTTCTGTGAGTTTTGGGGTCAGTGTATGGCCGTACGAATTTAAATGTGAAAAAAGTCAATTATTTGACTTTAAAAATACGTTGTGTGAGAAATGAAGTTGGAATTCGACAAAACTAGTTCCGTTGGGTCCATAATGTCAAACTCTAGTTGTATGTCCGGTCTCGGCGAATTTGGATATGTTATGTGACTGTACGGATTTTTAAACAGTAAATACGAACAATGATTAATTAAAATGGAATAAAATAATAAATATAAAAATATTATAATTTGCCTATATATATATTCTTTAACTTTTCTAACCATAACATAATTTTCTCTTGGTCAAAAGAAATGTGCCGCTCTTCTTTTCTTCATCTCAGATAAATTGTGATTTCTAAAATCATTTTAAAATAAAAGAAAATTGGAAAAAATTCCAAAACAAGTGTATATAGCTTTCTGGTGAGGTGCTCTTCTTATTGGTGTGGTTTTTCTTGGGTCTGATACCATGCATGTTCGCTGTAGAAGTAACACGCAACCTAGGGTTTGCAAGTTCAAGGAATTTGAGGCTTTGATCCTTAAATTCGACATCAGTTTGGAGTTTTTGATGGTGGATAACACATAGTGGTGGAATTTCGAAGGGTTTCCTGCTGAATTGAGTCGCTCGAAACACAGCAGGAGTGCGGTGTTTTTTCGAAAACCGCAATGACCAAAAACATGTCGAGTTCGATGAAAATTGTATGGTCTGATAGACATTTTGATAACGAGTACTTTGGTTATTTTTATTGAATAAATTATAGGAAGATGAAGGTGAGATTGCAAGTGGAAAAAGGGCACAATACCATTGTTATCATTCCGTATTTTACCCATATCGCGATCTGTTTTGTCGAAGTGGAAAGGTACTGACATTGATAGAAGGATGGAGATTGAGGAGGAGATTGGGATGTTGATTTCCATTTGGAAATTTATGGAGTAATGGAAGTGTGATGATCAGAGGAAATAATCAGCATTGGGTGTCTGGAACACACGTTCAATTTGTGAAGAGGAAGAAGATAGCGGGGCGGGTGGGAAGTTATAAAGTGGGCCGATGTTGTTTGAAGAGGGTAAGGCCCGTTAGGAATTTAAGATGAGTTTATTTTATTTAAATAAGGTATTAACTTAAAATTTTCATATCTTGGTCATACTTTGTCAGAATCACGAACAGTAGATCCGTTATGATCGTATGGACGAACGCTACACAATGGAACTGACTGGGAGTGAATTGGAGTTCGTTACAATTTATAGCGAAATAAATTATCTGCCTGAATAAACCGACAATTACCGTTATTTAACGATGATCGTCCAATGTGAGTAAATCTCACTAACACTGTACAGTTTATATTTTAAAAATATAATCTAGTATTGATAAATGATGATTGATTGCTGTGTGTTGATTGTTTGGTTGAATTGTTGATGTATTGGTTGAAATTATAGATAACGATATATATTTAAAACGTTAATCAAATATTGATTCTGTTTATCGGAATATTTCATATTGAAATGAAATCGAGGTTATTTATATTGTTTAACATCTGTGATGCAGGGAAATAGGTTGGAGGGATCCAACTGGATTCCTCAATATTTATAGTACTGTTTGTTTTCATATATTGTGATATATGATGTGATAAATAATCTGTGATTGATTATGATGAAACTGGTCTGGTTATTTGGTATTTTAGATACCATATATAATACTAAAATTAAAAAGAGAATTTTCAAAGTGTATATTGAAAATAATATATTTATAAAATCAAAAGGGATTTTAAAAAAAGGAAATAATTATAAAATGAAAAGGAATATTTATTTAGAAAATAAATAGAACTATAAAAGGGATATTTATTTAGAATAAATAGAATTATATAAAGGGATTATAAATGAGAGTTAAGTGTTAGAAATAAAAAGGAGATTTGTATGAGTAATTCTACAAATAAAAAAATAAATAGAATTTGGATTTGAGATATTATTTTTAAATACGAAATCAAACTGTTTTGATTATATAAAGAAATATTATTCACATTTTATGTGAAAAATTAGATGAAAGTAAATATTTTGCAAATAAAATATTATAAAGGAATTTGGGTTTGAATTAGGAATTTAAATGGAGTTAAAGGAATTAGAAACTGACTGAAGATTAGTTAAGTCGAACAGCTGTCTGGGTATTGATCTGATGTTGGTTTCGGCCTTCGGGGTTAATACGTAGGGGGTTGTTCTCTTACTAGTTTACAGTTAGAGACTGATATATGTGAGATGATAGTAATGCGTGAATCAGAAATGGTAATGTTTTCCAAAGTTAATAACGTATATTTTCTAAAATTAGAAAATAAGGATTTGATGAATAAATGAAAACGAGAAATGGGGAAATGAATAAATGTTGATTGATGATTGATCGATAGAATTTCCATCTGGAAATAATATCATTGTTTGCACACATGTTTTTCTTTGATAGTTAAATCACCGAATATCGAAGTTTTTGACTAATTTTGCGTTGTCAATACGGAGAGACCGGGATCAGATATATTATCTGAAAACCACTCCGTATGGCATTAGCGTTGCGAATCAAATATGATGAAGATAATTGAAGACGAAGTTATGCAAGGACTGTCATGTTTACAGAATAGTGCCTTCGGTCCATCCAGTCCCAGGATGACCTGTATTGAAGAATGTCTGATGGAGTATATTTAATAAGTCGCGTAAGTTGATCTCTTCAAACGTATTTACGTTTGGTGGCGGAGGAATTCGTTTCTCTTGGCTGTTTACCTGTGATATGGTTTGAAGAAATCAATTTGTGACTTAGCGGGTATGACGATGTGACATTCAAAGTGAATGAAGATGTGGTTTGTAAAGGATACGTTATGGCCTCTAGCCTCACAATCGGAAATGGTATAAAATCCGGTAGGTTGCATGGCTAAGTGGTTAGTTACCAAGTAAGGTGTATTGTCACCTGATCTAGAGAAATTCCATTTACTTCCATAATCTATTTCGATGCCGTCCCTTTCGGGAAACGGTTGCTGATCCCAACCATTGGTGATAATACATTCGGTACACTCACGCGAAATGAGTGACCGGTCAAGTTTAGCCAGGGTGGCAAGATATTCTTGTTGAACCCGGTGTATTTCTCTCTAGAGATACACTGTCGGAAGGTGGTCCCATACCTTGCCAGTTGGAATTCATTAACCAATAAGCGCCCGCGATTTTTGATTATATATTATGTATGTGGAACGTGAGATGAAAGCGTTCTGCTAGATGATTATTATATTGTGGTTGATAGACACTATTATAATATCCAAAGAGTTTTGATATAAAGATTATCGTTTATTTCAAAAGGAATTTTGAATGATTGAATCAAGTGTTTTGGATTCTCATAAGGGAAAAATCCGTTCCGTGTTATACGGCGTGGTCTTATGAGATATCGTTTATTTTATCAAACTGTTTTAAATTATTTTACTCACACCAGTCCCATGACTGATCCGGAGTTTATTTTGTTTTGTTTTACCCTAAAATCTTGGGTGCCTAATTTTGTACAGGCAGTCAAGTAGTCAGGATTTTACAGATATACTTAGAGAGCTTGGAGCAGAAGGCTTCAGGATTATATAGCTATTGTTATTTCCGCTCTGTTGTAAGTGTTGTACTCTGATAATGTTACTGTATACATATACTGATTTTATTTCAAATTATGTATCTATTATATATTGTTCGTTCCGCTGTGAGATTCATGTTTACTCTGATGTTGTATGTTCTTCTTCTTCTTCTTCTTCTTCTTCTTCTTCTATTCTAATTTTCTATCTTATCTATTCTTACCCTCTAATTTCTTTCATGGACTATCCGGTGTTTCCGATGCTTGAATAGTCGACATTGAGTTGATGTCGGTTACTCAGGATCGCGAAAACTCGGGTCGTTACACCCCCTTTACATGGGTTTGAATCATGCAAGATTCATAAATATCGGAATAACATTTACAGTTATGCCATTGTATCATTTTATTTACTGAAGTTGATCCCTTTACATCTTCATGACCGACCAGATTTTCTTTCCCGACAGATCACGTTTTCTGCCGCCTGAACGATCACATTTTTCGTGTTGTAGATCAATGCGTAACATGAGACATTCCAAACTTTGACAATGTTTAGTTAGTGCAATTGATCATAACTTTGTATACATGTAAGGTCCACGTCATTCCTGCGCCTTGTAATGCATATTATCACAAGCAGGTTACACATAATATATGTGCTCCCTATAAGAAGCCGACCTGCATTTTTAGTTGGCTACTGCCAAGACCGACCGGTGCTTGTATTTTGCTCATTTGCACATAAATACAATGCCACTGTTTCATAATTGAAGTGGAACTTTTCCCAGTCACGCATAAAACGTTTGTAGTAGATCCATTAACAATGTTTGAACCATAATGCATGTGTGCCACACATTGTATTAGACCCTTTTGATCACTTCGTACTGACACCTTTACATACTTTGATTCATTTATACTTTATATAAAAGCCTACTTCATGCAATACGTGCACTTATATTTAATATATATATATATATATATATATATATATATATATATATATATATATATATATATTGATACACGTTAAGGTGGCAGATCCATGAACAAGATAATGGCCAATCCATTATTGAGTATATGTCCGACCTGTGATTGAAACCGACTGATCTATTCACATTGGGACCGACCGACCAGAATGACGTACAATCGATTCGATGTCATGTCGCACGACCGATCGCTTCAGTAGATGTTCGATGCATCAATCTCAGAACCGCATTAATAACGGTGTTAATAACAAAATAAGCTATTCCAGCCAACAATCCTTTTTTTATTCACCAAATTTTTTTTGTTTTCAATTAATGGAACAAAGTCAAAATAAACAAACCACAAATTGAGAAAGGAACAAAATATACAAATGACTAACATTAACGGCGAAGATGAAACATGAAGAACGATGACCAACCCTAAATATTATTTAGTTGCTATGATTCAGGGCTTTAGTGCAATCAACCTCGGTTTAATCCAATCGTAAAAGTATACCATATAGGAGAGTAGAAAACATAGGCAAACACTCAAATTATCCCTTAGAAATATCACATATCAACTTTGAAAAAATCGGTTAAAACCAGATATTTCTGACCTAGATGTCTTGTATAAGCAACTAAACATCTGAGTTAAATCTCTGGAAATTCCAAATATATTGTTCAAACGTTTGGTTCTTTCCCCCAGAAGTATGAACCGAAACAACTTAGAATTTCTGGCTTTTCTTACATATCTTCTTCCTCCGAGCTCCAATTTGTGAAACAACTCCTTCGTTACGAAGCTACTTTAATAACTAACACGTAGAGCCAACATCAACAGACATGTGATTTAATGTCAAAAATTTCAATAGAGGTTCTCATATATTACTTCCTAAGAATAAACCTCCATTTTCATCTTCAGCTTTGATATTAGTAGGAAATCCACCCCCACCTTCCGATCATCCAGTACCTGCTATTCTAGTTTTTTTTTCTTCGTGGCTTAATCCTTCCTAATATGACTGCCTAAAGTACTTCCTATAGCGCTAATATATTTGTTCCCTCATGTTGGTAATTCAAACTCAATGATCTAATCCATACAGGCAACGTGACTAGCAAATCTTTTTCATATTTCATAGACATGGTCGATCTTTCCATAATGATTTAGTTCTTATCGAATAACCATGGTCCATCCTCCAGTATCTTAATGCAATCCTCCACACTAGCAAATCTGGTCACAAAATATCATTATCTCTTAATTGCCTCTCAAAAAGATTAGCAGTTTTCCATACTCTCTTTGAATAGGCTTCAAAAGTTTTATAATATGATCTTATTCCCACTACATACAATAAAAAAACCATTGTTCCACCCGTATTATGCCTCTATAACAACAACTGGAGGGATGCTATCCCTTATTCTACCATTCTCGGAGTTTGGTTCAATGTATTCAAGACTAATTTAAACTTTTGTTTTTGCCTTAATAGGATTACAATAAGATGTCTTCTTATCGTTAGAGGGCATTGAAAATTTAACTTAATTATTTCTAAGCCCTTTCCTATAGAAATTGTTCTCATTATTAGTTCGCCACTTCTTAACCTTCAAATTATTTCTAAGTCCTTGTATTTATATTAATTACATAATAAAAAATATAACTTTTTGAATATATTTAATCAAATAATATTTATTAATATTTCTAATCTATCTATTACTTAAACATAAAAGCGCAATTCCAAGTATGCTTACGTGGCATTACACAATGCAGCTATTTCTAAATTCTCAATCCATCTTACATCCCGATCCGCATTTACTATAAAAAAAAGAAGAAGCCCACGTTGTCCGCACCTACCTCCCCAATTCCAGCAACTTAAAAACAAATCGTTCTCCAAATCCCACTCCATCCCCTAATTACCGCCGCCATCGCCATACTCAACCCCTAATTACCACTGTCTTCACCATCGTCTACAACGATACCGTACACCAATTTGCACCAAATTCAACAACCGATCGTCCCCTAACTGCATTCCCTCATTGTCGCTGCCTATGCCATCGTCACCAATGACATCCAACTTCCACCACAATCAACAATCGACCATCCCCTATCTTGATTCCGTGAAGTAAGGTAACATTTTGAAATGATTTCTGTGTTTTATTCCTTTTTTTAATTCGTACATGTTATATTCACTCAGTTTCAATTGCTTTGCGTACGTATAAGTTGCATGCAAAAATCATTTTGACATCCTATTATAAATTTTAAAAAATGTACACAACTCATTTGTACAAATTACTGACTAATATAGGCTTAATCGCTCCATTCAAAATGAAATTTCTTTCCACAAACTCACATTTATCATCCATGCGAGTTAATGATCTTTTGCTTGTGTTATGTTCAACGTTAAATAATTGTGAAATTGTTATCTAAAATTTGGTTTTTTCGACACTTTTTCCATTTGCATTGCTGCCCTTTTGACGTCCTAATTTAACTGCAAATTTAGCTGGGATACTTTTCTTTTTGGAATCAAAAAATGAAAAGGCATTGTTTCTAATAAAACATCATCATATCAGACTCATGTAGAATGCCTTCTTTCTTCCATGTTATTCCTGTACAACCATTGTTGTAATCTATATACTATTATAATTGTACAATCATTTTATTTGTTTTTAATTAACTGGAAAACATAATCATACTTAAGGCAAATAATGACCAATGGTATGGTTGTTTTGATTTGTATACAAAGAAGTTGATGGTGCATGGACAAAGCTCATCACTTCCAACGTGGAACAACTTCAAAGTATTCCAAATTAATCTTTTTATGTTAAGGTAATAGTGTATGTAAATCGCATTACTACAAAAATTTCATTATCATAGAATTAAATATGGGATAACATGTTTCATCTTAGCTTGGAGGCTTCAATGTGTAATCTATCAGTATGGCATACCAAATCAAACAGGCTTCCATTGGTCTCCAGGTTAAAAACAGAAACGAGTGCAAGGTTTCCAATTTTTAACATTGACAGAAAATCAACTTTAAATATCAAATGAGTGAATTTATATATATTATTTTTAAGGAATAATAATTTTATTTATGTCATGTTTCACTAAAAAGTTAATGTAATCAATACTATATCGCATGCTTCCTTACCATTCTTTTTCCGCAATAGTATCAACATTAAATAATAGTGAAATTCTTCTCTAAAATTTGGTTTTTTCGACACTTCTTCCATTTGCGTTGCTGCCCTTTTTACTTCCTAATTTCATTGCAAATTTAGATGGGATATTTTTCTTTTTGGAAGTACCAATAATTTAACAGTGCCCAGTCGTAGCTTTTAATTGATGAAACACGCAGAGGTGTACTACACCGACATGCCTTGGACTCCGTTGAAATCATGTGGTGGTTGAGTTTACTTATCATAGTCCGATTGATATCCCTTCAATAGGTTTTTTTTTCACAACGATATCTCCACAAAATACAGTTCTGAAAATTTATGTATTTAGCATTGACATAGAAATTTAGTTTTCTCTTTTACTTATCATCCATGCACAATTTCTGCACTTAATCGGGCACCGACGATATCGTCTATATGTTTGTTTTTGCCCATTACGTTATGTGTAATTGTGGCTGCATGACACAATAACAACGTATGTTGTCTGCCGAGAAGATCCTAATGCTGTCATAAATGTGTCTCTGTTACAGGTCACATACATCACACATAACGAGACATTAAAATTATTAGTTTATTGCAAAATTATTTTATTAACTATTATCATATTCATCAACGACTGCTGCTAAAAGTTTGAAATATATATTTATTTTTGCTACGAAATCATTAACACTTATAATTAAAGACATTTTCAAATTTTTTGTTCACAGGGCATAAGTACTAACCATTTTTTTTAATACATCTCCATCTCATTACATTTTACAATTATTTGTTGTAAACAAAATAATATTACTGCACTACATGCCTTGGGATTTCCCGCATAAAGTCTATTCTGTCATACTATAAACTTAATAATATAAGTTTTTCAACAATACTGACATACAGCATGATCCCAAATTTTTGTTTAACTTATAATTTTTTTGGATCGTGCCCACATCCTTTTACTTAATGCCATCATCATAACGAGGGTAAACTATAATTTGTTTCAGTTTTATATAAATAACTAATCTTTCCCCACCAAGATCAGATTTTTCTTTCTTCTTTTCTACTTTTCTCCCTGTATACAACGTTCAAATTTCTTTATTTATGGTTTTACAGTATTCTACTTTATGAATTTTGCCTATTTGCTGAATTACTGTCCATATTTTTCCTTATTTATCTGAGTTATGGGTGTTTATTCTCCATTAAAAACATCCAGCAGTGACCGTGTTTTTATTATAATTGTTTTAATTTTGTAATATCAAAATATCCCGAAAAATTACTATTATTCAACGGGGATTGATTTATTCAGAACATAGATATAGTTTACTGTATAAAAATACGGTGTAGCAAGAAATTCTTACACAAGTGTTAGGCGTAGTAAAATGGCATTTGATTTGGTCTGTGCTTCGCATACTTCATAAATGTTGCAATTGTTTTCTCCCCTTATAAAGGATACGTTTTTGAATTAATATTATCCCTGTAAATTATAATGTGGTTAAAAACATGAACCACAAATACTATCATAAATGTGTCTCTGTTACACTTGTGTTGGCTGGTAATCTGGAGCGCTCAGGTTCGAGTCCTGACCTCTTCACATAATGTGAGGGGAAGACTGTATGCACTAATTGACCACCCCTAGAGTTCGGAAAGCCGTGAGAATAGTAACAGAACAAGAGACTGATCTGGAAGGTCCTCATGCTCGAGTACGGAAGCCTTTGGCACTGGGTATCCGCCTTTATTATCATATTCATCAACGACTACTGCTACAAGTTTGAAAAATATATTTATTTCTGCTACGAAATCATTAACACTTAGTCCCATAAACTGGAATATGTATAGCATGTATATGCACATAATACCACATATGCATGTTTGGATTTTCCTGCAATTGTTTATATCTTTTAATCATATACCTATGTTATTTGGATTTGCACTTCTGTTACATGCCTATGCTCCACCTGTACATGTCACTGAATGTTCATTTTATCATATTTACATTCAGGTTAGCAGTAAAAAACAATAGATCATGCATAAATTGAGCTCACCTTCATTCTTTCACAGTTAGATTACATATAATTATTTAAATTTGATATACCTTGATGTAAAGTATTTATCTAAAATTGAAGGACATGTTTATTCGGGATTCTAGATTACTTCTTAAAAATATCCCTATTCAGCTTAATCTACTCATCCAACACCAGATCAATTAATCGTCTATATATTTGTTCTTCACCCATTACGTTAT
Organism: Allium sativum; assembly: GCA_030737875.1. Lineage (NCBI taxonomy): Eukaryota > Viridiplantae > Streptophyta > Magnoliopsida > Asparagales > Amaryllidaceae > Allium > Allium sativum. Next base: position 384,255,389 of record CM060923.1, on the reverse strand, counting down.
GTGATTTGTCTATGTAAATATTTCATTGTCCTTATCATATTCACAATTTTTGCATTTAATCTTACATCGACCATATCGTCTATATGTTTGTCGTTCACCAATTTCATTGTGTGATTTGTCTACGTAAATATTTCATTATCATTATCCTATGATAAAAAAATGTGTAGATATGAAGCAACTTCTGTATGCTAACATTTTACTACACCACTGCTGTCGTTTTTGTTTTATGTGAGTCAGTTGATAATTGCTAGATATATCTATTTGATTTCCTCTGAATTCTACACCGATATTATTTCACTCCCATACATATGCATTATTAAGTTTGCATCTTAAAAGGATGTGCATAATTTAACCTAAGTGTTATTTTTTGCTTCCCAAATAATTGCAACTTCAGTAGATAAAAGTGGTTGTTCGTACATAAGTTATGTATAATTGACCTGTTTGTAATTATACTGATACAAACTGAGTAGAGCTTGCGTAGGTGGTTAGGGATGAAGCAAAGAAAGTAAAGAAAGGGTTTAAAAAAAATATGACTTTAGGTTCGGAAATTGAACTGACAACGGAAAAAAAAAAAAAAAAAACTAGGAAGTCCTTTGTATATCAGTTTTCTCTTACGAGCATCTTTATGTCTTTATCCCTACCATGATGTACTATTTTTGTCTATTTCTGATTTTTATGTTTAAAGTATTGTTTGTTGCTTCTGTCCCTGTTCATGTCATCTTCTATTTTCCATACGCAGCTTGATGGCAAATAAAGCTGGACATCCAGTGATACACACACGGATATGTCAACTTTCGGTAAGAAAACTTCAAAAAATAATTCTTTATCGTATGTATTTAATAACTTCGCTTTCTCACTTATGGACCGCTACTGCAAATAGACAAGCGCTATGACTATTAGCAAATAATATGTCCTTCATTGTACGTTTATTACACTACAAGTATTATTCCAATTGTTGCAACATAGTTACTGGGCTATGGTAATTGCATTGCTTTAGTACTCAAAAAATTATGTAATCAAATTTGAAATGCTCTATGGAGCATAAATAGTCACTTTTCGTTACCAAGTTGTATACAAGAAAGTTCTGTTGCTCCAAATTTTGCTTATCCAAATTTGTTCACATATTAATTTTTATGCAAAGCAGTAGACAACAATTTTGATTTTTTTTCAATCCTACCATGGTTGTTGAAAAAGTTTATACACTTACCATATTAAATCATTTTTTAATTAAAGAACTTGATATAAGAGGTTGAAATAATAGCCTTTATAATAAAATTCACAGTAATCTTCCCGGCTAAATTGTCAATTGAATTATATCTCGAAAATAGCACAAACATGTCAATGAGAAGTTTCAACAAACTTAGGTTCGATGAAAACACATCCAAACTTAAAAGAACATTCATCGGAACTCAAATTCCACAATACACTTAAGTTAGATCACATAGATCAATCACACTATTTCAATATGCAGTTTGTGCTACATAAACACTGGGACTGATAATTAATGGATAGGCTTTATGCTTTCCATCACCAAAAAGTGATATCTCAACATGGTTATAGATGTTTCCCTATGGACCTACATATATTATTCAGGATTCTTTAATACAACAAAGTCTTGCCACATGAATAATAGCAGAAAAATGGTTTTAATGCACTTACTTTGAGCAATCTAATGTTAATGCACATACTGCGAGTACCACGTCCATCAAAATAGATAACGCCATAATAGGTTAATATGTATTAACCATCGGAATGACAGTTCTTTATATTGAGCATGTATAACAGAGAAAAATCTGTAAACCAAATAATATTGCTCTAAATATTAAACACCAGAGACAATTATGTAAAAATAGAAGTTAAATCAATTATATGTTCATTCTATGGCTCTTTCAAAGTGTGTTGAAGGATCGCTAAGGTTAAAAAAAATGATAAATATTTACTCAAATATCCTGGAAAAGTACTATATATATATATATTATATTGTTGTAGTTAAATATTACTAAATTTCGTTATGAATATATAGGAATATCAATGGAGTAGTAGATGACTGTCATTTCACAGAAGTTTTTTAGTAATTCTTGTACATTTGAGCGACAAATTTGTTACAAAAAATGGTAAATGTATATAAAAGAGAACTGTACAACCATTTTACTATGTATTTTTTTTTTTCGAAAGTCTTTCAAGTTTATAAGTTGCAAAATGAAGAATATTAGTGAATAACATTAACTAATATCTGTGATAATCATTTAAAGGGTGTCACCGTGATCATGCAAGAAGTCCCAATTACTTAATATCAAAGTGAAGGTATAAATCGCTATAACAATTTTATTTTATTTTATTTTTTTATTTGTTGCGCACTGATCTTATATTTAATTTTTTACAGGGTTTGTATCAATTGGACATTTTGCAATATTTGTAATGATCAAGTGATTTAAATATATATTCAAAGGCAGTAGAGTATAAAATAATGGCTCAAAGCTGACAAGTCCGAAACTCTGTAAAAAATTCACTATTGCAGATTTCATCACATGTGCTGAATAAAACTACTTGTAAGTATATCTTTTATTTATTGGTTTTATGCTTTTAGTTATTTTGGTGGTTTCCTTTCATTAGGTAGCAACCAATTAGCTTATTAAATTGCAGGTTTATTTGTTTAAATTCATCGTGTAAAATTGCTACAATAAGCCGAGGCTATATATTAGTTAGAAGATGGAAATATACTAACAACCAATCATGTTAACACTTATTAGTCCATTTTCACTCATATCCTGTTGGGTGATAAAGTTATTTAATCATGATTGTATTACCTGGAATTTGATATTTTTCTAGACCATGGTTTGACCTTACAAGGTTTATGGATTCTTAGTAGTTTTATATACTTTGTTATACATTAAACAAAAAACATAATTTCTGATAATTTAGCCAGATGCAGTCATTAACATCCCTACAATGTTTCGCTCGGTCGCTCCATGAATACATTCGAAAGAGTGGAGGATCTTTAAAAACGTAAACCGACTTAACGCTTACTATGTTGTCCATGTCATCGTACAATTTAAGCATACAACTCTAATTGTCCTATCACATAAATGGATTATTTGAGAATAATTTACAAAATCTCATGACGAGTTTTTATATTCGACGGAAATAATGACAGAATTTTTTTGTATCTATCTACAAAAAATCATGATAAGTCTGGTAATACTTCATATCTTCATCAGATAGTGTTTATTTCAATTCTTTATGCAATTGTTCTCTATGTATTGAATATCTACTTAATCCAGAATGATACCTTCTATAGAAAATATTAAATATAATGCACATTAAGTTTTACTAGCACACTTTTCAAACAATAATGTATAATTGTAGACCTGTACATTGTGATTAATTGTAACATACAATGGCATTAGCCACATATGAGAATAACAAACATACGAATCGCTCTACAAACCGACTAGCAACCAAAATCTTCAACTCTAACTAACTGAAGTGATCTTTGTTTTTTCTGTAGTAAAAGGTGAATTCATTCTTATAACTAAAATGTGGATTATCAATCCACTCATCTTAACTAAAAAAACTACAGAGGCGTAATTTGGATTCTAGAAACAACTGTTACATAAGCTTCCACATTTTAATATTTATAGCTATGAGCTTTATAGATCTATGTCTTTTAGGTGTTCCAGCATGTATGCAAATGTCATTAAATACGAAAAAAAAACCATCATGAGCAGATATTGTGGTTTGATATGAATAACTGGTCAAGGTTTGTGGTTGCAATTCCATTTTTGAACTTCAAAGCAGTGTTATTGTGTTCTGCGTGGATGAAAAAAACATTCTTTAACCAGATCCAGAATTTTTAACAAAATCAACTATAAATTCCAACTAAGAATCATCGTAGTTTCCTGTTGATAAAATAAGATTACATTGAGATGATACTGAAGTTGATTTAGTGCATCTGAATTGCTAACTGATTGTTATTTGTTTCACATGATTATTAATGTGTTGGTCTTAAGAAGTTTAGAGTAACAGTGATAACATATTGCAGTTTATTACCTTGCTGTACATATTACTTTTATTTTTAGTTATCGTTTTACACAAAAGCAATACCATATAACATCAATTACTATTTGCAGTTTACTCTTATGTTGTTATGATTGATTATTGTTTACTGAGTTATTATTAATTGTGAAGGTTTTGGGGCCATCTTCTATTTACAAGTATTTTTTTCACAATTATTTCTGGATTAACCAATCTAATGTTTGCAAATTGTAGGTATTAATCCACATTATTGGATTCATTAAGGGTAAGGACTCTGAGCTCTTATACGGGAGAACTATCATTTTATTGCGGTCAACATTTAATCCTTGGCAGGGACTCATGATTTGATTAATAATTGGATATGGATTTTTTTGTTTTTTTATTTTGTGATCATTATCCTAAGGATTGGACAAAGAAAAAAAATTGACTGTTAAATATTCGTTCATAACACAAGGGATCTGCTGCTTTTAAATGCTATAGGAATATGTCAATATATTGGAAGGGCATAGTTCTGGAAGCGTCTCTTCATGGTGGCAGGAGGATTTTCAGGTGATTCAATAAGGGATTTGGATGGATCTTGAGGCGGAATTGAACTTATACAAATATTTGTTGAAATTACTGAAGCTGTTGCAAAATTTCAAATGCACAGAATGACAGTTCAATGAAGACAAGTTGATATTTCTTGAGTGAAATTGTTGCACGAATTTGGAATTGTGAGAGTAAATCAAGAAAGATGAATATATTCAGTGGCACACTAAATATAGTTTGAATATTATAGCAATTTTGTGTGCATGAGACAAGCACCTGATTCAATGCATGAAACTGAACAAAGAAAATCTTGTGCAACAGGTAAAGGTTATATCACTGATTAAGGCAAGAAAGTGGTGAAACAGCTGCAAAAAAATATTCAAGAACTGGATTTATAGAGTTCGAATATAAGTCTAGCAACTTATATCTGAGATTAGAATCGGTTTTGAATTAGGAATAGGATAATCTAGAACAAGATAACAGCATAATATTTGCTTGAAAGTGAGCTAATTCCGAATTTTAAAGGTACAAGATCAAGCTGATAGAATTACTACTGAAAATTGAACAAACAAGATAAATTGATGAACTGAATTGAGCTAGCATATCACTAAGAAACTAAAATTATCAAGATAACGAGGCAATGTAAATTTAGTACTGAAAAGCAAATAAGAACGGAAAATTGCTAGAACTAAGATTAACAATTATGAACTAGGATTAACTAAATTGCAGAACTGAATTGGAAGAACTGGAATGAAATTAACAGGAGAAATACCTATAATACTAATAATTGTTAAAACTTGCTAAAAGAAAGAATGGTACATGATAACAAATAAAAGAGAGATTTGCTTCATGTTTTCTTCCAGTTTTCTTCACTGTTTACAATGCTAGGCCTCGCCTATTTATACACATATCCTGATACATGAATAACTCAACATGCCAGGCCCAAAACACACCATATGGCCCAGTTTCAAAAAGTTTCAAAATGAAGTGCAGCATGTGGCCGTTACAAATATCCACTCCCATAAGTACTATGGACCTATGTTTGATTCCGCCATTTAAAAGAAATATTTATGTATTGATTACTGCTTTAAATGCTAAGCACTCTGAAGAAATTTATTGTACAAATTTTAAGTATGTTTGTCCTTTAAAGCAAGTGCAGATTTTGTCAGTTTTTGTCTAAATAAATACAATCAAATGCTAAGAAAGATGGGAGTTTGGTTTCTTGGTAGTGGGTGAATGTTCAAATAATTATTTTATGGCATTCATGTGTTTTAAGTGTTAGAAATTCTAAGTTCCAACTCTGTGTGATTAAAAACCTCAGAGAAAAGAGGGATGGATTTGTTGATAACTGAATTTTAAGTCTGCAAATAGCGTATGCTCTATGTGATGTTTCTCTGACAGTAATGTTTTTAGATATTCTATCAAGCGGAGCTTCGAATCAAATTGCAACTGTATGAATTCATCACTGAAAAAATAGTCATTACAGTATAATGTTAATATACGAAATTGAATGGTTTAACCTTAACATAACATAAGCTTTAAAACGTATTGAACCATTTGTCTTTATTTAATTTTCAATTGTCAAATAAATATATTAGAAACCTAAAAGAAAATATATTGTATAGAATAAACAATAAGCCTTTACTACTTATATAGCACAAATATAACAAGCCTATAAATTATGTTCTCAAAATCGATATGTCTCATTTTGTTTTTACTGATGACTATCAATCATAACATACATATTTGTATTTTAGTAAAAACAACGAAGGAACGATTTAATATTAATCTGTGGTAGCAATATTTTTAAAGACATAGAATTATGCATGAAACTATAAACAATTTACATTTATATTATACCCTATCGTAACAATATGTAGTTGCACTTACTAGAAATAGTTATACAAGGAAGAAAGAAAAAGATTCACAGAAGTACTATAAAAGCAACTTGCTATGTATTTGATGACCGCTAGACAGTGATAAAACATCTCGCTCACTGTATAGCACATTTCTAATTTTTAGTACACCTTCCACAACACTTATATGGAGTGCCTTAAAACACATAAGATAAATTCACCGTTCCCAATTTGCAAACCACCAACTACCCGTGTGCGAAGCACGGGTTCCAAACTAGTGGATATTAAAGAACCATGATACGTACGACTATTGTACCAATAGAAATAGTAAAATTTTATTTCTGTTCAGTCTAGAACAGAAGGTATGGGAAAGGTATTAAACCAAAACGTTGGTCATGGCGGACTTATCCTCTCTGAAAAAACATCCTCAATCAAAATTCGCCTCTTGTTTTGATTTTGATTATCGAGCTGTTATTCCTCCTGATCTAAGTGCTATTCAGATACATGCAAAACGAAAGGAGTTCCCATATCTACGTAACCTGAGGTTTCCAGATCTTAATTCGAATGCTCATTTTCCAGATCTGGTCTCGAATTCAAAATCAGTTGCGAATCAGGTAAGTTTAATCCAATCTAAGGCTTGGATAGATGTAATTACTGAAGAAAAATCTCATGTAAATTCTATCCAACTCAGTTATTTTGAGCTTGTTACCATGGATAACATAAAGCATGCAGTTATTGAAGAAAATTTGACTAATGAAGCTAGGGGCAAATGGGTAAATTCTGTAGTATTTGATGTTCTCGGCAGTAAACCCTACCATAAATTCCTGAAGGGGTACATTGATAGAAATTGTAATATAAAAGGAAACTATCGGCTTTTCACAAGAGAAAATGGGTTTTTTAGTATTAAGTGTGATAGCGCTGATTATTGTGATATAATTTTGGCTTCTGGTCCTCACTATTATAATAAGAGATTAGTTTTTATGAAAAAGTGGAAACCATGGATGAAATTAGCTCGTGAATTTCTTCTTTCATTACATATATGGATCAGATTACCTAATTTAGATCTAGATTTCTAGACTATAGAAGCTTTGAGCAGAATAGCTTCAATATTAGGGCAACCTATAAAGCTTGATAATGTAACTGAGGATCTAATTAGAATATCATATGCCAGGATTTTGGTAAAGTTAAATATGATTTCAGTTTTCCTAATAAAATAGCTATTCAAAGTTGCAATAGTGAAATAGTTTGGCAAAGAGTTGAATATGAATGGGTGCCTTCAGTTTGTTCAAGTTGTAAATTATTTGGGCATTCAAATGTTGTCTGCAAATCTGATAAAATATGGGTTCCAAAAGATAATACTAATTCGGTTAGTAGAATGGATTTCGATGACAGTTTGAAATTTCAAAATGTGGACAACTGTAAAGATGAAGGAAAATTAATGTCTCGAAAAGAGTTTACTCCTTCAGTGAAGAATTTAAAGGAAAATGAAACTGAGTTTAGGACAAAGAAAAGTTGTGCAAAATCAAAATCTAGGATAGCTCAGGAGAATGTAGATAGAGAAACCAACCCTTTTCGTGTGCTTGCAAATGACTGCATGCAGGAGGTATCTGAGGACAGAAATCACTATAAAAATCTTACTGATGACAATAAATTAGCTGATAAAGATGTTGCAGGTTGTATGGCCAATGTGATAGATGATGGTGTAGTGCATGTTATGGAGGAAACTGCTGAGAAAAAGAACAAACTAGATCAATCAATTGTAAGAAGTCATGAGGAGTTAAATTCCGAAACAATGGTAAGTAATTTGAGTAATTCGTATAATCAAGAAATAAATAATTGTACGTTTCAAGAGACATATATGGATGAGTTTGATAGTTCAACGAGTAGTAGCAAAAGGAGGAGAAACAAATTTAAAACCGGTAAATTAAAAGGTGGAAGTGTAGATTTAAATGGTGAACCACTGGTTGAAACTAGCCCAGATTGGGTGAAATTGATATCTCAATTACAACCAAGATCCAAAACAAAGAAATCAAAGGATGATGGAGGAAGTTCTATTGGTGTTTTGTATGGTGGCATCTTCAAGAAGTGTGGTTAGTAGATTTTGCACGTTGGTGGTCTTCATTGCCAGATATTTAATAGTGGTGTGTGGTAGTTGGTATACTGGTGAATCGTTGTTGTAGCTTTTCTGCAATGTTTTTATGGAGGAATATTTTTTTCTGCGCTTCTGGTCTTCCGTTGGGATTTGAATTCTTGTGCAGTATGGGCTTTGGAGTCTTTTTGGCTTCATAGTCGTTGTTCTCTACTGGGCTTTAGGAGTCTTCAGTTTTTGGTTTTTTGCTGGGCTTTATTGTTGTATCCTTTTGCTTGTCTGGTAGTGTCCTTCTAATCAAGATGGAGTTTGTGTTTGTTATGTATAATATTCGTTTTTTAGGTGTGTTGTAATTTATGTCCAGCTTGATCTTTTATGTACTTGTTTTATGTTATACAGGTACCCTTTATTTCAAAAAAAAATATTATGATATGTAAATCATATTAGCAACAATAACAAGGTTAATTTTTATTCACTTGTCATTTAATTTAAAATACTTGTATTTAAATTGGTCAAATATATTTATCACACATTGCATTGTGAAATCCTACATTAACTTAAACTACCACAATTATTTATAAAACCACCTCACTTTCTACTGTGTTTTATGTTTTAGTCCATATGTTTAAATTAATTATGTAATCATAAGTTTCAAATAAATGTAATTATGCGATATTTGTTGGTTCGGTCGCTAATGACAATGTGAAAATTTTAATAATATATATATCATACATAGAGATATCAGTAAAATATGATAAAGTCATATTTTCATTAAACTAGAATATATAAGTCACACGACATACGGTAACATAAACAATAAGGAACTTTTGTAAAATGCTATCTTAAAATTTCAAAATACACAAATGTTCTTTATCAAAGACAAATTTAAAAAACATTAATACTAGCTTATCTATAAATAATTGTAGTAAAAATAGAAAAAAAATAATCGCTCTGCAAAAAAAGCACTTTTGCGAAGAAAATTCGAAAAAAATGTTTATATAAATGTGAGATTAAGTACAAATTTAAATTTCGAAATAAAATAGAAAACAATACCAAAATAATATAGAAAAGTATCAATGAATTCGTCATGCATTACAAAGTTATGTATTTTTACAATAGAAAACCTTAATTTTAAAATTCCTCCAACCTTTTACTAAAGTATTTCAGTCCCATTCTAATATTTTTGACTTCATATATTAGAGTTAATCATGAATTTTAAAGCTATAGTTAAATTTATTAAACTATTAGTTGGTGGCGTGTCAAATAAATCATAATTATATGTAAATACAAATATTTCCATGATATTCATATTAACAAGAAGGAGATAAAATTCAATTGAATATACAGATACATCAGTCACATAACATACTTATATATGAATGTAATAACTGCAAATTTAGTTTATGATTCATCTATATCGATATATTAATGCGTTACATTGTAAAATTCTTATTTTAGTAGAAATGCTTGCATTTTGAAATTTCTATGGTTTCTTACAAAACCCACCTCAATATAACATAATTTTTCACATCTACATTAATATATGTTTAGTTAATCGTGTAATATTAGTTTTAACTTATTTGAATATAGTTGATAATCCTTATCATCAAGACAATGAGGGGGTTGATATGATGCATGATCAGTTCAATGTTCAAGACATGCAAGTTGATGTCCCATCTGCTTTGCCGCAACTTGCTTTGATTGCTCTCCCCGCTGAATTTCCTCAAGCAGAGGATCAAGCTAACTTTCATGGTTCTCCTCAGATTGCTCAACCGCTGCAACAAATCTCTCCTCCTCGTTATGCAACTTCTCAGATTGGCATGGAATTCAACTGGCCATAATACCTCTCGCCAATGTTGGTTCGTTGGAGTATCAGGCACAACAAATCTTAAGCTTGCCCTGAAGGTTCGTGTAGCTTCATTACTCCTGTCATTTTTTTCATCGCCTAATAAGAGTTTGAATAAAAGAATCTCACGTTGCATAGGTGTGAGTTTGCGTGACATGCATTATATTGCCATGCAAGAACTTGAACTGGAGCGTATAAATAATTCCCAATGAAATTTGTTTCTTGGAATATTAGGGGTTTGTGGGACTTATCCAAATGTAACTCAATCAATTTACTATTGTCTCCATTTCAAATTGATATCTTTTTTCTTCAAGAAACAAAATTGCAAGATCCCTCTCTTTATCATCTTAGACTTATTGGTGGTTCTAGATTGACTGATTGGTTACACGTCAAAACTATTGACACGAGGGGAGGTCTGTTAACTATTTGGAATGAATCAAATTGGTCATCTTTTAATGTTTCATCTTTTCATTTTGCACTTTGTCATATCCCTTCTAATGTAATATATTTATTTTCTAACATATATGGTCCTCAAGAAACACATGAAAGAATTCATCTTTGGTCTGATTGTATGTCTGTTGCTTCAAATTTCATGGGTCCTTGAGTTTTATGGGGAGATTTCAATACTACAAGGACAGCGGATGAAAGAAACTCGAGCAATATTTCCCTTGACTCTGATGCTTTTAACTCCTTCATTTTTGAGTGTGCTTTAATTGACCCACTGATTAGTAATCATTTCTTTACTTGGTCTAACCATAGAACAGTTCCATCTCTTGCTAAACTTGATCGTTTTCTTTATAATATTGCATTGGAAGATAAACATCCTCTCATTGTAGTTCATGGTTTAGCAACCACACTTTCGGATCATTGCCCTATTCTTTTAAATTCTGATGTTGTAGCTAGTAGTAAGCACCCATTCAGATTTGATCGGTTATGGCTCCCTGAACCATCTTTTGAAAGTTTTGTTCACTCAATATGGAATCAACCCATTAATTCTTCTTCAGCTGTTCATCATGTGGTGTCGAAGCTTAGTTCGTTAAGAAAATCATTAGACCATGGGCTAAATCCTTTTGGGGTTCTTTGCATACTCGTATTTCTACCATTCAGAATGAAATTCTAGATCTAAACATTCTCGAGGAATCGCGCCCATTATCAGACTTAGAAAGTAATAATATCAAAGAACTTGAAGCTGAACTAGAATGACTTTTAAAATAGGAAGAAATTGGATAGAAACAAAGATCAAAGGCAAAATGGATTGATGAAGGTGATAGAAATACTGCTTATTTCCATCGATTGGTGAATGGTCACTAGCGTTTAATTTTTATTTCTGAAATTTAATATAATAAGATCAACTTGTCTCTAATCATGATGAGATTTTCATCTCTTTTCTGAATATTATCGCTCTATTATGGGTAAATCATCTTCGTCTTTGCCTATGGTTGACTGGAATTCTCTCTACCCTAATCCTTCTCCCTTAAACATTGATTAACCATTTTCTGAAAATGAAATCTGGGTTGCTCTTAATGACATGGCCAATGACAAATCCCCTGGGCCGGATGGGTTTGGGCCTATTTTCTTCAAGCATTTTGGACTTTGGTTATACATGATATTATTGATATGTGCTTGGAATTTCAACATGACCCTTCTTCCAATGCTCGAATTAATTATGCCGCTATCATTCTCTTGCCCAAATCTCCTGGTGTTAATTGTTTATCATCTTTTCGTCCCATCGGCCTTCTTAATACCACCTTCAAAATTATCACTAAAATCCTGGCTAATCGCCTCCAAAATGTCATTGCTCAATTAGTTGGGCCTGAGCAATCTGCTTTTATACTTGGTCGTAACATATTAGACTGCATTGCGGCTACCCAAGAGGTTATCTCTTATTGCCATTTCACTTCACTGCCGGGTTTCCTTCTCAAACTTGATTTTTCCACAGCTTTTGGCTCTGCTAGTTGGCCATCCATTCTTGATCTTATGAAACATCTGGGTTTCTCAGATAAATGGTGCAGCTGGATTGAAAATATTCTTTCCTCTAGTTTTTCATCGGTATTCATTAATGGTAAGTTTGGAGGGCTCTTCAAATCAAAACGTGGTTTAAGACAAGGGGACCCCTTATCTCCACTTATCTTTGTTCTTATTGCTGATGTGTTTAATCAAATGATCAAAAGAGCAATCGCTAATGATTTATTAGCTGGCATTGGCCTTCCTGATTCATATTTAGATGTATCTAACTTGCAATTTGCTAATGATACCATTATTTTTTCGTCTCCTAACCCTAAGCATGTCTACTGTCTTAAGGTTCTCTTGTGTTCCTTTGAATTGCTTTCAGATCTCTCAATCAATTTCAGTAAAAGTTCTATTATCATGCTCGGTAATTCATCTCATCATGGTCCTTTCGTTTCTTCTATTCTTAATTGTTCGGTTGTTCGTTTTCCTATTAAATATCTTGGTATCCCCTTAGGCCTTCAAAACTCATCAAGGCGGATTAGTTTCCACTTATTGTCAAGATAGAAAATAGACTTTGGCCTAGAAAGCTAACTCTTTTTCATCAATGGGTCAATTGATTCTTGTTAAATATGTTCTTTCTACCATTCCCACTTACTGGATGTCATTCCACAAACTTCTCCATTGGGTTATTAGCAAAATTGATTCAATTAGAAGTTCATTTCTTTGGACTGGAGGCAAGTTGAATAGGTTAATAAATTGGAATACAGTTTGTTTGCACCACAATCAGGGTGGGCTTAGAATTACTAATCTTTTCACATCTTAATTCTGCTCTGCTTTCAAAATGGGTTTGGCATCTTGTTTCTCATGGAATGTTTATTTGGAAAAATTGGATTTTATCTCGTTACTTCTCCTCTAATCCTCATTTTGTTCTTCATTTCCCTCCCTCTGCTCGTGCTTCTCCTTTCTTAGCTGTCATTCTTTCCACTATTTCTTGCACTCATAATCTTTTCCGTGTTTCACTGAGTGATGGTGCCAATTGCTTATTTTGGTATGACATTTGGCACGAGCAGTTTCCTGTTTCATATTTATTTCCTGAGATTTTTCTATTTATTCTCAAGTGGACTTATCTGTTGTTACTGCATTGGGCCATGACCCATTGGGCTTCATTCCTGATTCTATATTTGGCCTTTCCATCTTCGCTGAGCTCATTGTTGTTTCTAACCTTCTTTCTCATACTCATATTTCTTTAGTTCCTGATCGTTATATTTGGGCATTATCTCCCTCAAAAGGCTTTTCTGTTGCTTCTTGTTATGGGTATCTGAATCACTGAGGTTATGATTTTTCATTTGCCAGGTTATGGAAGTGTCGCATATCTCTAAGAATTCTCTTCTTTCATTGGTTTCTTATTCATGAGAAGATTAACATGCATATGAGATTGTTTTGCCGTAATTTGTTCTTGATTCCTATGTATGTGTTTTGCAAAAGGCACAAGGAATCTATTCACCATCTTTTCTTTGACGTGACTTTACTTATCCAATTTGGGTTGCATCGAGTGTTCACTTGTTGGGCTTCATTCCAGTTATATCATCCATTTTTGATTATTGGAAATACAACATAATGAATCATAATTTGGATGCTTTCATTGCAATATACTGCTAGTGTGTTTGGAAGGAAAGAAATGCGAGGATCTTTAGTAGGAAATCATGTAATATTATGGGAGTTTGTAGGCGTATTGATTTCATTTTCCGTTCATGGTCAAGTACTAGTGCTGCTCCATTTAGACTTGTCCTGCCTGAAGCTCCTAAAGATTCGGTGGGTAGCAACAGCCCCAACCGAGAACTTGTTTGAATGGCTTGTGCAGTTGGATTATGTACTTTGGCTCTACTACTATGGTTTCACTTGTTATTTGTAATATTAAGCTGGTTGTACTTATTCTCTACTACTAAGCATGTTGTGATCGTTTGATGGTGTTGTATTTTGGCCACCAGTTGGGCTTGTCAACTGGGTGGAAATTATTATATATATATACACACACACATATACATATTAACCAGCTGTGTAGTATCACTCTACACATCCGTTTGCTCAAAAAAAATTATTTGAATATATGTAATAAATAAATATTCATTAATTTATCAAATAAATCTTTATCTATTAGGGTTTCAATATGTATATCATACTCATATTAAAAAAAGAACTTAAATAAATTATTCACTTAAATATAAAGATATATAATTCAGATATCATAAGTAATATACATGAAAAATAGTAACATAACCGATTTATTATCCATTTATGTAAAAGAAATATATGTGTTGTTGAATTTTGTTTTTAACTTTAAATATCAATATTTCGACATTTCAATATCTATGTATAACTTCATCGACTGATTCCTAACCTTTCATGTTCAGATCCATGCATTCATAATTCTTATGAAATCTCGGATTCAAAGTATTTTAATCTATAAATCAATCGTACTGGTATACACACAGATACTAATAAAATCTACAACAAAAATTGTGTTCAACCATATAGGTATACAGATCACATACATACATTTATGTATACAAAAATAATAATAACAAAATTAGCTTGTAAATTAACTATAATTTTATATGTAGATAAACAATAAATTTATCACACATTACGTTAAAGAATTCTACTTTTAACTTCATATAGCTACATATTTAGATCTCTGTAAAAGAATTTCAAAATCATTCTCAATTTATTAATATTATTTACCCCTATATTAATATTTTAACTAATTACATAATTTCAAATTTAATATGTTTAAAAGAAATAAGATAAATAATATTTGTTGATTCATCTAAAATAATTAAAATATGTCTGTTTCAAAATTAGTATTTGCTCATCATAATAAAAACAATAAAATTATTTTTTATTTCAGGAAAATGTAAGTTACAAAACACATATCATATATAAATAACAACAATAATAATTTGTAGTATATATTTACTTCGTCGGATTTAACGTATGTTGTATAATAAAATTCCAATTTTGACATTAAAATTTTGAATACTATATTTTTCGTGTGCAATGCACGAGTTACACCCTACTTGAGAAGAGTATAAAGCGAATAGCGAGAGAAAGGTGATCAAAACTGAACAAAACCAGAAGAAACTATGGCTTACTCTGTCCGGTGTTTTGTTTAAATATCATTAATAAAATAAGAAATAAACTGTAACCATCTCTAATAAATAAAGTGGAATGTTAATGGAACTCCACATTCGGTTAAGGGGATGATATTTTTAAGGGGATTCCAGCTTAATTTTTTTTGTTAAGGGGGTCTAAATTATTTTAAAATAAAAATAAAAGGAGACCTAAATGCCTCTAGCTCGTTACTTGTGTTAAAATACAACGTACTAAATTCGACGCAAATTACAAACGCGTGCTTCCAAAAATAAAAATAAAACAACTACAAACAAAAAAAAATTGTTGACAAAATAAATAACAATAAAAAATACCCAACATGTTAGATCAAAATTTTTGTTTCTACATTTGATTGAAATTGAATATATCAATTCTAATATGAAATTACAATTAATTACCTGATCTAGTGCCTTCCAATCTCCCACGAAACTTTCATATGTCTCCATTAAATTTATTATATCCATTTTTTTACATGCAGCATTAAATTGTAAGTATTAATCGTGGTTTAGGTTTTATGTTTTTTATTAATGAGGATTATAAGAGGTTAATATCGAAATTTTAATTTATATGTTTAAGGGGGTGCTAATTTATTTTGTACCCTCTATAACAATTATACGCTAAACTAAAACTGATTCCCCCTTAACCAAATGTGAAGTCCCTTTCACAATCCCCTAAATAAAATAGGAAATCAGTGCTAAGGATAAAGTTACAGATTTTTTCAGCCATAAGGACGGCCTACTGAAATTTTATTCTAAAGGACAAAGCATCAGATTTTAGGTATCATTTTTACAGTGTAAATGGCATCAGAACTTGACTACCATTTCTTAAGTATTAGTTTTATAGTGTGTTTGGTATCAGAATTTAGCTATTAGTTTTTACGTATCAGTTTTACAATGTGTATGATATTAGTTTTACAATGTGTTCTATCTTTAGGAATAAACTTTTAATGCTTTGTCCTTGGACTTAAAAAGTTATGAAGTTTGTGCTTCATAGTATATAATGGAAAAATCTATTTACACCTAGGATTTTGCTGAGTTTACCCAGCAAATTTGGAAAAACAGAAAGAATCCAACATTTTGCTGAGTTTACCCATATATAAAAAAAAAACTAGACCTTCCTCATAGGGATTCTATGTGGTGGCCTAAAGACACCTCGTAACCCTCTACGAGGTGCCCTAAATGCACCTCACAAGTGCTTTACCAGGTATGCTGAAAATTTAAAATATATATATATACACACATCAAAATAGAGGCAGTTTTATCATTAATTTTGTTGGGTGAACTCAGCAAAAACCTAGGTTAAAGTAGAATTTGCCTAAAATAGTTAGTTAACTTTAAAAAATTAATAATAAATAATCCAACATTTCTTTTTGCTTATAATTCATTCCCTTTAAATATAAAACCACTTTTAAGTAAATAATATTATTTTCCAAATATTATAACGAGGCCCAGGGTTGTTCTGACACTTAATAAGTGATATCAGTGTTTCTATCACTAATAAGATTCAACTTTAACCATGTATAATTAACATGTCCGATATGGTCAAACCATTAGGTTTTAGACATTGTGTGGTATATATAAAGGGTGTATAAATTGAGTTAAAATCAACAAATATATAATTGGAATTCAATATCACAATAGAGAGAAAATTGAGTATTTCTAATAAATTTATTATATTTAATTTTAAATGTCATTTGCTTTTCAAAGGTAAATGTTTAACCAAACCAATTCAATAATTGTTCATAATTCCATATGAAGGCTCTAACATATAACATACTAATCAACCAAAAAGGTAAGTTTTACTCATGAAATTCCAGTGGATACTTAGGAGTAGTTTCAGTTTGAGACAAAATCATACGACATACGATTTACCTGAAAATTCACCGAAACTAGTTTCATTGCATAGATAATGTCATTACCAGTGCACTATAGAAAATCTCGTCTTGGTTGGACCTCATATGAAATAGTTATTGTTTTATAAGTTTGAATATTCAGAATGTAAATTAATTACAACCAATAAAAAATTCTAAACTATTTACTCTATTAAACACCTTCTTCCCAAAACCAACTCCCGCCTAAACCTGAAGCAAAACCCACTAAACTGCCACTACTTTTCTCCTTTGCCTCTTCCTCGCATCCTCTCCAGTCCCATACTCACACATTGAACAACTCAATCACCCCCCAAAAAAATTGATTAAAGCCCTAAACTCATAATTGGAAAAGTCGTAACCTCCACTTCGTGATCAAGCTCCATCATGCTCTTACCATGGGTGCTCTGTGATGACACAAACCAAAATACAACTTCATTTTGTTAGTCAATGCCTACAACTTATAAAAACCAATGCACTAGTTTCTATATGCTCACATCTACACTGATGAATGCCCGTTTCACCACCGCACACCACTGTACTGCATAAATGTGTAAATCTCTCGATAATAAACCCAAAGAACCCATCTTTATATTTTTTCATGAAGTAGATTTTTAGTTTTTTTCTATTTGAACTCAAAAAGCTCGCTTTAATTTTATTTTTTTGATCGAATCTTGCAAATGAAAAAGGAACAAAGGGTAAAGTCAAGTTGTGTTGAACAAAATAAGTGTTTGGAGTCTGGTTTATATTTACATTTCCGACATCTCGTTGCACATCGCTTTGTTTGCATAAGATCCACGAATAATAAAACAAAAGTATGACCATACATAATAATACGACATAATCTCAAATAATATTATATGCATTAGTTATATTATTATGTAAAATCATAAAAATATAACAGTTTGCCGCATAAATATTAAACGTTAATTTAAGTAAAAAATTAGACTAAAAATTATGGAGAAATTATATAAATTAAAATCAAAATATAACATAAAAAATCAAAATCATTGTATTATATATAAACTTATTTTCTTAGTATTTATTAAATTCGATTCAAATTTGAATATTTAAATATACGAAATATTCTCATTTGAAACGTTAAAAATTTCGGGTTCACAACATGGTATAATTGCATATATGGTAATTTTATCAAATCAACCGTTAAAGAGGTTTTAAAACCAATGGTCAGGGAGGTTTGCTTACTATCATTTGGTCAAAATAAACTTTTGTGAAGCCAAAAAAACAAAGAATATGTCTGCGCATGTCTCCTTAAATCTCTTCAATTTCATTTACTCGATTCTTGCTGGTCTAAATCCCTTAATTCTCTCTAATTTTATCTCCTTAGATCTCTAATTTCAAATATTCTTTACCATATTATTTTTTGATTTTCAACAATGACTAGTAAAAAAATAGTTTTTATTTAAATAATGTAATTTAACTGTTGGTTCCCCGCCGTTGTGCGATTGTACTAGTTATACTATAAATGGCTTCCATGCAACCACCTTTCATATGTACAAATTAAATATAAGCATGAACAAAGCTAATATTTGCAAAAAAAAAAAAAAAAAAAAAAAACATCAAAATCAAAACGTTGCACAAAGTCAATAATTTAAAATTTCAGAATAAATTCTAAAATAACAGCATAACACATAACCCTCCTACTAAGCAGTAAATATTACACCGATGTTTAGATTTATATTAATATTATACGAACTTACCTCCATATCAAAAACATACTGCCCTGATGTTTGGAAGATCATTTGTTGATAAATAACCAAATTGAAAAGGTGACGGAAAGTACAAAAGTAATGAATCTGCATGGCAGTTTACACAATATTTTAGTTGTAGACCATCAACCAAAATCTTCATCCGTATCTCATAATGTGATTCAATCAACTAAGATAACTCATTTCTCTTCCCTCTTTAATTTTTTTCTCTAACTATGAACACAATCTTTTTTATTTATTCAATTCCCATCAACTATCAAAATCACGGCTTATTCGCACTTGGGTTTGCTTTCATAGTCGTTCTCTTTGTTTTATACTTTCTTACACGTCAACCTTTAAGTGTTAATATTCAAAATGCATTGCTAAAAGCACATCAGTTTATAATTTCTAACACCATAATATGGCAGTAAAAATAAAATAAAAACTGGGTATTTTTAGTTACAAATGGTGATGTGATGCTACATGCACCGTGTTTTAAATTTTTGGCAACCACACAATGGTGCTAGAAAGCATAGACCAAGGTGCTTTCACTAGCATACTATTCAAAATTCATTTTTATACTCTGTAATTATGATAAAAGATCTATTGTCAAAAACTTATCATATATTCAAGTTCAAAAAAAGAACTTGCATTCGCTTTTATAAATATGCTATGGATGATATAAATACTGACCTGTAATGGTGGGCGGTTGCATGTAGGGCTGTAAATTTTGTACAATTGTCCTACGTCCATTCATGTCCGTGACTGAAATATGTCCGTCCGAGTTCGTTCGATTCTCATTCAGGACACTAGTTAGGACAATAAAATTTGTACGAGAAAAAATCATGTCCGGTCCATGTTCGTCCTATTTTCTTGTAATTCGATATATGGTTGAGAGAAAACCTAATAAAAGTATAAAATATGATATAAATAGCCATGTACGACCGAGTCCGCTCGTATTCGTGTCCGAAAAATATATGTCATGTCCGACCGATTTTATTTAGGACAAGAAGATTTGTCTGAGAAAATTTTTTGTTCGGTCTGACTTTTATTAGGATAGAAACCGAACACACCTCTATCCGATCCGGTCCGATCGATTTACACCTCTAGTTGTAGGAAAAGGTTTTGAAGGATGGAAGGAAATTAGTAGTAGCGGGACGTATACAAAATGGGGATGACATGAGGAATGTATGCGGTGGATTGGAACGTGAATATCAAGCTGGGTGAGCTTATTTTAGCTCAAGGGTATGTGCAAAAGCACATCCCACTGTCATTGTAGTTTATGAGTTGCAGCTTGGATCGAGTTGTGTAGTGCATGATTGTCTATATGTGCATGACCGTGGGTGCACACAACGTATCACGCGTGTACGTGTGTGGACTGGATTACATCAAGTTTGGATCATCGACGATGTGAATGTTTGCACACTCACACTTAGCTACCATTTTCATATGAATTAATAGATTAAATTTATTGTATTATATGTTGTTTAAATTTAATCGATGTTCGTTTGTAAATTAAATTGGTTGCAAATTAAATTTATCGTATTATACGATATATACTCGAATTAAATTATAAATATTTCACTTGGTCTAGTAGAAAAACAAATTATGAACATGTATAGGATGGATTGTTTTGTAAACTAAAATTAGTTTGAAATTTAATAATGAATTATGTATATTTAAATAAAAACTTTTTTAAACATTTATTTATTATTCGACTCGATTAGTTACTAAATTGATATTTTATGAATTATGTGATAACTTATTGATAAATGTTTTTTAATTGATTTATTTACTGAAATTAATTGTTGAAATTTTGATAAACAATAGATTGAAACTGAGAAATTAAAAACTTAAATATAACGACTTCAAAGGAAGTTTGGTAATATGATTTTTTTTTAAAATTTGATTGGATTATGTGGATTTCCAATTTTACGAGATCTTATAAAGTTTGATATAAATCCAGATGTGCAATTGCAGTTTACACAAAGCTACCTCAAATGAATCTTTCCTCACAAATCAAGCTTTATCTGACAACCATCAATAAATTAAAATAAAATAAAATAACAAAGCAACATTCTTCTAAATGTGAATGGTTATTTGCGGTTCATAAATATCAAAAGCTAATTACGAATTCTACCTTACATGTCCTTTGGATTTGAGTATTTGAGAATACAATTCAGGAATTCTGGTTAACTGCCAGTAAATGAATATGTAGCATTGAAAATAAAAGTCCCACATCAAAAAATATGTTCTAAGATTCTACATAAATAGTACGATACCAAGATATATTATCTATTCGGTTTTGGTGGTGTTATGGTAAAAGATATAAACCCTGCACGGGAAATACCCTACCATTCTCAGTACCTGATGGATTTTTACTATAAGTGGATACAATAATCTAAACAAAATTAACAATGGATCAAGAGACTTAGGGTGCGTTCCTAACAAATTGTAACGGGGCATTTGAGCGTGGCATTTAAGTGCAAAATTTTAGCGTGTTACTTTAGCGAGCGGGGAATGTGTTTTTTTCTACGAACGGGGTATTTGAGCATGGTATCTGAGCGGGGTATTTAATTATTAAATTAATTGTTATGAATTAATTAAATACTGATTTTTAAATGGACCGTAAAATATAATTAGCAAATGTGTTGAAACTATTTTAAACAACAATATAATCGATACAAATACATTATAACAGCATTACGCATTAATAGTCTACAATAAAAAAATTAAAAAATGACATTAAGCATTAGCAAATAGTCTACAGTAGCCATTAAGCATTAATAAACAGTGTACAGCAAAATTCTAAGAAATTTGGGTGAAGGTATGGATTGAACTCTGGTCCATTTAGAGCAAAGCATGCGCATGTACCAACTAGGCTAAATATGTTTTTATTAATTAATCAAATTAGACATTTTAATTGCTTTGCGTCGGACGCATCTGACTTGTCCGACGCAAACTGCTCGATTTCTCCCGTCCACGAAGTGTGCAGTTTTCCCGGTTGGAGTCGTTGCGGGCGTCGGACGCGAACGCAACAGTAACGATCCTTCTTTTTTACTGCGAACAAAGTCTTATTTTTTCTGCCCTTGCATAACCCTTTTTATGTCTACGGTTGGTGCGACAATTCTTGCATTTGCATGTCAGAAACATATATTAAAATTCTACTGTTTACTACCCTCGTATTAAGAGCATTCCCAGCAGTGTGAGGTAGGGAGGAAATGGTGAGGAAAATTTGTTGCTCACGCTGCAGCAATGTCGTGACGAGGGTGGGGAGGGATTTGAAATGGGGGCGATCGCCATTTCGAAATGAAAGCGGCGAGAGCTATATGGTCTTATGAAAACCGTATAACGGTTAAACGATTTTCATAAAACCATTTAACATATTTACGGTTTTCATAAAACCATTTTTTGAAAACCGTATAAAACAATGATGTTTTTTTAAAATCAAATCGGTGAGGATTTTTTATTGTATTTAAATTAGTTTGTAAATAAAAGTACAAATTCATTTTAAAGAATTAAAACTTGCCTATTTTCTATGTTTAAATTTGGTTTTTAAAATTGTTTTGATTATGTTTGTGTATCAAACAATTACTGCAAATTTTTATGTACCTTCTACATATAGTTTTAAAATCGTATACATATTTGAAAACATTGTAAACTAAGTTTGAATCTCATATAGAAATAAATATATACCTTTCTTAAAACTAGGTAATTATTATTGATAACGCACAAAAAATTACAGCCAACATAGAAAATTATAATTAGGATACAACAAGCTAGAAATAGTAACATAGAAATAACAACATTACATCCAATGTAGAAAATTAAAACTAGTATACAACAAGCTAGGCATAGCAATATTACAGCCAACTATAGCAAACCAAATTTTAAAATGCGACATACGTAATTAAAAGCACAAAATTTAATATACACACACCATAAACCTACTCTTCCCCATATCGGGTTGGCCAACTATAGCGAAGCTTGTAAGCCTTGTGACCCACGAATTCCGTCCCATGTTCAAACAGGTAACAAGAATCAAATTTTTTTGTTGATGTTTTAAATATGTCTTCATCTTCGACTGCCTGTACAATTGTACGGTAACGATCGCAAGCTTCTGTAAAATGATGGTGAGCTAAATGGATTTCGGATGTTGATCTTCTAATGGGACACCTACATTTGTTGTTATGTAATCTTGTGTTCATTGCCCAAAACTCTTCATGGCTTTGACCGTCACCTCCTTGCATCAATAACGTATCTCGACGATCAACTTCAATATACGCTTTCACGAGGATAAGTAATTCATCGGTAGAAAATTCATTAGTTGAAGATAAGGAAGACAAGGCTCTATGGTTAGCATGAACTGGTTGAACTTGTACACATCTAGTAGGTCGTGGCATTGTAGCTCGTAATTGAGGACCAAAAATCTCTTTAGGCACCTCGTTTATTTACGTGTCTGGCACAAATCTAACCTCATTTTGGTGATCTTTGTTTTGTTCATACTCATCAAACATTTTTCTCATTTGTTCATCACTTATTTCCCAATCCCCAAATTCCCCTTTCTTGAAATTTTTAAAGCCAAAGTAGTAATCTTTTTAATGGCAATCCATTATCTAATATTTAAGTGAAAAGAGTTATTATCTGATACAGTAAACGTATTTCAAATCATGTGTTGGTCCGTCTGTATATTTCAAATCATGTTCTAATCCATTAGCCTCTGAATAAGTGACAATGGGCGCTTGGATACCTCCCTTCAAAGCAAAAGGACCCCAAAAAAAAATCCATGTTCCCGATACGCACCGAAGCATCTAGTAACAGACCAATATCTCTGCCAGCTGCCTACCAATATGTGTTGTAATCTAAGTATGGTGCATGATATATATATTGTTGACAGTCATCTTGGTATAAGGCTTGTTGCATCTCCGCATATGATGAATATGTCATCTTGCGGATCATGTGCACGGGAGGATCAATCGGAATAGTGGCCCATCCTGTAAGATGCCGCATGCACTTCTCTCCTGAATACATCTAAAAAAAACGACCAGGTGGAACAATCAAAGGCAACCGTTTCATCGATAGGTTGCGTGCTTGGACAATCTCTGCATAAGCGACCGCGATTGAGTTATGCCACAGATTCTAATTTATATGGGTAGCGTGGCAGTGATCTATATGATAACATGTGCTAGAGAACAAATGCGCTGAAGTATCATGAGTAATGAGTCTATTTCTTTTTTCCCATGCTCTCAATCGAGGATAAGAAGATTGCTTCACCTTTCTTTGATAATATATCCGCACACCATCATATACTCAAAGAACCAGTACTGCAAATCAAATAGATGCAGTATTAAGCAGTAGAAAAAAACCGGTAAAACAAAAATATTTTATGTTTACTATAGCTCAATACACCTACAGTATCTTGACGAAACCGGTTATGTGACCTCTCTTAGTTACGGCTAAATCCAAACTCAGGTATAGATAACCCATAATCGTCGAACCCCAATCAAACTGTTCGGCTAGGTCCAAATCAAAGACAGTCTCCAAATATCCAAGACTAATAGTGTTATTTGTAGTCGTAAAAAATAGAGTTCCCATCATATATAAAACAAATATTCGGGCAATATGAGTTTTGTTATCGGCGGTCTCAAGGTAATCATCATGAAAGTATTTCAAAAGATGCGACAAAGCAACGTTTCCTACCCGACTATCTTTCTTTTCAAGAAATGGCAAGAGTTGACACGCATTTTCAAATTTATTCCAACTCTCATTATACGGTATCATTAGATTATTAATTCCTATGGGAATGGATGTCAACATGTTAAAATCTAATGGTGTATACCCAATCTCCGTACTAGGAAATAAAAAGGTATGGGTAGTCAGCCACCAACGCTCAACTATAGCATGTATGCAACTATTATCAGAGTTTTTCAATTCAATTTCCATAAATTTCTCGAATATTCTCACAATAGGATCTATAATTTGAGGATAAACTCTTGCTTTCCCCAACCATTTCAGCATTGTCGTAAATGCTCCATGGCATCTGATGTTATCCCGGTTCTATTTATAAATTTAAATCAAGTAATCTTTTTATATATAATAATTT
Organism: Allium sativum; assembly: GCA_030737875.1. Lineage (NCBI taxonomy): Eukaryota > Viridiplantae > Streptophyta > Magnoliopsida > Asparagales > Amaryllidaceae > Allium > Allium sativum. The sequence goes on along the minus strand of CM060923.1, from coordinate 384,230,235 downwards.
ATGTTCAAGCATTTTGAAATAAGATATAAATATACTGTAAGCTCTTTTCCGCTGTTCAAAATTTGTTGAACTCCGTCCTGTAGACTGGTGACTGACTGTAATGGAAATGACGGATCAATTGTTGTCTCCTTCCGTACTCCGCAGCCATCTTCATTGCCTTCGATCGTTCTTCGTGAACCTTTTCTCCTACGTATGCCAATCTCGGTGCTAGTGCCTTCAATATTTTCCTCTTCCATCGTCAACAAATTTCAATTATTTATTAACCCTAATAATGTGCAAATTGGGTATTTTTAGATGGAAAATAAAGAAATTGATTGTGCTAAAGTGGTGAAATTGATAGGAAGTTGATTTTTGAATGAATTTTAGAATAATTTTTTGATTTTTAAATGAATTGGAGGTTTAGGGTTTTGATTTTTTTTTGGGATTTCGGGAGGAAGACATAAATGGGCTTTTGTTTGCAGAGAACGAATGGCTCTGTAAACAATAGTTCGTGACATATATATATATACATACATATACATATATATATATATATATGTATATGTATGTATATATGTATATGTATGTATGGACTAAACGGTTTTCTGGAAACCATTCAGACACTAAACGGTTTTTAGAAAACCATTTAGTGTTTAGAATTAAAAAAAAGAATTTAACCCAGTGTCCCCCCACCGACTACAGGAAGGGCGGGGATTTCACGCCTCAAATCGCAATTCCCCACTCTAAAACGAAGAAGCTATTGGGAATGCTCTAACCTTAATGAGCCTAGAAATAAAATGGATATTGCCAACACGTTCTCACAAGATTACGAAAATAGTCAAAAACAATGGGAACTTTCAAAGCTTATGATAGAATATTTACTACCCATCATTCCTGTTTTTCTCTGACAACTAATGTATGGACCGAGCTTGTTGGAAACAAATTTGAAACCAAACTTGACAGCAAAAGGGAAAAAATTTATCACTTGAGGAACGATGAAGGCCATTTTCTTGAAGCTTTCCTAGAACCTATAACTCTTTCATTTTCTATTCCTAGTTATGCTTAGCATTGAAATTTTAAAAACTGATGGATGCATGTTACAAATGTATAAAATTATTAACAATCCAATCTAAATAAATATCCAATCAAATTGCTTATGTTTTGTTTATATGTTTGATGATGAACGATCGCATAGAAAATAGCTTTAGGCGTTCTAAAAACGATGCTGAAACAGTTTGTAAAAAGAAAAAGGCCCACTAACTTGAAGAATTGATTTACCCTATAGTTTGTGCAGCCATGTTGTCATCAACCGGCAATTTGGCCTCTCTGGCAGAGGAAAGTTTTGTTTTCACTTGCTGCGAACTTCAAAACATTAAAAACCGTAAATATGCAAATTTGGAATACTGGTAAAGAGTAGAAGTAAACACGAAAATAATAATGTCATTTAGATAGAGTTAATAATCAGTTTTGAAAAGGCTGTTACTACACGTGAACATAAAGTAACGAGTGAAAACTCATTGCCTATTTCTACTGGCCAAGAGTTCATGTTGTCTTCTTTATATTATCCTATGTTTCAGTATCACATTTTCATATTCTGTTACAAAAAACACGGATAATTACATAATGAAGTTTTTGTATTGGTATAATAAATTTCAAAGAAAATAGAATCTTATTTCTCTATGTGTATTTTTGTAAAGATCTGGAAATTACATGGTTTTAATAACATGTTGACTGCAAGCTTACTTAAAAAAAAAAAAAATTTAGTATATTTTAAATTATAACTAATGTGTGTATTTAGCTTCTGAATATAAAATAAAACACGTACGTCTAATTTAAATAATAAAATTGAATCAATCGTTATATCAGAACTTATTTTGTTAACCCATAAAATATGATTAACAAATGATAGGTGTGATTGAGTCGTCTGAGATTTTAGTTCGCCAATAACCTTTGGGTCGTTGAAGTCATTTAAACCAATCAGATTCATTAGCTCGTTCAAAGTTTTAGCCGTCTCTAGCCATCTTTAGGCCACTCCGCATCCTTTAGCTCGTCCAGCCTTTTGGTTTAACAAGCTCTTTAGACCGCGATACCATATCATACAAGTTCTTAGCCCGTTCCGCACTGGGTTGGGTCGTTAAGATCTTTAGCTCGCGCTGCCTTCAGCCAGAACGAATTGGGTCGCCACGCGCTCCCTTAACCCGTACCACTTCGTATCAGGAAGTTTCGGGTTGCTCCGCCTTGTTTAGCACGTCCTGCCGTGCTTTGAACCATATAGCGTCCTTTCTAGCCTGCCTACGACCTAAAGCGAGAGCATAGTATTTACAGAATTGCCACCTATCCTGAGTCCCACCTATAAATACCCCCCTTATTCCTTCATTGAGAGGGATCAGATTCTGAGGCCACGAAGTGTTGCTGAAATTCTCCTACAACTATTCCAAGCAATCCTAAACACTTATTCCCCAAAATCAAGTGAAAATCCAACAATTGATCAATCAAGATTCTCGTCAAGTCCATCAAAGAGATTCGAGAATTGTAAGCTCGTCATTCAAGCTCAAGAACTTAAGGAAGTCATTCTAGTTCCTCTTCAATCCCATCAAATCCCCGTTGGCTGTTCCATTCCTCCATGCTTTTTGGTGGATTCAAGTGAGATCTATAAGTGAGAGAGTGATTAAACTTGTTGTAAGAGTGAATCAAACTTTTTAATGGACATATTGATAATGGAATCTTATATGAAAGTGGATGTACATCCTTATTGGATCGAACCACTATAAAAACTCCGTGTTCTTACCTTTATGATATTAGCATTTCTTTGATTCCGGCCTCACTTTATTTTCTTTACCGGATTGGTGAAGTGCATTTCATGCACCTAAAGCGTTGAAGACAAATTTCGGTTTCAACATTTGGCGGCCATCGTGGGGCTGATTCAATCTTCTGTTCTCACTCTTTCACAAGGTTCAAGACCTAGCATTAAGAGTCTAGTCCATCTCACTAGGATTTAATTCAAGTCTTTGCCTAAAACTATGTGTAGACTAGGTAGACGACCGAAGAGGGTCACAAGTCAAAATGTCAAAAATGATGATAATGTCGCCGACAAAGAGAACACTCCTCCCACCAACCAATTGGAGCATGGAGAAACCTCTAAGGTCGGAGAAGCAGTGACGAGGAGAGGGCTCGATGAAGTGGCGGCCGGTTTAGCAAGACAAACAGACATTGCAAATAAATCCATAATAAAGAGGCATGAAGCAATGTTCGATGCGCAACCTGCTACAGCCAAAGTCACCATGCAAACCACTCAAGCTAAGTCTGCTCAAGTGGGCCACACCGAAGATGTAGCCTCCTCCTCTTCGAGTCCGAATCGAGGTAATTCCGTCCTAGAGGTCATAGATCCTAATGGTCCTTTAAAGGAAGCAAAGGCTCAAACACGCAACCGTTCCAATAAAGCGACTTCTCGACAAGCGCTCGGAGCCACCAATGGGGCACCTCCCCAAGAGGGAGGAAAAGGGCCCTGGATTCTAGGCTGCGAATGTTTGATTAGGCAAACATCCGGCAGGGATGAAAGCGTCCGCCTCGTGGCTCGGCTCAACAAAGAAGAATGCATAACGAACATGGTGCACAGAATTATGGAAAAGGCCTCGAAGAAGCAGGATGATGAGAAAGATTGGGGATTTGCTCCCACCAAAACCCCACTCACAGAAAGGATAAAGATGGCACCATACCCAAACAAATTTAAACCCCTAGCAGTCCAAACTTACAATGGAACAAGTGACCCCAACATATTTCTATTTAAATACGATCAGCATATGGATGGGGCACGGGGCACGGGCCACTGATGAGTTGAAGTGCTTATATTTCGCGACTTATCTCGAAGGCGTGGCATTGCTTTGGTTACCAAAGCTACCACCCAGATCTGTAAATGTCTTTGCTACCTTGAACAAATTATTTCGAGAGCAATTTAGGCTCCAAGCAACAAAGGTACGAGATGTTATGGAGTTGAATGGGATTGAGCAAAGGCCGGGAGAACCAATCAGGGCCTTTCTCACCCGCTTCAATACTGCCGCTGCCGAGGTAGGCAATTATGAGCCTCACCTGGCCTTAATGGACTTAAAGGGGGCTATAAACAAAAGGACTTAGCTTGGGCGGTGGATCAAAAAGAAAAAGCCAAGTACACTTGAGGAATTGCTTGATAAAGCAGACGAAAACATAAGCATGGACGAAGGTCCTGCCTACACCATGGATATTCTGGAAAGCAGCGTACAGCCTGAAAAGAAGAACAATAATCTAGAAGACAATCAGAAAAACCCTGCAAGTAAGAAACGGGGTGATGATGGGAAAGACAACCGAGTCAACAAAAGTTTCGCATCATCAATAACTCGGAGTTAACTCCCTTAAACGGTACAGTGGAAAACATTTTCATGGCCACCAAGGAGACTGAAAAATACGCAGTACTGAAGAAACAAAGGCTAGCGATGCTACTATAAAGTCTGGTAGATTCTATCAATTTCATAACCAGCTATGACATAGCACAAATGAGTGTAGACATCTAAAGAGCCTAACCGAAGAACTGATAAGGAAGCACAGACTTCAACAGTATACAAGGAATCCATAAAATACCCAAGCTCCTCAAAGCCAGGGAATGTCCACCGGACAACCGAGGCAAATTAAGGATGCTGCAAATGCCGTCATGCCAAGGTTGATCCTTAACACCATCTCAGGAGGTCGACACCCGGCCGGTAGAAGCTGGGGGGACATTATAAAATATGCTAATGAGATGAAGAACCTCCCAAAAGGTAAAGAACTCATGGTTATGTATGAAACCTTTCCATCAAAAATACCAAGATCTCCCTAGGATGACATTGTGTTCAAGGATCGAGACTCATAAGGTTTGATAACTCCAACTACGGATCCAATAGTGATAACCACAGGCTTAGGTCCTGTTATTGTCAAAAGAGTTTTGGTTGACAGCGGAGCATCCGTCAATGTCCTTTCCATCAATGCCTTTCATATGATGAAGCTCCCCATGGAAGATGTGAAAGCATGCCAGAACAAAATCAATGGATTCACAGGGAAAGCTATTCAGCCAGTCAGAGTCATCAACTTGCTTGCTGAGCTCGGAGAAGGGGAGCCGAAGGCTGCACAAAAACAAGATTTTGTTGTAATCGATCAGTTGTCTGCTTATAACGCCTTCCTTGGAAGACCAACCCTCATGGCATTTAGAATACCAATGGCTCTATGGTGTATAACGATGAAATTTCCCACTGAAAACGGGATTGGCATAGTCAAAGGCGACCAACATGCCGCAAGGGAGTGCTATCTAGCCGAACTTGCAAAGACAGGGAAGAAAGAGGTGAAGAAATGACAAGCCAATTTTTTTCCAGAAAAACGTTGGAGCTGAAAACGAGGGGCTAAATCCAACTTCCAAGAGCATGAAATACTATAAACATCTGTCATGACTTCACTTGATGTTTCTTTTATATGCTCTGGCAAAGTTGTAAATATCATACATTGTGAATACCATGCAACATCATTTCAAGCTTTGTACATGCTAATGGAAGAAATTGCTTTACTTACCTAAATCATATGTTTTGCAAACAATTTGTTAAATTTGATTTTGATCGCAGGTCCATTAAAAGAGCGTTAATGTAACACCCTACGTCCGCTAAGGTCACTCATAAGAGAGGAATGCCTTAGTTTCGGTGAAGTATTTTAAGTGAATATAGAACAGTAAAATTACAACAAGACAGATATAAGTAATACTTGAAAATTTAAATCATCATTTCATTGTAGCGGAAAGTAAAACATGTTTGGTTACATCACAAAACCATACAAGAGTCAAGTACAAAATATCCATCTTGATAAAAATAAGTACATAATCCCACTATGTAAACAATAACCATAAAAGGAAAGATGAACTGAGCTTTACTTCAACGGTCCAAGCTCCAAAGGATAGATACAACAATCTGATCAAAGCCCACTAGCACTAAGCCCACTCTGATAACCTGGGTTTGGGGGAAAAAGATAAAAACAACGGGGTCAGACATAAGTCTGAGTGAGTCCTATAACCCTAACAATACAATCGTTAAAGTAATTAGGGTATGATATAAACAAGGTATGGTACCTCTGGGGATAATGACTACACTACGTAGCCAACTAAACACGGGATGTACTAAGATAACCGGAAAGACGCATTTATCCACCCAAGGATAATTACTAGATTATACCACACCAGTTCTACCTACCAAGAGTAATTCCTACTTAAAGGTTGATCCCACTAAATGTACTTAGTAATTTTTACCCAGTAGTTTCGTGTACCCCTAGCTAACTACCTAGGTGTACCCACTACTCCCAAGCGATCGGCTCCCTAACGTAGATATCCGTGCTGGTCCCACAATGGGGTGTATCATTTTCCCAAAGTGGCAACCTGATAATATCAACGGTGCACGGCTTTATACCTACACGATGCAACAACGACTTACTAACCAGCCCGGGTCCACACACGCATATGAAACCCGTTGGTCCTACGTTGCCACCGCTAACCCGTTTTGGCCTCTTATAGTCAAGCCCAATATGCGTGTCCCGTCACTCGACTTGAGTCGAGCCCACTAAGATACGTTTGGGATATTGGTTGAGATGGGCCCCCACAAGCTACCACCTAAGCTTGTTATTCTATCAAGTGTATCCCACTTAACCCTTTTTAATAATCATGTCTACCTTCATGTTATAAATCCTGCTTAAGTCATTTAATCATATTTTAATTACCACTCAAGGCACCCACTAGATTTCCACATGCCACCCAAGTCATTTACTTAATTCCCACATGCCACCCGAGGCACTTACTTAACCCTTTAATCATGTTTAATTACATGTTCTACTTTGGTTAAGTATTCTAATCGTATTTTCTATTGCTACCCAAGGCAACCCACTAGTTTCCTCATGCCACCCAAGGCACCCCACTAGTTACTACAAGTCACCCAAGGCACCCACTTAACCCTCATGCCCCACTACATGCTTATATGGTTAAGTGTTTCTTTATTAATTAAGACCGTGATCCTCATAAAGACCCCTCACATTAGACTATCTTTTATGACCGCTGGTTAAGCCGGTTGGGTCCGGGCAGCCTTATGTCATAACCGAGTCTAACCTCGTGTCTATACATTAATCACGTATTTAGTTTGTGTCTAAGACCTCTCACATTGGGCTAACATTTGTAGCAACTGGTTAAGCCGGTTGGGTCCGGGCAGTTTTACGCTACAACTGAGTCCAACCTCGTGTCTTAGTCGATTAATTACACCTAATTAATCACCCTCACAATTTATATTAATTATCCCTAATTAATATCAAGTTTTTCATAACATGGGTAGACCTAACTCAATAGGTAAATTCCCATGGGGTAGACCTAACTCAATAGGTAAATTCCCACTTATGTTAATTTATTTTTATAGTATGCTTAATCATACCCAGCCATACTTTTATTAACATATTTATTAACCCCATCGTTCCCCACGCAAATCGTTCTCATTCCACGATATAATAAAAGGGAAGATCCATCACAAACATCATGGGTTTAACCAAATCTTAGCATATAACTTTGTCATGGGTTAAGAGGATGTCAACTTGCATATATGAGCATATATTAACCCAACTACATTTAACCCAATACTTGCATATTATCACACACATGACTTGCATAACATGTTGTACTTGCATATAAGCATTCCCATAACTTGCATAACATGTTAAACTTGCATATAAGCATTCACATAACTTGCATAACATGTTAAACTTGCATATAAGCATTCACATAACTTGCATAACATGTTAAACTTGCATATAAGCATTCACATAACTTGCATAACATGTTAAACTTGCATATAAGCATTCACATAACTTGCATAACATGTTAAACTTGCATATAAGCATATACATAACTTGCATAACATGTTAAACTTGCATATAAGCATTCACATAACTTGCATAACATGTTAAACTTGCATATAAGCATTCACATAACTTGCATAACATGTTAAACTTGCATATAAGCATATACATAACTTATTAAACATGCATAATATCACATACTTAGCATGTATAGAATCACATACTAAACTTGTATAATATCATATACTTAGCATGCATAGAATCACATACTAAACTTGCATAATATCATATACTTAGCATGCATAGAATCACATACTAAACTTGCATAATATCATATACTTAGCATGCATAGAATCACATACTAAACTTGCATAATATCATATACTTAGCATGCATAGAATCACATACTAAACTTGCATAATATCATATACTTAGCATGCATAGAATCACATACTAAACTTGCATAATATCATATACTTAGCATGCATAGAATCACATACTAAACTTGCTTAATAGATCAATGTTCAACTTAGTGTTTTGCATCATAATCATCATGAAACATAGCACCAAACTTGCATATAGATGTCATGACTACATAACATTAAACTTGCATGACATATGGTATATAACTTGCAAAACACATAACTTACACTACACAAAGCTTGCATAAACACATTGATCCTCAAACATATCCATACATCATCATATCCTATCTTAATAAATTTAACAATTGATTATTAAGGAGATAGAATCTCACCAAAACAAAATTAGCAAACTAATGAAGAAGATTAAAAGGCTAGAAGTTGATTTGGAATGCTATCCCTTCTCTAATTTTGATGGAGGCTCCTTCAAATTTCATTTTGCCATAGTTTAGTTACTAGATTTAATTATGAATGAATTAGGGTAGGGTTAGGGTCTTATTTATAGGATTAGGTAGTGTTTTTAGGCCCTTAGATTAACCCTAGATTAGATTAGGACCCTTAGATTTCGGAACTCTCTAGAACCAGCCCTCCAAGCCAGCCTAAAACCCAACCTGGTGCAACCTGGTGCACCCAGGTTCACTGGACGCCACCCCCCTGTCGACAGGCAAGTCGACACCCCTGTCGACAGGCCTGTCGACAGCCCTGTCGACATGGGTAGGGCGGGAATCTTCCCGCCTGACCCTGCCTGTTCCATTCCAAAATCTGCAATTTAAATTTTAAATCTGTTTTTAGTTTTGAATTTTCTGCAAACTTCATTGGGCCATAACTGGGCCATACGGACTCCGATTTTCGAAAACTCGGACTCTATTTTGCGTATTTTTCCGAGACGAACGCAATTACGCAGCCCGTTTCCCCCAATTCTCACATCTGAGATTATTTATCCTGTAATTAGTGAATTTTAGCATTAACCGAAATTCGGGGTGTTACATTCTCCCCTCCTTAAAGGATTTCGTCCCCGAAATCTCTAAGCTAAGGAGAACGTATATCCTACCATCCAAACAACCATCTACTCAATCCATCAAACACGGGCATCCATTGTCCTTAAAACAATTTCTAATGATGTATGAGCATATGCAAAAAGTGTGTGTATATGTTCCCTATCTAATGTACGAACATATGCAAACCATGATAGTGCCATGCATCCAATATGTATGCGAGATAACCCTATCGACACATACGGTATCTATATGAGTGCACAACCATTCACCAAAATGCATCATCCATATGATAACACAATCATTATACATCCATAAATATAGCTACCTACACACAATTATATGCAATATGCAATATGAAGTGACTGAGCCGATCTAGTGCCTAGAGTGTGTATATATGCATCCACGAGCAACCACTAGCAAACACTTGCATCCACTTGCATCCATCAACCATAACATGTCTCAAACACATGTTTCAACCATAGGTTTACCCTATCTAAAGGTCAAACAGTACTAACGAGAGGACATACTAAAGATAAGATAAGTACTAGGCTAGCGATAAAGGAGAAGTTAAAAGACATACTCTCAAAAAGAAATGGATACAAAGAACGCATCTTTGCTTCCGTCTCCCAAGTAGCATTGCTTTCGTCATCTCCCCATTGCACCTTAACTAGCTGAACTTCTCTGATCCTCAACTTCCTAGTTTCTGACCCAAGGATGCGAATAGGAGCTCTTCGAATCGTCGCATCACGCTCTACTTCCACTTCTCTAAGTAAGCTCGGCTCTACCACCTACGCGGTCTCCTGTAGGCACTTCCTCAAATGTGACACATGGAATATATCATGTACACCACTAAGTCTCTCAGGCAACTCTACCCTATATGCCATCCGTCCAATCCTTTCCTTAATAGGAAACGGTCCAACAAACCTTGGTGCTAACTTCCCAACAGATCCAAAGCGAACCACATTCCGCAACGGAGATATCTTGATAAAAAGCATGTCCTAATATCAAACTCAAGCTCTGTTCTCCTCTTGTCCGCATAAGATTCCTCCGCTTTCATCCTTCTTCGAATCAAATCAATCTTCTCTGAAATCTTTCTAATCATATCAGGCCCAAGCAAGATCTTATCCGTAGATTCCCACCAACATGTAGGTGATCGACAAGGCCTTCCATAAAGAGCTTCAAAAGGTGTCATACCAATACTGGACTGAAAGCTGCTATTATATGCGAACTCCACCAACGGAAGATGCTCTTCCCATGTACCTCTAAAATCCGAAATACATAACCTCGAAAAGGTCTTCTAAAATACGATTCACCCTCTCGGTCTGGCCATCCGTCTGAGGATGATATGCGGTACTCAAACATAACTGAGTCCCTACCGCCTCTCGCAAACTCTCCCAAAACTCGCTAGTGAAGATAGGATCTCGATCGCACACTATACTGGAAGGTATACCATGTAATCTAATAATCTCTCGAAGGTAAACTGAAGCTAGACATGGAATAGTCCTCTTGCTCTTCACGGGTATGAAATGGGCACACTTAGTAAGTCTATCTACCATAAGCCCGATCCCCGTATTACCCTTCCTTGATTTCGGTAATCCAACGAGACACTATCCCACTTCCCATTGCGGAACTTCCAACGGGTGAAGCAACCCTCCGGGCTTCTTCTGTTCCGCTTTCACTTGTTAGCACACCAAGCATACTCATATTGGCCCAAAAGAAAACTCGCTTCATGTCTTGGTACATCTTGCCCCTACCGGGATGAATGGTCATCTTCAACTGATGTGTATCATCAAGTATAGCCTTCCTCAAACCCCTGTCTTGCGGTACACAAAGTCTACCGTCTCTACGCAACCACCCCTTACCATCTAGGGTGTACCTACTCAAATGGATGGACGACCCCCTCCTCGTGAGCTTCTCTACTAACTCATCCAACTGTGGGTCGTCTCGCTGTGCTTCGCCAACACGCCCCAAAAGAGTAGGCCTAACCTCCAAGGAGGCTAGCATACCGGGTACAAAGTCAACGGAAGGTCTAAAGTCAAACATAGAAATAAACCCTAAGCTCCGTTGTTTAACGATCAATAAACTCAAGGACAACCTTTTTCTTCTTAAGGCGTCTATTACCATGTTTCCCTTGCTCGGGGTATACGCTATCTCAAACTCATAAGATGCTAAAAAAAATCCCATCCAAAATCATCACAACCGTCCATCTCTCACGCAGACCACCCTAGTCGAATTCGACATCCCCCAAATGCAAGCCCCAAAGGCCTAAACCAATATCAGACAAACACCCAAGGGATATCTCCTTCGAGTTCAGGCGACCTACGTGAGATGATACTAGTAAAAATGGCTAAATAATTAAGCCTTTGACCAACTTTGGATGTCCTTGCCAGTCTCGCTCCAAAACCACTGTTTATCCCATAACTGGCTTCGCTCACCCTATTGAGCACATACGAAAACTTATTTCGCTCCTAGAAAAACCAAGGTGTCATTACAAAGACCATTACAAACTTATTTAGGTACTCCCTGAACACCCTTCTCATCAAATCAACAAAGTATGCGGGGTGTTCGTCAAACCAAATAGCATTACCAGCCACTCATAAAAACCATCCGGAGTCCTAACGACAGTCTTCTCCATACTATCCTCAGCCACTCTCAACTGACGAAACCCCGTGGCTAAGTCCAACTGCAAAAATACTGAGGCGCCAACTAACTTGATCAAAGAGATCATCAATCCTCGGCAATGGGTGTCTCTTCTTCTTTGTGAGTTTATTTAGTTCTCTTTAGCCTACACAAAGTCTGAGGGACCCACCCGCCTTCGTGGCAAAAACTATTGGAGCTCCCCACTCCGATATACTTCGTCTTATGAACCCCTTCTCAAGCAAATCGCCTACTTACTTATGGAGTTCCCTCTTCTCACGAGGAGCCTTGTGGCACACTGGCCAAGTCACTAGTTTGGCCTTGTTTAACAGATATATTCGGAAGTCAATCTCCCGCTCCGGAGGTAAGCCCTTCACCTTCTCAAACACATCCGAGTATTTCCGGACCACTCTAACAGATCGCAAACTCTCGACCGATGTGTCAAGCGATTCTAGATAACTTAGCATAACAGATTTTATGGGATTACAAGAGATCTCGAGAGTGTTACCCAAGCGGGTCATAAGCCTAACAACTCTCCCTTCAAAATCAAGAACGGCACCCCTACTGGATAACCAGTCCATGCTCACAACTAACCCATAGCCCGTGAAGCCCAACAAGCATCACATCTAAACTCAACGCTAAGTATAGAAACTTTCAAACCCAAACACATCATGGAGCCCCAATTGGGTTTGAAACAACTAAGGGATCATCTACCAAACTGGTGTCTAAGTGCAGTGACTCACTAACAATGATGAGATAAACGAACTCGATGCGTCAGAATCAAATAAAGTTCGAATCAGATAATATAGAAATCCCAAATTCCAACCTAGACGGTCCTATCCCCATCTGGTACACTAGCCGTGAGGGAATACAACCACCCTCCAGGAGATTCCGAACCTTGCCCTTGCCCCTTTGGATAATCCTAATAAAATGTCCTATTCCTCCTAAAGGATAACTACTCGCCTTCTTTTTCCCATTCTCCACTCGCAACCTCCCACCAATGAGGTTTCATCCTTCATTAACCAAACAACTATTAAAGCCTTCCTCCCATTGTCCATCCAATAGGTAACTACAAGTCCTCCTCCTTCTGGAACCTACTTCTAATCTAACTAATGTCTAAGTCCCTTGAAGTGGTTTTCCATTCTTATCTATCTTAGAAAGATCGTCTATACGCGGAGGGGAAACTCAAAATGAGGGAGAGGAAGAGATTCAAAACGAAGAATTCGAAAGATATAGATATGGCTATTGGGGATTATGCTTTTCTTTCAAAAACTTTTCTCTTAAAAGACATGTTTTTGAAAATACTCCTTTCAAAAATATTCTTAGAAAATAGTTTTTCTAAAAAATTTATCTGTTCTGGTAACCTTAAGCTCTGATACCACGTGTAACACCCTACGTCCGCTAAGGTCACTCATAAGAGGGGAATGCCTTAGTTTCGGTGAAGTATTTTAAGTGAATATAGAACAGTAAAATTACAACAAGACAGATATAAGTAATACTTGAAAATTTAAATCATCATTTCATTGCAGCGGAAAGTAAAACATGTTTGGTTACATCACAAAACCATACAAGAGTCAAGTACAAAATATCCATCTTGATAAAAATAAGTACATAATCCCACTATGTAAACAATAACCATAAAAGGAAAGATGAACTGAGCTTTACTTCAACGGTCCAAGCTCCAAAGGATAGATACAGCAATCTGATCAAAGCCCACTAGCACTAAGCTCACTCTGATAACCTGGGTTTGGGGGAAAAAGATAAAAACAACGGGGTCAGACATAAGTCTGAGTGAGTCCTATAACCCTAACAATACAATCGTTAAAGTAATTAGGGTATGATATAAACAAGGTATGGTACCTCTGGGGATAATGACTACACTACGTAGCCAACTAAACACGGGATGTACTAAGATAACCGGAAAGACGCATTTATCCACCCAAGGATAATTACTAGATTATACCACACCAGTTCTACCTACCAAGAGTAATTCCTACTTAAAGGTTGATCCCACTAAATGTACTTAGTAATTTTTACCCAGTAGTTTCGTGTACCCCTAGCTAACTACCTAGGTGTACCCACTACTCCCAAGCGATCGGCTCCCTAACGTAGATATCCGTGCTGGTCCCACAATGGGGTGTATCATTTTCCCAAAGTGGCAACCTGATAATATCAACGGTGCACGGCTTTATACCTACACGATGCAACAACGACTTACTAACCAGCCCGGGTCCACACACGCATATGAAACCCGTTGGTCCTACGTTGCCACCGCTAACCCGTTTTGGCCTCTTATAGTCAAGCCCAATATGCGTGTCCCGTCACTCGACTTGAGTCGAGCCACTAAGATACGTTTGGGATATTGGTTGAGATGGGCCCCCACAAGCTACCACCTAAGCTTGTTATTCTATCAAGTGTATCCCACTTAACCCTTTTTAATAATCATGTCAACCTTCATGTTATAAATCCTGCTTAAGTCATTTAATCATATTTTAATTACCACTCAAGGCACCCACTAGATTTCCACATGCCACCCAAGTCATTTACTTAATTCCCACATGCCACCCGAGGCACTTACTTAACCCTTTAATCATGTTTAATTACATGTTCTACTTTGGTTAAGTATTCTAATCGTATTTTCTATTGCTACCCAAGGCAACCCACTAGTTTCCTCATGCCACCCAAGGCACCCCACTAGTTACTACAAGTCACCCAAGGCACCCACTTAACCCTCATGCCCCACTACATGCTTATATGGTTAAGTGTTTCTTTATTAATTAAGACCGTGATCCTCATAAAGACCCCTCACATTAGACTATCTTTTATGACCGCTGGTTAAGCCGGTTGGGTCCGGGCAGCCTTATGTCATAACCGAGTCTAACCTCGTGTCTTTACATTAATCACGTATTTAGTTTGTGTCTAAGACCTCTCACATTGGGCTAACATTTGTAGCAACTGGTTAAGCCGGTTGGGTCCGGGCAGTTTTACGCTACAACTGAGTCCAACCTCGTGTCTTAGTCGATTAATTATACCTAATTAATCACCCTCACAATTTATATTAATTATCCCTAATTAATATCAAGTTTTTCATAACATGGGTAGACCTAACTCAATAGGTAAATTCCCATGGGGTAGACCTAACTCAATAGGTAAATTCCCACTCATGTTAATTTATTTTTATAGTATGCTTAATCATACCCAGCCATACTTTTATTAACATATTTATTAACCCCATCGTTCCCCACACAAATCGTTCTCATTCCACGATATAATAAAAGGGAAGATCCATCACAAACATCATGGGTTTAACCAAATCTTAGCATATAACTTTGTCATGGGTTAAGAGGATGTCAACTTGCATATATGAGCATATATTAACCCAACTACATTTAACCCAATACTTGCATATTATCACACACATGACTTGCATAACATGTTGTACTTGCATATAAGCATTCCCATAACTTGCATAACATGTTAAACTTGCATATAAGCATTCACATAACTTGCATAACATGTTAAACTTGCATATAAGCATTCACATAACTTGCATAACATGTTAAACTTGCATATAAGCATTCACATAACTTGCATAACATGTTAAACTTGCATATAAGCATTCACATAACTTGCATAACATGTTAAACTTGCATATAAGCATTCACATAACTTGCATAACATGTTAAACTTGCATATAAGCATGTACATAACTTGCATAACATGTTAAACTTGCATATAAGCATTCACATAACTTGCATAACATGTTAAACTTGCATATAAGCATTCACATAACTTGCATAACATGTTAAACTTGCATATAAGCATATACATAACTTATTAAACATGCATAATATCACATACTTAGCATGTATAGAATCACATAATAAACTTGCATAATATCATATACTTAGCATGCATAGAATCTCATACTAAACTTGCATAATATCATATACTTAGCATGCATAGAATCACATACTAAACTTGCATAATATCATATACTTAGCATGCATAGAATCACATACTAAACTTGCATAATATCATATACTTAGCATGCATAGAATCACATACTAAACTTGCATAATATCATATACTTAGCATGCATAGAATCACATACTAAACTTGCATAATATCATATACTTAGCATGCATAGAATCACATACTAAACTTGCATAATAGATCAATGTTCAACTTAGTGTTTTGCATCATAATCATCATGAAACATAGCACCAAACTTGCATATAGATGTCATGACTACATAACATTAAACTTGCATGACATATGGTATATAACTTGCAAAACACATAACTTACACTACACAAAGCTTGCATAAACACATTGATCCTCAAACATATCCATACATCATCATATCCTATCTTAATCAATTTAACAATTGATTATTAAGGAGATAGAATCTCACCAAAACAAAATTAGCAAACTAATGAAGAAGATTAAGAGGCTAGAAGTTGATTTGGAATGCTATCCCTTCTCTAATTTTGATGGAGGCTCCTTCAAGTTTCATTTTGCCATAGTTTAGTTACTAGATTTAATTATGAATGAATTAGGGTAGGGTTAGGGTCTTATTTATAGGATTAGGTAGTGTTTTTAGGCCCTTAGATTAACCCTAGATTAGATTAGGACCCTTAGATTTCGGAACTCTCTAGAACCAGCCCTCCAAGCCAGCCTAAAACCCAACCTGGTGCAACCTGGTGGACCCAGGTTCACTGGACGCCACCCCCCTGTCGACAGGCAAGTCGACATGCAAGTCGACACCCCTGTCGACAGCCCTGTCGACAGCCCTGTCGACATGGGTAGGGCGGGAATCTTCCCGCCTGACCCTGCCTGTTCCATTCCAAAATCTGCAATTTAAATTTTAAATCTGTTTTTAGTTTTGAATTTTCTGCAAACTTCATTGGGCCATAACTGGGCCATACGGACTCCGATTTTCGAAAACTCGGACTCTATTTTGCGTATTTTTCCGAGACGAACGCAATTACGCAGCCCGTTTCCCCCAATTCTCACATCTGAGATTATTTATCCTGTAATTAGTGAATTTTAGCATTAACCGAAATTCAGGGTGTTACAGTTAACGCATTTTTGCCCTAATAAGACCTGGTGATTACCGAAGCACATCCTAATCGGGATAGCTCAAACACCCACTGCTTAATGCTTAAGACATCATTTGCAATCAACTCGATGGTATGTAGCATAGAAATGCAAGAAAGAGACACCAGGGAGTGGATGATTAAATGGCGTGATGTTCAAAGCTACACACTACACCAAAACAGTGGATTCCCAACAAGTATATGTGTCACAAATAATTTTTGTAACACTTTTATGTGTCACCTACGGCGTGTGACGAATTTCCTGTAACACTTATAAGTGTTACGAACAGAGTAACTGCTAACACTTATAAGTGTTACAAACAGAGTAACTGCTAACACTTATAAGTGTTACAAACATATTCATTGCTAACACTTATAAATGTTGGAACTATAATATATGGTAACACTTATAAGAGTTACAAACATATTCATTGCTAACACTTATAAATGTTGGAACCATAAGAAATGGTAGCACTTATAAGAGTTACAAACATATTCAGTGCTAACACTTATAAATGTCAGTATCATCATCCTACTAACACTTACAAATGTTGGCATACATAAATTGCTAACACTTATATATGAGTATAACATGTCTTTACTATTTCCAATCACATATATAATTCAACATATTAATTCAATATAAGATTTAATACACTTTCATATTCCAAGTTCAACAATGTCACATTCCCATAATGCTCAAATATTTGTTACATGCTTCCAATTTCAAAACACCATAATATCATGTTCAAAATATAAAAAGCAATATAAAGTTTTCCTAAAGATACACAGAATTTTACACACTGCGAAGGCGAAACAAGGACCATATCACAAAGCCTCCATCCGAAAGGTCACACATATTTGCTTTCTCGTTTCCATTACATTCCAAATTCTGTTTTTTTCTCCTCCTCCACAAGTGCCTACAAAATATAAATGCACTAAATTTTACTGAAATAACAAATTGCAAAACTGATAAATGACAAGTGTATTTATAAACAACAAAACTGAGTCGCTGACCTAGTTTGCAAAAACTGAGCTCGACTCAGTCTGCAAACCGAGTCGCCTCAGTTTGCAAAAACAAAACTGAGTCGCGAATCTGCGATTCAGTTCGTGAACCGAGTCTGCATTAGCAAACAGAGTCGCCGACTCAGTTCGCAAACTGAGTCGCTGCGGCTTAGTTTGCGGCTCAGTTAGCAAACTGGGCTGTTGCGGCTCAGTTAGAAATCTGAGCTGCTGCGGCTCAGCTCGCAAACTGAGCTGCTGCGGATCAGCTTGCAAACTGAGTCGTCGGCTCAGCTCGCAAACTGAGTCGTCGGCTCAAACTAAGAAGTGGGAGGAGGCATTTCAAGATAATAAAGTGCAAGTGTGTTGACAACTGCTGCATATAGTAAGTTCTAGGAAGTACAATTTACTCATCCATTATGTAAATTATGAAGGACCTGAAGTTCAATAATAATAAATCTAAATGCACATTTGCACATTTGCATATATATCCCGCACGCTACTCGGGATTATGCGAAGTGATTGTGCGAAGTGGAAATAAAAGAGCAGGGTGCACCAGCATGTGAATGCACATTTGCATATATATCCCGCACGCTACTCGGGCAATACACACACGATGTGCGTACAACAGTATGAACATAATCAAAACAAAGTTACAAGCCAATATGCATATGTCAGGTGAAAACATGAATGGCAGTACATGAAAACTTTATACTTTCACAAAAGCTACAAGCCAGTATCATTTTCTATCGCTATCCAATGAGGGAGTAACAAAAGTCTGATATTGTACATCGATAATAGTATAAAGTCTCCAGATCGTAAAACATAATGACATTCAGACCCATTAAATGAATTAACCATCTGATATTGTGAGTTTGCATCAAAAATTAATTCGTAATCATCAAAACTTTTCGAAAGAAAAAAATATATTATAATAATTAACATACAAGTTAACCAAACCTAATTTCTACAAATTGAAAATTGCAGTATAGCTTTTCAATGTTTACCTGTTATTACGGACCTGAGAGTGAAATAATATTTCAACCTTAGCAGAATTGATATTTTCAATCAAGCTTTTGTGGTAGAAAATAATGTGAATACGGATGGGTGAAATTTACAGCGACCTATAGTAAATTCTATAACATACTAAATTATTCAAGAAGACATGAAATATGGCATACCTTTATCTCAGAAGTCACATTTATGGACAAACTTTGGTTTGGAGAGAAAGAGAGCTCACAAAAAAGGTTTAAAAAGTTTCTTAAGCATGCAGGGCATACAACGAGAAACGGAATGGCCTGCATGAAATGTATCC
Source organism: Allium sativum (assembly GCA_030737875.1). Taxonomy (NCBI): domain Eukaryota; kingdom Viridiplantae; phylum Streptophyta; class Magnoliopsida; order Asparagales; family Amaryllidaceae; genus Allium; species Allium sativum. The sequence goes on along the minus strand of CM060923.1, from coordinate 384,210,905 downwards.
ATCAGCATCAGGTCAAAACTAAAATATGAATTTACTAGAAAGTTATGGAGCACAATAACAAATGATAGCATGGAACAAACAAACCAAAGTTGAAACAGCTGCCAATTGACATGAATATATGTGTGTGTAAAAACGAGTACTGAAATGATCGAATTTTTTCATCAATTAGAAATATAATATAAAGAGACAAGTTTCTCTCATGCATTAACAAAAATAAAAGTAGAAATAAAAACATCAAAAAGATAGATATTTCTTCCTATACTATACAATAAAAATAAATAAATTCAGTATTATTTCACACTCTGGACTTTAGCGGAGAAATCCTTTGAGGTTAATGGACAATGGTGCTTGCTTACTGTTGTTTGGATGAATACTTGAACTAAATTCGTATGTTTAATACCAATATATGACATGTTGACTTAGCAGAGATCACCGACTGACATCTAAAGATTGGCCCTAAGGGCATCTAGAAAGTTATGATTAAATACCAGTAGAATATGTAAATATTTACTTGTTGTACTTGTCCGCGCAATGCGTCGAATTACTCAGAAGAACAGCAAACATTCCCAGTGATTGTTGGACACAAGCTCTGAATCTTAGAAGATAATTAACTTATCAGGCTGAAAACAAAATGAGAATAAGTAGAATTTAGGTTCTTCTGAGCTATATCAAATAATGCACACACCGGTACGCTCCAATATGTAAATATCAATGGAAATGCAACTAAAACACAATGAACAAAATGACATTCACAGTCACTATAAAATGGATTAATATTCCTGTTTATGGAGTTTATGTTTGAAAGTTTAACTGTACACAGATTAATCTCATAAATTCAACAGAAGACCATTCAAGACTAAGATATCAGCAGTGTTTTTTTTACGTGCTTATCTAATCTCTATTTTGCCGGAAACAGAAAGGATTGTCCATATTTACCAACTGAAAGGACATCCAGGCTTATCGATACAGATGAATTTTTGTGAATTCTAGCAGCTAGTGTATAACTATTGTATAACAATAGTACTAAGGATAATAACCAAACAAAACTTAGTAAAGTAAATAGTTGACAGAATACCTTTACTGAATGAGTATTGTTAACACAATTCAAAGGCTTTCCATCACTACGGTTTGCTCAGATACCGTACATCGAGCAATATCCTTCTGCATATACTTGTCTGGGGATAACAAAAGATTTTGAACCGAGTAAATAAAACAAAATTTGTAGTAGTTATTTAAGTATTCCTTTGACAAAAAATTATGTCCATAGACACATGTTAATAACCATCAAATTGCCACAATCCAATAATTTTCAAACGTTACATGTGTGACTGTGAAATTTCCAACATTCTACCTCATGGTCATTAAATAAGATATATCACCTTCAATGCAAAATACAGTGTGTACACATTCTATAAAAAACATATGCACGATTAAAAATACATAATCGATCACCCCACATGAGTTTTCACTGCTATCTGGTCCGGTTTAGGAATTTTCGTTGTCTCGTTATCCTGTTTTCATAAACAGAACCCTTACAAGTAAATTAAATGAAGGACAAATTTCAGATATATTCTCCTCAAAAATAATTATCGCATACAAAAACATGTATAATTTCCATCAGGTCAAAATTTATACATGCTCGCTGTCAAAGTATGTATGTACATATTTGAATTTTGTACATGATCATTTTTGAGTGTGCGTATGCTGATAAATTTAGTTACATTATCATTTTTGGGTAAATAATACATTCCATTTTCATTATAGGCCTACATGGTACGAATGTTTATGCATATGCTGATAAATTCAGTGACATTTTAACAATATTCATGATGTAAAGGGGCGATGGGGTCAATTTTAGAATGATATGTAGCGAGATTATTTGCATAAGTTTATTTAAAAATCACTTGTGAAAACCGATCTAGCGGCCTTAGTTTCGGTGGTAGAATAATATCACGCACATTTTCCCTTTCAACCACAACTATAGTCGGTGAATTGAATGAATCATCCTTGCAGTCCAACTGCATGAGATGGGGGGAAACAACAAAGCTACACCCGCTACAGCACAACATAACCTACTGAAATCAGCTATAAAAATGCTTAATTGAACTAGTTAATATAGATTATCCTTTCTCTCAATATGCATGCATAAATAGTTGAATACACCATTGTCATGTATGGATGTAGACATACATGACTCTGTTATATAGGAAATATTTCAACTTAATTTACTGTAAGTTAATAAATTAAGATCTATGTAGTTGCCTTACTTTGGTGCTTCATCTGCAAGTATCCGATGCTTATAATAAAAATCTTGAGCATTAGATGAAAAGATAACGGGATTGATCTGCATATGTTAACAGTACACAAAATTAGAACACCTTATGCATGAGATAAAACAATATTTCAGTTGCAAGCAGTATTAGTATTTGTTTAAAATAGAGTTTAGTGCCCATTGAGCAGCAAGAGACTCAAAACTCTTGATATAGAACAAAATATAATCCCATACAGCATCCTAAGAAAAAAGCCTGGACAATGCATATAGTATGTAAAATTTCAGAAATAAAAAAAAGGAAACAATGGATCTTAATGTTATCTAAAATAGATGGAGTAAAAAGAAAGAGAACATATGTTAAACCATTTAATATTACCCAAAAACTATTTCCTAATTTGTTGAAATGACACATAATTGACAGATAAAGATTGGCCCTAAGGGAAGAATACTTATCAAGTGGAAAATGAAGAAGACTAAAGATCAAGTCAGGAGACGAAATGCACAAGATCAAGTTAAGAGTCGGAAGGAGGAAAAATAAATGATTATGTGGAATGCCAAGATAAGCAAGCTTAGTTGATCGAGAAGATTCAAGATGGAAGATTCTAAAGGAAAGAATACGAATGGATAATAAAACTTCAAATAAACTGAGATTTAATCATGTGCGGGTGCTTATTGAAGTGGATGTTAAGTTTAGTTACCCAAATGGTGTGATATTGGCGCTTTCTGCCAATCAATGTGACTACAATAAATTGAAATATGAATACAAGACAGAGTAGTTGTGTATTGTTTAATCTATATGGCAATAATGCTGAAAACTCTTCATTTCAAAGTTTCAAAACTTGGGACCAAGAGATAGCTCAAGTGAAGTGACCCCCCCTTTTATTACAGTATACGAATATCGGTTTGTTCCCTTATTAAGTTTCCCCAAGATCATACACATACACCAATATAAAAATATCGGTTCAATCAGCATTAAAAACCTTATATTTGAGTATAGGAATGTTATATAATAGTACTTTGCTATTGCAGAATTTTTGTAAAATCAATCTCACCATATAATTTAAATTGTATTCATTTTTAAATCGATTTCTCCCCATAATTCCTCCACCGATGATTATCATCAAACGGTGAATCAACAACCACTTTTGTTCATATTCCTCTTCGTACTGTTATCAGCCAAGTTGTTATCGTATTTGAGTTCTCACTTTCTAACATAACTTAAAGAACTATTATTGAATACATACACTAACATACATGGATATGATCACATCATTATGAAGTGCATAAACATTCCAATTGATTCATCGCATATACATGTACCTGGACGGACTCACCATCCAAGGCAATGGTAGAATCAACGGTCAAGGTGTCGCCACATGCTCGAAAAGCAACTGTCAAGAACAATGGAAATGCAACTAGACTTTGCCTTCATGAACAACCTACATTTATCAAACTAATAATAATGATTATACAAAATCTAAACTAATAATAATGATTATACAAAATCTGAACTAAACCGTGACTCTCCTAATCGCTGAATCTCACCTGAATGCCTGAGTAACCACACCTCAAATCAAAGATAATCTTGTTCCCCAAATTAACCACAACTGGCAGCCCACTCGCACTCCTCAATGAATTCGAATCTCCTTCAATCACTCGTGAACTTGTAACCTCGATTTGCGTATTTCATGATTTTATCGTCGATGGAGGGTTTTTTTTCCGCTGCAGATGAAGAAACCGAAAGATAAGGTTTTGACAATAGATCCAAAAAAGGGAAAGATACGCGGCCTTGGAGGAATAAGTGTTGAGGAGTAAGCGTTGAGCATCCGATTAGGGTTATGTTTGTCAACTTACCCTTTTGTCCTAGGAAAATAAGAGTTGACCAAGCATAACAACACATAAAAGTGTTGGCACATTTTTGGTGACACATTTTTGCTACCGCAACACATATAAGTGTCAATAGTCTACAACACATATAAGTGTTGGCAGATGAAAAAAAATAAGAGTTGCCAATTGGCCATTATGGTGTAGTGTACAGACGAAGTTGTAAGCTTCACCGAAGGGGCATCTTCTTAATTGCAAGGTCATTGGGCCAAGTTCTAACAAATCGTGGTAAAGCTCTATAAATGAACTAGCGTATGCCCCATGAAACAATGCAACTTTAAAACCAAAGACCTCCCCGAGGGGCACCCAGTCTATCGTTAATGTCATGATTACATGGTCCGATTACGACAAACATTGGGCCTATAAACCAAAGACCTACCCGAGGGAAACCCAGTCGATCGTCAGTTCCATGATAGCATGGTTCGATCATGACAAACACTGGGCCTATAAACCAAAGACCTCCCTGAGGGGCACCCAGTCGATCTTCAGTGCCATGATAACAAGGTCCGATTACGACAAACATTGGGCTTTAAACCCATGACCTCCCCGAGGGGCACTCGGTTCATCGTCGATGCCATTGATACTTGGATGGATAACGATATAAACACTGGGTTCTAAAAGACCTCTTGAGAGGCATCCGATCAGATGCTGAATCTTCCAAATCTAGCTAATGATTTTGGGTCTTCCAAACCCGGTTACTGAAGGATTTAAAAAGACCCCTACAGTGGCATCCGATCATATGTCGGGTCTTCCAAATTCGGTTAGTGACGGACCCAAAGACCTCCTTGGGGGTACCTTACAAATTCTACAAGTGACCGAGTCATTCAGTCACAACAAATAACGGGTTTACAAACACCTCTTTAGAGGAACAAAATAAGACCTCTCTAGCATGGGAACGAAAACGGAAATACATCCCCGTAAAAAGATGTAAGCTCGACCGACCATATTGGAATGTTCTAGTCGTGTTCATGCCAAGAAATTCAGCAACGGCAAAAACACATGACCAAAAGATTCCAAGCGAAGTCAATCCCAAAAGGTAATGTTTAATTTTTAAAGTATGTGGCAAAATTTTGGTATGGGGGCATTACCACCGCATTAAAAAGATTTAATAATGCTCGCCTTTTAAAACATAGCACAAATTCGTCACAATCTTGGAGTAAAGGTTTAACATCTGCAAAGGTTGCCCTAACCAATGAAGTTGAGCCTTGAAATGGCCATATCAAACTTGAAAACTTCGATCCCGTGATAAACACAAAGGTGATTGTTCATGGAATAAGAAGTATTGAAAATTGCTTCAGCCTGAATCGAGAAAATTCAACAGTAAAATTGGCTAAGCAAACCTAGCTAATAATGATTCGTGGCTACAGTAAAAGCCCAATATACGGAAAAGCACCACGTAGTCTTGAACATCGCAAAGGCAAATGACTTGTGATTTAAAGAACTCGTGATGCAAGCAAAATAGAAAAAAAAAACAGAATACAATTTCATCGCAGCATTACATAGTCAGATAACGAAGTCATCAAGTCACAAAACCATACATCCAACACAAAAGTATAAGACACGTGGAAATATGAAGCAGTAAGCAGGGACCGGCACGTCCATATACAACCGGTCTGAATACATCATATGAAACATAATACTTTATAAGCGAAATAAGTCAAAACCAAGAACCATTACTTCTTCCTTCCACTCGATCTTAAAGATGGTTTGTTAAGAGCAGGAGGATGGGTTTCTTTCACGTTACTCGGAGTTTCCTGAGAAGATAAAGTAATTGCTTTCGTGTCTTTCTTTTTCTTCTTCTTCTTGAGCTTCTTGGATGATGAAGACTTGGCAGCTTTCTTGCCTTTATCTTTAGCAGCATCCTTTGGGCTTTCATCTGTCTCAGGGGCCTCAAGGTCTTCACTAAGGTTGTAATCAATATCATCGAAATTTGAGAAAGCACCAATCCTTGCACCATGAGACCTGGGAGCTGTAGTCATGGGGAGGGAAGTGTTACTAAGAGGAGGGGAAGTGTTACTAAGAGGAGGGGAAGTAATAACGGAATTTAGAGGAAAGGTCACTAAGGATGAATTAGTTATAGCAACTACAATTATTGTAGCAATGCCCATAATGGGAGAAGACAAAGGTGAGATTAAACCTAGGTCACGGAGACAACAAGCATAATTGGCAAGAGACCCGGGTGAATCAAAAATGGATTCTAAGTATGATATGGTGTAGTTGGTTTCAATTTTACCTGCATATAGAAGTTTTTCCTGGACTTCCGTATGCTCAATCCTCCAACTCTCAGTATTTTCATCTCCAGCCCCGTCATCTCCACTATGCCCTTCAGTAACATTCTCTAAAGTGGCATCCCTCTTGGCATCCATATCATTCTCTTTGGGAGTGTCAAGAGGGTTAGATAGTGCCTGCAAGCTAGAGGCGCCGAGGTCGTAGGATCGGTAGGAAGGCTGGTATCGGGTTGATTCTGAATTTTCTCTTCTGAAGTACCAGCCTTCTCAGTTGCTATTTGAATCTTTCCCTCTGCTAGAGCTTGTTTAGATTTTTCATCCAAAAGCCTATCAACAACTTTGTTCTCACTACATTCGTCACCATTGATTTCAAGCACTCGTTCCCATACAAGCGCTAAAGTGGTGGCAAAGCTGTCACCTAAGTAGCTTAAACTCCCGTGATTCAGGACACTGAAGACATAAAATCGGAACATTTCATCCTCGGCCTCATCCATGGCTTCCTTAAGTTTTTCCTCAGTAGCTACTTTGTCTTTCTCGAGTGATTTAGCTTTAGTCATCAATGATTCGTTGGAAGCCTTTAAGGAATCAATAGATTTCCTAAGTTGGACAACCTCATCTTGATATTGTTTGGAGAAATCCTTTTCTATAGATAATGTAGCTTCAACATTGCATTTGGCCGTTAAGGCTTCCTTTTCTCTTTGCTTGGCAGCTTCAAGTTCTTCTCGGAGTTTCTTATTTTCGTTATCCGATGCTTCAAACTCCATAATTCTTTTATAGAGAATTGCAATAGTAGCGTCACGAGAATCCAAGACTTTTTCCCATTTGACCTTATCTGTAACACCCCACGTCCATTAATGTCACTCTCAAAGGGAATGCATTAACTTTCATGGAGCAGTATTAGTGTATAGAACAGAATATAACAAGGCAGATACATATATTGGTGCTTGAAAATTTTAAAACAACTTTTATTGCAGCGGAGAAATAGTTTGATTACAACAACTTCATAAACCAACAGTAAAACCAAGTACACTTAATATCCATCTTGACAAATTGTTTTCTGAGTACATAAAGTAAAAAAGCATAACCCCAACATAAGTAGCCATAAAAGAGATGAGCTGAACTTTACTTTCAGCAATCCAAGCACTTCCAAAAGAGAGAGAAAGAGATCCAAGATCAAGCACCACTAGTACTAGTCCGATCCTGAGAACCGGGGGGGGGGGGGGTAGGGAAGGAAGAAAAGAGGCGAAAACAAGGGGTCAGACATAAAGCCTAGTGAGTATAACAACTTTAACAATATAATTACTAAAGTAATTAGGATAAGGCACAAACTGGTAAAACAAGGTATGACCATGAAACAGGTGGGCATGACAAAGCAAACAAGAGGAATATTCTGGCGCCAATCTCAATCCCAATCACTATAGGATAATTACTACACTTCACCATTACTAATCACCCTAAAAGTTGATCCCGCCTACAGAACATAATAATGATAATGGTAGTTTCGTGTACTCCTAGCTGCCTTCATAGGTGTCGTCTTCCCCTATCTCCACTAGTTGTACCCACTACCCCTATGCGATCGGCTCCCGAACTCGTAGATACCCATGCTGGTCCCACAATGGGGTGTATCACTCGCCAAAGTGGCAACCCGATACCACTAAAGATGCACGGCTTATATCTACACGATGCAACAACGTCTTACCTACCAGCCCGGGCCCACATACGCACATGGCCTCGTTGGACTTGCGTTGCCACCGCTAACCCGTTTTGACCTATTACAATCAAACCTAGTAAGCGTGTCCAGTCCTCGACTTGGGTCGAGCTCACAAAGATACTTAATGGGTTACCGGTTTGAAAAGGGCCCCCATGCCTGACACAAGCTTTCCACCTATGCTTGGTCCCCACTAAGATTTCCCACTTAACCCATTCTTATTCATGTCTTCTTACATGTTTCAACTTGGTTAGGTGTTTCTAATTGTATTTCACAAGCCACCCAAGGCCACCCACTTAACCCCCATGTCCCACCACATGTTTATCTGGTTAAGTGTTACTTAATTCATTAGAACCGTAACCTTGAAAAGACCTCCCACATTAGACTACCATCTTCGGTTGCTGGATTTTCCAGGCGGGTCCGGGCAGTCCTATACCGCAAACGAGCCTAACCTTGTGTCTTTACAATCGTTACGCATTTAATTTGTGCCCTTAACCTATCACATTAGACTACCGTTTGTGGTTGCTGGATTTGCCGGGCGGGTCTGGGCAGTCTTGTACCACGAACGAGTCTAACCTCATGTCTTAGGCGGTTAATTACACATAATTATTTTTAACCTCAAATTGGGTTAATATCCCTATTCAAATTTATCAATAAATTCCAAATTTATTTATGTCCATAATTGTCACCTAAATTATGTCCATAATTTCAGGTATATAATTTATACCAATTAATGCCTCAGATTAATTATATGCCTTTCAAGGTCATTTTATGCCAATTCACAACTATGTATATTCAATATTTTCCCATTGTCCCCATGCTATTCGTACGTTTTGATATGATGTATGTTAGACTCGCAATAGTCTAACTTATAAAAAGAAAAGCAACATCACAACTTGCATAACACATAAAATAGATCTAAGAATCATGACATAAGTTTGCATAGCCAATACGTAAATTTGCATAAACTATCATGGATCTAAATATAGATCTAAACATAAAGATGTGAACTTGCATATATGGATATGGTTTTCCTATAACTTGCATATGAATTTCATTCAAACCAGCATACGATTCACATACAAAACTAGCATAGGCAATGGGCATAAATTTGCATAACTATGTACTACCATGGATCTAAATATAAATCCAAACATAAAGATGTGAACTTGCATATGGATCTAAACATAAAGATGTGAACATGCATATGGATCTAAACATAAAGGTGTGAACTTGCATATGGATCTAAACATAAAGGTGTGAACTTGCATATGGATCTAAACATAAAGATGTGAAATTGCATATAATTTAACATCCCAAACTTGCATATGATTTATATACATATGTTTTAACATCCCAAACTTGCATAAGATGAATCAAGTAAACATGTACAATTGAATAGATCCACAATAACACAACTATCAACAATAACATCACATGATTCAAAGTCATATTCTCATAATCCAATTAAAAATTATCACAATTAAATTAATTAATTAATTTGTGAAAGATATTATACTCACAAACAAAAGAATAGTCTTGTCTTTATGGGATCTATATTTTGAAACTGAATTGCTTGCCTTTGATGTAGACTAATTGTTATTTAGATTAGATTAGATTCTTGCTTCTATCTTGTTTTGTGTTGAAAGAGAACGGCGACTACTCTAGGTTCTCCATTGACGGCATGGCGGCTCTTGGTATGAATTAGTGTGATTTTAGGTTGAGAGTTGGTTGCTTATATAAAATTTTAATTAATTTAGAGCTGTCAAATTAACCCTAGAAGCAATCAAGACCATCCAGTCAAGATAGAATAACACCTCAGCCCTAATGACTCAGCAATGAGTCGAAACAGCTTCATCTTTCAGATATGCCCGAGGGGGGGGGGTGGTCGACCTGTATGGGTAGGTCGACCCCCTGGTCAACCTAGCCCTTGGACGGGAGATTTCCTGCCCAACCTGCTCCCCTGTTTGAATTTGAATTTCTAAACTGTGTTTAATTTATTTAAATTCTGAAACTTCGGAAGGCTATAACTTCTTTATACGGAGTCCAATTCACGAAAACTCGGACTCTATCTCATGCAGAATTCCAAGAAGAACACAATGGTGTAACCCATTTCCCTTAATTCCCACATTTGAAATAAAGTATTCTTTAATTTGTTAATTTTTAATATTTAAAATCACAGGTGTTACATTATCACTCTCTAATTCAGCAATTTTGGCAAAATTAGTGTCATGGTGTTTTTGGAGATCAACACCAAGTTTTTTCCACTCATCCAACTTTTTCCTAGCACTGTGTTTAACGATATTTCACTTTGTCTCAAGTTGGCACTTGGCATTGTCTAGCCGGGTATGCGTTTGCCTTATCACTGCATCTACTTCTTCGGACAGATCGTTGGCATTAGTTAAACTCACATCATGATCGAATATAAGTCCGGTTAAATTCCAACTTGGAAGTTTTGCGGCTAGGGGATCACTTACTGGTCCGGGATCATGACGAGGCTTATGAATGAGAGAATAAACCTCAGGTGTAGGACCGGAAGGGCCTGAAGATGGAACCACTCGGAGCCTAATGGGTAGCTTTTCTTTTCGAGAATGTTTATATAAGCCACCTTTTCCCGTATCATCCCATCCTCATTTCTTCCCTCGACTCTCCACATTAGGGTCATCCTCTTTGTGCCACGTACACTTCTCGCCTCCTCATCATCTTCCTCGCGAATTTTCCGTCTTTTTTCTACAGTCAAGTCTGACTATGAAACGCGTGAGGGTCGATGTAAAACTCCGGAGGCTTGGGAGGATGATTTTTCTTATGATGATGAGATGCCCACGGGGGATCAGGATATAGCAAATGCCTTGGATCAATAGCTTTGCTCTTCTTACGAAAGTCCGATCTAAAGCTTGATGAGCATTTCTTGTGCATATCTGGTCACCTGAAATAAGTTCGAAATAGATTTCAGTAGTTGGTTTGCTAAATATTAAGAGCAAATTATAAACATGATCACCAGGGAAGATGTTTAAAGTGCTTCCTAAAGGAAGTTGTTGCTAATCAACTGGTTGTCCTAACTGGTTCTAAGGGAATTTCTAAGGATTTCAGCATCTAAAAAAAACTAAAAAGCAAGAGATGTAAAGAAGTTCTTCAAAACAAATGTGTATTAGACATATGTGTTTCTAAAAGTATCGCCATTCGACGAACCAAATTTCTTGGTAGGATCTAAAGAGATTCCAGGTGACGCAAGATATTTTCCTAGTTTAGTAGTGGCAGCATCCATTTTTCCGTCTTCTATAGTCTGAGGATTGAGAGGCTGGGTAACAACGTCATCTTGACTAAGGAATCTAGTTGTATTAAGATTCCCCAAATTATCAAAGGTACCTGCTGAATCCTTCCTTGTAACATCTTGACCAGAATGACCCTCAGTTATCGTTTCAACATTTGGGTTGCTCTCTAATGTAGTTTCATCTTCCCCGTCATAATTTAGTTACACACTCAGGTTCAGAGGTATTCGCTTCCATAATGCCTCCCTCAATCTGTTCAGATTCCATATCTGACTCAGAGTTCAAGGAGGCATCTTCTTTTTTTGCCAGCTCCATTGATACTATAGGATCCTTGCCTCTACATCGGCTAAAACTTCCATCCTTACTCATAGTCATTGTCGAGGGAAGTATTCTGCCACTGACAGGATCTGAACACTTTCTTAAGGAAGGGTCAACGGTAGGGTCTTAACCAGTGGTTTGACCTTGAGTATCATTACCGTCACTAGAGGCACCAATATCAGGGTTGACAGGATTTGGTGCGGGAGTTGGAGGTCCTCCCTTAGTAGGAAACTTTCTCAAGGGATGGAAAATTTCATAATGTTGGAGTAACGATTCTGTAACTAAAGCTCTTCTGCTTTTCTTAGTCTCGTCAACAGATTTCAGAGTTTCAAGTACGACCTTAAGTGAGGCGGATGCTTTGTTGTCTTTAACAGGGGCTGGGGGCAATTGGGTTTTAAAAAGAAAAAGAGAAAAATCATATGGCATAGTTATCCATGTAAAATGAGATAAAACTAATTCGCAGAATGTGTTTACCTCCTTCCGTCCAATTTCCATGAAAGGATTTAGGGCGTCGGACAAAGACAAACTGGGTTAGGTATCCTAAAACACTTTTTGGTAAGTTGGATATAAGCCTGCGGTTTCTTGCACCCTAAACATGTATAATGTATGGGGTGTTCTTCCTTTTCCTAAATGATCAAAGGTAGCAGATCTCTCGAAAAGTCGGTTCACGCTCTTTAACTTGCATAAAAAGAATATAAAGTCCTAAGAGGATGGTATAGCCCTTCGGATGCAATTGGAAAGGAGCAATGGCCAAATGATTCATGATCGTCGTTATGAAAGGGTTAAAAGGAGGAATACCGCCACTGGCCAGCATAAAACGATTTACAGTTACATATCCCGTCGGAGGTCGATAGGCAGATATGCCCTAACCTGGCAATAATGCATCTGTAATAAGAATTCCAACTTGGCTACACGGTTGCTCAAAATGTTCCTAATCCAAAGTAGTGTAATGTTTTTCCATTGGAAAAGTAGCCAAAGGAATAGGTACTGGAAAGGTTTGAGGGATAACAGTCTCCATAGAAGGATCGGCTAGAGCTGAAGGTGATCCTTCAGTCTGGTCGCGTGATCACTTCCTAGTGGTCATTCTACACAAATGATTTCAAAAATGAATTATAAAAGATAAAGCTAAAGCTTTGCAAAACATAGAGGTTAAAAACTTTAGGTCGTCCCTTTGGTTCTAGAATTTGAGTCATTCTTCAACCCAAGGGATTTAAGTTGCCATGATGGCTTGGCAACTTAAATAGTTTTGACACTGTACTTAGGTCATAATAACAAGCTTGACCCTTAGGTCAACGATAACTTAGAGCATAGGATCGCGTTCACGACCTAAGAGGCTTGGAGTGTAAAAGCATCAGCAATCACTCAAGAAAATCCGGGTGGAGCGCGAGCATTTTGGAAACCAAGTCGTAATATTTAAAGTAACTAGCTTTGAGTATTCAAACATTCAAGTTTTCGGTTGTTTAAAGTATCATTAGGTTTGACTCGCAATCAAAGTTTGAGTTTTTAGATCGTTCGGATTCATGGAGCATTAGGTCGTTCTGGTGAAGTTCGAGTCTTAAGTCGTTGCACGGTCCAAAAGATTTTTAGCTATTTTAACGACCTAAAACCGTGATCTTTAAACTCGAATCATATCAAGAGGCCAGTACTTTAAACCGTTCTTGAATCCAAGTTTTAAAGTGAAAAGACGACCTAAGACCTTGAATACGGTCGATGACCTAAAGCTTAACAACTTGAAATGACAACCCGAGACGCTTAATTTCACCAGCAATCTAAGTATACGACAACGACCTAAAAGTTTCCACTATCATAAAAGCTTGAAACCTGAAGTGTTCAAGGATATAGCGATATGGATCGTGGTAAACAAATAAGCCCCATTTTAAATTATGTGTACGACAACAAAATCGTTGATTAAGCATATATAACATCAACGAATTCAAAGAGAGCATACATGCTATGGAAAATCAAAAGAAATATCATTCCATCATCATCGTCAAATACATGGTCAAACTACCAGGATTCATAAATACATAAGTTACAATAGCGTCCAATTCGACTCAAAGTAGCATGCACAATCAAGGGTACATCAACCAAGTCCAAATTCAAAAATTGAAGAGAGCAAAACAAACCTGAACTATAACGGCTGAAAGCTTTGAATTTGAATCATTTGATTGTTGAATTTACTTTTGAATCGGTTGAGCTTAAAAAAGATTGGATTTGCAGAAGGCAAAGTCACTGACCAATCGGTGAACAGGATGTCAGGAGAATCTCGAATCAATTTTGGATAGCCACCATTAATAGTTCTCTAGCTCGAAGGATGAGTGAATGAAAAGGAACGACCCAAGTTAGAGACTTATAAATGAGCAGGGTTAGCGGATTAAAAATCCCACAGTGATATGGGGCCTATCACGACCTAAAAAGGTTAAAACGAGCTAAGATCGGGGGCGGTTCAAAAATTCCAACGACCTAGAGAGCACTGATGACCAAAAACTCGACCTAGTAGCACGTTAAAACCATCGAATTCGAAGCCTATATTATCCTTGATACATACAGACTTCGAGGGGCAAGTGTTAACCCATAAAATATGATTAACAAATGGCAGGCGTGATTGAGTCATCTGAGATTTTAGGTCGCCGATAACCTTTGGGTCGTTGAGGTCATTTAAACCCGTCAGATTCATTAGCTCGTTTAAAGTTTTAGCCCGTCAATCCATCTTTAGGCCGCTCCGCATCCTTTAGCTCGTCCAGCATTTTGGTTTAACAAGCTCTTTAGACCGCGATGTCATATCATACAAGTTCTTAGCCCGTTCCACACTAGGTTGGGTCGTTAAGATCTTTAGCTCGCGCTGCCTTCAGCCAAAACGAGTTCGGTCGCCCCGCATTCTCTTAACCCGTACCACTTCGTATCAGGAAGTTTTGGGTCACTCCGCCATGTTTAGCACGTCCCGCCTTGCTTTGAACCATATAACATCCTGTCTAGCCGCCTACGACCTAAAGCGAGAGCACAGTATTTACATAATTGCCACCTGGCCTGAACTCAACCTATAAATACCCCCCTCATTCCTTCATTGAGGCGGGGGGGGGGGGGGGGTCGGATTCTGAGGCCACGAAGTGCTGCTGAAATTCTCCTACAACTATTCCAACCAATCCTAAGCACTTATTCCCTAAAATCAAGTGAAGATTCAACAATTGATCAATCAAGATTCTCATCAAGTCCATCAAAGTTATTCGAGATTTGTAAGCTCGTAATTCAAGCTCAAGCACTTTAGGAAGTCATTCTAGTTCCTCTTCAGTCCCATCAAATCCCCGTTGGTCATTCCTTTCCTCCACGGTTTTTGGTGGATTCAAGTGAGATCTATAAGTGAGAGAGTGATTAAACTTGTTATAAGAGTGAATCAAACTTTGTAATGGACATACTGATAACGGAATCTTATATGAAAGTGGATGTAGATCCTCATTGGATCGAACCACTATAAAAACTCCGTGTTCTTACTTTTATGCTATTAGCATATCTTTGATTGCATCCTCACTTTATTTTTCTTTACCGGATTGGTGAAGTGCATTTCATGCACCTATGGTGTTGAAGGCAAATTTCGGTTTCAACATATTTGTTTGAAACTAACATAAAATCGATAAAGAATGAAATGTTGAAAAAAATATTTCTTAAAACAAAATATTTTTACATAAAATAGATCATGTAAATTTTATAATGAAAATGTTAAAATTTGCTCGCTCTTTTTAAATCGATTTATACGGTCGATTTACGGTAGCAAAAACCGATAATAGCGCAATTAACTTAAAGATTTAGAAGTTGAATTAAACTCTTAAATTTTATATTTAAGATACGTTTAACTAGACACAGCGTATGAATTAATTTCGTAATAAAATACGAAAGTACGTGCGGTAGCGTTATTTCAGCACAAGTCAGTTAAAATATTGAACGCGTAAAATTGTTTGTGAAAGCTAAATGTCCCAACATGAGAAAAAATATTTTGCTTGTTTTGAAGTCAACAGGATAAATCGTTTCGCTAAATTTGGATGTTTCTAGGTCCGTCGAGATTTTTCCATACGAATTAGCAGCGTGCTATCATTTAAAAATTAAAGTTCTAATAGAAAAGTCATGACATTGATATTTTTGTATCATTGCATCATCGTCACGTTGATCACAGTAGTACATTAATTTGTACATTTTGGAATTCGACGAGCGTCCATAACAAATAAAATAGCGTGTCGTATCAGTATCCAACGTTGTGTCATTTTTGAGTTTTATGTCTCTGTTTGTGTCTTATTGGAATGGTGACTTTGCCTACACTATTACCCTACCATTCTTTCGGCCAATGGTCATTGCTGATTCTCAAAATTTGATTTTTCTTTACATTCAAATTTGATGAAATTGTAAATGTGCATAGGCTAAAATAAGCTGCTTATGTGGTGCTCCTAAGCCCGGCTAGATGCACTAAGAAAAAAAATTGGATCCTTGAAATGTGTTAAAAGAAACGCACCATACACATGCTTTTGTATCACGTCTTCCCTTCCCTACTTCCTTTTGGTTCGCTTAAGAGCATCTCCAACAGTGTTACGGGCCGTAACGTTACGGCCCGTAACATTACGGGAGATATCTTTGATATCTCCCAACGGGCGCGAGCCGATTTTATCGGCTCGCAGTCTGCGAGCCGATTATGGCTCGGGATGGGGGGGGGGGGGGGTTTGTTATATTAGTTTAATTTTAATTTCCTCCTTTTTAATTTCTGTTTAACTCCTTTGTATATACGTTTAAATAACACGGGTTAGTGGACGACCCTAGTTTTAAACTCCTTTATAACTCCTTTTTAACTCCTTCAGGTGCTTAAATGTTTACATTATGAGGATAAGTGGACGACCCTCCTTTTAAACTCCTTTTTATATACGTGTAAATATCACGGGTTAGTGGACGACCCTAGTTTTAAACTCCTTCGGGTGCTGAAATGTTTACATTATGAGGATAAGTGGACGACCCTCCTTTTAAACTCCTTTTGAACTCCTTTTTATATACGTGTAAATATCACGAGTTAGTGGACGACCCTAGTTTTAAACTCCTTTTTAACTCCTTTTTAACTCCTTCGCGTGCTTAAATGTTTACATTATGCAGATAAGTGGACGACCCTCCTTTTAAAATCCTTTTTAACTCCTTCTTACATACGTGTAAAGAGACACTCAAACCAATAAAGAGACACTCAGACCAATAAACGATTCCAATAAAGAGACACTCAAACCAATAAAGAGACACTCAGACCAATAAAGGATTCCGATATACATACACTCAAACCAATAAAGAGACACACAAACTAATAAAGAGACACTCAGACCAATAAATGATTCCAATAAAGAGACACTCAGACCAATAAAGAGACACTCAAACCAATAAAGAGACACTCAGACCAATAAAGGATTCAAATAAAGAGACACTCAAATCAAACCTTATATATAACAGCAACATTGCAGTACATATCTCAAATCAAAACTTACTCAAAATAATAAATGGATTCCAGTTTTACAAAATGTTTACTGGCTTTTGCTAGCGATTCGGAGGAAGATGAAATCCTTCAAGAGGAAGAAGAAGAAATACAAGAAATACGGGACCTATACCGTGAAGCGTACGGTTCATCGTCCACAACTAGGGGGGGATCGGTTCCTGGAAGGAGGTTTATACACCGAAATCATGCTAAATACCACAAGTCTTTGATGCAAGATTACTTCGATGACGATTGCACTTACGGGCCTGATATATTTCGCCGAAGATTCAGGATGCGGAGAAACCTATTTCTTCGGATATTGGCTGGTATTCAAGGTAACAATGATTACTTAAAGTACAAACAAAATGCATCGAAGACACAGGGGTTATCCGGTGAACAAAAAATGACGGCAGCTATGAGAATGTTAGCTTATGCCACACCAGCCGATGCTTTGGACGATGCATACCGCATAGCAGAGAGCACGGCACTAGAAACACTTGAAATTTTCTGTCAAGCAGTTGTGGACGTCTACGGAGAAGAATACTTACGGTCTCCGAACGAAGCAGATGTAGTGCGAATCAGAGAGATGCACGAAAGCAGGGGTTGGCCGGGAATGTTGGGAAGTCTGGACTGTATGCACTGGGAATGGAAGAACTGTCCTAAGGGATTACAAGGTGCGTACAACGGCAAGGAAAGACGACCAACCATCATTTTGGAAGCTGTGGCATCGTACGATCTGTGGATATGGCACGCTTTCTTCGGAATGCCCTGGTCTAATAACGACTTAAATGTTGTAGAAAGATCTCATCTGTTCAATGATCTTGCTCAAGGCCAGGTACCTCCTTTAACATTTACCCTAGGCCAAAATACTTACAACCATGGCTATTACCTAGGTGACGGCATTTACCCGAAATGGAGCACCATAGTTAAAACATGTCCAAATCCATTAACTCCTAAACAAGTCATGTTCGCGGCGATGCAAGAGGGACAAAGGAAAGACGTGGAACGTGCTTTCGGTGTTTTACAATCGAGATTTGCAATGATAAGCAATCCATGTAAGCTGTGGTCTAGGAGAAAGATGTCTACAATCATGTTTGCTTGCATCGTTCTTCACAACATGATTATAGAAGATGAAAGAGATATGGATGAAGAGCAACGCCACTGCGATTACGAGGGTGCTTCGCAACCACCTCCAGTATTCCGACAAAACCAACCAATAACAGAGGAGGATTTCAACATTCATTTGAGCCGTCAAGTTATCTACAGAGATGCAGAACTTCATAACTGGCTGCAGAAGGATCTTATGAATCATTTATGGAACCACTACGGCGATACCTAGTTATGAAGAACCATTATCTGAATTTGTGTTTTATTTTATGTTTGTCCGAACTTATCAATCATGTATGCAGTAAAGATGTTGTCATTTTCTATTGTACCAACTCGTTCTCTTGTATTCGTAAGAGTTATTAATCATATATTATTATGTTTCTAAGTTTATGGTACGAAATAAATATCGGTTATGTTTTTGTATATGACAAACTAAGGTAAAACGTAAAAAAAAATGGTTTTTCTCTTAGTAATCATGTATTATTATTACGTTTCAGAGTTTATTTTACAAAAAAATTAATGGGTTTGGTTTTGTATATGGTAAAATATGGTAAAAATAGTTGGGGAAAAAAAATAGCCAGGAGCCGATTTTATCGGCTCCTGAAGTCGCGAGCCGATAAAATCGGCTCGCGACATCACGAGCCGATAAAATCGGCTCGCGCGCCCCATTCAGGACTCTGAATTGAGCCCGTAACATTTCCCTTCATATTACACCCCGTAACAACTGTTGGGTGCAAAAATAAGCGAAATTACACCCCTTAACATGAATTTCCTCCACTGTTGGAGTTGCTCTAACCATCTACTAGTCTTCTTTCTTTGTGTTCCTCATATCTTCTTTCTTTGTGCTTCGATTTGCCAACTCCCGCCTAAACCTGAAGCTAAACCCACTCAACTAATTACCCTATTAAACTCCTTCTTCCCAAAACCAACTCTCATCAAAACCTGAAGCTAAAACCAACTCAAAGACAACACAAACCAAAATATAACTTCGTTTTAGTTTTTCTTTCTATAAGAAAAGCTCTCTTCCATTTTTTTGTTGATCGGAACTTGTAATTGAAA
Organism: Allium sativum; assembly: GCA_030737875.1. Lineage (NCBI taxonomy): Eukaryota > Viridiplantae > Streptophyta > Magnoliopsida > Asparagales > Amaryllidaceae > Allium > Allium sativum. Next base: position 384,191,572 of record CM060923.1, on the reverse strand, counting down.
AAGGGACAAAGGGAAAAGTGAAGTTGTGTTGAACAAAATAAGTGTTTCCAAATTGGTTTATATTGAGATTTCCTGCATCTCGCCGTACATGGCTTTGTTCCCGTTGGAACTATGAATAGTAAAACAAAAGTATGACCATACATAAATAATAATTTTTTACGGCAAAAGAGGGTGAAGAACAAAATTAACAAATTTTTTATCAAGAGGTAGAAAATTTAACCACATGGACAGACTTAGTGTAAAGTATGAAATGATAGTAGACCACTGAATTCGTCCCTTAATACTAAAAAGTGTACTTATAAATAAGATTTTAGCCTTTTGTCCTTATGGATAAAAAATTTGTTGAGTTTTTCCTTTTGCCTAAAAACCGCTAATATTTATATACACTGGTTATACTATTCTATAAAATCATAAAAATATAATACCGCAAAAATGTTTAACGTTAATTTAAGATTTTTTTTATTTAAATTATGGAGTATTTCTATAAATTAAAACAAACATATAACATTGAAAATCTAGTTGTTATATTATAAACAAATTTTCTTATTGCTTATTAAATTCGAATCAAATTTAAATGTTTGAATATACGAAATATTCACATTTGAAACGTTAAAAATTTCGGGTACACAACATGGTATATTTGCATATGGTACTTTTATTATAATATATAAATGGCTACGGAGCAACTGCCCTTCATATGTACAAAATAAATATGACCATGATCGAAGCTACTATTTGCAAGCAAATCTCAAAATCAAAACGTTGCACAAAAGCAGCTATTTACAATTTCAGGATTAGATTCTGAAAAGACAGTAGAACATTACCGTCCTACTAAGTAGTAGATAACCAAACTCTGCAGCTACAAAACTGGCATTATGGTTAACACTGGTAACTTCACCTCTTTGGAACAAGTAGCAAAATCAAACTTCTCTTAATCTAAGAAATACATACAAACTCAATGCTGCACCTGGATCAGTCAACAAGACTGCAACACAAACATGCATGACAAAGGACACCTCTTTATTTACTCCCCTAACTGTAGACATCATTGCTAACTCACCACTTAAAAAAAAGGAGCAACCCTTTTGTATCCTCACAAACTAACTTCTAAACATTAAACCCACTTTGCCTTCCAAATTTATACTGCCCGGCCAAATTGCATTCTTTTGATTCAGTGTTGCAGGTGTTTTTGGCAGTGGACAAAGATTGTAAATAGAGGCGGTGATGGTCAGAAGTCCCATTCTCTATGAAAATATTCATTGTATAATAGAGCTTACTTGGTCAAAGGATTGAAACGTCAAATGAGATAGATTGTGAATGTTATATAATCTTCAGTCTCTCCCTCTGAATGATTTTTATTATAATGCACGTTATATGAGTGTTAATCTTGGAAATGTTTTTATAAACATTAGGTGAACTATTAAAAATGTTGGAATAAGTGTATGAATGGCTCCTATACGTAAATAATCTCATATCATGGGACTATATGGAAGAAGCAAGTATATATACTTGTTTCGAAAAAATCATGTTGGGGCCTTGGGCTCCCAATACATGCGTTGTTGTGAGGAAGGAGACCATGCATTATGACCACCACACACACACACACGCGCGACCAACTCGACCCGACCCGGTTCGGTTTGGGCTTTGGCTTTGTAGTGTAAGCACTTATATTTTTGGACCAGAAAACCTTGCCGTTTTCAAACTGTTTTTTATGGAAAATATTTCTGAGCCAACTTTTAGATGAAGCGGTAAACTCTTGACTCGTTATTTCAGTACATCCAATTTTCTCTCACTGCCCAGTATTTTCGTTCAGCCCTAATCCCCGTCTGTATATTATCTTCAATTGTAGACGAGAATATTAATCTTACCTTCGCCATTAAAAAAAGAGCATTTTTTATATTCAAAAGTGTAAATCTGCACTGATTTGTTGTGCAAGAAAATCAGTTATTCTTTTCAGAGGTTGTTTTATCCTAGAGGCAGCATTGGAAGCACGAACTGGTTTGCACCACCGACTAGATCGCCGAATCGTCTTCAAGAAAGCGACCAAGTACGCGACTCAGCCGTTGTTTCCCAACAGCTTGAAGACTAACTGAAACAATGGCTTCGACATCGACCCTAGGTGATGCTGATCCTCCCTCTGCCTTCCAGATCCCACTCGTGATTGCTGCACCATTCAGATTCGAAGGCTTTCATTTCAAGCGATGGCGTCAGAAGATGGAGTTCAATCTAACGATGAGAAAGTTGGCTGCTGCTTTAACCACCGACAAACCGCAGTTGCTAAACAAACCTGACGGAACTGATGAAGCACAGATGGCTTCGTGGACTGAACAATCAAAGCAACTACAGATCTGGACTGAACAGGATTACTTGTGCAAAAATTTCATACTCAATGGCCTCAGCGATGATCTGTATGACTACTACAACTCGGAGGACAAGAGAGCGAAGGAGATCTGGGAAGCGCTGAAAAAGAAGTATGATACAGAGGAGGCAGGGGCAAAGAAGTATGCTGTCAGCCGCTATCTAAAATACCAGATGACAGATGACAGGTCAGTAGAGATGTAGTCTCATGAGCTCCAGAAAATAGCTCATGAGATCATCTCCGAAGGTATGACATTGGACGATCAATTTCAAGTTGCTGTCATTATTGACAAATTGCCCCAAGGTTGGAAAGATTTTAAGAATGTCTTGCTGCAAAAGACAAAGGAATTTTCCTTAGAGAGCTTGATCACTCGCCTCCGTATTGAGGAGGAGGTGCGCAAACAAGGCCAGAAAGAGGAAGTGCTGGTTGTCTTAAACAACAGCACTAAAAAGAATAAACCCAATGTTCTGAAACCAAATCATAAGTCCTTTAAGAATCAGTACTCGCACAATAAACAAAACGGGAATTCGCAAGGAAACTCAAAAGGATAGCAAAAACCAGCCCAAAAGAATGATTTTTGACAGTTGTTCCTATGTTACGACTGTGGAAAATAAGGTCATATGGCACGAAAGTATCGGAACAGGCCAAGCTCTGCACCGCAGACGAACCTGACTAAGGAGCCTCTTGCGACTATGATTACCGAGATTCAACTTGTTGGTGCATCAGAGGGTTGGTAAGTAGACACTGGTGCTTCTCGCCATGTTTGCTATGATTGTGATATGTTTACCACATACACGGCTGTTGATGATCAGAAAGTGTTGTTGGGAGATTCTCACACCACTAAAATTGCAGGGGTTGGAAATGTGGAAATCAAGTTAACCTCTAGAAAGACTGTGATTCTGGAAGATGTTATTCATACTCCAGAGATGAGGAAGAATCTGGTTTCTGGCTTTCTCCTCAATAAGGCTGGCTTTACTCAAGTTATTGAGGCTAATTTGTATACCCTAACTTATAAGGGAAATTTTGTGGGAAAGAGTTATGCTTGTGAGGGGATGTTTAAATTAAATGTAGAATCTAATAAAATGACTACTTCTGCTTATATGTTGTGTGATTTTAATATTTGGCACTCTAGACTATGTCATGTTAATAAACGAATAATTCATAACATGAGCACCCTAAATATGATTCCTAAAATGTCAGAATCTGAAACTGATAAATGTGAATTCTGTACACAAGCTAAAATCACAAAGAAACCTCATAAATCTGTTGATAGAGTTTCTGAACCCTTAAACTTGATTCATTCTGATATATGTGAGCTTGATGACACTTTGACTAGACATGGACATCGTTATTTTATTACTTTTATTGATGATTGCTTTGATTTCACCCATGTATATCTTATGAAAAATAAAAGTATTGCATTTGACATGTTTAAAACATTTAAAACTGAAATTGAGAATCAAGAAAATAGGAAAATTAAGAGACTTCGTAGTGATAGAGGGACAGAATATGAATCTAGTTCAATTCTGGACTTCTGTAGATTACATGGTATTGTATATGAAAGAACTACACCTTATTCACCTGAAATGAACGGTAAAGCTGAAAGAAAAAATAAGATTTTTACTGAATTAGTAGTTTCCATCCTACTAAATACTGGTGCAGCAAAACATTGGTGGGGGGATATTTTATTGATTGTATGCTACGTACTGAATCTAATCCCCAAATCTAAGAATAAAATTTCACCTTATGAAATTTTAAACCCAGTGTCTCGTACTTTAGAACTTGGGATTGTTTAGCATATGTTCGCATTTCAGACCCTAAGAGAATAAAATTGGCAAGTAAAGAATATGAATGTGTATTTATAGGCTATGCTATCAATAGCAAAGCATACCGATTTTATGACCTAAATACACATAATATAATTGAATCAAATGATGCCGATTTTTATGAAACAAAATTTCCTTTTAAATTAAGGAATAGTGGGGGCACATCAAGTATGCCTATTAGAACAGAACTTAATAAAAGTTCTGAAGCTGAATCTAAAAGAAGTAAAAAAGCAAGAACCGTAAAAGATTTTGGTTCAGATTTTTGTGCTTTTACTATAGAGGAGGATCCCTTAAACCTCCAAGAGGTTATCATCTTTAGATGCCGATTTTTGGCAAGAGGCTATAAATGATGAGATAGATTCTTTGGAATCCAATAAGACTTGGCATTTGGTAGATTTATCTCCTGATTGTAAATTTATAGGCTGTAAATGGGTGCTTAAAAAGAAATTAAAACGTGATGGCACTATTGATAAATATAAAGCACGTCTAGTAGCTAAAGGTTTTAGACAAAAAGAAAATATAGATTTCTTTGACCTTTTTTCACCCGTAACTAGAATAACTTCCATTCGGGTATTAATCTCACTTGCTTCCATTCATAATTTACTAATACACCAAATGGATGTTAAAAACGCTTTTTTAAATGGTGATTTAGACGAAGAAATTTATATGGACCAGACTGAAGGATTTGTAGTACATGGTCAAGAACATAAAGTATGCAAATTAGATAAATCATTATATGGTTTAAAACAAGCCATTAAACAATGGCATGAAAAATTTGATAACTTAATCATTTCACATGGTTTTAAAGTTAATAAAAGTGACAAATGCATTTATTACAAATCAAAGAATGACATTTGCACTATTATATGCCTTTATGTAGATGATCTACTCATCTTTAGGTCAGACATTCATGCCATAAACTCAGTCAAATCCTTATTAAGTGCCAATTTTGATATGAAAGATCTAGATGAGGCGAGTGTAATCCTTGGTATTAAAATTACTAGGTCAGAAAAGGGAATTTCTTTGGATCAATCTCATTACATTGAAAAAATACTGAAGAAATACAATTACTTTGACTGCAAACCTGCATGTACACCATATGATCCAAGTGTAAAGTTATTTAAGAACACTGATGAAGGTGTTAGACAATCTGATTATGCAAGCATCATTGGCAGTCTTTGGTTTGCCACTGATTGTACTAGACCCGTCATTGCCTATATCGTAGGATTATTGTGCAGGTTTACCAGTAGACCTAGTATAGAGCACTGGCATGCTATTGAAAGGGTCGTGAAATGCCCTAAATGAACTATGAACCTTGAATTACAATATGAAAGGTTTCCAGCTGTACTTGAAGGATATTCTGATGGAGACTGGAATACCTTATCTGATGATTCTAAAGCGACCAGTGGCTATATACTTAGCATCGCTGGAGGAGCTATTTCTTGGAAATTCAAGAAATTTTAGCTCAGTCCACTATGGGTCTGAGATGATAGAACTAGCCATGGCTAGTGATTAGAGCATTTGAGAAATCTGCTAGCTCAGGTTCCCTTATGGGAAAAATAGATACTAGCTGTGTCGATACATTGCGATAGTACCGCGACTATTGCAAAAGTTCAGAACTATTATTATAACGGTAAGAGACGACAAGTACGTCGTAACCACAACACTGTTAGAGAACTACTTTCTATAGGTACCGTTAGAGTGGAATACGTACGTAGTGATGAAAATTTGGCAGACCCTTTGACGAAATGACTGTCTAGAGAGAAAGTCCATAATTCTTCTAAAAGAATAGGAGTATTGCCCTTAGATTGTTGAGTCACGCATAATGGTAACCCAACCTAAATGACTGGAGATCCCAAGAACTAGGTTCAATGGGTAAAAACAAGTTGTTTAGTGATAGGAGTTGAACATGCTATTTAATAAACCAAGAAGCATGTATTCCGGAAGTGGTTAGAGGATGAGTTGATAGAAACCCTTAATAAGATTTATACTCTATTTGGAGTGGAGTGCCCACATTCAGGAGTACTCTTGATAGACTCACCTATGTGAATGTGGAAATGTTGTCGTTTCCTATGGAGTTTTGGGCAAAACTTCTAGAGTGTTCACTAAATTGGGATAGACGTGCATGGCCATAAATGCACGGGCTTATTTGATTGCACTACAGAAAAAATTGTGTGTGGTTTGATGTTAGGAATAGTATTCAAGACTATGTGTCACTCTAGTAAAAACTGAATCTTATTCACTATACAAAGGTTCAAGTCGGATGACACCTTTGTTTATGCACAATCTTATGTTTTTAGAAACTGCTCAAAAATATTTTTAAAAATTCAAGTGGGGGATTGTTGGAAATGTTTTAATAAACATTAGGTGAATTATTAAAAATGTTGGAATAAGTGTATGAATGACTCCTATATGTGAATAGTCCCACATCATGGGACTATATGGAAGAAGCAAGTATTTATACTTGTTTCTAAGAAATCATGTTGGGACCTTGGGCTCCCAACACATGCTTTGTTGTGAGGAGGGAGACCGTGCATCATGACCACCACACACGCACGCGCGTCCGACCGACTCGACCGGACCCGGCCCGACCCTGTTTGGTCCGGTTCGGTTCGGGCTCGGGTTTGGGCTTTAGGCTTTGGCTTTGTTGTGTAGACACTTATATTTTTGGACCAGAAAACCTTACCTTTTTCAAACCGTTTTTTATGGAAAATATTTCTGAGCCGACTTTTACATGAAGCGGTAAACTCTTGACTTGTTATTTCAGTAGATCCGATTTTCTCTCACTGCCCAGTACTTTCGTTCAGCCTTAATACCCATCTATATATTATCTTCAATTGTAGACAAGAATATTAATCTTACCTTCGCCATTTAAAAAAGCAGTTTTTTTATATCCAAAAGTGAAAATCTTCACTGATTTGTTGTGCAAGCAAATCAGTTTTTCTTTTCAGAGGCTGTTTTATCCTAGAGGCGGCGGCGGAAGTTCGAACTACTTTGCACCACCTACCAGATCGCCGAATCGTCTTCAAGAAAGCGACCAAGTACGTAACTCAGCCGTTGTTTCCCAATAGTTAACCATAATGCTATTTAAAATTTCAGATGTAAATTTCAGAATTAGAACATGCTAGGTAATCTAGGCGTAAATTAAGAACCCAAAATGATATTATTTTATTTTAACCTTTTTACTTTTTTAAAAAAATATATAGAAAATATGAATTTTATATCAATTTGGTGATTTGTGCGTTAATATAGAATATTTAGAATCACTAATTCATGTGTTACATGAAAATTTACACAAGTTTTTATTAGAAAGTTTATATTTTGTGTAAAATGCAAAATTTGATGTAAAATGTAGATTCTAGTGTAAAAAGGCTTTAAAATGTTTTATAAATATTCTTTTAATATTAAATAAGTTTCTTGTTGCTGAAACATGAGAATTATGTAAGGGAATGATGTAAATATTCCTTAGCTATGTTAGAATAGGCTTAAACTTGTGTTTAAATAACCTAAATATTCACTTGAAGGCTTAATTAGTTAATTTGGGCTTAATTATTATGTTTTCGGTTCTAATGAGGTATTTGTAGAAGAAATATCCAGAGAGTAATTTTATAGTATGTATTTTTCTCTAGAGCTTTGTTCCTCCATTTCTTAAAGCTCTCAAACAAAATAAATTACTGTAAATCAAGTACCAAGCCTCCAAATAACATAAAATTGTAGATTTCAGACATATGCAACAATCTAAAGTAGGAAATTTCTCAAAAACTCAAATTTAATCATTCTTTCTCTCAAGTTTGTTGAATTTTTACTATAAGTTGAAGCTCTTTTTCTTGTGTGTTACTGTAACCAATTTTACGGGGAAAAGAGAGCTTCTCCTTAGCTATTGCACCTCCTAAAGCTCCATTCTGCTCCAATCTCCTTAGTTGAGGGTTGGCTGCAGGTCAGGTTTGATGGTGAGATTGTGGAATGGGGAGGAGACACTCAGATATATGAGGGGGAGAGACCGATGATGAGCTCATCTTCATATGATGAGAAGATGACGAACCATTAAGTTCACCAGACGACTACATATGTGGACAACTGCAAATTTGACGATGAATCGATGATCGGATGAGCTTTTTGATGGGATATGAAACTGCACCAAGTATAGTAAAAATTCATAACCTCGATGTAGAACAAAAACAGTCAAATGAGGAAATATGACGAAGTTTATACCTTTTGCTAAAAATACTGCCTTGATATTTGAAGATCATTTGCCGATAAATCCTGCATCAAAAAACATACAAACAACTATGATTCTATATGAATACTTGCTCCCCACAATATCAATGCCATTATCGCTCGGTAACATAATACGTGATGAATTTAAAAAAGGAAATGCAACTACTGGAAAAACGCGATATTTTCCCTGCAATTGCAGTTTACACAAAGCTACCTATAATGAATCTTTCCCAACAAATCAAGCTTTAACGGACGCCAATCAATTAAAGAACAAAAAAAAGCAGCGTTCTTCTAGATGTGTATTGTTACTTGGGGCTTATAAATATCAAATCCAATTACGAATTCTATGATACATACCCTTTGGATTTAGCTATTTGAGCATACAATTCGGGAATTCCAATTAACTATGCATATGTAGCTGTTGAAAATATTAGTCCCACATCGAAAAATATATTACTGCAATCCTAGATAAATACTGCAATACAACAATTTACACTATCCTTTATTTTGTTTGCATGTGAAGGTAGAAAATATAACTTCTACTGACTTGCGAATTAGATAAAAGATTTTTGACATTATTTCGGCCCCTGCACGTTTTTATATATGTACAATTGGTGCGATAATTCTTACATTTACTTGCTACCCTTGTACTAATCTTACTGAGCCTAGAAAATCTATTACCCGACTATAGTTTGGCATCAGTATATTTTAACCCATGAAATCAATACCATTATCGCTCAGTAATTTAATACTTGATGAACTCAAAAAAAATGCAATTAGTGGCTGAACGCGATATTTTGACACCTTTATGATTCCTGACTTGCAATTGCAATTTACACAAAGCTATCTGTAATGAATCTTTCCCGACAAATCAAGCTTTTACCGACGCTCGTCAATTAAAAAAGGAAAAAAAAGCAACATTCTTCTAAATATGAATGTTACTAACGGTTTATAAATATCACAAGGCAATTACGCATTCTATTCTACATACCATTTGGATTTCTATTTGAGCATACAATTCAAAAATTCCAATTAACTATTAGTAAGTGGACACGTAGCTGTTGAAAAAAAAAGTCGCACATCTAAAAATATTTTACTAAGATCCTGCATAAATACTACGAGACTATTACTTTGATTATCTGTTAAGTTTATAGGAATACTGTTGGAAATGAAAGAGCAAAGAAAGAGAAAATTGGAAAGAAGAAAAGATAGCAACAATTAAAGTCCCACATCATGGAAATATTAGCACAATCTCTCTTAATGTATTAGAAGCCAAATAGGGTTATGTAAAATACAAAGGAGAGGGATGATACGAGGATGTGGACTTGGCCATGACATAATAATACATTAAAATGTCAAGGATAAGGGCCTCAGGCCATGGGGCTCTTGGGGTCTCTTGATTGAATATGGCTAATGGTTGCTGAATAGGCTAGTGCACTGACATGAGAATATATTTTTCTCAGAATTTTAAAGGTGTGTCCGTTCAGTTCAGAATTCGAAAAGAATGTCGGTTAGCTGAATGAGTAATACCATTTGAATTCTCAACATATACATGCTAATAACTGGGTTGTTAAAGGGTCGTAACCTTTCCTATTCTGACGGTTACTAATGCATGCGAACAGGCACTCCTCCTTGCCTATAAATTCAATGCCCAAAACAAGACAGAATTAACTTTTCTACTCGCATTACTCCTCCTTCTTCAAAGTAATCCTCTGATCTAGTTTTTGTAATTACTTCAGTTTGTTAGAACTCCTTTTGCTGGCACTACGCTACAGAGTTGGTCCATTTTATCCTGGAAAAAAATTGCAACTATGTCAACCAATGCATACGACGACAATATTGTTTCAAGAAAACAGAATAACTCTGGACTTGCACATTACTGGAAAAAAAATTCTGTATACCTTTAATCTGTTGCACAAACGGTTGTGCTTACTTTGATCATTGTAAACACAGTTTGACGCGACAATTTTGACATAATTGAATAATACTGATTGTTGCTATTGTCTGTTTGCAATACAATTATGTATATACAAAAATTCTAACAATCTTGAAACACTATTTGTTGTAGATGATGCAAAACAACAACAGTGATTCTGCACCGATAAAGACGGTGACAAACGCTTTGCCAGCGCCTGTGCTTCCGACAGTGACACTGTCCCATAGAGAAAGGCCAAAGAAATTCAATGGAATTAATTTCAAGCATTGGCAACAGAAAATGTTGTTTTATTTAACAACATTGAGCCTTGCAAAGTTTCTGACTGAATAGACTCCTGTGGTAGACGAACTTGAACCTGATGCTACCAAAGTAGTGGCTCTGACTATCTGGACAAACTCAGATTTTATGTGTAAAAACTATATTCTGAATGATCTAGATGATAGCCTCTACAATGTCTATTATACTATTGCAACATCCAAGCAACTCTGGTTGGCTCTGGAAAAGAAGTACAAAACAAAAGATGCAGTGTAACACCCGACTCCATTAATGTCACTCACTAAGGGAATGCATTAACTTTCATGGAGTATAATAAGAATATAGAACAGAATATCACAAAACAAATATATAAAATGGTACTTAAGAAATTTCAAAGTTTATTCATTGTAGTGGAAAAGCAAAACATGTTTGGTTACAACATCAAAACCATATACTAAAGCCAAGTACACAAATATCCATCTTGTACAAAATTATTATCAGAGTACATAAAAGTAAAACCATAATCCCACTCCAAATAGCCATAATGAAAAGAGATAAAGCTGGGCATTACTTTCAACACTTCCAAGCACTTCAAGAAGAAAGGAATCCAAGTCAAGCTCCACTTGTCCCACCTAGAGGACCTTATGGGGGGGTGGGGGTGGAGAAAAGAAAAGAGGCGAAACAAAAAGAGTCAGACATAAAGTCTGGTGAGTCCAGTGACTTTATCAATATAATCAGTAAAGTAACAGGATAAGAACATAAACTGGATATAAGAGATGACTGTAACATAAGCAAATATGACAAGGTAAACAAGATGAACAAGATATAATGTTGATTTCGCTTCCAATCACTATAAGACAATTCCTACACCGCACCAGTACTAGCTCCATACTGAAAGTTGAGCCCTCTTACTAGACATAATAATAATAATAATGATGGTAGTTTTGTGTACTCCTAGTTGTTGTCATAGGTGCCGGCTGCTCCTATCTCCATTAGTTGTACCCACTGCCCTCCCCATTCAATCATCTCCCTAACTATTAGATACCCATGCTGGTCCCATAGTAGGGTGTATCACTCCCTAAAGTGGCAACCAGATACTACTAAAATGCATGGCTTATACCTAAACGGTGCAACAGCTCTTACCTACTAGCCCGGACCCACACACGCACATGACTCTGTTGGACTTACATTGCCATCGCTAACTCTTTATTGACCTCTTACAATCAACCCCAGTAAGCGTGTCCCTGTCCTCGACCTAGTTCGAGCTCATATAGATACAAAATGGGTTACTGGTTGAAAAGGGTCCACCCACTTGACACAAGCTTCCCTCCTAATCTTGGTCCCCACTAGGAATTCCCACTTAACCCCTGTTTATCCCCATGTCTAATCTCATGTCTCATCTTGGTTAAGTGCTTTAATTATGTTTCACATGGTACCCATGTTACCCACTTAACCCTTCTATGATACCCATGTCTTACCACATGTCTTATCTTGGTTAAGTGTTCATTAATTCATTATAACCGTAATCTTGCAAGACCTCCCACATTATATGGCCGTTTTGCGGTTGCTGGATATGCCGGGCTTATACCGGGCAGGCTTATACCGCAATCTGAATCTAACCTCGTGTCCTGGCATTATTACACATATAATTTCTTCCTTCGGCCTCTCAAATTAGATTACCAAATTGCGGTTGCTAGATGTGCCGGGTTGTTCCGGGCAGTCTTATACCGCAATTCGAATCTGACCTCATGTCTTAGGCGTTCATTATCACTTTCTTGATTCAAGTCCCAATATTAAATCCTGGATTAAAATATATTCCAATTACCCATAATTTACAATCTAAATCATGTTTATAATTTTAATCCAAATTAGGCCTATAATCTTATGTATACATGTTATGCCAAATCATGCCCAAATTAATTTGCGTTCATTGTTATTAACAATTTATGCCAAACCTTATGTATACATATTATATCCAATTATGCCCAGTCCAACTTATGCCAAAGCTCATGTATACAATTGTTACGCAATTATGCCTAAATTGATTTATGCCAATAATATCATTTTATTACATATTTCCCCAAACTTTTCCCAATCGTTCAAACGTTATTTGTACGCAAATCTCAACGCAATATGTTAGGCTCGAAGTTAGCCTGATCTCATTAAAAAAAAGGAAAAGAAGAGGAGAAGATAATCAACATCAAAATTGGCGTAAACATAAGAACAGGCATATGAAACATAAACAGGCATATAACGATAAACTGGATCAGAAGGCATATGGCAGATTTATGGGTATGAATCTAAAAGAAAATGATTTACAAACTTGATAAGATTCATCCCAGTCACAGGCATATACATTAGATCCAATTTGCAATCCTATCACAATTACTTTTAATTTAATTATATATGAAAGTGACATAGACTCACAAAGATAGGATTAAGAGAATTAGGCATTGTTGTAGCAATTCAGATCTTAAATAATCTCACTTGATTGATGTAGATCTGATCTTCTAATTTGATTGTTGAAGAAGAACTATCTCTAAATCTGTACTTTGATTTTGGTTGGAGAAGAAAGGCTAGGTTAATATAGAGTAGAGCAGCATGGAGGCGCCATGGATGAATAATAATGAGATTAGGGTTTGGTTTAGGGCTATTTTATGGATGCTCTAGGTGAATTAGACACTTAGATTAGATTAGGATCCATCCGAACCATCCAAACCTAAAAAACACGTCATCCAGCTAATCCCAGAAGACCACGTATCAGTCCAGACCATGAAACTTGTCAGGCCAGATCTGGGCCGATAGGGTCGGCACCCCTATAGGGGGGTCGACACCCCTGTCGACACCCCTATATGGGGGTCGACACCTATGTCGACTCTCCTAGGGGGTCGACACCCTAGAGCGGGAGATTTCCCGCTCACCCAGATTTGGCTGATTTTGATTTTTGAATTCATTTTTGATTTGTTATTTAATTATTATTAAATTCTGCTATTTCTTAAATTCTTCTAAGCTTCATAACTTCTTTATACTGTATCCATTTTACACAAACTCGGACTCTATCCCAAGCAGAATTCCGAGATAAAGCAACCCATTTCCCTTAATTCTTCTTAAAAAATTAAGTATTCTTTATTTATCCCTTATGTCATGGTTTTAAAATTACGGGGTGTTACAATCTCCCCTCCTTAATGGATTTCGTCCCTGAAATCTTCAAGTTAAGAAGAATGTATCCTACCATCCATCTACTCATCCATCATTCACAAGCATCCATTGTCCTTAACAGATTTTTAATGCTATATGAACATATGCAAAAGTGTGTGCATATGTTCCTTATCTAATGCAAAGATCAGGCGGTCTACTGATTCAGTTGACCTTCTTAATGCAAAACATGATAGTGCCATGCGTCCATTATGTATACAAAAGAATCCTAATGACACATATCATGAGTGCACAACCATTCATTCAAATGCAACATCCACATGATAACACATTAAATATACATCCATTAATTTAAATATGCACACTCATTCATACGCAATATGAAAGTGATTTTGCCGATCTTATGCCTAATGTGTGTGTAAATGCATCCACGAGCAACCACTGACAAACACTTACATCCAGTTGCATCCACCAAAAATAACATGTAATAAACACATGTTTACAACCATATGATTTTCTACCTAAGGGGCGAAGATATAATCGAGAGGATACACTAAGCGATAGAACAAGTATAAACAAAGCGGTAGAAAAAGGAGTAGTTAAGAACATACCCTCAAAAAGAAAAGGGTACAACACATGTATCTTGTCTTCAGTTTCCCAAGTCGTGTCTCCTTGATCATCTCCCCATTAGACTTTAACCAACTTGACCTTTCAGTTGCGTAACTTCTTTACCTCCGATCCAAGGATGCATGGAGGAGCTCGTCTAATCGTGGCTTCTCACTCCACTTCCACTTCCCTAAGCATGCTAGGCTCTACTACTTCCGTGGTATCATGTAAACACTTCTGCAAATGTGACACATGAAATACGTCATGAACACCACTAAGCTTCTTGGGCAACTTCACTCTGTAGGCCATCTGTCCAATTCGCATTGTAATGGGGAATGGCCCTGCGAACCTTGGTGCCAATTTCTCTACAGACCTAAAACGAACTACATTCCTCAATGGTGATACTTTAATAAGGATCATGTCCCCAACCCTGAACTCAAGATCGGTCCTTCTCTTATCAGCATATGACTTTTGCCGGTCCTATGTCGTCTTCATGCGTCTTCGAATCAGGTCTATCTTCTCTGAAGTTTCCCTAATCATCTCGGGCCCAAGCAAAATCTTATCCTTAGACTCCCACCAACAATTCGGTGATCGACAATGTTGTCCATATAGAGCCTCAAAAGGTTCCATGCCATACTAGTCTGATAGCTGTTGTTGTAGGCAAACTCTACTAATGGAAGACGTTCCTCCCATGTCCCTCCAAAGTCCAAGATACATAACCTCAAAAGATCTTCTAGAATCCTATTCACTCTCTCGGTTTAGCCGTCCACCTGAGGGTGATAAGCGATGCTCAAACACAACTGCGTTCCTACCGCCTCTTGCAAGCTCTTCCAAAACTCACTGGTGAAAATGGGATCTCGGTCGCTTACGATACTAGAAGATATGCCGTGTAGACGAACTATCTCTCGAAGATAAACATATGCTAACCATGCCTCTGTTCTTTTACTCTTAACGGGAATGAAATGGACACTCTTGGTAAGTCTATCTACTACTACCCAAATCCTCGTACTACCCTTCCTTGACCTCGGCAACCCATCAACGAAATCCATGGAAACACTTTCCCATTTCCACTGTGGAACCTCTAAAGGGTGAAGCAAACCACCAGGCTTCTTTTGCTCAGCCTTAACTTGCTGGCACACTAAGCAACTAGAAACGAACTCAGCCACATCGTTCTTCATTCTGGCCCAAAAGAAAACTCCTTCATGTCCCCATACATCTTGTCACCACCGGGACGTATGGTCATCTTAGAACGATGTGCTTCTTCAAGGATTGTTGTCCTCAAACTCTCGTCTCGTGATACGCAAAGTCTCCCATCTCTATGCAACTAACCTTGTCATCTATAGTATACCTACAAAGATGGCTCGAAGACTCCCCTCTTATGAGCTTGTCTACTATCTCTATCAACTGTGGGTCATCTTGCTGTGTCGCACCTATCTGCCCCAAAAGCGTAGGTCGTACCTTTAACAATGCCAACAAACCGGGTACATAATCGATAGAGGGTCTAAAGTCAAAGATAGAGATATACTCTAAACTCTACCACTTGACAAACAAAGGACTCAAAGTCAACTTCTTTCAACTCAAGGCATCAGCTACAACGTTACCCTTGCCAGGGGTATATGCAATCTCAAAATCGTAGGATGCTAAGAACTCCATCCACCTCTGTTGCCTTTACTTTAGATCTTTTTGAGAGAACAAGTATTTTAGTGACTTATGGTCTGTATACAACTCAAACCTCTCGCCAAGCAAATAGTGACACCATGACTTAAGCGCAAAAAATATGGCAGCTAACTCTAAGTCATGGGTAGGGTAATTCTTCTTATGGGCATTTAATTGCCTTCCACCATAGCATATCACCATTCTCTCTTGCATCAAAACTGCGCCAAGCCCTGTCCCACAAGAATCGGTATAAACTGTGAACAGTTTACTCCCATCCGGCAAAACTAAAACTGGAGCTGTCGTCAATGCCTTCTTCAAACGTTGGAAAGCATCATCATAGTTAAAATCTCAAGAAAAGGTCAAATTCTTTTTCGTCAACCGTGTAAGTGGGGCTGATATCCTTGCAAAGTCCTCGATGAACTTTCTGTAGTAGCCCACCAAACCAAGAAAACATCTTACTTATGTTGCATTCCTAGGAATATTCCATTCTTGGATTACTACCACCTTCGCGGGATCCACTGCTATCCCTTCCTTGGAGACCGCGTGCCCTAAGAACCTCACTTCCATTCTCCAGAAACAACATTTGGAGAACTTAGCTTTGAGTTGATGTGCTCGAATGGTCTCTAAGACTTCCTAAGATATAGGGCATGTTCTTCCTCGCTTCTAGAAAATATCAAGATATCATCCACAAAGACCACCACGAACTTGTTTAGAAACTTCCTGAACACCCTACTCATCAAGTCTACGAAATAGGCGGGTGCATTCGTCAAACCAAAAGGCATGACGAGCCAATCAAAGAAACCATCTGGAGTTCTAAATGCAGTCTTATGTATGATGTCCTTAGGCACCCTCAGCTGATGAAATCCTATAGCTATGTCCAACTGCGAGAAAACCGAAGCACCAACCAACTGATCGAACAAATCATCTATCCTGGGCAATGGGTGTCTGTTCTTCTTCATGAGCTTATTCAACTCCCTATAATCCATGCACAATCTAAGCGAACCATCAGCCTTCGTAGCAAAAATGACAGGAGCACCCCACTCCGAGATACTTCTTCTTATGAACCCTTTCTCCAAAAACTCTTTCACTTGTTTACTAAGTTCCTCCTTTCTCTTTGAGCCATGGGGTGCACCGGCAATGCAACTGGCTTTGCATTGTCCGCCAAGTATATAAAGAAATCTATCTTGCGTTTTGGAGGTAAGCCCCTAACCTCCTCAAAGACATCTGCATACTCACGGACTACTCGAAAAGATTGCAAATCATCAATAGATGTGTCATGAGATTCTAGGTAGCTAAGCATAACAGAACCCTTAGGGTCGCATGAGATATCGAGAGTATTACCCAAACTATTCAATAGTCTAACTACCCTCTTTTCACAGTCGAGAATGTCACCATACCTGGCTAGCCAATCCATTCCTAGAATCAACCCATAGCCCATGAAACCAGGAACGTAAGCGTTACATTTGAACTCAATGCCATACACATATATTCTCAAATCCCGACATAACAAAGACATATGAGTCGTACCTCCAATAGGATTTGAGATAGTAATGGGATCCATAACTGAACTAGCATTTATGTGCAGTGTTTCAACTAACGAAGCAGATATAAACGAATGTGGACCGCCAATATCAAACAAAGTTCAAACAAGATGATCAAAAAGGAAAATCAAACTTTCAACAGAAATGTTTCTACCTCTCTCCTGTTCTGGTGCCATGAGAGCATGAACCTTCCCTCCAGAAGTAGGTTCTGTCCTTTGCCCTTGCCCTTATCCTTGCCTTCTCGGGCAGTTTTTAATCATATGCCCTGCCTCACCACATTGGAAGCAACCCGTCTTCTTATTCTTCCTACAGTCCTTGCTTAAGTGGCCCGGTGTTCCACAATTAAAATACCTTTTCTTCCCTTGGCCCTTGTTATCCTTACCACCTTTCTTTTGTTGTTGCTGCTTTCTTTGGATCCACTTTCTTATCTTGTGCCATAACTACACTAGCATCTTTCTCCTATTCATGCATCAACTCCATGTCAACAAGTTTCTCGAAAGTAGCCCCTATAGGAATGTGGGACATAGCCAACCTGTGTAATGGTTCATTCATACCCTTGGAAAATCTCGAAGCCTTCTTATGTGGTGTATTAACTAATTCCATACCAAATCTTGCTAACTGGTTAAACTTGTTAACGTACACCTTCACAAACAAATTAACTTGTTTCAAAGCTAAGAACCTCTCCATGTATAAACTCTCCTCTGCTTGTGAAAGAAATTTCAGCTCGAACCTTTGTCTAAAATCCATCCACGTCTCCACTGCACGTCCTCCATTAGTTACTTCCCACCAAAATGAGGCTTCGTCCTTCATCAACCAAGTAGCTAGCTGAACCTTCCTTCCATCGTCTATCTCAAAGATACCAAACAAGTCTTCCACTTCCTTGAGCCAATTCCGAGCCTCAACAAATGTCTCAGTTCCATAAAACGGCTTTCCGCCCATCGCACGGAAGTCTTTGCATATCTTAGAAAAAGCATCTACATGGGGAGGAGGAGGAGCGGCTAAAGCGGGGGGAGGAGGAACGTCTGCTGGGCCTGCGGCAGTAGCCCTAACCTCCAGATATCTTCTGAACTAGCTTGGTATATATACGCCCTCGGGTATAATGGGTTCCCCAGACATGCTAAACGGAAAAAGGAAGAGATTCAAAACATAGAATCAAAAGATAGATATATGGCTTTTGGGGATTATGTTTTTCATAATAAACCTTTCTCTTGAAAATACCCGCTTTAAAACATGTTTTTGAAAATACTTCTTTATAAAAATGCTTTTGAAAACGGTTTTCAAAATCTTTTATCTGTTCTGGTAACCTTCAGCTCTGATACCACGTGTAACACCCCACATCCATTAATGTCAGTCACTAAGGGAATGCATTAACTTTCATGGAGAATTATAAGAGTATATAACAGAATATCACAAGACCGATATATAAAATGGTACTTAAGAAAATTCAAAATTTATTCATTGCAGCGGAAAAGCAAAACATGTCTGGTTACAACATCAAAACCATATACTAAAGCCAAGTACACAAATATCCATCTTGTACAAAATTATTATCAGAGTACATAAAAGTAAAACCATAATCCCACCCCAAACAGCCATAATGAAAAGAGATAAAGTTGAGCATTACTTTCAACACTTCCAATCACTTCAAGAAGAAAGGAATCTAAGTCAAGCTCCACTAGTCCCATCCTGAGGACCTGGGGGAGGGGGGGAGGAAAGAAAAGAGGCAAAACAAAAGGAGTCGGACATAAAGTCTGGCGAGTCCAGTGACTTTATCAATATAATCAATAAAGTAACAGGATAAGAACATAAACTGGATATAAGAGATGACTGTAACATAAGCAGATATGATAAGGTAAACAAGATATTGATTGCGCTTCTTATCACTATAAGATAAGTCCTACACTGCACCAATACTAGTTCCATACTGAAAGTTGATCCCTCTTACTAAACATAATAATAATGATGATGATGGTAGTTTCGTGTACTCTTAGTTGCTGTCATAGGTGCTGCCTGCTCCTATCTCCACTAGTTGTACCCACTACCCTCCCCATTCGATCGGCTCCCTAAGTCCTAGATACCCGTGTTGGTCCCACAGTAGGGTGTATCACTCCCTAAAGTGGCAACCCAATACTACTAAAATGCATGCCTTATACCTCCAGGATGCAACAAAGTCTTACCTATCAGCCCGGAACAACGCACGCACATGACTCCATTAGACTTGCACTGCCATCGCAAACTCTTTATCGACCTCTTACAATCAACCTCAGTAAGTGTGTCCCTGTCCTCGACCTAGTTCGAGCTCATATAGATACAAAATGGGTTACTGGTTGAAAAGGGTCGACCCACTTGACACAAACTTCCCTCCTAAGCTTGGTCCCCACTAGGAATTCCCATTTAACCCTTCTTTATCCTCATGTCTAATCACATGTCTCATCTCGGTTAAGTGCTTTAATTATGTTTCACATGCTACCCATGTTACCACTTAACCCTTTTATCGTACCAATGTCTTACCACATGTCTTATCTTGGTTAAGTGTTCATTAATTCATTATAACCATAATCTTGCAAGACCTCCCACGTTAGATTGCCGTTTTGCGGTTGCTGGATATGTCGGGCAGTTTTGAGCAGGCTTATACCGCAATCCGAATCTAACCTCGTGTCTTTGCATTATTTCGCATCTAATTTCTGCTTTTGACCTCTTACATTAGATTACCAAATTGCGGTTGCTGGATGCGCCGGGCGGTTCCGGACAATCTTATACCGTAATTCAAATCTAACCTCGTGTCTTTGGCGTTCATTATCACTTTCTTAATTTTAGTCCCAATATTAAATCTTGGATTAAAATATATTCCAATTACCCATAATTTCCAATCTAAATCATGTTTATAATTTTAATCCAAATTAGGCCTATAATCTTATGTATACATTTTATGCCAAATCACGACCAAATTAATTTGCGTTCATTATTATTAACAATTTATGCCAAACCTTATGTCTACAAATTATATCCAATTATGCCCAATCCAACTTATGCCAAATCTCATGTATACAATTTATACACAATTATGCCCAAATTGATTTATGCCAATAATCTCATTTTATTACATATTTCCCCAAACTTTTCCCAATCGTTCAAACATTATTCATACGTAAATCTCAACGCAATATGTTAGGCTCGAAGTTAGCCCAATCTTATAAAAAAAGGAAAAGAAGAGGAGAAGAGAATCAACATCAAAATTGGTGTAAACATAAGAATAGACATATGAAACATTAATAGACATATAACGGTAAACTGGATCAAAAGGCATATGGCAGATTTATGGGTATGAATCTAAGAGATAATGATTTACAAACTTGATAAGATTCATCTCTGTCACAGGCACATACATTAGATCCAATTTACAATCCTATCACAATTACTTTTAATTTAATTATATGTGAAAGTGACATAGAGATACAGCGATAGGAGTAAGAGAATTAGGCGTTGTTGTAGCAATTCCGATCTTGAATAATCTTTACTTGATTGATGTAGATCTGATCTACTAATTTGATTGTTGAAGAAGAACTATCTCTAAATCTCTACTTTGATCTTGGTTGGAGAAGAAAGGCTAGGTTAATTTAGAGTAGAGCAGCATGAAGGCGCCATGGACGAATAACAATGAGATTAGGGTTAGGTTTAGGGGTATTTTATAGATGCTCTAGGTGAATTAGGACCCTTAGATTAGATTAGGATCTATCTGAACCATCAAAACCTAAAAAACACGTCATCCATCCAATCCCAGAAGACCACGTATCAGTCCAGACCACGAAAATCGTCAGGTCATATCTGAATGATGGGGTCGACACCCCAATAGAGGGTCGACACCCCTTTAGGGGAGTCGACACCTATGTCGACTCCCCTAGGGGGTCGACACCCAAGAGCGGGAGAATTCCTGCTCACCCAAATTTGGCTGATTTTGTTTTTTGAATTCATTTTTGATTTGTTATCTAATTATTATTAAATTTTTCTAATTCTTGAATTTTTCTAATTCTTGAATTCTTCTAAGCATCATAACTTCTTCATACTGTATCCGTTTTATGCAAACTCGTACTCTATTCCACGCAGAATTCCAAGACGAACGCAACGGCACAACCCGTTTCCCTTAATTCTTCTTGTAAAAATTAAGTATTCTTTAATTATCCCTTATGTCATGTTTTTAAAATTACGAGGTGTTCCGTGCAGGCATGATGAAATTTACTACTGGAAAATTTCTTGACTTCAAAATGGTTTACTCAAGGACGGTGATAAGTCAAGCTCAAGAATTGCAACTCATCATCCGTCAGCTAGAAGATGAAAAGATGACACTTAGCGAGACTTTTCAAGTTACTATAACCATTGAGAAATAACATCCTTCTTGAAAGGACTTCAAAATTTTCCTTAAGCACAAGCGTAAGAAAATGACAATGGAAGATCTCATAGTTCGGCGATGCATTGAGGAAGATAACAGAAATTATGAGAAAAATATTTCTCAGAATATTACTACCAAAGCAAATGTTGGTTAGTCAAACAAGACTAACAAAAGAAAAAGGGAGAATGCTCCTAAGAAGTCAAAGAAATTTCTAGGTTCTTCCCACAACTGTGGAAAGACGGGGCACAAAGCAGCCGAATGTCGTGCACCTAAAAAGAAGAAGTTAGAAGCAAATACGACTGATGTTCCAAAAAACATTTCTGATCTTGATTTATGTGCAGTAATATCAGAATGCAACCTTGTTGGTAACTCAAAGTAATGGTTTGTAGACACTGGAGCCACTCGACACATATGTGCTAACAAGTGGATGCTTACAACCTATAAAACTGCAACTGATGCTGAACAAATTCTTATGGGCAATTCTTTCACTTCAAAGGTCAAAGGCAAAGGAAAAGTTGTGTTGAAACTGACTTTTGGAAAGGAACTGAATTTAAATGATGTTCTCCATGTTCCAGAAATTACCAAGAAACTGATTTCAGGATCGTTGCTGAGCAAGCATGGCTTCAAATTGATCTTTAAAGCCGATAAATTTGTTCTTTCCAAGAATGGAGTGTATGTTGGAAGAGGATATGTGTGTGTGATGGTTTATTTAAAGCAAATGTAACCACTATTGTAACACGCACTGATATGAATAAAAGTGAATCTTCTGCTTACATTATCGAATCTTCTGATAGATGGCATTCTAGATTAGGGCATGTATACTTTGATACATTGCTAAAATTAATTAATCTAGAATTTATACCAAAATGCAATATAGATTCCAATTATAAATGTCAAGTTTGTGCAGAAGCAAAATTGACAAGAACCTTGTTTCATCTTGTTGAACGAGAGACAGAACCTCTAGACTTAATAAATACTGATGTATGTGATTTGAAAATATGTCAAAATAGAGGTGGAAAAATGTACTTTATTACATTCATTAATGATTGTACCAGATAATGTCATGTATATCTTCTTAAAAGTAAGGACGAAGCATTCAAAATGTTTAAACAATATAAGGCAGAAGTTGATAATCAACTCAATAAGAAAATAAAATCTTTAAGAAGTGGTAGAGGAGGAGAATATGAGTCTCCACTTGAGGAATTCTATGTTGAGCATGGAATTATACATCAAACTACAGCCTCGTATTCACCTCAATCCAACGGCATAGCCGAACGAAAAAATAGAACTCTTAAAGAAATGATGAATGCCTTACTAATTAGCACTGGCTTGCCAGATAACTTTTAGGGAGAAGCTAGTCTTTGGTCAAATCATATTTTAAATGAAATACCCTAAAAGAAAACATCTAAATCCCCTCATGAACTTTGGAAAAATAGAACACCATCCTACAAATACCTAAAAGCGTGGGGTTGTCTTGCCAAAGTAGAGATACTAAAACCAAAGAAGATCAAAATTGGACCAAAAACAATTGATTGTGTATTCATTGGATATGCACAAAATAGTGCGACATATCGATTTTTGGTACACAAATATAAAATTGATGATATTCGTGAAAATACCATCATTGAGTCGAGAAATGCTAGATTTTTCGAACATTTATTTCCCTTAAAACATGATATTGAAAATCATGCACCTAAGAGACCAAGGGAAGATGAAGTTCCTTACTCTATTGTAGATGCTGAACAAAATAACACTCAGCAAAGTAGTGTTGAGCAGCAATTGGAGGAACCAAGAAAAAGTAAAAGGTCAAGGACTTTAAAAACCTTTGGACCGGACTTCTATACATTTATGTTAGAAGATAATCCATTGACATACAAATAAGCTATGTCTTCCAGTGATGCCCTTATTGGAAGGAGGCAATTAACAATGAGATTGAATCCATTATGTCCAATCATACATAGGAATTGGTTGATTTACCTCAAGGTTGTAAGACCTTAGGTAATAAATGGATATTTAAAAAGAAATTCAAACCTAATGGTTCGATAGACAAGTATGAAGCTAGCTGATAGTCCAAAGATTTAGATCAAAGGAAGACCTAGACTATTTCGATACATATTCACGTGCAACGAGGATAACGTAAATTAGAATGCTCATTGCAACTAAATCCATAAATGACTTGGAAATACATCAAATAGATGTTAAAACTACATTCTTGAATGGTGAACTAGAGGAGGAAATTTATGTGAAAAAACCTGAATTATTTCTAAGCCTCAGGAAAAGAGAATAAAGCTTGCAAACTGGTAAAATCACTTCATGGCCTTAAGCAAGCTTGAAAACAGTGGCATGAGAATTTTATTAATACCACGTTATCAAATGGATTCACGATAAATGAAGCAGATAAATGTGTGTGCATAAAACATAGACATATTGGATATGTCACTATTTGTCTATATGTTGATGACTTATTGATCCTAGGCAATAACAAGGCCGTAATAACATTTACAAAGGATATGTTATCCTCTAGATTCGATATGAAAGACCTAGGACTGGTTGATATGATATTGGGTGTAAAAATTCTGAGAACACCACAGGAATATGCATTATCCCAATTGCATTACATCACCAAAATACTTAAGAAATTCAAGAAATACAATGTAACTATTGCAAAATCACCAGTAGATATGAACCAAAATTGGGTAAAGAACACTGGTGATCGTATTTACCAATTGGAATACTCACGTATACTAGGAAGTATCAAGTATGTTATGAACTGTACTAGGCCTAATATCGCATATGCTGTAAGCAAACTAAGTAGATTTATCAGCAAATCCTGGTAAGCATCATCGGAAAGCGATAATCAGAGTTCCAGGATATCTAAAGTATACACAGGGTTATACAAACTATCTTTCAATAGTGGAAGGATACCGTGATGCAAATTGGATCACAGGATCAAATGACACAAAATCTACAAGTGGATACATGTTTACATTAAGAAATATTGCAATTTCATGGAAATCATCCAAACAGACTTGTATCGCTAGATCTACAATGGAACCAGAGTTTATTGCACTAAATAAAACTGCAGAAGAAGAAGAATGGATTCGAAGCTTCTTAGAAGACATTCCCATGGAGTAAACCTATGCCTCCAATATGTATACATTGTGATAGTCAATCAGCCATTGGAAGATCTAATAGTACACTATACAATTGTAACACCCCACCTCCGCCAGGGTGACACTTGCAAGCACTCTGACTTTGGAGGGGCGTTTGAATCAGGTAAACATGCATAATGATATATCAAGGCAGAACAAGAACATATGTATATGCGTAAACAGAGTAAATAACATAGATAGAACAGCGGAAGATTTTAACCCATTTCAAAACAAGTCTGGTACAACATAGCTTTCCAAATAAACAAGTCTAGATAAATCAACATCAACTGAAATACTGAAATACATAAGTGCTAATCCCCAAAAGAAGTGATAGCCATAGCTAGCTCCATGTCAAACCGTACATGAGCTAAATCCCACAAGCAAGCAATCTGAAATCCAAGTTAAGCTCCAGTATTCCCTCCCTGCGAACATGGGGGGGGGGGGGGGGGAGGGGGGAAACGGAAGAAAAGAGGCGAAAGAAAACAGGTCAGTCAAAAAGACTGAGTAAGCCATACTACAATCAATGTAAACTGATAAAGTTAACTGGCATGAGCAGCAGGGATGAACATAAGGATAACAACATACTAGCATGATGATTAACTAACAAGGTAGATAAAGGTGTCATCACATAATCAGGATTAAGGTTTTGCACCACAGGTGTACTAGCAAACTAACATGACTTGAATAAACAAGTATTGATCCCTTGGCCCAAGCTTTGGCCCAATAACATGAAATGACCCTCATACGAGGTCCAACCAAATGGTCTAGTCGATCGGCTCCCTAAGCCTAACTCGTCACGTGTTGGTGTCAATACGGCCCAAACATGATTGTAGTCAGACTGTGCAGGGTCTCCCGTCGGGTGTATCAAGCCCTAGGGTGGCAACCCCTGGACACCATAAACATGAGTGCACAGTCTCGATCTACTGGTACCCGTGCATGCTTTCCCCGGCTTCGGACTATGTGCACGACCATGGTGCGCCCGGAACTACACCGGCGTACCCTCTGCCATCGCTTTTGGCCGCTTACCTCCAGCCCAGTAATCGTGCCCCCTCCCTAGCCTAGTCCATAGGGTCTTAATGATACGAACTTGGGATTACTGCTGGAGTGGGCCCCCATTGCTAGGATTTTCTAGTGGGTTAAGTACGGTTTAACCCTCTTGCTAATCATGGATTAACTTGGTTAAGAGTAACGATGAATTCACGACTTAACCCCGATTAATCTACCAAGCCCAAATTGGTTAAGTATTAAGTGGACCATGACTTATCCCTAATCATGAGGCATTAATTAATTTTAATGCACCTTAACCTCTCACATTAGACCTTGTTGTGGTTACTAGTTAAGCCGGGCGGGTCCGGGTAGCTTTACACCACAACTTGGTCTAACCTCGGGTTCAAGGTACATCATGACCAACTTCTCACATTGGGTCCTATTGTTTGTAGCAACTAGTTAAGCCGGTCGGTTCCGGGTAGGTTTACGCTACAAACTCAACCCAACCTCGAGTTGGCCACACTTATCTTTTCTAAGTGTCATGTCCATCATGTTTCCAAAACATGTTACAAGTTTTCAAGCAATTGGGTAGACCTAACTTAATAGGTAAATTCCCAATGGGTAGACCTAACTTAATAGGTAAATTCCCAAGCTTATGTTTTTATGTCTTTTAAGTTTACCCAACCCCAAACGCAATCCCATCGCTTACATATCGCAATAGCGCATAAAGGATAGAAAGAGGGAACTTGGCATAATCATGACATAAAGGTGTTGAAGCCACAAGTTCAACATGGTGGCATATGAAATGTTCATATGTTCATATACTTGCATATTACATATTTTGGCCTCAAAAGCATGCATAAAACCAAACTTAGCATACTGGTGATACATGGTGCTAAATGACATGTAGAAATGGCCATAAGTTCGCATTTAGCCTCACATGCAAGTTATCATAAGAGATATGATAACTTACATGTTGCCAAAATGCAACCTTTGGCATAAAGCTTGAAGCTTTATGTTCATAAACCCAAGATAAGCTTGCATAACATGATAGCATGAACAAAATGTTCAACCCAAACTTGCATAGCATAACTTGCATATCATATGACAACTTGCATATCAAACTTGCATAACATAACTTGCATATCATATGACAACTTGCATATCAAACTTGCATAACATAACTTGATGAACTTGCATAACACATCATAGTAAACTTGCATAACACATCATAGTAAACTTGCATATTATGGCAAACTTGCATATCATACATTTAACTTTAGAGTTTAAGTATGAAAGTAGAATAGGGCTTACTATGCTTAAGAAGTCACAAAAATATGACAAAGCCCTTATGAAATCAATTAAACCCAAAATGCAAGCAAAACCCTTGAGCCAAAATAATCAAGACTCTTTCTTTATGATGCAAATATATAAACTTGACTTGAATGCAAGCTAATGATGCTCATACAAGTTTAAAAACACTTGTATGCATGGAAAATCACTTAGAAATTTATTTAGGAATTTTATGAAGAGAGTGGAGGCCATGAGAGGATTGATTTTGCCATAGTTTAGTTGTAGGATAGATTAATGATGATTTAGGGTAGGTTAGGGTCTTATTTATAGATTAGGCAAGTGTTTTAGGCCATAAGATTAAACCCTAGTTGCAATCTCAGCCCTCAAAACCGAATCTGGCCCCCAAGCTCAACACAATCTCAAAATGGTGCACCAGGCTAAACAGCCCGGCTGGACCAAGTCGACAGCCAAGTCGACAGGGCTGTCGACTTGGGTCCAACCAAGTCGACTCCCAAGTCGACAGGCCTGTCTACTTGGGTGTTCTGGCGGGAATTCTCCCGCCTGGCCCAAACTGGCCAAAATTTTCAAATTCAATCTTGAATTTGAAATCTGTTTTTACTTAGGAATTTTCTGAAAACTTCGTTGGGCCTTAATCGGGTCATACGGACTCCGATTTTCGAAATCTCGGACTCTATTTCGCGTATTTTTTTGAGACGAACGCAATGGCACAGCCCGTTTCCCTTGATTCAGATTTTAGAATTAAATTCTGGCTCAATTTATGTTATAACAGGTTATCGAAAATACGGGTTGTTACATTCTCCCCTCCTTAAAGGATTTCGTCCCCGAAATCTTCAAGTTAGGAAGAACGTATCCTACCATCCAATCATCCATCTACTCAAAACATCATCCACGAGCAATCATTGTCCTTACAAGATTCTAAATGTTGTATGAACATATGCAAAGGTGTGTGTATATGTACTTATCTAATGCAAATATCATCAATGCAAATTATGTTAGTGAAATGAATCCATATGTATGTAATTCCTAACATAATGTATAACATCTATATGTGTGCACATCACATACATCCATATGCAACATCCATGTGATAACACAAAAATTTTCATCCATGAATAAGCATAAACACTCATGCATATGCAATATGAGGAGTGTGTGAGCCGATCTAGTGCCTAACGTGTATAATGCATCCACGAGTAACCACTTGCAAACACTTGCAACCACTTGCAACCATCAAGCATAACATGTTTCAAACACATGTTTCATCCAAAGGGTTTCTACCTAAGGTTCTCATGACAAGATTAACACGATAAACTAAATAAACATGGATAGCAAAGAGAAAGATATGCTAACAAAGAAAAGAGATTGAGAGTGTACCCTCAAAAAGGAATGGATAAAGCCCACGCATCTTCTCCTCGGTTTCCCAAGTTGCGTCTTCTTCGGCTTCACCCCATTGAACCTTCAACAATTTGACCTCTCGATTCCTTAGCTTCTTGGTCTCCGTCCCCAAGATACGAATCGGAGCTCTCCTCAAAGTAGCCTCTTTCTCCACTTCTACATCTTTTAGAACACTTGGCTCAACAACCTCTGTTGATTCATGTAAACACTTCCGGAGATGCGAAACATGAAAAACATCGTGTACTCCGGCAAGCTTCTCGGGCAACTTCACTCTATAAGCCATCTGCCCGATCCTCTCTATAATAGGGAATGGTCCAACAAATCTCGGTGCCAACTTCCCAACGGCTCCAAATCGGACCACATTCCGCAACGGAGAAACCTTCACGAAAACCATATCCCCAACATCAAACTCCAAATCCGTTCTTCGCCTATCAGCATAGGATTTCTGTCGGTCTTGGGCCGCTTTCATCCGTCTCCAAATCAACTCGATCTTCTCGGATGTTTCTCTGATCATATCAGGCCCAAGTATAAGCTTATCTGTAGTCTCCCACCAACATGTAGGCGACTTGCACAGCCTCCCATATAAAGCTTCAAATGGTGCCATCCCTATGCTTGCCTGATAACTGTTATTATATGCAAACTCAACAAGAGGAAGATGGTCTTCCCAAGTACCACCAAAATCCAGAATACAAAGCCTCAACAGATCCTCGAGTACCCTATTCACCCTTTCGGTTTGACCGTCCGTCTGTGGGTGATAAGCCGTACTTAGATTCAACCTCGTGCCCATAGCTTCTTGCAAGCTATTCCAGAATTGACTTGTAAAGATTGGGTCATGGTCACTGACTATACTAGAAGGGACTCCATGTAGTCTCACAATCTCACGAAGATATACAGACGCTAGCCAAGATGCGGTCCTCTTGCTCTTCACCGGAATGAAATGAGCTCTCTTCGTAAGTCTATCCACAATAACCCAAATGCTCGTATTCCCTTTCCTTGACCTTGGTAGCCCATCGATAAAATCCATGGAAATACTCTCCCACTTCCAAAGTCGAACGTCTAGAGGATGCAATAGCCCACCGGGCTTCTTTGACTCGGCCTTAACTTGCTGGCAAATGATACATCTAGAGACAAACTCTGCCGCATCCTTCTTCATCCCAGGCCAAAAGAAAATGCGCTTCATATCTTTATACATCTTATCTCCGCCCGGATGTATAGTCAACTTAGAGCGGTGCGCTTCCTCCAGAACTTTTCTTACTAAATCTTCTACCATTGGAACACATAGCCTTCCGTCTCTCCTCAGCCAACCCTTGTCATCAATAGAATATCGAGCGAGATGACTAGACGTCTCTCCTCGAATCAGTTTATCCATAATCTCAACTATCTGAGGGTCTTCTCTCTGCGAAGCCCCAACTTGATCAAGAAGGGTAGGTCTGAGTTCCAGAGATGCTAAAGAACCGGTCATCGACTCAATCGCCAAAGAGAAATCGAAGGTTGCCACATACTCTAAATTCTTCATCTCAACGAATAGAGGACTTAGGGTCAACCTTCTTCTACTCAATGCATCCGCTACCACATTCCCCTTGCCAGGGGTATAGGCTATCTCAAAATCATAGGATGCCAAGAATTCCATCCATCTTTGCTGCCTCAGATTCAGATCCTTCTGAGAAAAGAGATACTTCAATGACTTGTGATCGGTATAAAGCTCAAATCTTTCTCCTAGAAGATAATGGCACCAAGCCTTGAGTGCATATACTATTGCTGCCAACTCTAAGTCATGAGTGGGATAATTCTTCTCATGCACTTTGAGTTGTCTACCGCCAAAGCATATCACTCTTCCTTCTTGCATCAGAACAGCTCCTAACCCCGTGCCACATGCATCAGTGTATACTGTAAATAACTTCCCTCCATCGGGCAAAGCTAGAACAGGTGCTGACGTGAGGGCTCTCTTGAGCTTCTGAAAAGCAAGCTCGCATTCTATGCTCCAAGTAAAAGCTAAATTATTTTTCGTAAATTTAGTGAGAGGAGCAGAAATCTTCGCGAAGTCCTTGATGAACTTCCGGTAAAAACCCCCAAGACCTAGAAAACTTCTCACTTCGGTTGCATTCCTTGGAGTCTTCCAATCCTGAACTGCAACTACCTTAGCGGGATCTACCGCTAAGCCTTGCTTAGATACTATATGCCCAAGGAATCTAACTTCCCTTCTCCAAAAGTGACACTTGGAGAACTTGGCCTTCAATTGATGCGCTCTAAGCGTATCCATCACCTCCAAGAGGTGCCTTGCATGCTCTTCCTTATCCTTAGAGAAGATCAGAATATCATCTACGAAGATCACGACAAACTTGTTCAAGAACTCCCTGAACACCCTACTCATCAAGTCCACGAAATATGCGGGTGCATTAGTCAAGCCGAACGGCATGACAAGCCATTCGAAGAATCCATCTGGAGTCCTGAACGCAGTCTTGTCTATACTATCTTCAGCTACCCTGAGCTGATGGAATCCAGTAGTAAGATCAAGCTGAGAGAAAATAGAAGCACCGACAAGCTGGTCAAAGAGATCATCAATCCTCGGTAACGGGTGTCTATTCTTCTTAGTCAGCTTATTCAACTCTCGATAGTCAACACAAAGTCGGAGAGAACCATCTGCCTTGGTAGCAAATACCACAGGCGCTCCCCATTCAGATATACTTCGTCTAATGAAGTTCTTTTCAAGCAACTCCTTCACTTGCTTACTTAGCTCCCGCCTTTCACGCAGAGCCATGTGCCGAACGGGCAAAGAAACCGGCTTTGCATTATCCACCAGATAAATGCAGAAATCAATCTCTCGCTTAGGAGGCAACCCCCTAACTTCATCGAAAACATCCGGATACTCTCGAACCACTCTCACAGACTGAAGAGTTTCCATTGACGAGTCGAGTGATTCAAGATAGCATAACATGACGGGACCTCTCGGATCACAAGAAATCTCTAGGGTGTTTCCGAGGCGAGTCACGAGCCTCACAACCCTACGCTCACAATCAAGGATGGCTCCATATCTGGACAACCAATCCATGCCCAATATCAATCCGCATCCCCTGAAACCAAGAACACAAGCACTGCACAAGAACTCTACACTCAGTATAGAGATCCTCAAATCCCCACATATCATAGACAAATGGGCGGAACCCCCAATAGGATTTGAGACACAGACGGGATCATCTACCCAGCTAGTACTAAGGTGCAAACTATCAACAAGATCAGATGAGATAAAGCTATGCGATGCACCAGAATCAAACAAGGTACGAACTGGAAAATCAGAAATATATACAAGGCTCTCAACAGAAATACTACCTCGATCGGGAACTGGAGCGACATTGAGAGCATGAACTTGCCCTCCTGAAGGTCCAACACGCTGAGTCTGACCCTGGCCTTGCCCTTGCTTCCTCGGGCAATCCTTACTAAAATGTCCAGTCTCACCGCAGAAAAAGCATTCGCCATTCTTCCTTTTTCTCTTCTTACAATCCTTAATAAGATGTCCAACTGAACCGCAATAGTGGCACTTCCCCTTGTTGTTCTTGCCCTTGTTGTTGTTCCCCTTGTTGCCTTGACTCTTGTTCTTGTTCTTGTTCTGATTGCCTTGACTGCTCTGACCACTTGGATTATTCTGATTTCCTTTCCCCTGGGAATCAGTCTTCTTGGCTTGAGTATCATTCACCTTGATCTCTTTCTTGACATCTCCCTGAAGTAATGCCATATCAACCAAGCTCTCAAACGTGGCCCCATGGGGAATATGTGACATAGCCAATCCCTGCAACGGCTCATTCAATCCTCTAGCAAAACGAAGAGCCTTCTTCTGAGGAGTATTAACCATATCCAAGCCAAAATGAGCCAACTGATTGAACTTGTTCACATATTCTTTGACAGACATATCTCCTTGTTTCAAAGTTATGAACCTCTCCATTTGCAGATTCTCCTCAGCAGAAGATAGAAACTTAAGCACGAACCTTGCCCTGAAATCGGCCCAAGTCTCAACAGGCCTAGTACCATTGGTGACTTCCCACCAATAAGCGGCTTCATCCTTCATAAGCCAAACCGCCAACAATATGAACTTGTTCCCACCAATATGCATGGAAAATCACTTAGAAATTTATTTAGGAATTTTATGAAGAGAGTGGAGGCCATGAGAGGATTGATTTTGCCATAGTTTAGTTGTAGGATAGATTAATGATGATTTAGGGTAGGTTAGGGTCTTATTTATAGATTAGGCAAGTGTTTTAGGCCATAGGATTAAACCCTAGTTGCAATCTCAGCCCTCAAAATCGAATCTGGCCCCCAAGCTCAACACAATCTCAAAATGGTGCACCAGGCTAAACAGCCCGGCTGGACCAAGTCGACAGCCAAGTCGACAGGGCTGTCGACTTGGGTCCAACCAAGTCGACTCCCAAGTCGACAGGCCTGTCGACTTGGGTGTTCTGGCGGGAATTCTCCCGCCTGGCCCAAACTGGCCCAAATTTTCAAATTCAATCTTGAATTTGAAATCTGTTTTTACTTAGGAATTTTCTGAAAACTTCGTTGGGCCTTAATCGGGTCATACGGACTCCGATTTTCGAAAACTCGGACTCTATTTCGCGTATTTTTCTG
This sequence comes from Allium sativum, assembly GCA_030737875.1. Classification (NCBI taxonomy): domain Eukaryota; kingdom Viridiplantae; phylum Streptophyta; class Magnoliopsida; order Asparagales; family Amaryllidaceae; genus Allium; species Allium sativum. Next base: position 384,158,167 of record CM060923.1, on the reverse strand, counting down.
AGACGAACGCAATGGCACAGCCCGTTTCCCTTGATTCAGATTTTAGAATTAAATTCTGCCTCAATTTATGTTATAACAGGTTATCGAAAATACGGGTTGTTACAACAATGGTAAATCTAGGCATATTCGTCGTAGACATAAAAATATAAGACAACTTCTCTTTAATGGGGTTATCACGACAGATTACATTCGATCTAAAGATAACTCCGTGGATCCACTTACAAAAGGCTTGTCTAGAGAGAAAGTTCAAACCTTATAGAAGGGAATGGGGCTAAGGCCTATAGACTAAAGGTTCTTCTAAAATGGAAATCCCACCTAGTTGACTGGAGATCCTAAGATCTAGGTTCAAAGGGACAAAGAAGTTTAAGAGAAACTTGATGGCACTGTTATACACAAACCATTCCTATGATAATTTAGTGCATTAAATGTTGAATAAGTATAAGTATTAGTACTTTTAATGATGTCTGTATTTGAGGAGTTAGAGAATGCCCTTTACATAATCACTTACGTAAGTGCGAAGGCGCCGCTTCAAAGAGAATTATGGGGCCAAATTCTCTAAGCACTTATGAGACCAGGTTGGTGTTCAAGGAAAAAATGAACACATACAGAGAACAAAGGGTTAGAAGAAACATTTATCGTGTGTTATCTACTTTGGAATTACACAAAAGGCTTACAATTTAGGGACAGTCTATGCCAACTGGTTCGCCTGTGATTCAAATAGGTAATCACTAGGAAAGTTCATGGCCCATATGCTACTTTAACCGATGCGATAAATGGTACGTGAAACTAAGATCGACTGCCCATTCATGTGGGTGATTGTTGGAAATGAATAAACAAAGAAAGAGGAAACTGGAAAGAAGAAGAGATAGCAACATTGAAAGTCCCACATCATGGAAATATTAACACAATCTCTCCTAATATATTAGAAGCTAAACAGGCTTATGTAAAATAGAAAGGAGAGGGATGATATGAGGATGTGGGCTTGGCCATGACATAATAATACATTAAAATGTCAAAGATAAGGGCCTTGAGCCTTAGGCCTTGGGGCTCTTGGGGTCTCTTTATTGAATATGGAGAACGGTTGCAGATTGGGCTAGTGCACTGACATGAGAATATTTTTTCTTAGAATTTTAAAGATGTTTCCGTTCAGTCCAGAATTCAAAAGGAATGTCTGTTAGCTGAATGAGCACAACCATTTGAATTCTCAACATACGCATAATAATAACCGGGTTGTTAAAGGGACGCAACATTTCCTATTCTGATGGTTACCAATGCATACGAACAGGCACTCCTCCTTGCCTATAGATACACTGCCCAAAACAAGAGAAAATTAACTTTTATGCTCGCATTACTTATCTTTCTTTAAAGTAATCCTCTGATCTAGTTTCTATAATTTACTTAAGTTCGTCAGAACTTTGTTTGCTGGCACTACGCTATGGAGTTGGTCCATTTTATCCTGGGAAACAAATTGCAACTACGTTAATCAGTGCATACGACGACAATATTGTTTCAAGGGAACAGAATATTTCTAGACTTGGACATTACTGAAAAAAGAATACTTTATGTATATCTTTAACCTATTGCACAAACGGTTGTGCTTTCTGTGATTATTGTAAACACAGTTTGACGCGATAATTATGACATAATTGAATAATATTGGTTGTTGATGTTGTATGTTTCTAATACAATTGTGTATTTACAAAAATTCTAACAATCTTGAAACAATATTTGTTGTAGATGACGCAAAACAGTAACAGTGATTCTGCACCGATTCAGATGGTGACTAACGCTCCGCCAGCGCCTGTGCTTCCGACGGTGACTCTGTCCCATGGAGAAAGGCCAGATAAATTTAACGGAATTAGCTTCAAACATTGGCAACAGAAAATGTTGTTTTATTTAACAACATTGAGCCTTGCAAAGTTTCTGACTGAAGAGACTCCTGTGGTAGACGAACTTAAACCTTATGCTACCAAAGTAGAGGCTCTGACTATTTGGACAAATTCAGATTTTATGTGTAAAAACTATATTCTAATTGGTCTAGATGACAGCCTCTACAATGTCTATTGTACTATTGCAACATCCAAGCAACTATGGTTGCCTTCGGAAAAGAAGTACAAAACTGAAGATGCAGGCATGAAGAAATTCATTGCTGGAAAATTTCTTGACTTCAAAATGGTTGACTCAAAGACGGTGATAAGTCAAGCTCAAGAATTGCAACTTATCATCCATAACTAGAAGATGGAAATATGACTCTTAGCGAGACTTTACAAGTCGCTGCAACTATTGAGAAATTGCCTCCTTCTTGGAACGACTTTAAAAATTACCCTAAGCACAAGCATAAGGAAATGACAATGGAAGATCTCATAGTTCGGCTATGCATTAAGGAAGATAACAGAAATTCTGAGAAAAAGATTTCTCAGATATTGCTGCCAAAGCAAATGTTGTTGAGTCAGACAAGACTAACAAAAGAAAAAGGGAGAAGGCTCCTAAGAAGTCAAAGAAATTTTTGGGTTCTTGCCACAACGCTGGAAAGAAGGGGCACAAAGCAGCCGAATGTCGTGCACCTAAAAAGAAGAAGTTAGAAGCAAATATGGCTGATGTTTCGAAAGGCATTTATGATCTTGGTTTATGTGCAGTAATATCAGAATGCAACCTTGTTGGTAACTCAAAGGAATGGTTGGTAGACACAGGAGCCACTCGACACATATGTGCTAACAAGTGGATGTTTACAACCTATAAAACTACAACTGATGCTGAACAAATTTGTATGGGCAATTCTTCCACTTCAAAGGTCGAAGGTAAAGGAACAGTTGTGTTGAAACTGACTTATGGAAAGGATCTGACTTTAAATGATGTTCTCCATGTTCCAGAAATTAGCAAGAACCTAATTTCAAGATCGTTGTTGAGTGAGCATGGCTTCAAATTGATCTTTGAAGCTGATAAATTTGTCCTTTCCAAGAATGTAGTGTATGTTGGAAGAGGATATGTTTGTGATGGTTTATTTAAAGCAGATGTAACCACTATCGTACCACGCACTGATATGAATAAAAGTGAATCTTCTGCTTACATTATTGAATCTTATGACATATGACATTCTAGATTAAGGCATGTAAACTTTGTTACATTGAGAAAATTAATTAATCTAGAATTTATACCAAAATGCAATATAGATTCCAACTATAAATGTCAAGTTTGTGCAGAAGCAAAATTGACAAGAAACTCGTTTCATCATGTTGAACAAGAGACAGAACCTCTAGGCTTAATACATATTGATGTATTTGATTCGAAAATGTGTCAAACTAGAGGTGGAAAAAGGTACAATATTACATTCACTGATGATTGTACCAGATACTGTCATGTATATCTCCTTAGAAGTAAGGACAAAGCATTCGAAATGTTTAAACAGTATAAGGTAGAAGTTGAGAATCAACACAAAAAGAAAATAAAATCTTTAAGAAGTGATAAAGGAGGAGAATACGAGTCTCCATTTGAGGAATTCTGTGCTGAGCATGGAATTATACATCAAACTATAGCCCCGTATTCACCTCAATCCAATGGTATAGCTGAACAGAAAAATATAACTCTTAAAGAAATGATGAATGCCTTACTAATTAGCTCTGGCTTGCCGGATAACTTTAGAGGAGAAGTTATTCTTTTGGCAAATCATATTTTAAATAAAATACCCCGAAAGAAAACATCTAAATCTCCTGATGAACTTTGGAAAAATGACCACCACCCTACAAATGCTAAAAGTATGGGGGAGTCTTGCCGAAGTATAGGTGCCAAAACCAAAGAAGATCAAAATTGGACCAAAAACAATTGGTTGTGTATTCATTGGATATGCACAAAACAGTGCCGCATATCGATTTTTGGTACACAAATATAAAATTGATGATATTCATGAAAATACCATCATTGAGTCGAGAAATGCTAGATTTTTCGAACACGTATTTCCCTTGAAACATGGTACTGAAAATCATGCACCTAAGAGACCAAGGGAAGATGAAGTTCCTTACTCTATATAGGATGCTGAATAAAATAACACTCAGCAAAGTAGTGTTGAGCAGCACGTGGAGGAACCAAGAAAAATTAAAAGGTCAAGGACTTTAAAAAACTTTGGACCAGACTTCTATACATTTATGTTATAAGACGATACATTGACATACAAATGAGCTATGTCTTCAAGTGATGCCCCATTAATTGAAGGAGGCAATTAGCAAAGAGATTGAATCCATTATGTCCAATCGTACATGGGAATTCGTTGATTTACCTCAAGGATGTAAAATCTTAGGTAATAAATGGATATTTAAAAAAAACTAAAACCTAATGGTTCAATTGACAAGTACAAAGCTCGTCTGGTAGTCCAAGGATTTAGACAAAAGGAAAACCTAGAATATTTTGATACATATTCACTTGTAACGAGGATAACGTCAATTAGAATGCTCATTGCAATTGCATCCATACATGACTTGGAAATACGTAAAATAGATGTTAAAACTACATTCTTGAATGTTGAACTAGAGGAGGAAATCTATATGAAACAACCTGAAGGATTTCTAAGCTCAGAAAATGAGAATAAAGTTTGCAAATTGGTAAAATCACTTTATGGCCTTAAGCAAGCTCAAAAATAGTGGCATGAGAAGTTTGATAATACTATGTTATCAAATGGATTCACGATTAATGAATCAGATAAATGTGCGTACATAAATCATACACATATTGGATATATCATTGTTTGTTTTTATGTTGATGACCTATTGATCCTAGGCAATAACAAGGCCATAATAACATCTACAAAGGATATGTTATCCTCTAGATTCGATATGAAAAACCTACGACTGGCTGATGTGATATTGGGTGTAAAAATTCTGAGAACACCACATGGATACGCGTTGTCCCAATCTCATTACATCACCAAAATATTTGAGAAATTCAAGCAACATAATGTAACTATTGCAAAATCACCAGTTGATATGAAACAAAATTGGGTAAAGAACACTAGTGATGGTATTTACCAATTGGAATACTCTCGTATACTAGGAAGTATACGCATGTTATGAACTATACTAGGCCTGATATCGCATATGATATAAGCAAACTAAGTAGATTTACTAGCAATCCTGGTAAGCATCATTGGAAAGCAATAATCAGAGTTCTAGGATATCTATAGTATACGCAGAGTTATGGTCTATACTATACAAACTATCTCTCAATAGTGGAAGGGTACAGTGATGCAAATTGGATTACAGGATCAAATGATACAAAGTCTACAAGTGGATAAGTGTTCACATTAGAAAATGGAGCAATTTCACGGAAGTCATCCAAATAGACTCGTATCGCTAGATCTACGATGGAATCAAAGTTTATTGCACTAGATAAGACTACAGAAGAAGCAGAATGGATTCGAAGCTTCTTGGAAGACATTCCTAATTGGAGCAAACCTATGCCTCCAATATGTATGCATTGTGATAGTCAATCATCTATTGGAAGAGCTAACAGTACACTATACAGTGGTAAATCTAGTCATATTCGTCGTAGACATAAAAAGCTAAGGCAACTTCTCTCTAATGGGGTTATCACAACAGATTACATACGATCTAAAGATAACTTCGTGGATCCACTTACAGAAGGCTTGCCAAGAGAGAAAGTTCAAACCTTATCGAAGGGAATAGGGCTAAGGCCTATAGACTAAATGTTTTTCTACATTGGAAACCCCACCTAGTTGACTGGAGATCCCAAGATCTAGGTTCCAAGGGACAACGAAGTTTAAGAGAAACTTGATGGCACTGTTATACACAAACCATTACTATGGTAAGTCAGTGCATTAAATGTTGAATACGGATAAGTATTAGTACTTTTAATGATGTCTGTATTTGAGGAATTAGATAATACCCTTTACAGAATCACCTATGTAAGGGCGAAGGCGCCGCTTCAAAGAGAATTATGAGGCCAAATTCTCCAAGCATTTATGAGACTAGGTAGGTGTTCAAGGAAAAAGCGATCACATACAGAGAACGAAGGGTTATAAGAAACATTTATCGTGTGTTATCTACTTTGGAATTACACAAAAGGCTTACAATTCAAGGACAGTCTATGTCCGCTGATTTACCTGTGATTCAAATAGGTAATCACTAGGAAAGTTCAAGGCCCATGTGCTACTTTAACTGATGCGATAAATGGTTCGTGAAACTAAGATCGACTACTCATTCATGTGGGGGATTATTGGAAATGAATGAGCAAAGAAAGAGGAAACTGGGAAGAAGAAGAGATAGCAACGTTTAAAGTCCTACGTCATGGAAATATTAGCACAATCTCTGCTAGTATATTAGAAGCCAAATAGGCTTATGAAAAATAGAAAGGAGAGGGATGAGATGAGGATGTGGGCTTGGCTATGACATAATAATACATTAAACTGTCAAAGATAAGGGCCTTGGGCCTTGGGTATCTTGGGGTTTCTTGACTGAATATGGTCGACGGTTGCTGATTGGGATAGTGCACTCACATGAGAATATTTTTTCTCAGAATTTTAAAGGTGTGTCCGCTCAGTCCAGAATTCGAAAGGAATGTCTGTTAGCTGAATGAGTAATACCATTTGAATTCTTAACGTATGCATATTAATAACCGAGTGGTTAAAGGGTCGCAACCTATCTTATTCTGACGGTTACTAATGCATGCGAACAGGCACTCCTTCTTGCCTATAAATACACTGCCTAAAACAAGACAGAATTAATTTTTCTACTCGCATTACTTCTTCTTCTTCAAAGTAATCATCTGATCTAGTTTCTGTAATCTACTTCAGTTCGTTAGAACTCCGTTTGCGGGTACTACGCTGTGGAGTTGGTCCATTTTGTCCTGGGAAACAAATTGCAACTATGTCAATCAGTGCGTATGACGGCAATATTGTTTCAAGTAAGCAGAATATTTCTGGACTTGGACATTACTGGAAAAAAATACGTTATGTATATCTTTAATCTGTTGCATAAACGGTTGCGCTTTTTGCGATTATTTTAAACACAGTTTGACGCGACAATTGTGGCATAAATGAATAATACTGATTATTGCTATGTCTGTTTGTAATACAATTGTGTATTCACAAAAATTCTAACAAATACGAGGGTAGAGAATATGAACCCCATATTGGAAGACATAGAACCATGCTTCCAGATTGTTCTGAATGCCCTATCGTTCACATAAACTAGTGAATTTTTCTTTTTTCTGCCCCTGCACGACCATTTTTATGTATGGTTGGTGCGGAAATTTTTATATTTGCACGTCACATACACTAAAATCCTAGTGTTTAGTTCCCTTGGACTAACTTCAGTGAGCCTAGAAATGAAATGGATATTACTAGCATGTTCCCACAAGGTTCCCAAAATAGTCACAAAAGATGGGAATCCTCAAAGGTCATGATAGAATCTTTACTACACATGGTTCCCATTTTTCCCTGATAAGTAATGCATGAACCGAGCTTGGTGGAAACAAATTTGAAAACCAAACCATGGAATGAGTAGAAAGAAGAATCACCACAGTTCGTCACAACTACGAGAAATTTAAAAATTCGGCGACTAACCTTCGTCGCACTGAAATTTGCAAAACTAAACTTGATTTTTTATTTTATTTTTGAAAAAGAAAAGACACCAAATTAAACTTGACAGTCGTAGAAGAAAAAAAGAAAAGACACCAAATTATTTTTATTTTATTTTAATCCATCTTTCTCCTAAGTTTGTTAACCTTTTACTATAAGTTGAACCTCTTCCTCTTGTATGTTGTGCGATGTGACCAATTTTATAGGCAAAAAGAGCTTCTCATTCTCTATTTCACCTACTAATGCTCCATTCATCTCCAATCTCCTTAGTTGAGGGTTGGCTGCAGGTCGGGTCTGATGGTGAAATTACGGAATGGGGAGGAGATACATGAGAGGGAGAGTCCAATGATGAGCTTATCTTTATATGATGAGAAGATGACGAGCCATTAAGTTAACCAGACGACTACATATATGGCCAACTGCCAATTTTATAATGAATCGATGATCGGATGAGCCTTTTGATGCCTGATGGATATGAAACTGCACCAAGTGTAGTAAAAATTCATAACCTCAGTGTAGAACAGAAATAGACAGATGAGGGAATATGATGAAGCATATACCTTTTGAGTTTCGATAAAAAAATAGTAAATAAATCAAATGTAAGAAACATTAGGATGAATATTATTTTTTGAATTTGTTCAGGAGAGAAGCCGACCGCAGTTGTAAAACACTACCTATTGCATCTAGCTCGGTCCGCGCAGGATGAACTTTATACCCCAATTCCAAATCTAATTAGATCAAATAATTAAATTAAACCATCAGCAGGTTATCCCTTCTTAAATTTTGTTGTGCCAACATATATATATATATATATATATATATATATATATATTTGTTTATTATATTTATAATCTATGTAGAAAGTCATGCATTGTCCATCCTTTGATTTCTACACATAATTCTAATGTGCTCCTATCAACACACCGCATTATGATAGGGGCCAACACAGTAGGTCATCAACCACAAACCGACCCTTGCGTGCTTTGATAGTTGTTGGCTAACTGTGGCTAAAATAAATAAATAAAATCATGTCTTGTATGTAGGAGAGAAATGGAACATAACACTAATGTTATTCCCCGTTTACAAGGAAAAAAATAAAAAATAAAATGAGGGGAGATTTATATGGGGATTGTTAAAGGGACTCCACATTTGGTTAAGGGGAGGACCAATTTTTATTTATTGAATAATTATCGTAGGGAGGACAAAATAAATTAGTCTCCTCTTAAACATATAAATTAAAATTCCGATATTAGCCCCATATAATCCCCATTAATACAAATCATAAAACCTAAACCTTAATTAATGTTTAAAGTTTAATGTTGCACATAAAAATAAAAAATGGATATAGCTAATGTAATGGAGGCAGAAGAAAGATTCATGTGTGATCAGAAAGCTTTGGATTGGGTAATTAATTATAATTTCATATTGGAATTGGTATGACTAATTTAAAATAAATGCAGAAACAATAATTATGATCTAATATGCTATATCGAATTTGTGTAATTGAGATGTTTAGTAATTCACATGTTCGTTACTCAAGCTGAATTTATTAAATTAGGGTTTAACATAAGTCACGAGCCAGGGGCAGTTAGGTCTCTTTTTCTTTTTTATAAAATGAACTAGACTCACCCTTAACAAATAAATAAATAAGTTGGAATCCCCTTAAAATTATCCTCCACTTAACCAAATGTGGAGTGCCTTTAACAATCTCCATTTGTATTAAATAAATAGCCTGAAATTTATATTTATATTATGTTCCTTTTGGGTTCTTAATTCCTTTTTTATGTCTTCTTATGTGAGTGTTGACCATAATGCTATTTAAAATTTTAGAATAAGAACATTTAGATTTATATTATAAGAGCTTACCTCGCTTGAGAGTTTACGTCTGGCTACATATCGAAAACATACTGCCCTGATATTTGGAAGATCATTTGCTGATAAATTCTACATCAAAAAACATATAACTATGATTCTATATGAATAAATTTTCTCCACGATATCAATGCCATTTTCGCTCAGGAACATAATACGTGATGAATTTAAAAAAGGAAATGCAACCAGTGGCCAAACACGATATTTTGCCTGCAATTGTAGTTTACCAAAGCTACCATAATGAATCTTTCCCCCAACAAATCAAGCTTTAAAAGAAGTCAACCAATTAAAAAAAGCAGCATTCTTCTAAATGCACATTGTTACCTGCATTTTATAAATATCAAAAGCCAATTACGAATTCTATCCTACACATGCTTTGGATTTGAGTACTATTTGAGCATACAGTTCAAGAATTCCAGTTAACTATGTATATGTAGCTGTTGAAAATATAAGTCCCACATCGAAAAATATATAACTACGACCCTGGATAAATACTACAATATAACAATTTATAATGTCTGTTATTTTCTTTGCATGTGAAGGTAGAAAATAGAAATTCTACAACAAAAAATAGTGAATCTATGTGAATACTTTGACATGCAGATTAAATAAGAGAATTTTAATATGAGTTGCTTATTAATGACTAGCATTTTTTTAGATGAATTGAATCTTTTGAAATGATATATGAAGTGTTATGATGCATTAGAAAATTCATGAATATTACTATATGACTTATGCACATGTGGCATGCACACAAATAACATAAATGACACGACGTAAATTGCTGTGTAAATGGTTGTGTGGGGGTGGTGGTCAATAACAATTTGTCGTTTTGAATGGTTCGAGTTGGTGTAATTACCGACTTGAAGCGGTCGTAACGGACAGGTCGTTACATGTGGTATTTTGGTGTTAGTAGCTACAATCATCTCTTATATACGGGTTCACTAAGCAAAATTAACAATGGATGAAAAGATTATTATTATTATTTTGGCCCCTGCACAAGCGTTTTTATATATGTACAGTTGGTGCCACGCTTACATTTGCTTGTCACAAACATACTCTAAAATTATAGTGTTCTAATACCAATGTACTAATCTTACTGAGCCAAGAAAATCTATTACCCAACTATAGCTTGGCATCGGTATATATTTTCCCCATGAAATCAATTCCATTATCGCTCAGTAATGTAATAACCAATGAGTTTTTTTTTAAAAAATGCAACTAGTGGCCAAACTCGATATTTTTCCACATGAATCCTGACCTGCAATTGTAGTTTACACAAAGCTATCTGTAATGAATCTTTCTCGACTAATCAAGCTTTAACTGACACCCATCAGTTAAAAAAGGAAAAAAGGCATCATTCTTCTAAATGTGAATTGTTACCGATGGTTTATAAATATCGAAAGGCAATTACGAATTCTATCCTACATAGCAATAGGAATTTTCTATTTGAGCATATAATTCAGAAATTCTAATTAACTATTAGTAAGTGGAAACGTAGTTGTTGAAAAAAATAAGTCCCACATCAGAAAATATATTTATAAGATCCTGCATAAATACTATGAGACTACTACCTAGGTTGTCTGTTAAGTATATAGGAGCATGGGAGCAGAGAATGTGAACCGCACAAGGGAAGGCATAGGACTTATGCTTTCAGTTGTTCTGAATACCCTATCATTCACAGTAAACTAATGTATTTTTTCATGCTACTGGCTGTATCAAGAGATTTATTTTTCCTGCCCCTGCATGACTCGTTTTATGTGTTTGATTGGTGCGAAAATTCTTATATTTGTACGTCACATACACTAAAATTCTAGTATTTACTTCCCTTGTACTAACTTTAGTGTGCCTAGAAATAAAATGGATATTACCAGCATGTTCCCATGTGATTCCGATCCCAGAGTAGTCACAAAAGATGAGATTCTTCAAAGTTCATGATAGAAACTTTACTACACATGGTTCCTGTTTTTTCCTGTAAGTAATTATGAACTGAGCTTGGTGGAAATAAAATTGAAACCAAACCATTAAATGAGTAGAAAGAAAACTCATCACATATAACTTCGTTCTTGGTTCTGATAAGGATTGACATATTCTAAGTCAATCCCTGTATATGATATGCCATAATTTGATGAATAAATATCATTAATGATATGCCTTAACATGAGGGAATAATATAAATATGATTAATGATATTATTCCATAACTGCAGCGATACATATAATTGGTATGCCATAATATGAGGAATAAATATCATTAGTAATATTATTCCATAATTGTAGTATGACTGCATGTATCTTGTAATTTTATACATTTGTGATTACTGAATGAAAAATTATCCTTCTCTTCAACTCTTCATCACGATATCAGAGCTCTAATCCAAAATAGTTTAACTTCCTCTTCCAAAATGGCTCTCATTAACCAAACTTCATCCTATCATATTCGTAATGGCAGTGATCCCACAAGCTCTACACCTTTCTAGGAAAATGTCAATGGTGCCGAGAACAGGGGCATGTGACTGCTCATTGTCTTTTACTTAGGCAAAAGTTTCCTAAAGCCATTCCTCCTTCTTCAAATTCTCAACCTCCGTCAAATCGATTCACACCAAAACCTCAATCAAACATTGCAAATCCCTCTGTCTCTTCATCCTCTTTAATATGGCTTCTTGAAAGTGGTGCTTCCGACAATGTCACGATAGATCTGAACAATCTATCCCTCCATGCTCCTCATGATGGAACTGAAGAGTTGATCGTCGGTGATGGCAAAGGCCTTAAAATCACTTATATCAGTTCTTGTTTTTTATCATCACTCAAACTAAATAATGTCTTAGTTGTTCCTGCCATGTCTAAAAATATAATTTCTGTTTCTCAACTTTGTCATGATAACAATATCTCAACTGTCTTTTCTTCCACCTCTTTTCATATGAAGGATCTCAAAACAGGGGAATCTCTATTCCAAGGGCTGGTTGTAGCAAGCATTTATCAGCTCAAATCCAAAACCCCTATAGTCTATTCAAGCACAACTAGTTCATTTGATTGGCATCATTGTTTAGGGGATCCGTCTCGTAATGCTTTTAGGTAAATTGTCTCTACAAATAAACTTCATGTTCCTAGTATCTCCACTTTAGATTGTAATTCATGTGCTTGTAATAAAAGTCATAAACTTCCGTTTTCTACTTCCTCTATTGTGTCTACTGCCCCACTTGAGTATGTTTATTCTGATCTTTAGACATCACCAATTTACTATCATGATGGCTTTAAATATTATCTTATTTTCATTAATCTCTTTTCTAAATACATTTGGTTGTATAATTTGAAACGAAAATAAGATGCAAAACATGTATTCATTCGCTATAAAGCTCTAACTGAAAAATACTTTCAACTGCCTCTCAAAACTCTCTATTCGGACAATGGTAGTGAGTATAAAAGACGACGTAACTACCTGTCGATCGATGGAATTTCGCATCTCACAACTCCTCCCCACACCCCTCAACACAATGGCTACTCCGAGCAATGACATCGACATATTGTTAAGACATTCCTATCACTCTTAACTCATGCTAATTAAAATGCCCCTTGAATATTGGACAAATGCTTGCTCAACGGTTGTTTACTTGATTAATCGACTTCCCACGCCAATTCTAAACAATGTGTCACCATATTTTGAATTATTTGACCAACATTCTAATTATTCCAAGCTTCGAAGTTTTAGGTGTCTTTGCTACCCATGGCTTATGTAATGTCCCGTATTTTTGGTAGTCAAATATTTAATTTAATTTATTATTTTAAATATTGAATTTTGAATATTAATGGGTTTTAACATTGAATTCGTTATTAAAAAACGAAGTTTGAATGTTAAATTTATATATAATTATAAATCGAGCTCAAAATGGCATGGCAGTTCATAATATTGAGTTTTGAACTTCAATTGGAGATATAGGATCCGATATAAGTCGGATATGTGTGAAACAAGTAACATTGGAATCTTATTGACTATAATTTTCATATGAAAGAGAATAATTTAGATTTTACGTTATAGATTGTTAGTGTTAGATCCAAAAATGGTTCTAACACCCAAACTATTGATAATACTAAGTGAAATGAAAATAAAAACAAGGAGAAACACCCGATTTATGGTGGTTCGACATTAATGAACCTACGTCCACTTTATATCTCTTTAATTGATGATTGGAATACAAATACAATGATTGTTTTCGCTCAGTTTCAATCTTACAATGGATAAATTCGATCAACACTCGCTGAAATATTCTTCCAAGATTGACGGTGATCTGATTAAAGTGATGAAATTCGAATATAGCAGGTGTTTGAGTTAGAATTTTTGGCCAAAAGATCCCTTCAAATGATCCTTGATGGCGTATTTATAGGTGGAAAGTCTTTCTGGGAGGTCTCCGGTTCGGTACACGTGGCAGGCATCCCGCTTAGTTCGGTAGTGGGAGCTCTGAGATGTTGCCATCGCATGGCCTTCGTGGGTGAATATGGGGGAGTAGGCGTGCAAACGCTTCGTACGTTATAGAGTAGGGGGTTGTAACTGCTGTTCAGTTGTTTTAGGTTAGGATCGGAAGCATGAATGAGGGGTTCAGATCGGAAGTGTAACAACCCGGAAATCCGAGCCAATTTTAAATTTTTATTTTGGCAATTTTAACGAATTTTGATTATTTAAAATGAGTTATTTTAAATAATATCGACGAGAAATTTATTTTGAATAGAATTCGAATGTATATATTTATATAGATCGTCGTTAGAATATAAATATTTATTTTAGTATATAAAAGGAATTGAAAATGGCGCGGTAGTTCGATAATTCGATTTCAAAGTTCGAATGAGTGTACCGGGTGCAATATAAACCGGATTTTAGTGAAACCAAAAATATTTGAATCTAATTGAGAATTTTTTTTCCAACGAATCCGAAAAATCGAAATTTCATAGCGGGGATAAAAAGATATGTCCGGTTGAATTTTCAGAATAGTCGCTATGGAATTCTAGCCCTTAAAAATGGAAATTTTGCAAACGACCTCGGTTTTCGACGAAACCACGTTTGTTGGATCCGTGATGTCAAATTATTGCTAGATCCAAAATTTCATAATTTTTCAAATCAATATATGAGCGTGGCGAAGGAAAACGCGTTTGACCAGTTTTAGTTGATTTTAATCGACTGGAAAATGCCCATTTTTCTAACGATCTCAGAATTCAACGAAACTAGTTTTGTTAGGACCGTATCGTAGATACGAAGCTAGAAATAATTTTTCTGTAATTTTTAAAGTCTGTACGCGACCCTGGTAAATTGAAATGTACGTTTAAAATTGAATATAATGATTTATATTTCAAATTTAATAAAACCTGATTCAAACAGTTGAATTGGCTTACGAAACATATCTCATTGTGTTCGAAATATAGGTAATTCGCTAAGGACGACAGTCGGTGGGTTCGATTTCGAGTCCGAATGAAAAGGGTATTTTATAGAATTCCAAATTCAATTAAATAATAAATAAAATATACAATAGCCCCCTCTCCACGCTCTCTCTCCCCGATACTTAAAAAAAGGGGGGGGGGGAACAGAAGGGGGCGACGGAGCCCTAGCCTCCCAATCAACGTCGCCGGGGGACGCGCCCCACCACCGCCATGCCAGCGTCGATCGACGGAGGCATCCCCTCCCCGGCCTCCTCCTTCCCCGTCCATCTCTCCCTCCCTTCCTCTAAATCGACCCGCACCCAAAAAGCCTCCCACCTCGAACACGCCAATGCCCCAGACCCCTCCGCGCCTCAGGCCGACCATCCACCGCCCCTCTTATGTCTTCCCTCCCTCTTCTTCGCAAAACAGACCCAAACCCTCCCCTTTTCCTCCATTTCGGACCTCGAGAACCCCAATACCAACGCCCCTAGCCCTAATCGAAGAGGACAACCACGCACCGCCAATTGCAGGGCCCACCGACGCAGGTCAGAAGCATCTCCTCCACCCCGACGAACCTGCTCCGCCTAGATTCGATAACCGGTGAGTTTTTATTATATTTTACTTAATGTAGTCATTTAAATTACTAATTAAGAAGCCAATAAAGTAAAAATACAATCTTTGAGTAAGTAAAGATTAGATTTTTCTTTAGGAAAAAGGATAGATTTTTAATATAAAAGATTCGATTTTTATTGATATGAGAGGTTCATTCTTTTTTATTTATTTGAAGAAAGGTTGAATGTTTATATACATAAAGCTAGGATTTTATTTAAATAAAAATATATTTTTTATATTATAGAAAGAATAAAAATATAATTTCTATATTATAGAAAGAATAAAAATATAATTTTTATATTATAGAAAGAATAAAAATATGATTTTTATATTATATATATAATAAAAATTTGATCTTTATTTATGTCACGAAATAAAAATTGGATTTTTATTGTATATGTGTTGAAACAAAAATGTGATTTGTATAGCGATAAAAATTTGATTTATATATATATATATATATAGAATAACAAAAAAATTCGATTTTTATATAAGAAGTAGAAATATAAGAATATAATTTTTATATAGAATGAAGCGTTGTAAATATATATATGAAGTAGAAATAAAAATATGATTTTTATTTATTGAATGAAGCAATAAAAATATAATTTTTATTTGAACAGCGTGAAAAGAACTTCATTGGAATTGCAAACAAATCCAGATGTTCAGCAGTTCAAAAGCAAAGCGCGACGGAGTGGAACCCTCTGTGAGAACTTCTCACTTTAATTTTTTTCTTTTCTAGTTGTAATATATACTAGGATGCAGACGGTGTTTAGTAGCACCCGACACCCGTCGTCCACAGACCATGGACGGCTTGTATGCTTGTTTGTTTGATTTTGATGTGTAGTTGATTGTGTGATGTGATGTGATATGAAATAAAATATTTATATAGTTAAAAAATATTTTATAGTTGAAAATAGATTTTTTAACTTGTATATGAAATGAAATAAATTAATATAAACAAATCGAACGATTTGTTTATATACACACATTTGACTGAGATTGATTGGGACGATAAATTTTACACATCGCCCAACTGCACAAATAAAATCTATGTTTGATTGTTCGAAAACCCCACACGGGTATTGGGATGATATATGACATACACTAGTCCCAATAATTAGCTGTATGTCGATCGATTGATGGACAGACTGTTATGAGCGTTAAATATTTATATTTGATGCTTATACAGTGTAGAATGCACTTTGGATGATGGTTGATTATTCATCGTTGCTATTGTATACATGTGTTGTAGAAAATCCATATAATTAACATTATATGGTAATTGATTGGGCCTCATTCCAGTTTTGAAAAAGAAATATTTGAAAAGAAATATTTGAATAGAAATATTTGAAAAAGAAATATTTGAAATGGAATATTTGAAAATAGGATATATGAAGCCGTGTTGATTAAATTGACGCCATTTTGACGTGAACGATATTTATATCGATTATATTCGTTTTTATAATGAATATTGAAAAGTGATTTCAAAATCGAATGTTTTGAAATGAAATTCGAATTACATTGAAAAGAATAGAAATTCGAATTAAATTGAAAAGAATTGAAATTCGAATTAAACTGAATAGAATTGAAATTCGAATTAGATTGAAATAGAACTGAAATCGTTTTGAATTGAGTTTAAAACATATTGAAATTGAACTGAAAACCGATTTGAATTGAAATCAGTTTGAAATGAATTTATGTTGAAAAATTCGATTTTGATTTGAATTTGAAAAGGAAGTTGAAATCGTTTTGAAAACGAATTTAAAACGATTTATAAAATACGTTTTAAAAGGAAATCGACGAAGTATATATTATATATATTATACATATAATATAATGGCCTGAATAGAACGCGCCGCGGTAGTTCGCGAATATCGACCATTGATTTCGAACGGATATTACGGGAGATCCGACCGTCGGATTCTCCTGAAACCAGAACCGTTGGGTTCGTATCGAAAAGAGCTTTCTAACGAATATTAGAAATTTGAAATCTAATGGTTGGATTTGGAATTATGTCCAAATAAAATTTGGAAAAGGTCGCTGTAAGTGCAGTTCGATGGCCGTTGATGGAAATCGACTGTGCGGGCCTTGATAAAATAGTTAAAAATAGTAATAATTTGTGTAAAATCATAAGAAATGATTTGTGAAGATTTGGGATGAAAAAATCAATATTTGAAAAGATAAAAATAGATTTTTATCGAAATGAACTAGTTTTGAACTAGAATTATAATTCTATTTATTTTTAAATAAATAAATGGAATTTGTAAAGGGTTTTAAAAGTAACCAGAATTTCCAATAATTGAATTGGAGTGGATTTGAATCAAAATTGTCTTTCGATTATTTCGATGTTGGATTTCGTATTTATACAGATATTGTTATGGAAATTTGAAAGATATATATATATATATATATCGTTATTTCCAATACGATACTTGTTGGTCTTAGAATTTGATATGGAATATAAGCCGATATATTTTCTATTCAGAGCCTTTTATTTAATATCAAATGTGATTTGGGTTTGTCGTGAATGGTGTCTTCATTAACACTGTTCTTAAGCCCAGTTGAGAAAATGATTAAATCTTTTTATTTAGATTTAATGAAGTGTACCGATTAAATGATATTTTATTGGAATTGAATTGGTATTGATTATTAGGTTTATCGTGAACAGTGTTTTAAATAACACTTATTCTTTAACCCGATAATTAATGAAATGTGATTTTGGGTTGTCATGAACGGTATATTCAACAATACTGTTCTTAGACCCAAAGGAGTTCAGAAAATCAGAAACTAACTGGAGGTTAGTTAAGTGAATGGTTTCCGGGGTATTTATCTGATGTTAGTTTCGGCCTTCGGGGTTAATACTTAGGGAATTGCTCACTTACTATTTTACGGTTAGGGACTGATTGAAATGTGATGTGATTTTGGGGTTTATTGTGAACCGTGTTTTAAATGACACTGATTCGTTAACCCAGTTAAAGATTAAAACTAAGTGGAGTTTTAATGAATCTTTAATTAGATTGAAAAGATCGAGAATGGAGTATCACCAGTTTTGCTCCAGGCGATAGTTAAATCTTTAATTAGATTTGAACGTGAAATGGTAATTGAATTTACCAATAACACCGTGGTGTTAGATATGAAGTATTACCAGTTTTACTTCATGGGATGAATAGGTTGGGATTGAGAAATTAAAAAAAATGATTACTTCGGTAAGGTTCGTTAATCCCGACTAGTTTGGATAAACCAAAATTTTGTTTGAATTGATTTTCAAAGGATGATTAAAGAATAAATTTAAAGGAAATTATTTTTGATAAAATTAATGGGAATCTTTCCCTAAGAATGTGAAATTTAGAAACTAACTGGAGGTTAGTTAAGTTGAATGGTTTCCTGGGTATTTATCTGATGTTGGTTTCGGCCTTCGGGGTTAATATTTGGGAAATCATTCTCTTACTAATTTACGGTTAGTGACTAATGAACTGGAATATGGCATATGTGTGTTTGTGTTGCACTTGTTTATTATATACGCGAGTTGCTCAGAAAGACCGGGTCTATCCCATTCTGAATAACTGAATTGACGATAAGAAATCGAAGATGAAGACGGTGGTCGAAGACCGAAGATCTTCACCTCGTTTGGATGGTAACTGATGTCCTGATTGGGAGGCATCCCGAAATATGGATAATGAGTGGTGATCATCCAGACGTACGTGGAGATCGATGGGTTTGCGAGGTATATAGTGCCTCCGGTTTCGTTCAGACCCAGAACGGACTTGCAAATGGACGGTGTGTCTGAAATTAGAATTTATTCTGTGTGATTGATAGCCATTAGTCACATGGTGTGAATTGCCTGTGTGGCATGCTAAGACGCAATGATCAAGGCTTCTGTTGAAAAGCAAAGTCTTGTGGTGATGATCAAAGCACCGCCTGTGTGGCGTAGCTTTGTGTATGACGTGAATTCGCGAGCCTCACACCCCGGTATGAACCAGAAACGGGAGAGGACCTCAGGGGGGACATGTGTTTTTTTTCTAGATAGAAGTGGCGTCAGTGGTTTTGCACGCCCTGACGAGTTTGACTTATGTGGTTGTTACTGTTGCGAGGCGCTTCGGTTATATCGGTCGATCCGGGACCGATGGAGTCATTCGTTGGCTCATTTACGCCCCAAAGGGCAGAGAAACGCATTGTTCAGGCATTATAATCCACTCCATGTGGACCGGCCCTGACGATCCAAGGTACGGTTGCGGCTGTGCCTGAGACTCGGGCTAGACAGTCTCGAATTCGGTAAGGACTATCTTTTGCCTTGGTTCATGACGGAAATCCAACTTCCAATACGTGACGTTTCGATTTTAGTTGTAATCCTATATATGGCGACATAGTGGGATGGGGCGCTTATGCCGTCTATGATTGATATTTATGATTGTATATAAAATCAGAAACTAACTGGAAACGAGCTAAGATGGGTGGTTTCTTGGGTATTAGTCTGATGTTGGTTTCGGCCTTCGGGGTTAATACTTAGGGAATCGTTCTCTTACTAATTTACAGTTGGAGTCTGATTAAGAATCAAAAGATGAAATTTAACGTATCAAGCATTCTTGGCTATTATAAGGTAAAATCCCTATCCTCCGGCTTGCGTTGCATTGTGTGATGGGAACTGGGTCTTATAATAGCTTCATTTTTTCTTTATTTAGCATTGCGCTGTTGTTTTATGCACTGGTGTTCTTGGGAGGAAACCCGCTCCGCATTAGCGGCGTGGTCCCTTGATTTACCTAACTTTAAAATAAAGATTAGTAACTGTTTTAGTTCTCACACCAGTCCCATGACTGACCTGGAGTTTATTGTTTTAACCTAAACTCTGGGTGCCCTTATTTTGACACGGGCAGCCAGTAGTTTTGGTTTTGCAGATTTATATTCACAGGATCCTGGTTTACAGCTGGAACGATATCCGGAAAGCTTTGTATCCGTATATCTCCTTCAGTTGTACTTTGTATTATTTTCTGTTGCTATGTAATGTATTGTAGTCTCTGATATTTATCGAATGTATATTATCTGTTTATACTATGTATATTCTTGTATTCTGATGAATTGTTGTAATATACAATGAAATGTTCTTCCGTCTGCGTTCTTCTGTGTGTTGTCCTCAACTCAATCTGGGCTTTCCTCACCGGAGAAGTTCGGGTCGTTTCTGGAAGGCTCCGAAACGATCCGGTCGCGTCTTTTCCATTTCCTGGACTGCTAATTTTCGAGGAGAAGCGGGGTCGGTTCATGAATATCCAAACTGATCTGATCACTTGCTGCGAATCATTCCTTTACACTGATTCATCGAGCAATCTCTTATCTTTGTGTAGCCCAATCACAAAGTGTGCTAACATTTTACCCCCTCTAAGTACGTGGTTATCGGAGATGGAGTGTGCTTCAAATTGGCTCGTTTATTTGTTTCTACATCAAATTCACTGAACAATTGCTTCCATTTGTCTGTAAAGTCGTGTTGCTTCATCATGTCACATCTCTTGTTTCTATAAATACGCTATGGAACACACAAATCGCTTCCATTGTATAAAATAACTTCAAAAACTTTGTTTAATATCCAAGTAGCTCCTCCAGGTAAACTTTTATAATATATAATTGTTAGCTTGTCACTTCTTCTTTCGGGTCGGTTTCGTGTGGTGAGTTGATTTTGATGGTTATGGTTCGGATGAAGCTTATCCGATCCGCTTTGTGTCTGATCCATGGTATATTTACTGGGCTGAAATAGAGAACGCCTTGGATCTCTTTTCTCTCACTTCCATTCGAGTCGGGCCGAACAATTGTTTTGAGGAATATGAATGGACTTCTTCCTTTGCGTATATAAACCTAAAAACTTCTCTTCTCTTTTACTTTCTTGCTTTAGCGATTTTTGCCCAAAAAAAGGGAGAAAAAACCCTAACCCTAAAAAATATTTCAAATTCCGCTTCGATTTTAGATTAAGTTTGAAGGTGGGTTTTCAATTTTCGCATCACTTATCTTATTCTTTTTTGAATCCGATATTAGAATCAATTTGAGTGATTTCCGTGTTGAATCGAAAATTAGTGTCGACATTTCTTTCCTCCGCTGTCATCATCGTTAGTTGTTCTACTTCCACCTTGAGGAGTCGGTGGAGATGTTCTAAGAGCGCAATTGAGGCATTGATTACTTAAGAACTCACTGATGAGGGTTTTTCGTTTTTGTGGATGAAGGGCTGTCTTCAAGTGGAAAGGAGGATACAAAGAAGGAAATACTTCTGGAAATGCGGGATCGGTTAGAAGTCGGAAGAAAAAGAAGGAGAAATGGGTTTATCGAACTGGGTCGGGTCGAAGTGAGAAGCGTGAGTATAGGAAAGATCTGGGTATAGCATATGTTCTCGGGTCCGATCGGGCCTGTGAAAAGTGCTAAGCTTTAACATATTATATGAATTTCATCCAATCTGAATTGAATTCATCCCATCTTCAGCTCCGACCCGATTCGGACTATATAAGATGTGAACTTCTGACATAGATATCCGATCCGAACTGAATCACATTACATACTAATTCTTGATTCGAATCGAATCGTACGTATGATATGAGTTTCTGCTCTGAACCGCATGGGACCTAAACTTCCGACACGAATCTTTTAGCACATGAACATCCGATCCGAACCAAACATTCAATATAAAGCATAAATATACTTAATCCAGTCTAACGAAGACTAAGTACTACTTGCAAATTCAGGGACAGTTAGGATAAATCCTTCTACACTGGACTTTGTTGATTTAATGAACATGCAGCTACATTCCATATTATCTCGTTTGATGCTAACTCTTTGTTTTCTCACTTCAGTATTGCATTTATACCAACACAATTTATTCCACATACATGCATGGGGTGACATGGGTTATTATACTCTAATATTACTATTGTTTCTTTAATAGTACAACAGACATGGCTAAGAAACATTCGTCTAGATTGGCGGAGACGAGAGAAGCTATCAGGTCATCCGAGAATCCATCTATTGAAGACGTATCTTCCACTTCAGATTCGGGTTGGAATAGTACGGGTCCAGACTACGAAATAGGAAGTCATGAAAGTGATATATCATCCAGGGTTGATGTCTCTCTAGGCGATGAAGAAGGAGGGGTAGGTGACAGTCGTGCCCCAGATGAGTTTGGGAATGTTACTATCTCAGAACTTCCTAAGGATTCGATCGAATCAACAATTGACAACGATAGGCTTGCACGAATATGCCTAAAGCATGGGATTCTTCGAAGAGACACTGATTTGCCTTCGAAAACAAATAATCCTCATGATCCACCAGAAGGGTATATGGCTATCACCAAGTTAATGTGCCTCGCTGGGGCAATACCTCCATTTTCTCCATTCGTCGTCAATTTTCTAAGACAATTACGGATTGCCCCCATGAAGCTTCATCCCAAATCTTACATTTATTTGTATACTCTGTACATAGCTTATAGAGAAATTCTTGGTGTAGAGCTAACTTTTGAGGATGTTCATTTCTTCTACAATTTCAAGCATCAGACCAATGACACCCCGTCCTTTGTATACTTTGAATCGGTACCAAAAAGGAAAATCATCACTGTTCCTTTTATCAGCAAAGCTGGGAACCTGAAATGTGAATGGTTTTATGTTAAGCAACAACCTGGGTGTGCCAGAAGGTGGCTTAAGTCGAGTAAGAACCTCAGTCCCCTGTAAAGACTAAGGAAACTGCACATGTCAGCCTAACTTCGTGCTCCGGTTGGTTGGGGGAGGGTTATCACTTAGGATATGCACGAGACACCAACACTGCATGTCACAGTACCTGTGCTTCACATAAACATTAGTTATGAAATTTACATACCTTATTTTGCAGGAACTATGACACTTCCTTGCTTTGATGTCAGGAAAGTCCGCACTAGTATGCCTAGATTTGACCCCGACACTGAACATGATTGCCGCGAGAGCCCGGCAGGGATGACAGGAGGCATCATGATCCCAATCGTCCTCATTCTTCGCACTCTCGTTCTCCTCGTCAGTCAGACCCGGACTAGTATAAGAGCTACCAAGATCGTCGTGAGGGGGACAAACCACATTCTAATGATGCAGTTCCTCCTAAAGACAAGCATCCCCTAGAGAAGCCGCCGTCGAAGCTTATTGATTCGCAGGATAAGCATAAACAAATAGAAAAAAGGTCGAGTAGGGATGACATATCCATCGTACCTGCCAAGCGAAAAAAGGTCAAGTTGTCCATATCTAAACTCGTGCCGCTTGATTCTGAAGCTAAAGAAAAACCGGCATATTTGAAGAAATAAATTTCGGATCATTATTTTGATCATCTACATTTTGTTCCCGCACTTGAGCCTGTTCCTTCGAAGTGGGCGAATGATGCTAAGGCAAAGATAGACTTAGTGGACAAGCAATATATGGAAATGTATAGATATTCGTGCAACCTTTCTAAGATTATCCACAATTTATTCACTAACATTGACCACATGAAGGAAATGGATGATTACGACGAAAGCATCTTGGAAAATTCATAGAAAGACTTGGAAGATGCACAAGCTAAGCTTGCTCTCATTCAGCGGGATGTCGACATCTACAAATTACAGCATGAGGAACTACAAAGGTGTTATCACACCTTCTTGGAATCCCTTAGCCAAGAGCGCTTAGATCTGAAGAAGCAAGCTGACGATGCAAAATTTGAAAGTGTCGAAGTACAGTTGGCTTGCACTACCCTTGAACAGGAGAAGGCTGAGTTGCAGAAGAAAAACATTGATTTGGCAAAGCGAAACGCCGAATTGGAAGCCAAACTACTGGAGGCTGAATCTAGGGCAGTCTCGGCCGAGGGGAACACAAGCATTGTCATTAAATCTGTCGAAGAGGTTCAAGAGAAACTTTCCATGGCACAGATGGAATTGGATTGCTATGGTGAGATGATGATAGAGTTCTTTGCTCAAGTGATCCATTGTCAGGACATTTCTTGGATCGAGGATTAGCCGACAACTTTGGTTTATGTGTGGGACCAAATCATCGAATGGGAGAAGAAAGAGCTCAAGGTGGACTCCATTGATGAAAACAAATTTATGAAGAAATTTCTGAGGGGTGAAGAATCGGTGTGCTTAGCTGAACGACGCAGACTCATTGCTGCAGCTATGGAAGAAGAGACACGTCAAGCTAGGGGAAAAATGTCCTCGAAACTGGTTCTTCTTCTGTTGCCCCTGAGGATACCAGAACGGAGGGATATGATCCAGAAAATCCGGGAATCCTTAAGACGTCTTTTTTAACCCCATTCCTGAAGCGACACCAGGGACCCTATCTATCCCGATCGAGACATGTTTTGGAGCAGTCATGTAATGTTATGCATTTGTGTTCAGTATCCTTAGTTGCTTGTTTTATGTACGTATTCTCTTTGTAACTCAGTTCCAAAAGTTAGTGATAATTCATATCAAAACAATCGTCCTTGTATCATCACACTGATTATGTATATTTGTAAATTATTAACTTGTTTTGTTTTTATTTCTAATTTAGTCTAACATTACAGGGTAGCCCTTGTTCGTGTCTTGAAACTCTTAGGGGTATCAAATTTAGTCTTACTAAGCCGTGGTTAGATTGTGGCAATGGATAGTGAGTATTACATATGGATAGGACTTCCGAGATCGAGCGTAGAATATGTAAGAGGGGTAACAGCTTTTCTTTGAAATGCATTTCCCATTTATAAAGTAGGTGATGAGATGAAGTGCCCCTGCAAAAAATGTACAGAACGTAATTGGTATTGTGAAAATGTCATATACGATCATCTTATTTTTAATGTCCCTTTTCCATTACATACCGGGTGGATTTGTGAAGTTTCACAGACAAAATTAATAGGTGTTGATGACCATATGGATTATGCAACGGAGATGGATTTTGAGGATAATTTAGATGTGATGTTCAAGTGTGCGGGTTACAAATTTGGTCAAAATCCCAAGGACTTTGTAGTAGAACCAAATCCAGAGGCCGAGAAATTTTATCGGCATGTTAAAGAAGGAAAAAACCCGTTATATCCTGGCTGCACTAAATTTTCTCGACTAAGTTTCTTGATCAGGCTTTATCATTTAAAGTGTGCTTATGGAATTAACGAGTCTGCGTTTGGGGAATTACTAAAGCTTATAAAAGAAGCCTTTCCTGATGCCCAGCTGCCTTTGTCTTCCTACGCTGCAAAGAATGTCATTAAGGATTTAGGTCTTAATTATCATAAAATACATGCCTGCCCAAACCATTGAATGTTATATTGGGAAGAGAATAATGATAAAGAGGCTTATAACATTTGTGGTTTTTCGAGATGGGCTGTAGAAGAAAAGGAAGACATCGTTGATAATAATGATCCACCAAAGTCGATTCCCAAAGTGCCGGCAAATGTTATGAGGTACTTTCCTCTAAGACCAAGGTTACAAAGGATGTTTATGTGCAAAGAATTTTCCAAGCTTATGAGATGGCACTAAGTGGAACGAAAAGAAGATGGAAAATTAAGACATCCGGTTGATGGTGTGGCATGGAAGATGATGGATGCTCGCTATCCTGATTTTTCATCAGAAAATCATAATGTTAGATTGGGTCTAGCATCTGATGGATTTAATCCATATCGTTCAATGAATTCAAGTTATATTACATGGCCAATTGTGTTGGTAAACTACAATCTTCCGCCTTGGCTATGTATGAAACAAGAGAATTTGATTCTTTCAACACTAATATCTGGTCCAGATTCTCCAAAGAACAGTATTGACGTATATATGCAGCCTTTAATTGCGGAATTGAAAGCGTTATGGAATGTTGGCGTCGAAACATATGATTCCTTGACTGATGGGAATTTTAATTTACGTGCAAGCGTCTTATGGACCATTAGTGATTTTCCGGGATATGCCATGTTGTCAGGTTGGAGCACGAAGGGGAAACTAGCGTGTCCAGTATGCCATTACGAAACTTCTTCAAATTATTTGAAGCATAGCAAAAAAATGTGTTATATGAACCATAGAAAGTTTCTTGATCCGACACATAAGTGGAGGCTAGATAAGAGGAGATTTAATGGAGAAACTGAAATGGGGAGCATTCCAGAAATATTATCAGGAACTGATATTGAAGAGTTATTGCGGGGGTTCAAAAATCGGTTTGGGGATAAGACGAATAAACCTGGTAAAAGTGACGGCCCTTTTAAAAAGAGGTCAATACTGTTTGACTTACCATATTGGTGTCATAATCCCCTTCGACATAACCTGGATGCCATGCACATAGAGAAGAACATATGCGACAAAATATTAGGTACTTTACTTAATATAGGTCGCATGTCGAAGGATCACCTAAACGCTCGTTTGGATTTACAGGAATTGGGCATAAGGAAGGCCCTTCATCCTGTTGAATGTGGTGATGGAAAGCATGTTGAAATTAGAGCTGCAATATTTGATATGACAAACAAGGAAAAAGAAATATTTTGCTCTATATTGAAGAACGCCAAACTGCCCTACGGTTGTGCCTCGAATGTTAGTCGATACGTGCACGTAAAAGAGAGAACGGTTGTGGGATATAAGAGCCATGATGCTCATTTCATACTCCACTATTTGTTACAATTTGCTATGAAGAAAGCGTCAAAACCCGAGGTTGCGTTATCAATGATCAGATTTAGTGCATTCCTTAGAGGACTATGGAGCAAGGTTATCGAAGTGGATGATATCAAGAGGCTGCAAAAAGAAATTGTAGAGATACTTTGTCATTTTGAAATGATTTTTCCACAGGCTTTTTTCGATATAATGGTACACTTGCCTGTTCATTTATGCAGAGAAATCGAATACGGTAGGCCTGAACATCTTAGATGCATGTATCCAATTGAGCGATATCTAGGAAAGTAGAAATCTTATGTGCGAAATAGAAACAGACCGGAAGGTTCGATTGCAGAAGGTTACTTGGTAGAAGAGTGTGTGACCTTCTGTTCAAGATTTTTAAGCGTTGATGGAGGAACAGAAAACACGTCGATTGATTTTGGAAGATGTCAAACAGATTTGGAATATCATATTGGAACAAAGAAGAATAAAGATGGAAAGATGTTCAATTTGAAAGATGCAGTTTGGAAGGCAACGCATCGCTATGTTCTGTTCAATTCCGGTAATAAAGAAATTGAGAGTTTGATCGAGTAAGTTCTTAAGTTCCTATATCATTTTCCTTAACTATAAATTAACATCTGCATTTCGTAGTTTTTTGACCGTAATTATTATTTAGGGTTCATCGAGCTTTTGTGGATGGTCTTGCAAATAGAAGAAGATACAAGAGGGAACGAGAACATTTCGAAGAGTTTTGGAATTGGCTTAAAGAAGAGGTTCTGAAAAAGGACAAGATTTCAACAGATGTAGAGGTGTTTGCATTAGGTCCTAATCGAGTAGCTAGGAAGTTTACCGGTTATATAGTAAATGGATATAGATTCCACACAAAATTTAGAGATTCTCGATGTACTACACAAAATAGTGGTGTATTTTTGACTGCCAAAACCACCAGCTTTGCAAGTTCGAAAGACCAAAACCCAATAGTGGGTGATGTCAATTACTACGGATCAATCGAAGAAATTTTTGAGCTTGATTATTGGGGAGCTTTCACAGTGGTCCTTTTTAAGTGTTGCTGGTACCAAGAGGAAAAGGATTCATATGGTCTTACTCGAGTAGCAAGTGCCATAAAACTGATCCTTATGTCCTGTCTTCGCAAGTGCAGCAAGTATTTTATGTGGAAGATGCAGTTGAAAAGAACAGTCATTACGTTATTAAAAAATTGTCGAGAGATTGGTGTGATACTGAAAATGAGAATGCAATGGAAGAAGACATGAGCAATACGCAACCACATGATAAGGGCATAGGTGGTGAACTAGAACCAGAAATTGTTGATGGGGGTTGGATTAGGGATGATGTCCCCGTAATACAACTAGAAACAGAACTAGAAGCAGAAGTTCCTGATCCTGTTCCATCTTGTTAGGACAAAAAATTCCTCTTTCCTATTGCTTTAATTTGGTCTAATTCATGATGTATTTGGCACTTTTTTTTTAGCTGGAAATTATTATCTTTGATGAATGTATTTGGCACTCTTTTCTCATATTGAAATCTACAATGTTCGCATGTTTTATGATTTAATGCTATGTTCTTTACTGTCATCTAAATTGGTTATAGACCAAAATGTTATAGTTGTTGTTTTTTGTCCACTTTAACATGCATGTACCTT
The DNA here is from genome assembly GCA_030737875.1 of Allium sativum. NCBI lineage: Eukaryota > Viridiplantae > Streptophyta > Magnoliopsida > Asparagales > Amaryllidaceae > Allium > Allium sativum. Next base: position 384,129,482 of record CM060923.1, on the reverse strand, counting down.
GTTCTAATGTATTCATTTTGTACAGGATGGATGAACTTATTAATATCCGACTGCAACATGGTGGACAGTTTCGAAGGGCATGTTACGTTGGCGGAGAATCCTTCGTAGTGACAAAATATGATGTAGACCGGTTTTCTTACAGTGTGCTTATGGAATTTGTTAAAGATTGTCTCCATTACACTGAAATAGGAGGAGTCTACATCAGAAAAGGAATGAGGGGTGGCTGGCAGCTAATACTGAATGACAAGGACGTAAACGAGTATGTACAGGGCTGCAATAAGCAAGAAGACGTGGTTTTTTACATCGACAACACCATTGACAAAGACAGTGAGCCGTTGATTCAACTGCAGCCACATGTAATCATACGGCCAAGGAAAAACATAATTCAAGGTATATATGTATATGTAATATAGATCCATTCTTATATATATCTCTCTTTGTGTGTACAGAGCTTTGAAGGAGGTCATTGTTATTATTTTTATTGTTCCAGGTTCTGCTAAGAAGCCGGTTGCAAAGCGCAAGTATACTACTGCACATAGACTTCAGCAGCAACACAAAATGATGAAAAACAACCCAACTCAAGTGGGTCAGAACAAACTATCGTCGGAGCCTGATATGGATAATGGTGAAGAAGATGTTACTGTGATGGACAAAGGAACCCGGAGGAAATTAAATGTAGAAAATGAAACAGGTAAAGATGATGTTACCCGAGAGAATGAAGCTGATGTTCAGGTATTTTTCAGTTTTCATTTCAGTTTTATTAATCCGGATGAAATCTTATTCCGACCATGAAGGCTGTAGCTAATTCAAGTAACTGTTTGTTCTTTGTGCATGCATTCTGTCAAAATAGTAAGAACTGTTTATACGTCAACTCTATTTGGTTAACTAGCTTAAATTTATCATCGATGGTGAGTAATAATGCCAATCTGCTTGCAGTTCTCACAACCATTAGTTTTGACGAAGTATGAACAAGAGCGAATCGCGCGCATGCAAGAAAATGATGCAGTTAGTAGATCACTTGGGGTGCCTTCATTGGTTAGTTGCATGAAAGAGGCTGCCGCACGAAATAAGAAAGATAAATGTAAAGATGTTGCTGGAAGTGATGAATACATCCCAGAAAATGCTGGTGAAGACGTCACTGATGATTCATCAGATTCGAAGGTATATAGAAGTTATTTGTTTATTACTTATTGTATTTGCCTTTATGAACGTAAAAAATCTTGAACTTCAACTTAATTGTAGAGAATCAAAATTGTTAAGTCAAAGGATCTTTTACCTGGACCGAGAACTCGTGCGCGAACCAATGCAGCCATTGAAATTGAGAAGGAAGCGATGAAGCGCACCCCCCTCCAAAGAAAGCTGGCTCCAACAAGGATTTGATCCTGACATTCACTCCCACTCCAAAGAAACTCAGTAACCGGGAGAAACATACAGAAACATTAAAGAAACTTACGAACCCTACACCGTCTTTTTCAGGAGTTATAAAACCTACAACGTCTCGGCCATCCGTTTTAAAATCTACATGTAGCAAATTGTTCAAACAATCAACCAGTTCATGTGAAGCTGCTGGTTCAGTTGCTGCTTATTTAGCGATGCGGAAACGTCAAAAGCAGAACGTTGAAGCGCCTCTAACAATGGAAAATCTTACCGATCGATTAGAGCAGGAATGGATTGCACAGGAAGATGAAGCATGTACAGGTATATATATAAATAATAATGTTTCTTTATCTGTGCACTGCACTGCACTGTTGAGTGTGTCTTTTTTCTATTCACATTTTTGAACCTGGTAGATAAAGTACAAGGTCCAAAAAATCCTAGAGGGAAGTCAAAAATGACCAAGGTGCTTGCTAGAACCCCTGATGATAAAGTAGTCATTGAGTTGAATGAGGATGGCCAGCCAGTTTCTGATAATATTACAGAGTTAAGCAATTTTCTTGGTACACTAGCAAAGGATAATGTGTCTCTTACTTACATCAATTGGCATGTGGTTCCTGATCAATTAAAGCGACAAATGTTGGATTATGCTCTGGTACAATCTAATTTCCTTAACCATATACAGTTCAACTGACTTCCTAAATGTTTGGTTTTACTTAATTAGTTTGTTTCCTGAATTTTGTGATTGCTATATTGTAGGCTAGGTATGTCATACCGGAAGGACACAAGTGGGTCTTGAACACGCTTAACGACTCTTGGAGGCAGTACAAGTCTCGCATCAAAACAAGGTATTATAAAAAATACTCAACTGATGAGGAAAGGCTTGCAAATAGGCCCAGTACAATTCCGTTGGAGGATTTTAAAATGCTCTTGGACTACTGGGGGGATGAAGCAGTTCAGGTACGGCTTTAATGATATTCACATTTGTATAATGTTTATTAGTTCACATTATCTTGTTTAATGCTAATCTTTAGTAGTTCACATTATCCTTATTTAGTGCTATTTTTTTTGGATTTCCAGGCCCTAGCTGATTCTAATTCCGCGCATCGTAATTCGTTGAATGAGACACATACCATGGGTCCCAAAACTCATGCAGTAGCCAAAGAAAAGATAGTATGTGTTTTTCTGAACTTAAGTTATTTTTTATTGTGATTGAGTTGAATTGACCACATGATAATTCTAATTTGTTATATCATTGAATTATTGGTAATCCTAATACTTGACAGAGAAAGAAGGACCCAGAAAAAGCCTCCCTATCCGCTGCCTTGGTTTATCTAGAAACTTATAAACGAGAACCGGGTCGAAGTTACAAGACTAACACGGATGAACTGAAGGACAAATACGTGAGTACATATATAATTAGATACTGAAATAGCAATACTTGTGTCAGTATAATTGGCACATTGTACGTTTGTTGGAGCTGCATATTAAATCGAACACATATATAGTTAGTTTGAAAGAGAACCAGTTCTATTAATAAATTCATTCCTGCCAGCTGCCTATTTATCTATATGCTTGCCTTGTTTTCATTTTGTAGGCGAAGGTGCAAGCAATGGTGGATGCTGGAAACATTGCTGAGGCAGATGCACTGGTTTCTGGTGGGAAGAGTCACACGCGTAACTGGCTTGTAGGAAGGCGAGGCAAATTGGCTGAAAAGTCTCCAAATCCTGGTTCTTTGGACAGCTATGTCCAAGAGTTGACAAAAAAAATAAGGCAAGAGCTAGAGGCGGACTTGGAGGAAAAGGTGAATAGAAAAGTTAAAGAGAACGTGTCGCGGGTGTTAAAAAAGCTAGGTGAAGCCAATCTAGATCTAAATTTAGATGTCAGAGACCTTTGTGTCACCACAACAAGTGATGAAGATGCTGACAATTGTACTCCTTCAACCCCGGCAACTGACTGAAGTATTTGGATGGTATGTGTTAGCACTTGTGATATATTCGGATTGTTCTTTTAAATGATGGCACTTGTGGTATGTGTTTGTGATGACAGTACTTGTGGTATGTTTTGGTGATGGCAGTACTTGTGGAATGTTTTGGTGATGATACTTGTGAGTTGGTATATATAATTGGTTGGTCTGACTGTGGTGATGAATGTTTTGGGAGGAATTGTTGTATGAATATTTTGGTATATATGTATGAATGTGGTACAATGTTTCGGACTGAATATATGTACTGCAGAATCTGTAATTACAAGGTTGTATTACAGCTGCAGTTGATTTTTTCCTGGTGTCGCATTTGATTTTTGTGGTGTTGCGTTAGACTGTGCTGTGGTGTTGCATTAGACTGTGCTGTGGTGTTGCATTAGACTGTGCTGTGGTGTTGCATTAAGTTTAACATTATTAATTCCACAATGGTACGGCACGTGGGCCCCACAGCTTACGTGGCGCCACGTGGATAGCTGACGTGGCATGTGACACATGTGCAGCTGACGTGGCGAGCTGACGTGGCATGTGCCACGTTGACAGCTGACGTGGAAAGTCAATGCGGACCCCAGTATCATGAGCTGGAAGCCAGGGTCTTGCTTCTACTTAAGGCAACGCTGTATGTTGTTGCATTACATGGATATGCTGTTGCAATAGGGCAAAAGTTCTACTTAAGGCAACGCTTTCTTTCCGTGGCCGTAGATGGACAAAAGCGTTGCATTAGATGGCTAATGCAACGGCCGCGGATGCCACGCCCCCCTGGTGTTGCCTATTTGAAAAAAGGGCCTACGGCAACGCTTTTTTGATCTACGGCCACAGAAGAATAGTGTCGAATATGCCCACTTTTGTAGTAGTGAAACAAAAGAAAAAATACAATTTCAAGTTAAGTATCGCCGCAAATGTTAGGCGTTCCAAGCTCTAGAAATTTCTTCACCATCTATGGTCGCTAACTTGAAAGCTCCTGTGTCAAGATTTCGTCGGATGGGGTATGGTCCCTCCCACTTTGGGCCTACATGAAAGGGAGGCTAAAAGACTCGTTTCAATACCAGGTCTCCAGGTATAAAAGTCCTAAAGCGAACCTTTCTGTCATAATAGCATGCCACTTGGTTTCGATGCCTTAAAGCTGGCAAGTCCGCTTCGTCCCTCTTCTCTTCAACCATGTCCAGGGATTCTAAGAGGAGTTCTTTATTCATCATTGGGTCATAATACGTCACTCTATGAGAGGGGGCTCTAAGCTCAACAAGAATAACCGCTTCTGACCCGAAGGAGAGTGAAAAAGGAGCATGACCAGTAGCCGTCTTGAAGGTTGTTCGATAGGCCCACAAAGCTAGTAGCAATTCGTCAACCCACATGGCTTTTGCTCATTCCAACCGCTTTTTAGGAATTAACTTGATAACTTTGTTTATTGCTTCAACCTGTCCATTCGACTGCGGGTAAGATACAGCGGTATACCTTTTGTCAATTTTATACTTCTGACAGAAGTTTCTAAATTCCATGCTGTCGAATTGGGTTCCATTATCAGTTATAATGGTTTTCGGTATCCCAAATCGACAAATAATATTGCTGACCACAAAGCTTACCACTTTTCTTGCTGTGATTGTGGTCAAGGGCTCGGCCTCCACCATTTCGTGAAATAATCCACACTACGATCGCATTTTTAGCTCCTCCTTTAGCAATTGGCAGGGTCCCAATGATGTATAGTCCCCACATTGCGAACGGCTATGGACTGACCATTGATTTGAGATGTCTTTGGGTTGCTCTTGGAACTTTAGTGAATCTCTGGCATTTTTCGTAGCGTCGTGAGTGATCAGTTGCATCTTTATTCATGGTAGGCCAGAAATAACCATATCACAATACTTTCTTCGCCAAATTTTGATCTCTGGTACGATCCCCACACTCGCCCTTGTGTACTTCTTTTAGTACATGCTTGACGTCGTCTTGTGCTATACACTGCAGTAGTAGCATGAAAAATCCTTGGCGATAAAGGACGTCATCCTATAAAACGTATCTTGCAGCTTTAAGAGTTATATCTAGTCTCTCGCTCTTCTTTGATGGTAGAATTTTGCTCTTAAAGAAGTTCTTAATCGGTGTCATCCATGGCTCCCTTTCCGGCTCAGCTTCCAGGGCTAATTCGATTTCCATTTGGTCAAAGCTTTGGTGATTCCAATATCTCTATTAGAACCATTTCGGTTTCTTCCGGGTTGTTAGAACTTGCAATCCTAGCCAGTCAATCTGCCTTCTAGTTTTCCACTCTCAGAATGTGTGTTATATTGTAATGCTTCAGGTTGCCTAGCAACCCCTCTACCTTTTCAAGATAAGTAACAAGTCGAGGTCCCCTAGTCATAAATTCCTTTTGAACTTGACAGACAATTATCTTGGAGTCATAGAATATGTCCAGTGTTCTTACTCTTAATTCCCTAGCGAGTTTCAACCCAAGGCCTCGTACTCGAAATCATTATTGGTGGCAGAAAACTCCAATCGCGGGGCATAATAAATGTATCGCCCTTCAGGAGTGGTTAAAACAACTGCGGCACCGATCTTCAATCATTCTCAGCCCCGTTCATGTATAATTTCCACGGACTAAGTTCTAATTTATTCTCTGAAGCAATGACTTTGTTATCCACTGTTTCTTCTTCAGAAATCGTGAATTCTGCTATGAAGTCAGCTAGGGCCTGCCCCTTTATTGTCTTCCTTGGCTGAAAATTCAAATCAAATTGGCTCAACTCGATATTGCACTCAAGTAGTCGCCCGATGCTTCGGGTCTTTGTAATACTTGTCTTAGAGGTTGATCATTGTAAATGACTATTGGATGAGCATGGAAAAAGCTCCGTAGCTTTCGGGAGGCAATTAAGAGGCTATAAGCAAGCTTTTCTATTCTTGGATAATTGTGTTCCGCAGCTGCTAAATTATTACTTATATAGTACACTGGCCTCTGGATCATGTTGTCTTCACGCACCAAGGCTGTGCTAACAGCATGAGATGACACCGCTAGATAGATGAACAGATCTTCATGATCCACCAGTTTTGACGATATCGGGGGTTTCTCCAATCAGTCCAATAGATTTTGGAAGGCCTCTACACAGTCAGGAATCCATTCGAAATTACGTTTCCCCCGTTTGATTAAATCAAAGAATGGGACACACTAGTCCGTGGTTTTGGAAATGAATCTGCTTAACGCAGCAGCCTTCCCTGCCAGGCTTTGAATGTCCCAAATCTTCTGTGGCTCATCTATGTTCCTTATTGCTACTATCTGGCTAGGATTAATTTCAATCCCTCCAGAAGTTATGATGATCCCAAGGAATTTCCCTGATGCAATCCCAAGTGAGCATTTTAAGGGGTTCAACTTCATCCCGCACCTCCGTAGGATAGAAAACATCTCTGCCAAATCTTGTGTATGACTAGAGGATTGCCTGGATTTCACGAGCATGTCATCTACGTAAACTTCCATAGTTTTTCCAATCTGGTTATTGAACATTCAGTTCACCAGGCGCTCATACGTGGCTCCGGCATTCTTTAGTCTGAACGACATCACCACATGGCAGTACAATCCCAAGTTTGTTAGAAAACTCTTGTGCTCTTGATCCGGTACATGTATGGGGATCTAGTTATATCTTGTGTATGCGTCCATGAAGGAAAGAAGTTCGTGTGCGATAGTTGAGTCCACTAGCTGGTCAATCCTAGAGAGTAGGAAACTATCTTTTTTACAAGCTTTGTTTAAATCTGAAAAATCAATGCACGTTCGCCATTTCCCATTTGATTTCTTGGCCAAAACAGGATTCGATATCCAGTCGGGATACGTTGAATCTATAATGAACCCATTATCTTTCAACTTCTCCACTTCTTCCTTTAAGGCTGCTGACATCTCCGGGCCTAACATATGTCTCTTTTGTTTAACGGGCAGATGTTTTGGATTAATACTCAATGAGTGACTCATAACAGAGGGAGATATCCCAGACACATCAGCATCGGTCCAGGTAAACACATCCAAATTTGCCTTTAAAAAGTCAATCAATTCCTTTGCTCGGAACGGATCCAGCTGGGATCTAATCTTTAAAACCTTCGTCAAATCAACATCATTAATGGAGATGTCTATAGTCGTTTCATTGGAGGTCACCTTTTTATCCCCAGGCTCTTCATCCTCTCTAAGATCTATGTCCTCGGGTAGTTCTCTGGGCGACTCCCTCATGGCTGGTCCCTTTAATTGCTATGTTGAACCCTCTTCGCAGGGGAGGAGGTGCCTTTAGCTTCGATGCTTAATCCCTTCAGCAACATCTTCATTTCGGCCATGTATCAGGCTCGTCCGGTGGCTTGATCACCTCTCATTACTCCCACTCCAGCTTCGGTCAGGAATTTCAACAATAACAACTAGGGCGCAATGTAAGCCCTGAATTCTGCGAGGGCTGGTCGGCCCAAAAAGGCGTTATAGGGTGAGTCGAGATCCCAAACTACAAACAGGAGGATTCTCACTCTCTGGCGTTCTCCGTGCCCTAATGTAACTGACAATTCTACATATCCTATCGAGTCTCGTCTGATCGAATGCTTTTTTAAAGATAATATTAACCGAACTCCTATTATCTACTAACTCTTTATGAACCAGAGCCGGTCCAATAGTGGTAGTGATCAACAATGGGTCTTCGGTGGGTGATTGGACTCCAGTATCATCTCTATCACGAAATATGACATCATCTGACATCGTTTTCTGTTGCTTCACTGGAGCAGTCTCCTCGAAGTTACTACATTCCCTACTTCAAGGTGTTTGGCTGCATTCACATATTGGTCCATTGCCCTGCAGCTATAGCCAGCTGGATGGAGTCCCCCCACTATAGTGTTGATGACAATTCCTTTACCTTTTTGTTGAGCTACGTATTTGGGAGTGGCCTAATTTTGATTCGGGTCTATCCTCCTTGCCCTCTATCTCTTGGGGAAACCTTATATTCATCTAACTTTCCTTCCCGTAATAGTTTTTCAGCAATGTCTCTCAAATGCTGACACTCAATAGTAGAACGTCCACGGGTTTCATGAAACAAACAGAATTTTCCAGTCGCCACCTCCTTCTCCGTGGAGTCTCTAGGAGGAGGCTTTTTGTACCGCAAGACGTTGTAAATATCCAGGCAGATGTTTTCCAACGTGTCATTCAGCAGTGAGTAATTTTCAAAGGTTTGGAATTGAGGCCTTTTACCGGAGCTGTTTGCTCATTTCCTATTCCTCCTGTTGCCGTTTCCATTCCTGTTGTTACTTCCTTCATTTTTATTACCAACACTCACCTCAATTTTCCCTGAACTGCCACCGGAATGTTTCACAACAACATTTCTTTGGATATCTTCTCTCGAAGCTCCATCATATTTTCTCTTTCAATTGGCGTATATCTCTTCTTGTCGTAGATGAATATTCTCCTTTTCGTAGAAAGCATCCCTAGTCAATGGTGGTTTCCCAACTAAATAACCCCGTATTCAGTATTTGGGTCGACACCATCTATTAAAGCCATCAAAATTGTTGGTTCATGAGGATTGTTTATTTCAGTAACCGCTAAGTTGAAGCGATCCAAGTATGATTTTAGAGATTCCCCATGGGCCTGTTTGATTCTAGACAGTTCGATAACACTTTTAGCTTTCTGGTCGTGGAGTTGGAACTGATTCATAAAACGTTCGCTGAGCTCTTTATAACTCAACATCGATCGCGAGGAAAGTCATGTAAACCACATTAATGCAACATCTCTAGATATATTGGGAAGGCTATGCATTTTACGGCGTCAGGAGCGGCGGCGGCGTTCATATACCATGCGAATCTTATCAGATGTTGTTTCAGATCTGTTCTTCCCGCATATCGATCCATTTGTGGCAAATTGAACTTTCGAGGGAATTGAAAATTTTGGATGTCATCAGTAAATGGAGTATGGCTGCGTTCAATACCACAATCTTCATTGGTATATCGGAGACTATCGGCCACGATTTGACGCACAATCACTTCTACTTCCACGTTGGTTAGAGTCGGTTCAGGATCCATGCTTCTATCTCTTCTCACACGTCCACCGCCTACCTCAGGTGACACCCTTTGGTTTCGGTTGGTAATTGAACCTCCTTGCATTCTGTGGCCTGGTCCTTCACAGGACGAGCAGGTTGAAGGAGTAGTCCTTGGGTGAGATTGACAATATTTGGATCTCTGGGGAGAACACATGATCCTTGCATAGGTAACAGCATTGGTTCTATCAAACTCGGATCGTTGGGCCCTAGAACACGGGTCGCATCCTCATGGCATCCAAATGATCCGAATGTCAACTAGTCTAGATTTTCGTGCCTTTCGTACGGCCTCCTTTCACGCGGGCGCCCTTCATCTGAAGATGATGAATGATCCATAGTAGGATGACGTATAGGAGAGGATACTCTTTGTCTGCGGAGTTCACTTATTTCTTCGCTCATAACCTTCATGTTCTCCCTCATGAGAACGTTATCGTGTTTTTGATCCTCCAAAGCATCCCTAGTGCTCTCAAGCATGTCAAGAAAGCGGGAAAATTCCCCATGGGTTACGAGTGCAGAAGGTGTAGGCTGATCATCAGTTGCCATGGCTGGTATCAGAGCATTGGTATGAGGTCGAGTAGAGGTACCAACTTCAACCAGATTCAGTTCGGATCATCCCCCCTGCCTCTGTGGTTCAGATCAGTGGAGATCAAACAGGAGCGTTCATGGAACCAGGTCGGATCGGAGTGGCCTCTTCAGATCGGTTCGGAGCTTGGAGATCGGATCGGGTTGGAGATGCCCTACCAGATCGGGTAGCTCCTGAACTTTGTCCCCTTTATCTTGTGACAACCATAGCTTGCTGATCCTCACCAACTCCGCTTTCCCGCGCATTTTGCACTTCTTTTCCTTTTACCTTGGACACAATATTCAATTTGTTGAGATATTTTTGGAAGAGAATTTCAGAAATATTGACTGTACGGACTATCTTCTTTGGATATATAAACCCAAATAGTAGAATGGTAGCCCAAAATATAGAGAATTTGAGAAGTTCTAAGTGAAAGCACCAAAATGTTAGATCCAAAAATGGTTCTAACACCCAAACCATTGATAATTCTAAGTGAAATGAAAATAAAAAACAAGGAGAAACACACGATTTATAATGGTTCGGCATTAAAGAGCCTATGTCCACTTTATATCTCTTTAATTGATGATTGTAATACAAATACAACGATTGTTTTCGCTCAATCTCACTTTTATAATGGATAATTTTGCTCAACACTCGTTGAAATATTCCTCCAAGATTGATGGTGATCTTATTAAAGTGATGAAATTCAAATATAGCAGGTGTTTGAGTCAAATTTTTTTGCCAAAAGATCCTTTTAAATGATCCTTGGTGGCGTATTTATAGGTGGAAAGTCTTTCTGGGAGGCCCCCGGTTCGGTACATGTGGCAGGCATCCTGCTCGGTTCAATAGTGGGAGCTCTGTGATGTTGCCAGCGCATGGCCTTTGTGGGTGAACGTGGGGGAGTAGGCATGCAACTGCTCTGCACCTTCTGGAGTAGTGGGTTGTAACTGCTGTTCCGTTGTTTTGGGTTAGGATCGAAAGCATGTATGAGGGGTCCGGAATGGAAGGCTCCGAACCGATCCGGTCGCGCCTCCTCTTTTCCATTTCCTGGACTGCTAATTTTCGGGGAGAAGGGGGTTGCTTCGTGAATATCTGAACCGATCCGATTGCTTCCTGCGAATCCTTCCTTTACACCGATTCATCAAGCAATCTCTTAGCTTTGTGTAGCCCGATCACAAAGTGGGCTAACAGTTAGTTATGTCCGAATCAAAATTTAAAATAGTCACTATGAAAATCATTATTAAATTATTATGATTATTTAATATATTTATTTTGATGCAAAAAGGTAGTGAATCGCTAGATTCACGCCTTCATTCATTCATTAAACATAAAACAAGTACAACGTGTTTAGTACGACATACAGAGGACTAGCTACTGGTTACAACTATTTACATAAATATGTACAACCAAAAATACATGCACGCAGGCATGATTACATAGTGCCCATTATATACATAAAACAACTACATAATAGCTAGCAAACCCAACAAACTGAAGCGTGGCAGCATCAAGCACGGCTACCATGAGCCCTATCCATAACTCGAGTGCCGATTGTGTCTACGAATTTGATCTCCTCCTTGCCTGACCAAAGAGAAACAAAATTAAGAATGCGAAAAATAACTGAGTTGGGCTGTTTCATTTTGCATTTAAACTTTCATGAGTTACGTTCATGCCAAGGGATCCAAACATAAGCAAAGTTCAAAAGGGCAAACATATGTCGCATGTTTGTGTCAGGCAGTGAAGTAATAGTGCTGTGCCAGAAAAGAAATTGATCGGTGATGAAATGGGACCAATCTAAGCAGATATTAAGGGTAACTAAACACTTCGTCCACACATAAAAAGAGAAATCGCAATCAACAAAAAGATGCTGGTAGTTCTCGTCGTCGTCAGCGCAAAAACACAGCTCCCAGCGACTTGAACACCTTTTTGACGTAATCTGCTCACTGTATTAAGCTTGTTATGCATGATCGTCCACATATGAATCTTGACCTTAGTGGGTACAACCTTAAAACTCCACATTCTCATGAATCCGTCGTATTTCCTTCCTGCAAAGTCCATCATCTTATAAAGTTCGCTAACACAAAAGTTATTTCCACCAATCTTCCATACAAATTCATCGTCCTCATCGCCATGAAGTTCTACATTTTCTAACAAACGAACCAGGCCACATAGCTGAATCAAAGCATTACCAGCCAAAATACGACAAAAGGTCAGGTTCCATTTAAAATTGGCAGAATTCGCATTAAACATTGTGCACAGACTAAAGCTCCATTGTTGTATGCAATATCAAAAAGATCGACGAATTCAACACGCAAAGGGATAGGGAGCAACCAGCAGTCAGACCAGAAAGAAACGTTGCAACCATTTTTAACTACAACATCAGTCCCAATCTTCATCCAGTGAACGTTTGCCATAACAGCATGCCAAAATACCGAGCAATGAGAAACATCCGCGTTCCAATCAAAACTTCCGCCATAGCAAGTGTTTAAGATCCACTCCTTCCAGAGAACTTTCTTATCACTAAGCATAGTCCACAGCCATTTACAAAGCAATGCAAAGTTCATGTTTTTCAAATTTATATCTCCCAATCCTCCCTGATCTTTGGACTTGCACACCTGGTCCTACCACACTAGACAACAAACTTTACGCGTGTCCTTCGTACCAGTCCAGAAAAAATTCCGACGAACAGCATCAATCTTCTGAATTACCCATCCGGGACATGAATAGAAAGAAAGCCAATACAAAGGGATAGCAGACAGAACAAAATTCACCAACACCAGCCGTCTAGCCTTTGATAAACAATTCCCCTTCCATCTCTCCAAGCGCCTGTCAACTTTATCAATCACATACTGCCAATCACTCTTTATTAGTCTTTTTGGACGGATGCAAGCCCCAAGGTAATTAAGGGGGAAATAATCCGCCTTGCAGTTAAGCATTTCAGCACATTTCCTGTTCACATCAACGCTACAGCCCAAAGTGTAAACACTACTCTTATGAAAATTAATCTTTAAGCCAGATAAACTTTCAAGAGCATAAAGCAAAATTTTTAAAGAGGCAATATACTTGCAATCAGGGTTGCAAAAGATAATAGTATCGTCAGTATATTGCAGTGAATTAATACCCCCAATGATGTGATCTCGCCCGAAGCTTTGGATGATATCATTAGCACTTGCCACCTGAAGGATCCGACAAAAGACATCGGCAGCCAAGTCAAAGAGAAGTGGGGAAAGTGGGTCACCCTGACGCAGCCCACGCTTGGAGACAATGGTCTTGCCAGCCACTCCATTCACACAAATGTTGGATCTGCTTGATGTTAAAATGAAATGAATCCAGTTTAGCCATCTACCCGGAAAGCCTCTCGCGCTAAGAAGATCCATGATGAACCTCCAATCAACGGTGTCAAAGGCCTTGGCGAAATCCAGCTTCAAAATTGTGCAGGGCACAATATGTCTATCACTATGGGAGATAACTTCTTGGACAAGCACCGCTCCATAAAGAATAAACCTTCCCTTAATAAATGATGTCTGCGAAACATCGATCAGGTCATCCATCTTCGCTTCCAGCCTGTTTGCAAGAACCTTAGTGATCAATTTGAAGCTACTGCTCAAAAGGCTTATTGGCCGAAAGTCCGCAGCAGAGACATTTCCTCCTTTCTTAGGGATCAAGACTACGTTAGCATACCCCAACATATCCAATCTCAAGGAACCAGAGTGAAATTCATTGAAAATATTGATAACATCATGTTTAATCAAGTCCCAGTATTTCTTGTAAAAGAAGTTTGGAAAACCGTCAGGGCCAGGGGCTTTATCACCAGGCATTTCGTTTAAAGCCCCGACAATTTCCCCTTCCGAGAACTCCGCATCAATGCCACTAAGATCGACATAAGAAGGATACAACACACTTCAATCAACGTTCACATGATTCTCAATTCGTTCTCCAAAGATACCCTTATAAAATTCAGTAAAAACTTCTCCTATCCTTTGTTGATCACAAATTTCAACCTCGTCTTTCCAAATACTACATATCGTGTTAGTTCTCCGTCTACCGTTTGCAACTTTGTGGAAGTAACTTATGTTACTATCACCAAGCTTTAGCCACTGAGTTCTCGATCTCTGTATCCAAAAAATCTCTTCTTGGTCAATCACCGTTAGAAGCTCCTTTTCTTTAGTTTTTAACAAGGCTTGCTCAGCATCATTCAAACTACGTTCTTTCTCAAGCACATTCAGCCCCATAATCTCAGATTCAATTCTTGGTTTCTTAATTCTGATGTTCCCAAAGACTTCTCGATTCCATTTGGCTAAAAAAATTCGCAACAGTCTCATTTTTGTACAAAAATTGCTAGCTGCATCCCCAAAGCCACGAAACTCCAACCACTTCTGGCGAAGCATCGCATCAAAATTTGGCTCAATGCACCACATATTCTCGAACTTGAAAAAAGATTTCCTTCTATAATCAGCGTTAGTGTTTAGGACAACTGGGCAATGGTCAGAAATAAGGGACGTAAAACCTCTCTGAAGAGTCAGGGGGTACAAGTCTTCAAAAGCAGAATTAATGAAGAAATGATCAAGGCGAACTAAAGTAGGAGGGGTCCTACCGTCAGTCCACGTAAATTATCTATTAGTCATGGGTAAGTCAATAAGGCCACAGTTACCAACAAAGTCACTGAAATCGTTCATATCGCCCAAGCCAGAATTTTTCACTACATTACGTTCGGACATAAATCTAGTGACGTTAAAGTCGCCGCCAATTACCCAAGGACCATACTTGAGGTTATGAAATTCCAAACCCTCAGCCCACAAAGTCATTCTTTCTTGTCTTGTGTTTGGTCCATAAACATTAGAAAAGAAATAAAGAACATTTGTAGATTTACATTCAAGAGCCAAATGCAGACAGTAAGTTTGTTTAATTTCTTGCTTAATCGACCAAGAATTGCTACTCCAACCAGTAAAAATGCCACCAGAGGTTCCAATAGCAGGAATAAAGCCCATTCATCAATAACACCCCACCCCAAACATTTAAAAATAAATGGTTCAGGGTTCTCTAGTTTAGTTTCTTGAAGCACGATGATGTCAGGTTTTACAGACTTGAGATAATTCTTAACCCTAAGACACTTATCAAAAGTTCCTAGGCCTCTAACATTCTAAGTGACAATTAATCATGATGAACCGTTAGCCCCCTCATTTTCTTTATTCTTAATATCACGTATCACATCATCATTCAACACAAAACCAGATTTACTTGCAATGTCATGAAGTTGATCACTAGACAGAGTATTAAGTATAACAGGAACAAAAATGCTACCTGCCATAGGGTGACCCATCCCTCTTGCACTACGACGTAGTATGACCACTCCTTGGTCCATTGCACGCTTTCCTTTGACACTTGTTGCCCAGCATTCCCCCGAGCTAGTTGGAGCCAAAGCCAAACCTCCAGCCAAGTTTAGATCTTGTGATTCATTATCCATGACCTGTTCATCCACCGCCTCCCTGGCACCATGCACATTGTCTCCCTCCTCAAAATCTTGCAAGTCAACACCATCATTCTCATTGACATCGATGATCTCCCTAGAGTTTGCACCCACACCCGCTATGTTGCCAACATCATCAACCTCCACTGCTACCCCGTCATCAAAGTGAACCACATAGTTGTCGTTATTTCCCCTTGCGTCAACATTACCTCCTTCTACATTAGCCGATGATTCACCCACCAAGTCAATAGCTTCATCAACATGCATTTTAGCTCCCCCATCTTTAATACACATAACTTTAAGCCTCCCATCGCCATCAGTTGCAAATACCCTTTGCTTGAAAAGAGGGACATTAATTTTGGGCGGTGAGTCCTCCTCGCATCCTTGAATCTGCACTACATGAGAAAACCCCTCAATTGGAATTTCCATTGAATCCGGCAACGGGGTGCCCACCTCCTTCGTTAGTTTGGCTCTTAAACAAGTATAATCTGCATCGTGAATTGCACCATATTGGACCCTCTCCACTTCACCATAATCTTCCAGAGCTGCTTGGAGAACATCAAGTTTACGACATACCAGCGGGGAATTTTTCATGAGGATCCAAAAAGTTTCCTTCTCCCTCGAGACACTGCCAAATCACGGGCGCCACCTCCTCAGATTAATTTTCCCCATGGTAAAATTGAAAGTATATTGGAAGTTACCTGACTGCAAGTGCAGTGGGAATCGAACAATAAAAACATCTCCCATTCTCTTAACGTTCCAGTCCCAGGATGGGGCACGGTGGCCATACCTGGCCTTCAAAATCTCCTCGATCTGACGTATAGAAAAGGATCCACTCACAATGGAGATGATTACCATCGATCTAGCCCATTCGAATGAATTTTGGTAGCGATTAGCAGAGATTTTTTTGCGGGATCTTTCTGCCATTTTTGGGGGCGGAGAACGATGGGATTTGCAATTGAAATCCTTATGCCCTGTTTTATGACATTTAAAACAAATAACTGGATTTCGACATGATCACGCCTAATGATCTGTCGATCCACATCTGAAGCTGCCATTTTTTGATTTGATGTTATTGAAATTTTCATTATAGCTGTGGAGGATGCGAGGAGACGGTTTTGACAAAGGCCTTTTATTTTAAAAAAAAATCGGATATGGGTTTCGCTTTACAGCTAGCCTGAGCAGAATATCCTTAAAAGATGGATTAACAGAAACATTTTTAGCATTTTCAGCTTGGTCAACGTGTAAAGAAGAGATTTGTGAGGAGAAAGACGATTTCAGAGAAGAAAAAGCGTGTTTTGAATTTTCAAAAAGAGATCGCCAAGAGGACGCCATTTTCTAGCAAAAATTTTTCATTACGTTCTAACTTTGTTTATTTAATATATTTAAAAGGGTTTTAATATAATTAAGACATCGTTTAACACAAAAATGATAATATTGAGTTGTATGAATTATATTTGAAGCTATATGATATTTCCAGTTGGGTATTTATGATAATAATAATTTATTATTATTTTATTTGATTATTCTGGAATTTTATAATATTTTACTAATATTAGTATAGGCCTTTAAAATAGCGATTTTGTAAATGGACTTAATTTTCAATGAAATTAGTTTCATTAGAATCGTAACGTTAAATTATTGTAAGAAAATCAAATTTTGTGGAAAACCGATGTTGTATGTGACAACGACAGCCGTAAACGCCCAATCATTTTATATAGTGCACAATTAAATTAAAATAAATTAATAGAGAGATATTTGAGTGTAACTTGAGAAGACGATTGAAATAACCTACGAAACCAGTTCCACTGAATTCGTTTTGATGTTTGGAGTCAGGATAGATATATAGTTTGTTATTTTTGGAGACCGTGAAATTTGGTGCCCTAAATAGCAATGTGGTGCATATAAAAATAGCGTACCGGGAAACAGTCTCGGAATGCGATGAAACTAGTGTCGTTGGAATCGTATTAATAAATTATTTTTATAATTTCAATTTTCATGTCAATCGGGCTTACCGTTTGATCGTGACAACGATAAATGCCTTAACTAGTTATATTATTTTGGTCAATTTAGACAGGGGCAACTTCAAACGAATAAACAACCGACCAAATAAACTCCAAATTTGACGAAACAAGATTCATTGGATCCGTTAGGAAAAGGTCTAGTGGAATGTCAAGGTTTCATTTTCATTTTTATTTTTTTGTAATTATAGGAATTTTAAACGCTTAATTTTTCATCAATATTTATAAAGGACTTTTCACAAACGACCTCGGAATTCGACGAAACCTATCCCATCGGGTCCGGAATATTTTTTTTATGTTAAGATTACTTTTTTTATCGAAAACAGAGGTTGTTTTGATGTTTTTAATGTTAATTCATGACTAAGTTTCCTTTGTAATAAAATATTAATAAATTCTTCCCAACTATATATTTCAACCCAACGTAACCTAATTTCAGTTAGATCTCATTGTGCGGTCAACAGATTTTTGTGCCACCTCCTACATCTTTGAACGTACAATAATGTCAAAAACTTCTATCCACTTAACTCCTAATCCGTCAAGTTTTATCAAACCCTTACAACTACAAACTGATAGAGAACGCCGAGATCTTGGATGTGAACAGTTGCGATCAAATTTCGAGATGCGAGGTGACCGATATTTCATCAAAACAGTGGGCGATTCGGAGCCATTATCTGGTATAGGGGGAATTTAAGTGTGCGTGGATCACAGCGCAGTTGGAGGAGCTTCTGGCGGTCGAGATGGTGAAGTCTGATTGGGCTCAGGTGGTGCGGTGGAAGAGCGACAGGGTTGAGATATTTAGAGCTGGGCGGGATCGTTTCAGAGCAACGAAGCACAAAGGAAGGAACCGGTTTTGAAAGTGGGCAGCGTATCCTGTAAACATGGGTGATTTATTGAATTAAGACATGTAGCAGAAGGGATTAAAGATTGGAGCATGGGTTTTTCATTTTTTCTCTGTATAATGAGGAATTGTGAATGGACGGGTTGCAGGAAATGGAAAGAAAAAGGGTATCCGCCTGTTGGACCGAGTAAACCAATGTAATAAATAATTATTTAAATTAAATTAAAAGATTAATTAGTTTGGTAGTAGTGTAGAAAAAAAGAGCATAATTAAGAAAAACAGACGAAGGCAGTATAGGGGTATGAAGTAGAAGCAGTTGGATCAGCAGTTTTATGTTAAAGAATAACTAGAAATTTTAAAATGTGATTAAGTAAAAAATATTATTAAAATAATATTGGGTTAAGGGTACTGAACAAACGAAAATATAGGACTTGATAATCTTTCTTTTTAAGCAGTATTAGTCTGGTTTATTTGTTAACAAAAAGTAATTAGACTGCATAATTAGATTAATTATGGTTTAATAAATTAGTTTAAATTTATAAACTTGATTAAGTAGTTTAATTTATTTAAACTAAATCATATGATTTAGACTGTGATAACTTTTTATTAGGTAATTGGAATGGAACGAAACAAGTTACGTTGCGATCGTGGTAACGTACTCAACATCGGGGAGCTGTTCTGGATAGAAGTAGAGACAACAAAAATTTATGGTTAAATTAAACGACTGTTTAATTTAACTGTAACCGAACCGTTTCAACACCGAATAAAATCAAGATGAGTTAAACTCACTCGGTTCTTCCCACTCATATTTTATATAAGTCGAGTTTTTATTTTGTGTACTATGGTTGCTAATGATTGACAGTTTGTTAAATATATCTACATATATTGATTGAACCCCTGAAATTAAACGTTGTTTAATTTCAGTGAAAAACTAAATCGTTATTTTAACGATTGGACCCAATGAAGCTAACTTACTTTGTTGGTCACGTTTATAAAATAAAAGGGTTAAATTATTTGAATTGTTTTGTTAATTGGTTGATATTAAATTGTCATTATTTACAGTTATTGAAATTATTAGCTAAATTGGATTGAATAATATTATTGGAAATAATCTATGTGACTGTTGGGAAGAACAGATTGGAGGGATCCAATGGGATTCCTCGAATATATTTAATGATTTTTGTTTTTATATTATCAATATATGAACTGTTCTGATTCGATGATTGATTTGATTATTGACTGTTGGCCTGAAATTCAACGTTTGTTTTGTTTAAACCAATGGGTAATATCGGTTGAGTAACTAGCAGTATATGGCCTATAAATCAATCGTTTTCCAAATATTGATTTATCGTCAGATATACTGACAGAAGAGAAGTTATAAATTTTATTTTTATAACTGGAGATAGATTTATTTAAATCTATTATTTTGAATAAAAGTTTGGAAAAGGAAATAAATATTCATTATTTATTATTTAAATTTATAAGCCAGTATTAAATGATTTTATAGAGTAAATGCTTATGTTAATCAGAATTATAAGCATACGAACTGAAATTAACCTAACGGTTAAGAATTGGATAATTATTTTTGTTAAGAAACAATTAAATGAAATTATTTAAATTAATTATATTATTAATTAATTTAAAGGAAGGACCAGTTGAAATTGGGTAACGAATTAATCATGTATTGAGTTGACAAAATCAACTGTTTTTAATTGAGAATAATTATTAAATTAATTTGTTCGAATTAATTTAATAAAATAGTTTAATGTATAATTTTTTTAATTTTAATAAGATTTCAAAAGAAACTTACTATTTATTTTAGTTAACTAAGAATTAACTACTACTACTGTAGTTAATGATTGACATAAATTATAATTTTAATTAATAATAATTTTGGAGATTACTTTTTAATTCATTTAAAAAGGTGATCAAAGTTGAAATGAAATCGAATTGAAATGTGAAAAGAGTTAATGGTTTTATATTAAAACTGAGTTTTATAACGAAGTTATAAAAACGATTTTTAAGAAAATATGATAAGCTTAAATTAAATATTTATTTAATATTTTAAATTAGGAGAAGGAAATTGAGAAGTGGGGAAATGGTATGAAATGGTTAAGTGAGGGTTATTCCAAGGTTCGGAATGTGATATTCTGAATTTTGGAATGGTCAACGAAGTGAGATTTATTCAAAAGCGAGAGTATAAGCTAAGTAATTTTTTTTGGAAATGACAACGAATATGTTGTCGTCAATGATTTACAACGATTTTGTAAATGGAAGTTAAGAGTTAAATGTAATCGAAAATATTAGTTGTCGATAATAATGTATAATGGGGATTTGTAAAAGAGGTAGGAGTTTTGAAAAATGAATGTGTAACAATTGTTACAAATAATAAATTGAACTATTTGATTTATAACTGCAGATCCTAAAAAAGATAACTATGGGATTTTCGACAACGCATAAGTTGTCGTAATGGTTTGAAAAGGGTAAAATAAAGGAATTAAAAGTTTTTGGAATGAAATCTGTAATGTTTGTTACAGATGATAAGTTTAATTGTTTCGATGAATAATGAATATAAGAATTGTAAAGATAGAAAGTTTAGATTTATAAATATATCTATATAAGTTTTGTGAAGAAATTTATATTAGATTTGTTAAAGACAGTTATATATGATTTTAAAAACAAATATAGTATTGGTATTGCAAACAAGTTGAAGAATATTTATAAAGTGACGTTGGAGAAATTTTATAAGGGATTCTTTTTCTAATGGAATCGAAACTCGAGCATGATATTAGAAAGGATTACCAAAGATTAATAAAGAAGTAAAATAACAGTTTATTTAATAATTAATTAAATAAACATTGTTGAGATTAAATAAGGTTTTCAAAGGAAAACGTTTAATTAATAAACTTCTATCTATTTTGAAAATATGAATGTTCTTAGTCAAGGTCTGAGAGGTAAATTAAATACCCCAACTTGATCGACTTCACGATTATCCAGGAATGATACTAGTTTATAAACGAGAGACAATTAAGGGAAACATAAGTTATGATTTCTGTAAATGATATTAAAAGCTGTATTCAAAAAGTTCATCAGTGAATGAAATGATTTTAAGAATATTCTTATTTATTATAAGAAGATAAACTCAAAATATTGGAAAATTTTAATAATATAATTAAAAAGGCTAAGTAATAACGATTACTGGATCAGTAAACTCATTTCATTCTCATGATTATTTATTTGATAGTTAAATAACTGACTTCAAATCTGGCCAATATGATTGTTGGTATGGAAAGACGAGGATCGAATTATATTCGAAAACCATTTCGACCAACAAATACGTGGAAGATATTGATTAAATATGGAGCATTGAAGACCGTGGATATTCGTAAAGAGAAGAACCACTTGTTAAATTTCTTTGGTTTAGTGGCCAAAGATATTTCAGTAATGATTCTGTTGTGATTGGAAATTTACGGATTTCAAGGACTACTCGCTACTGATCCTTGGGGTGATACCAATATAGGATGTGGTAGGAGAGTGCCTTCGGTTCATCCTGTTCCTAGATGACTTGTATGGACGAGTGTCAGACAGAGTACTTCCAAAGGAGACATGTACATTGAATATTTACAAACATATTTTTGTTGGTGGTGGAGAAGTGCGCACTTCTCTTAGCTTAACACTCAGAGTATTTTTGTGATAATCAATTAAGTGATATCCAGCGGATTTGACGATGTGGCATTCAAAGTGAATGGAGATGTGTTGTTCAGAAGGATAAGCTTAACCTCTAGCCTCATCAATCGGGAAATGACATAAAATCGGGTAGGTCGCATGGCTATGTGAGTCGCACCCATCAAAAGGGTATGTCATTACCTGATCTGGTGAAATTAAATGCCTTCGGTTGTCCTATTATAATAATTTTTGTATGTATGCTATCGGTTCGGTTGGTTGGCCCCCAACCATGGTAATGATATATTCGGTACTCTCAAGCAATGTTAGGGGACAGTCATTTTTAGCCTGGGTTGCAAGATGTTCTTGTTGAACCCCAATGTATTCATCTCCAGAGGTACATTGCCGGGTGAGTAGTCCCATACCTTGCCAGGAAACCCATTGTCCAATAAGAGCCCGCGGTTTTGACTGTATACTACATATGTAGAGCGTGAGATGCAGGCGTTTTGCTAGATTGACATTTATTTGAATTTAGGCACTATTATAATATTAGAAAAGATTTTGTTCTCAAAAACGGTTTGGGTTATCGTTTGGTAAAAACCGTCCATATTTATGTGTGGGTTTGGTCTTATGATTATCCTTTTCTTTCGAAAAGATTTTGACTTTAAAAAATCAAATTGTGTGATACCTTTAAACTTAGTGCGTTTTCTCACTCTGGTTCACTAGATTGACCCATCATTTGTAATGCTCGGGTTAGACCGGGTTGTACAGGCTTAGATTATCGGATGTTACGAAGTTCAGAGACGAGCTGGAGGTGTTCAGACGTATAATATATAGTATTTATTCCGCTGTGTGTTGTATACAAGGACATATTAATATAATTGTCCAGATGTGTTGATGTACTCTGATGATTGTAAGTTTAATTTATAGCTCTCTTTAAAGATTTATTTCTATATTATATTTTATTCCGCGGCGATGTAAAACTCTGTGTTGTGTTGTTAGTTCTTCTTCTTCTTCCATTCTAATATTTCTTTCTTACATATCTCACCCTCTAATTTCTTTCTAATAACGTTCCTGTGTTTTCAATGCTTGAATGTTCGACATGGTGTTTTCGTGTTGATTTTCGGGATCGAAAAACCTGTGGTTTGTTACAGCTTAAACCCTACAATTCTCGCATACTTGAACTCAAATCTCAACCATGTATTTTGTTGGTTATTCACTTACTTAAAGTGCATATTAATGTCTCGAATTAAACACTAATCGTGTCTATGTTTCTCGTCATGTTCATTTCAATGAGAACATTTTTCCTTTTTCTGAACTTAATAATTCAACTACCTCCTTGTCTGACCTAGTGGAACAATGTGCACCTCTCACATTATCCATATTATCAAATACTCAATATTCCTCTTCTCATTCATTGCAAACTAACTCACCTTCCAGCACACCTCCTACCTTATTCCCCACTTCACCTCTTTCATCTCATATATCCACAACAAACTCATCTTAACCTCCTAATACCACAGCTGAACTTTCCCCTACTTCATCTCAGTCAAACCTTGATATATCCACATCTACATATTCAACAACCAACAATCCTGTACATTCTTCTCAAATGACTACAAGACTACAACACGGCATTAGGAAACCAATCAGTAAATTGAATTTAAATGCGGAGGTTCATGAAATGAAGATCCCAAAAAATATCACCCAAGCATTAAAAAGCCCCGTTTCGCGCAAAGCTATGGATGAAGAGATTAATGCATTGGTGAAAAATTGAATTTGGGATCTTGTACCATCATCTATGTCACAAAATGTAGTGGGATGCAAATGGATTTTTTGAATTAAAAGGGATGAGGATGGTAACATTATTTAGTACAAGGTTCGCTATGTTGCAAGAGGTTTCAATCAAAGAGATGGCATCGACTACGGTGAGACTTTAACCCTGTATTTAAACCCATCATGGTTCGGTTTGTGCTCTCATTTGCGGTTACTCAAGGTTGGTCATTACGCCAACTTGACATAAACAATGCTTTTCTACAGGGCACACTCACTGATGATGTATACACCATACAACCTCCTGGATACACAGATCCTATACATCCAACACATGTATGTAAATAAAACAAGGCACCGTATGGGTTAAAACAAGCTCCAAGAGCTTGGTATAAAGAATTGCAACAATATTTAACTGAGTTGGGCTTCAGAAAACGGTCTCTGATTCATCCGTGTTCACATTGCATAAAAATGGTGACATCATTTACCTGTTTGTTTATGTGGATGATATTATTGTTACAAGTAATGCAACTCATGCTCTGGAAGCTTTTGTAAAAAAATTGGCTGCACGTTTCTCACTCAAAGACGTTAGAGCATTGTCTTACTTCCTAGGAGTGGAAGTAGTGCCTCATCCAAAAGGTATTTTCTTGCGTCAAAAGAGGAATATTGCTGATAATTTGTACAAAGCTAGTATGGATGATGCAAAACCAGTTGCAACACCATTAGTAACTCATCCTCCATTAATTATACGTGGAAATCTTCTCAAAAATCCTACTGAGTATCGTACTCTGATAGGTAGTTTACAATATTTAAGTCTCACAAGGCCTGATGTGGCATTCGCAGTGAACAAGTTAGCTCAATACATGCAGCGTCCAACTGAGGAACACATGTAACCTCTACATCGTCTTCTTCGGTATCTAAGTGGTACATCTAATATGCGTTTATTATACACAAAGATTCACCTCTCATTCTCGATGCCTACTCTAATGCAGATTGGGCTCATGACAAAGACGACTACATTTCTATAATAGCAAATATAGTCTAGTTTGGCAAGAATCCTGTCTCTTGGACATCAAAGAAGCAGCGTACAAGGACTAGATCATCTATCGAGGCTGAGTACTAGGCAGTGGCAAATGCTACCACTGAAATTCTTTTGAGTAGGAAATTTATTTAAGGAGCTTGGTCATAACCTTACTCTCGCGCCAATCATCTGTTGTGATACTGATAATGCTGGAGCTACATATGTGAGTGCTAATCCGTTTTTTCATTCTAAATGGAAGCATCTAGGATTGGATTACCATTTTGTGAGAATGTGCAAAGTGGAGACTTGAGGGTCTCTTACATGTACACTAATGACCAGCTTGCAAATGCACTCACCAAGCCTCTACCACGTACCTCCTTCATAACACTGGTTAGAAAAATCGGTTTCTCATCTTGAACGTCCGTTTTAAGGAGGCATGATAAGGATTAACATATTCTAAGTCAATCCCTGCATATGATATGCCATAACTTGGGGAATAAATATCATTAATGATATGCCATAACATGAGTGTAACACCCCGAATTTTCAACGACACTAAAAGAGGATAAATTAAATAATAATTTATTCAATATTCAGAGTTAAGGAAAACGGAATGCACCATTACATCTGTCTTGAAATTCTGGTCAAGATATACATTTGGTTTGCGTAAAACAAACACTGTATGAAGAATTTATAAGGGTTTTAAGTTTGTATACGCGCAGAAAGAACATATATACACATATGAGTCATGTATGAGTCAGACCCTAACCAGAAAAATTTAAATAAGAAAACTGAAAAGTGGCGGCGGATTTCCCTCCCCAGAGGGTCGACCCCCCTGGAGGGGTTTCGACACCGGGGTCGACCCCCTCTTAAGCGGTGTCGACCTATGGGCCGACCCACCTACAGGGGTGTCAACACCCCAAGGGCTGAGGTGACAGTCATTTTCAAAGGGTTCTACAGCTATATATACGTGTCCAATTCCCCTATTTTCTTCATTGGAAATTATGGGAGCCAAATGCTGTCGGCATGCGAACTAAGGCGGATTCGTTTTCGTCAACAACGTACAACATTCAACTTTGCAAATCAAATCCAGAAATTCAAGATCCATTCTTTCTCTATTCTCTAAACCTAACGCTGTGAGTTTCTTGCTTTTAGGTTTAAATGAATAAAAGTGAATTATAAAGGACTGTGAATTGGATATGATGTAAACTATGAATCTATGCTATTGTTAAGTCTTATACTATGTCAAGATAGATATACACCTTTACATCTAATGCAATTGTGGTTATTCTATAATATTTCCTATGTGGATCTTGACTTGTAACTATATTGTGGTGAATGTAAATCTGTTAATTTGGACAGTTGCAACATTGGTTAGATCTAATTCTTTATGTAAATCACCTTTCACTTGTCATGTTACGATCAACTTAGATATGTTGTAAATTGGATATGTGAATCCATATTTAGATCTAAACATGTTGTTATGTCATCCTAATGGTGTTAGATCTATTTTAACCTTTGGATTTGAATTATGTGATCTAATTTATCCCCTTCTGTTTATCATGTTAGATCTAAACTGTAATGTCCCGGGTTTTAGCCTACTTTTGTTAATAATGAATACTGATTATAATGAGATAATTTAAATAAAGTTTGATTAATAAACAAACTAAAACAAGTATAATCATTTGCTTAATACATAAATTTGTATATTTAGTTATGTTTTAACAAGAAAACATATTACTAGTTGCAACAAAAACCTTAAACATTCACATACAAATTACGATATAATGTATGGGTTAATGGATGAAATATGACATTCATTGCTTAGTAATATGGATGATCTCTAACTAGTAAAGGAAATTAGGTAGAGAACATATGCAACCAGTTCATATAGTAAAACAGAAATCCCATGAACATTGAATGCAACGTGTATGGTAAAATGTCTCAGTAAAATAACAAAGGGAAATACATGGAACAACAAACAAAAGAAGAAGCCAAAGTCAAAACTCTTAAATATGATTTAACCGTGAATAGTACAAACTAGCCATCCCTAAAAACAGGGCTATATAAACTTGCAAATATAAAATCCTTCTTAGAAAAATATCAAGTAAACGAACCATTTTATATTGCAAAACAAATTAAAGAAATATGTGACCATTCGTAAGCATTAAATGAAGTTTTGGCCTTGTATGTGTCATGTTTCAAGGAGGAAAGATAAGGACAGGAAAATAGTAAATATCTAAAGTAAATAATTCATTTCTCATGCATGAAATTCTCGAAACCCAAAATCTTATAGGTAAGAAAAGAGTAAAGTCTAAAAGCTAGGAACACTGTAACATAAGGAAGCCTACCAATATAAAGAAGAATAAATTGTTAATAGGAAACTCAGTTATAAATAACACTTGAATTCCTGTATTTACTCACACAAACCATTCAAGCTAGAGAGAAAACAATAACAGTTCTAAGAGCAGAGGAGAGCTGATTGGTGAGTAAACCCATTTTAACCTTTGTTTAAATCTTTTCTTGACAAACATTAAATGTTTACAAGTCATTTAGTCTGCATACATGTTTGAATATGAAAGCTATCACGTATAATTCTTGTATGTGAATGGAACATCTTGTAAATGAATCCTATAACAAGTCTCTGTTATATAAACTTAGACTTACCTTATACTTTATAAAAATCCTCAGGTGAAATTTAGACAGGTTTAGTGTTTAATGTCTACATGAAG
The DNA here is from genome assembly GCA_030737875.1 of Allium sativum. Taxonomy (NCBI): domain Eukaryota; kingdom Viridiplantae; phylum Streptophyta; class Magnoliopsida; order Asparagales; family Amaryllidaceae; genus Allium; species Allium sativum. The sequence continues at coordinate 384,102,033 of CM060923.1, read as the reverse complement.
ATTATCGATATAGGCCTATAGCGTAAAGCAAAAATAGTTTTAGATGGTTTTAATATGTATAATCTCAAATACACCCCATTTCCAGTAACCTATTTTAAAACATAAAATCTCGGATACCATAGACATGAAATTCAGGCATATGAATGTGATCCTATAGGAAAATGATGAATCTTAGAATGAATAACATAACTTTTACTAATGTGATGGTCGAGGAATATTGAGATGATCGGAAAACCCACTTTGAGCATTTTTTGAAGATCTAGGAGGTCGGGGGCAATACGGTATGAACTACAGGGGCGTAGTGGGTTGTAGATCAAGGGAAAAATATCAGATAATTTTTCTATAGCATAGGTTTTGCAAACGAAATTTATTTAGGGTTTTCAGTGATGTTTGGAAGGGGCGACTTTGACATCGAACTGCGCGGAAACGGCGGCGTCAAGTGACACCAATTTTGTGTGGAGGATCGAGGCTTGGGTGAACTTCGGACCGGTGAAGTTTCACGTCTATCAGTGGAGATTGGTGTCAGAACGGAGAGTTTTCTTGGATCGATGTTGTTTTGGTGAGGTTCGGGTTGACAGTAAAAATACTTTAGAGGCGATGAAAGGCAACTTCGAACTTGGTGATGGAGTCAGTGGTTGATTTGTCATAAGGGGATATGATGAAAGCGGTGCAATGCCTGGTGGTGTATGTGTGCACGTGCACACGTGTACTGCCGAGCATCCATGAATTCTTGTAACCAACTGGAAGGAGGAAAGGAGCATTTGAGTGATAGGTGCTGATATATATGAAGTAAGGGGTTCAAATATTTGGGTAATAATATCTGAAGTGTTTTCAAATAAAGAAAGAAAGGTATGAAAAGTAGTGGGAAGTGGCCGTAAACTAGGGAAAAGAAGTAGCAGAGGACATTAGCAGTAATAACATGAAAAGAGGAAACATTTAACATGGACGTAAGGGAAGATGGGCCTGGGTTTTGAGGTAGTAAAAGAAGTAAGGGTGGAAACAAAATAAGTCTCGATTCGAAACAAATGGAAACGATATTGAAGTATGGACGGCTCAGTGTTATAGAGTGAAGGAAGAAATCAGGAAAGCCAGAAGAGAAGGAGTAGCAACAGAAAATTTAAAGAAGAGGAGGGGGATGGAAATAAGTAATGAGCATTTGGGCCAAGATTTAGGCTTTAGAAAAATTAAATAAATTTAGAAAATATGAGTTGGGCCAAATAAAATGAAAGGAAACTAGGCCAAGAAATTTAATTAGGAAAGAAGAGATTAAAAGAAAGGGAAAGAAAGAGGGTATTTGGGTCAACAAATAGTTGGGCCAAGATTTGGATAAGGTAAGTATAAAATAAAAAGAAATTTTAAAGTAGGAAACAAAATAGAACGAGAGAAGGATTTTAAGGTTATAAGTTAATTAAATAAAATCAGGACATAAAGATGAAATGGTCGATGACTTTACTTTGCACAATACAAAAGAGTTTATTCTATTTGGTGGGATTTTATTATTTAAACTAGTTTAAATATTAACCTTAAAAATCTATGATATATATAAATATATATAATTTGTTTAATCATTTATAAGATAATAGGACAATTCAAATGTGTTGAATTATAGTGGACAGTACAACCATTAAGAAGTAATTGAGCTAAGTTGAAATTAAATAGGAATGAAAAATATAACATATAAAATAGAAATTTGTATAACTTTAATTACTAATGTTTGATTTGAATAAACAACGATGAATAAAGTAAGAAAAGTATTAATTACAAATAATTGTTGTGTAAACGAGTTAACATTATTAAATTAAGTACCATGTGCAAAGCATGTGCCTTAGTTGTTCATTTATAAAAGACATTACGTTAATCGTTTCGAAGAGTCTGGAATTTATATTCAACTTTGATTTGATTTATACGTCATGGGTCAGAGATTATTTATGATAATTGAAGAAAGAGATATGCAAGGGCTATTTTATAGTGCCTTTGGTTTGTCCAGTCTCAGGACAACTTGTATGGACGAATGTTTGACAGAGTATTCCTAATAGATCACATAAGACAATTCTTTCAAGGTATTTCGTCTCGTGGTGGAGAAATTCGTTTCTCTTAGGTTTTGTACCCGTAATATTTTCGAAAAGATCAACTAGTGATTGACAGGTTTGACGATGTGGCATCCAAAGTAAATGGCGACCAGATGTTTTGGAGGACGAACGTAGCCTCAAAGCCTCACAATCAGGAAAAGACAAAAAATCGGGGCAGACAACATGGCTAGGTGGGTCATTCCCAAACAGGGTGTATTACCATTATCTAGAGAAATTCCTTTTTGTCTTCTCATCTATGTTTCGCTGCTGCAACATTCGGTTGCGGTTGTTGATCACAACCATGGGGTGGTAATATATTCGCTACACTCAAGCTAAATGAGTGGCCAGTTATGTGTGGCCGGGTTGCAAGACGTTCTTGTTAAACCCCAGTGTATTCCCTCTAGTGTACACTGATCGGCAGGTGGTCCCATACCTTGTCTGTTGAAATCCAATCTCCAATAAGAGTCCGCGGTTTTTGATTTTATATTATATATATGTGGAGCGAGAGATGCAAGAGTTCCGCTAGAAGGTTATTTATTTGATAAAAACTATTATAATATCAGATGATTTTGATGTCAAAAATGTTTTGGGTTATAGTAAGGTAAAAACCGTCCATAATTATGTAACACCCCGAATTTTTAACGACATTAAAGAGAATAAATTAAATAATAATTAATTTAGTATTTAGAATTAGAGGAAACAGACTGCACCATTCCATCCGTCTCGAAATTTTGGTCAAGACAGACATTTTGTTTGCTAAAACGGACATCGTATGAGTCATAGGTGAGTCAGTGATGAGTCAGAATTTTATCCAGAAAGATTCAAATTTGAAAAATTCGTCAGAGCATCAAAATTCCCGCTCTAGGGGGTCGACACCCCTAGGGCTGATGTGGCAGTCGGTTTCAGAGGGTTCTGCAGCTATAAATATGTGGCTATTTCTCATATTTTCTTCATTAGAAGTCATGGTGGCCATATGCTGTTGGAGTGCGAACTGAATCGTTTTCTACAACAACATACTTTGCAAATCAAGTTCAGAAATTCTAGATCAGTTCTTTCTCAATTCTCTAAACCTAATGTTGTGAGGTTCTAGTTGTTTTAGGTTTAGATAAATGAATGTAAATTGTGAAAGACTATGACTTGGATATGTTGTAAAGTATGATTCTATGCAATTGTTAAATCATATACTACGTCGTGGAAGATCTAACTCCCTAGATCTAATATAATTGTGGTTATTCTATTATGTTGTCTATGTGAATGTTGACTTGTAACTATATTATGGAGAATGTACATCTATTGGACAGTTATAACATTGGCTAGATCTAGTTCTTTATGTAAATCACCTTTCACTTGTCATATTGTGATTAATTTAAATATGTTGTAAAATTGACATGTGAATCCATTTTACATCTAAACATGTTGCAATGTCACCCTAGTTATGCTAGATCTAAATAGTTAGACTAGATCTCATTATGTTGCTTTTACATCGTAGTTGCCACTAGTACATCAGTTTTATGTCCACCTTGTTATGATGAAAATTACATGTCCACTCACCCTGTTATCATATTAAGTTTATGTGTATGCCAAGACATGTTGAAAACTATCATCCTTTGTCATATTCCCTTTTTTTATTGTTGTGGCTAGGCTACTTTATAGCCTAGATGTCGAGATGTCACCAAAATACGTGCAAATACGTTAGTTAAGAAATGGGGAAAAAGGGGTTCATAATTGGCATAATTTATGTAATATTGGACATACAACTCAAATATGGAAACATATAAATAATCACCTATAATGACATAGCTAGATTTGAATAAAAATGGAATGTTTAGTAATTACAATTAGGAATTGTAATTGTACTTATGACATGCGGTTAGGTTGCATTAGTGGAGGAAGTCTGCACTGACCCGACCGGCATATCCAGCAGCCACTAATGTTGAACCTAATGTGGGAGGTCTAAGTACGTAAATATGAATTGGGCTATGACACGAGGTTAGGCCCAACTGTGGAATAAGTCTTTCCGGACCCGAACGACATGTGCAACATCCACATGTTGTAGGCCTAATGTGGGAGGTCTAGAAGAATTGGACTACTTAACCTAATTTAATCCATAAAGATTGTATGATCATGAAGCTAAGTTAGGGTTAACTTAAATTGGATAGGTAGTGAGTGGGTTAAGTAAATTAGAGGGGGTGGGTAATATTTATATATAGGCCCACGAACATAACCCAATAAGGTGATGTAATTAAAGACACCTAGTGGTATACATAACCAGTGGAAAAATATGATAAAGTTATGTAATTAAAGACACCCTTTAGGGTAAGCATAACTGACACAGGGCTATGTAATTAAAGACACCTAAAGGTATACATAGTCAGTGGAAAACCAAGTGGGGATACAAGACAAAAGGGAGTGCTTGTATCGTATTGTGCGGGACCCATTTCAAGTCAGTAACCTGGAGTAGGTATCAAATAAAGAATTCCGTACTAGGAGGAGAAGGGGTAACCTTACTAATTGAATACAATAGATCGAAACAAAATGGACGGTGTGGCCGGTGCAAACCGACCGGGACATGTGCATGCATGAGCCGGGCAGAAGGGGATAAGACGACCGTGACACCAGTAGATGTGGTTGTGCACATCTTGGAAAATAAGGGTTGCAACTTTAGGGAATGATACCTCCTACTGTGGGGCCAGCACAGGATATCTACGGGGTAAGGAGTCGATCGATTAGGGTAGTGGTTAGGGTACACTCGGACGTATTCCCTAAGTCTACCAACTAATAGTGGAAGGAATCATCTCATTTTAGTTATACTAGTAATAGTGCAGAGTAATCATTAGTGAGGCACATACACCTTATCTTGCTTACCTTGTCACACCTGTCATTTATGTAGTAATCTCTCTCTTATCCACTTTATATGCTTATCATGTTGCTTTTATTTATCTACTGGCTAAAAGTAACTAGACACGCCAGACTTTATGTCTGACCCAGTTGTTTCTCCTTCTTTCATCCGTTTCCCTCCCAAGTTCTTAGGGAGGAAACATTCATACTTAATCAGGACTCGGATATCATCTTACTACGACCTACTTCTTAAGTATGGCTCAAGTTCTTGTCTTTACTATGGCTTAACTCTTTTAATTAGGGAAAATTATTCTTTTTATTTACACATGTACTCTGATGGTGCAAGTCAGTAGTTATTTTATTGTAATTATTTTTGTGACTTATGAAATTGTGGACCACGGTATTATGTTTTATGGTTGAAACAAAAATTTAAATTTTCCATTGCTGCCTTATTCATATTTGTCTTGTAATTATTCTGTGTTTGTTTGCCAATAGCGCTTCACAAAACTTAATGCATTTCCTTAGTGAGTGACATTAACGGGCGTGGGATGTCACAGTTTATGTGTGGGCTGGTCTTACTATTATCTTTTCTTTATAAAGGTTTTCGAACGTTAAATCAATCTGTTCTCATAAGAGAATAACCCATTCTGTGTTAAGAATTGATCATTTGAGCTGTTTTAAAATTGTTCACTCACACCAGTCCCCTGACTGACCCAACTTTATTTTCCTGTGTTTTCCTAAACTTTTGGGTACTCATAACACTTGTTATGGGTAGACAAGTGATCCTGGTAGTCAATGGAAATTCTTTGGAGTATTCTGGACTGGAAATCATGGAGTCAGCTTATTAGTTATATCTATATTCAAGTATCAAGATGAATGTTTTTGTTGGGCCAATAACCATGTAAGATGTATGAAGTATTCTATGATGCAACAAACTCTGATATGTAATATATTATGTGATGTTATATTTTGTTAAATTCCGCTGTGAGATTCTGATGTTATATTTTGTTAAATTCCGCTGTGAGATTCTGATGTCCTCCCCATTCTTCTATTCTAATAGTTCTATCTTATCTTCTCATCCTTTTATTTCTTTCTGTTAAAGATCTATATTTTCGTGCACTTTGGGTTGAATGTGTAGGATATTAGCCAGCTCAAATGGGAACGGATTTACGGGCCTTTACATAAACCAATTGGACATCTAAATTGCTAATTTAGATCTTACTATGCTTATTGGAACATCATAGTTATGTTAGAATCAATTGACTGCCACAAGTTCACCAGTTTTATATCCATCATGTTGTGATGTTAATTATATGCCCATGCCAATATGTATAATCACCTTATCACCATGATAGTATATGCATATGCCAAGTTGAACAATCACTTTTGTTACACTCCTACTATTTTTCCCTTTTTATAGTTTATGGCTAGGCTATTATCTAGCCTACGCATGCTGCCAATTTTGTGAGGGCACTAGTTAAGGAACATAGGAAAAAGGGTTAATAATGGCATAATTGGAATATTAACATTTTTGGGCATATAATTCAAACTATTGGGTAGAATGGACATTAACACCTATAAAAGGAAAGGTTTAACTAATTAATTAATAATGGAATGCCTAGTAATTACAATTAGGAATTATTATTGTATTTATGACACGAGGTTAGGTTGCAATAGTGGTGGAAGTCTGCCCGGACCCGACGGGCATATCCAGCAGCCACTAATGTTGAATCTAATGTGGGAGATCTAAGTACGCAAATAAGAATCGAGCTAAGACACGAGGTTAGGGCAAACTATGGAATAAGTCTGCTCGGAACCGACCGGCATATCCAGCATCCACATGTCGTAAGCCTAATGTGAGAGGTCTAGCCCATTATAAACCATAAATGGACATGGTAATGAATTGGACTACTTAACCAAATCTAATCCATAGGGATTGTATGATAGTGAACTAAGGTTAGGGTTAAGTAAATTGATTGGATAGTGGATGGGTTAAGCAAATCTAGAGGGCGTGGGTAATATCTACATAAAGGCCCACAAACTTAACCCAATAAGGTTAGGTAATTAAAGACACCTAGTGGTATATATAACCGAAGGAAAAAAATAGAGTTATGTAATTAAAGAACCTTTTAGGGTAAGCATAACTAGTATAGGGCTATGTAATTAAAGACACCTAATGGTATACATAGTCAATGAAAACCTAGTGGGGGATACAAGACAAAGGGGAGAGCTTGTATTATATTGTGTAGGATCCATTTCAGTCAGTAACCCGGAGTAGGTATCAAATAAAAGTACTCCATACTAGTAGAGAGGGGACACGCATGCTGATAGATTGTAAGAGATCCAGACATGGAAGACGGTGTGGGCGGCGCAGACTGACCAGGCCATGTGCGTGCATGAGCCGGGCAGAGGGGGATAAGACGACTATGACACCTATAGATATGGAGCTGTGCATATTAGTTAAGGTTTGCCATTTTAGGACGTGATACATCCTACCGTGGGACCATAACATAGTATCTACAGAGTAGGGAGCTGATCGATTAGGGTAGTGGTTAGGGTACACTTGGAGGTATGCACTAAGTCTACCAACTTATAATGGAAGGGATAATCTCATTCTGGTTATACTAGTGATAGTGCAGAGTAATCATTAGAAATGTGTGCACACCTTATCCTGTCTACTTTGTCCCACCGTCCATTTATATAATGATCTTTCTTATCCACTTTTTATGCCTATCATGTTACTTCTATTTATTTACTGGCTAAAAGTAACTAGACTTTCCAGACTTTATGTCTGACCCTTTTGTTTCTCCTTCTTTCTTCCATTCACCCCCCTTCCCTCAGGTTCTCAGGGAGGAAACACTCAGGCTTAGTCAGGACTCAGATATCATTTTGCTAGGAGCTACTTCTGAAGTATGGCTCAAGTTCTTGCTTCTACTATGGGTTAACTCTTTTATTTGGGGAATTATGATTTTTATATATTTATGTACTCTGATGGTGCAAGAAAGAAGTTATTTTATTGTAATTGTTTTTGTGACTTATGGTATTGTGGACCACGACATTATGATTTATGTTTGAAATAAAAATAAAACTTTCCACTGATATCTTATTTATATCTGTCTTGTTATTATTCTGTGTCTGTGTACCTATAACGCTTCACGAAACTTAATGCATTCCCTTAGTGAGTGACATTAACGGACGTGAGGTGTCATACTTGGTATCAAAGATGAAGGTTACCTGATTAGATAAAAGTTTTTGAAAATTATTTTAAAAAGAAAAAAGTCTTTTTTGAAATACATTCCCTCAAAAGCTATATGTAGTATCCTTCGGTCCTTTATCTAAATTTCTTCCTTTTTCCTTTTTCAACAAGTCCGGAGAACAAAACATTCCTAATATCCCAGAGGGCGTCACAATACCCATCTGCCGAAGGCCCAGGAAATGTTCCTCCCTCAGCTGCACCAGTCATTCCTCCTCCTCCTTCCCCTCTAAGAGCAGATAACTTTTCCAATATCTGTAAAGACTTCCGTGCTATGGGAGGGAAGCCATTCCATGGGAACGATACATCCATAGAAGCTCAAAATTGGATCAAGGAAACCGAGGTCTTGTTCGTAATCTTTAAAGTAGAGGATAGAAGGAAGGTTCAGTTAGCCGCCTATCTACTGAAGGACGAAGCCTCATTTTGTTGGGAAGTCACCCAAGCTAGACGTCCGGTGGAAACTTGGGAAGATTTTAGATAGAGGTTCGAAATGAAATTTCTTTCCCAAGCCGAAAGAAGCATGCAGATGGAGAGATTCTTAGCACTCAAACAAGGAAACTTGTCGGTAAAGGAGTATGTGAATAAATTCAACCAGCTAGCAAGGTTCGGTTTAGAGTTGGTGGATACGCCACGTAAAAGGGCTTTGCGGTTTGCTAAAGGGCTGATTGAGCCTCTGCATGGGTTAGCCATGTCCCATATTCCAATGGGGGCTACTTTTGAAAAGCTTGTTGATATGGCTCTAATGCATGAGGAAGACAAGGAAGAAAAGAAGGTTAGGAGACATCGCAAAATAGGAAGGTGTGGACCAAGAAGGGGCAGCAACAACAGTAGAAGAAAGGAGGGAAAAATGATAAGGGCAAGGATAAGAGAAAATTTTACAATTGTAGGAAGGAAGGTCACCTGATTAAAGACTGTGAGCGAAGGAAGAACTCTTGCTACCACTATGGAGAGGTCGGACACTTTGCTAGAGAGTGCCCGAAGAAACAGGGATCGCAGGGACAGGGTCAAAGGACAGGGACTTCTGGAGGGCAGGTGCGAGCTCTCGCGACTAGTGCTCCTGATAGAGGTAGAATTTTTTTTGTGGAAGGTTTAACTTCTCTTTCAAACCATCCTATTAGAACACTTTTTGATTCTGGTGCCTCACATTCATTTATATCAAGTTTTGTAGTTGAGTCTCTGCACTTAATTACTAGTATGGTAGTGGATCCCGTAGTTGTTTCAAACACCATTGGTGGTTCGGCTCATTTATCTATGATTTGCCGGGGTTTGAAAATATTTTTGTTAGGCGTCAAGTTTGAATGCGACGCGTATATGCTCGGGTTTATGGGCTATGGGTTGATTCTAGGAATGGATTGGCTTACCACTTATGGTGCCATTCTGGATTGTGAAAAGAGGGTCGTTAGGCTTCTGACTTGCCATGGGAGAACCCTCGAGATTTCTTGTGACCCTCAAGGGTCTTTTATGCTTAGCTTCCTAGAATGTCTTGATGCATTAATCGACGATCTGCAATCTATTCCAGTAGTCTGAGGTTTTTCCGATGTTTTTGATGAGGTTTGGGGTTTACCTCCGAGGCGCGAAATCGACTTTCGTATATATTTGGTGGACATTGCAAAGCCAGTTGCATTGCCTGTGCGCCACATGGCTCCGAGGGAAAGGATGGAGCTGAGTAAGCAAGTAAGGGAGCTACTTGAGAAGGGGTTTATCAGACGAAGCATATCTGAATGGGGTGCTCCAGTAAGGCGGATGGTTCGCTTCGTTTTTGTATTGACTATAGAGAGCTGAATAAATTTACTAAGAAGAATAGGCACCGCTTCCGAGAATTGATGATTTATTTGATCAGCTTGTTGGTGCCTCGGTATTTTCCCAGTTAGAATTGGCCACGGGGTTCCATCAGTTGAGGGTGGCTGAGGACAGCGTAGATAAGACTGCTTTTAGGACTCCGAATGGTTTCTTTGAATGGCTAGTCATGCCTTTTGGGCTGACGAATGCACCTGCCTTTTTTGTCGATCAGATGAGTAGGGTGTTTCGGGAGTTCCTAAATAAATTTGTTGTAGTCGTTGTTGATGATATTTTGATCTTCTCCAAAACCGAAGAGGAGCATGCCCAACATTTGAGAGAAGTTTTGGAAACTCTCCGTGACCATCAGCTTAAAGCAAAATTCTCCAAATGCCATTTTTGGGGAAAAGAGGTGAGATTTTTAGGGCTTGTGGTCTCCAAAGAAGGGATAGCTGTAGATCCCATGAAGGTGGTTGCAGTGCAGGATTGGCAAATTCCTAAAAATGCAACCAAGGTGAGAAGCTTTCTTGGGTTGGTAGGTTACTACAGGAAGTTCATTAAGGACTTCGCAAAGATATATGCCCCACTTACCAGACTAATGAAGAAGAAATTGGCATTTTCATGGGGTATAGATTGTGATGTTGCTTTCCAACGGCTGAAGAGGACTCTGACAACAGCCCCAGTCTTGACCTTTCCTGACGGGAGTAAGGTGTTTACTGTTTACACTGATGTGTGTGGTACAGGGCTTGGTGCAGTTCTAATGTAAGAAGGGAAAGTAGTGTGTTATGGGGGTAGACAGTTGAGATTTCATGAAAAGAACTACCCCACCCATGATCTAGAGCTAGCTGCTATTGTATTTGCTTTAAAGACGTGGCATCATTATTTACTTGGAGAGAAGTTCGAGTTAAACACCAATCATAAATCTCTCAAGTATCTGTTCTCATAGAAAGACCTCAATTTAAGGCAACAACAGTGGATGAAGTTTCTAGCTTCTTATGATTTTGAGATTGCTTATACCCTTGGCAAGGGTAATGTGGTGGCAGACGCACTAAGTAGGCAGAGGGTGGCTTGAGTCCTCTGTTTGTGGAAAGAAAGAATTTGGAGTTCATATCAGCTTTCGATTTTAGACCCTCCATCGAGATTTTGCCTGATTTGTTTGCATCCTTGGAGATATGACCGACTCTTATGGATTAGATTGGAGCTTCGCAACAAGGTGACCCACAAATTCTAGACATCATGGATAAGGCCAGAAGAGGGGAGACTTCTAGTCACCTCAGTAGATATGCCATAGATGAAAAGGGGTGGTTGCGACGAGATGGAAGGCTTTGTGTTCCTTAAACTGAAAGCTCGATAAAGGTAGTCCTAGAAGAAGCCCACCATTCTAAGGTGATCATTCATTCAGGCGGTGATAAGATGTACATGGACATGAAGAGGATTTTCTTTTGGTCTGGGATGAAGAAAGATGTGGCCGATTTTGTTTCTCAATGTTTAGTTTGCCAACAAGTTAAAGCTGAGCAAAAGAAGCCGGGGGGATTACTTCATTCTTTGGAGGTTCCTCAGTGGAAATGGGAGAGCGTCTCTATGGATTTCATAGATGGTTTTCCTTGATCGAAGAAAGGGAACACCAGTATCTGGGTTGTAGTAAAGAGACTCACTAAGAGCGCTCACTTTATTCCAGTTAAGAGTAAGAGGACGACATCACGGTTGGCAGCAATTTATGCGCGTGAGATAGTTCGTCTTCACGGAGTACCTTCCAGCATCGTGAGCGATCATGACCCCATCTTTACTAGAGAATTTTGGAGGATCTTGCAAGAAGCATTAGGTACACAGTTATGTTTAAGCACCACTTATCATCCTCAAACCGATGGGCAGATGGATAAGCTGAACAGTATTCTTGAAGATCTTTTGAGGCTGTATATCCTAGACTTCGGAGGGAGTTGGGAAGAGCATCTTCTTTTAGTAGAGTTTGCCTATAATAACAATTTTTAAGCAAGCATCGGCATGGCACCCTTCGAAGCATTGTACGGACGACCCTGTAGATCACCAACTTCTTGGTGGGAATCTACAGAAAGATTATTACATGGACCAGATATGGTTAGAGAAATATCCGAAAAGTTTGACCTTATTCGATAGCGGATGAATACAGCTCAAGATAGCCAGAAATCCTATGTAGACAAGAGAAGGGCTGACATCAAATTTGAAGTAGGAGACTTAGTTTTTATCAAAGTGTCACCTCTGAGGAATGTAGATCGCTTCGGATCAGTAGGGAAGTTGGCACCTAGGTTTGTGGGACCATTTACCATAACCGAGAGGATTGGAAAAATGGCTTATAGAGTAAATTTCCCAGAAAATCTATCCGGTGTTCAAGATGTTTTCCATGTTTCTCATCTGCGGAAGTGCTTGCATGACACCGCCGAGGTTGTTGAGCCGAGTGTGTTGGAAGAAGTCGAAGTGGAATGGGAGGCAACAGTCAGGCAAGTCCCTACCCGTATTTTGGGAATCAGAAGTTAAGAAGCTACTCAATAAAGAGATCAAGTTGCTAAAGGTTCAATGGGGAGATAACCCTGAGGATGCGACTTAGGAAACCGAAGACAAGATTCGTGCTTCGTACCCTTTCCTTTTCGAGGGTATGTTTTTAACTCCTTTTTCCAAAGTTTTATCAGTGCTTGTTTCTATCATTTGTGTATATCTTATCCGTAGTATTTTTCGACCTTTATATAGGAATCCTATGGATGTAAACATGTTATGCTTGACAGACGCAAATGGATGCAATTGTTTATTAGTGGTTGCCTGTGGACGCATATAGACACACATTAGGCACTAAGATCGGCTCAGTCACTTTCATACTGCATATGGATCCGTGTGCATTTTCTTTTTTTTATGGATGAAAATGGATGAATTAGCATATGGATGTTGCACTTAGACGAATGAGTGTGCACACATATAAAGCTTACATGTTATAGTAGGATTATTTGCATACATATAGGATTCATGGTACTAACATACATTGCGTTAAGGAGGTCAACTGAATTAGTAGACCGCCTGATTTTTCACACTAGCATTGGGCCATAAACACACACCTTTGCATATATTCATATAAGCATTAGAAGTCTTTAAGGACAATGGATGCCAGTGGTTGTTGGATGAGTAGATGGATGATGGATGGTAGGATATGCATTCTTCTCAACTTAGAGATTTCGAGGACGAAATCCATTGAGTAGGGGAGAATGTAACACCCTGAATTTTTAATGACACTAAAAGCTGATAAATTAAATAATAATCTACTTAATATTCAAAATTAAGTAAAACGGATTGTGCTATTGCGTCCATCTCGAAATTCTGGTTAAGATAGACATTTGGTTTGCGTAAAACGAACATTGTATGAAAAAGTTATAAGGGTTTTAAGTTTGTAAATGCGCAGAAAGAACATATATACACATATGAGTCACGTACGAGTCAGATATGAGTCAGATCCTATCCAAAACAGTTCAAATTCGAAATTTGAAAAGTGGTGGCGGATTTCCCACTCTAGGGGGTCGACCCCCCTAGAGGGGTGTCCCACAGGGGTGTCAACACCCCTAGGGATGAGGTGGAAGTCGGTTTCAAACGGTTTTATAGCTATATATATGTGTCCAATTCTCCTATTTTCTTAATTGGAAATTATGGCAGCCAAATGCTACAGGCTTGCGATTTAAGACGGATTTGTTTTCTTCAACAACGTACGACATTCAACTTTACAAATAAATTCCAGAAATTCAGGATCCATTCTTTCTCTATTCTCTAAACCTAACGTGGTGAGTTTCTAGTTGCTTTTAGGTTTAAATGAATTAAAAGTGAATTATAAAGGACTGTGAGTTGGTTATGATGTAAACTATGAATATATGCTATTGCTAAATCTTATACTATGTAATAATAGATCTACACCTTTAGATCTAATGCAATTGTGTTTATTCTATTATATTGCCTATGTGCATCTTGACTTGTAACTGTATTGTGGTGAATGAAAATCTGTTAATTTGTACAGTTGCAACATTGGTTAGATCTAATTCTGTATGTAAATCACCTTTCACCTGTCATATTGCGATCAACTTATATATGTTGTAAATTGGACATGTGAATCCATATTTAGATCTAAACATGTTGTTATGTCATCCTAATGGTGTTAGATCTATTTTAACTTTTGGATTTAAATTTTGTGATCTAATTTATCCCCTTGTGTTTATCATGTTAGATCTAAACTAATTGGACATCTAAATTGCTAATTTATATCTCACTATGCTTATTGTAACATCATATTTATGTTAGAATCAATTGACTGCAACAAGTTCTCCAATCTTATGTCCATCTTGCTATGATGTTAATTACATGTCCATGCCAGTATGTATATTCACCATATCACCATGATAGTATATGCCTATGCCAAGTTGAACAATCACTTTTGTTACACTCCTACTATTTTTAACTTTTTATCGTTTATGGCTAGGCTAGTATCTAGCGTAGACATGCTGCCAATTTTGTGAGGACGCTTGTTAAGGAACGGAGGAAAAGGGATAATAATGGCATAATTTGAATATGAACATTGTTAGACATATATTTCAACCTATTGGGTAGAATGTACATTAACACCTATAAAGGGAAAGGTTTAATTAATTAATTAACCGATTAATTAATTAATAATGGAATGTCCAGTAATTATAATTAGGAATTGTAATTGTACTTATGACACGAAGTTAGGTACCATTAGTGGTGGAAGTCTGCCCGGACCCGACCGGCATATCCAGCAGCCATTAATGTTGAACCTAATGTGTGAGGTCTAAGTATGCAAATATGAATCGGGGTAAGACACGAGGTTATGCCCAACTATGGAATAAGTCTGCTCAGACCCGATAGGCATATCCAGCATCCACACGTTGTAGGCCTAATGTGAGAGGTCTAGCCCATTATAAACCATAAATGGACATGGTAATGAATTAGACTACTTAACCAAATCTAATCCATAGGGATTGTATGATTGTGAACTAAGGTTAGGGTTAAGTAAATTAATTGGATAGTGGATGGGTTAAGAAAATCTGGAAGGGGTGGGTAATATCTACATATAGGCCCACAAACTTAACCCGATAAGGTTATGTAATTAAAGACACCTAGCGGTATACATAACCGGAGGAAAAAAATAGAGTTATGTAATTAAAGGCACCTTTTAGGGTAAGCATAACTGGTATAGGGCTATGTAATTAAAGACACCTAATGGTATACATAGAAAGTGAAAACCTACTGGGGGATACAAGACAAAGGGGAGAGCTTGTATCATATTATGTGGGACCCATTTCAGTCAGTAACCCGGAGTAGGTATCAAATAAAAGTACTCCATGCTAGACGGAGAGGGGACACGCTTACTGACTGGTTGTAAGAGATCCAAAAGCGGAAGTCGGTGTGGGCAGCGCAAACCGACTGAGCCATGTGCGTGCATGAGCCGAGAAGAGGGGGATAAGACGACCGTAACACCTGTAGATATGGGGCTATGCATATCAGTGAAGGCTTGCCCCTTTAGGACGTGATACATCCTACCGTGGGGCCGGCACAGAGTATCTACAGAGTAGGGAGCCGATCGATTAGGGTAGTGGTTAGGGTATACTTGGAAGTATGCCCTAAATTTACCAACTTATATTGGAAGGGACCATCTCATTCTAGTTATATTAGTAATAGTGCAGAGTAATCATTAGAAAAGTATACACACCTTATCCTATCTACCTTGTCACACCTGCCATTTATATAATGATCTCTCTTATCCACTTTATATGCCTATCATGTTACTTTTATTAATTTACTGACTAAAAGTAAACAGACTCGCCAGACTTTATGTCTGACCCTTTTATTTCTCCTTCTTTCTTCCATTCCCCCGCCCCCTCAGGTTCTCAGGGAGGAAACACTCAGGCTTAGTCAGGACTCAGATATCATCTTGCTAGGAGCTACTTCTGAAGTATGGCTCAAGTTCTTGTCTCTACTATGGAGTAATTCTTTTATTTGGGGAATTATGCTTTTTATATACTAATGTACTCTGATGGTGCAAGATAGAAGTTTTTTTATTGTAATGGTTTTTATGACTTATGGTATTGTGGACCATGACATTATGATTTATGTTTGAAATAAAAAATTAAATTTCCGCCTATATCTGTCTTATAATTATTCAGTGTCTGTTTACCTATAATGCTTCTTGAAACTTATTGCATTCCCTTAGTGAATGACATTAATGGACGTGGGGTGTCACAATGCGGGAATAATATAAATATCATTAATGATATTATTCCATAAATGTAGCAGTACGTATAAATGGTATGCCATAATATGAGGAATAAATTTCATTAATGATATTATTCCACAATTGTAGTATGACTGCATGTATCTTGTAACATTATATATTTGTGATTACTGAATGAAAAAATATCCTTCTCTTCTACTCTTCATTAGGTTCGTCACAACTAAGGGAAATCTTAAGGAAATCTTAAAATATACCAACTGACCTTCAGTCGCACTGAAATTTACAAAACTAAACTTGATTCTTTTTTTTCAAAAAAAGAAAACACCAAATTAAACTTCAGAGCAAAAGGAAAAAAATTAATCACTTGAGGAACAATAAAAGGCATTTTCTTGAAGCTTTCCTAATAAAAGATATATCATTTCTTATGTATCCTTTTCTTGAAGCTGGACTTAAAATAGAAAATTAATACCTTGCGATGCATTTCTTATACATCATTTCCTTGAAGCTGGCTCAAAAAAATAAAAATAATCACTTGCAATACATTTCTTATATATCATTTCTGGTTCTCATTTACCACAATAAAAAATATCTCCATTCCTAGTTAAGCCTGGCACTGAAATTTTAAAAGTTGATGGACGCATGTTACAAATGTTTAAAATTATTAGCAGTCTGATCGTATCCAAGTGATTTGCCTATATTTTGTTTATATATTTGATGATGAACGATCACATACGAAATAGCTTTAAACATTCTAAAAATGATGGCTGCAGCAGTTTGTAAAGTGAAAAATACCCACTAAGTTGAAGAGTTGATTTACCCTGTAATTTGTGCAGCCTTTCTGTCAACAATAGGCAACTTGACCTCTAGAGGAAGAATGTTTTGTTTTCACCTGTTGTAAACTGCAAAATATTTGAAATTGTAAACATTCAAATTTTAAATTTAAACATTTAAATGGAGTTTATAATCAATTTTGAAAAGGCTTCTACTACATGTGAGCATGAACCAATGAGTGAGTACTCGTTACTTATTTTTACTGGCCACGAGTTCATGTTGCATCTTTCTAATATCACATTTTCATATTCAGTTTCAAAAATCATGTATGGGACTTATTGAAGTTTTTTTGTTAGTGTAATAAACTGTAAACAAAATTTGAATCGTATTTCTCTGTTCATACTTTTGTTGACGAGACCCACCCCCTCCCCCCATTCTTAAAAATATAGAATCATATGGTCTTATAGCATGTAATCGGCTAAACCGTGTTATATTTTATTCTACTGTCGATAACAATAGTCCCGGTCATTTAAAACATTAAAAAGGCTTCTGCGAATACTTCAATATCTCTAGCTGTGATTATAAATATTCAAATGGGGGTAATGCACCATTTAAATTGTTCTCTTCACACTCGAGCTGCGTGAGTTTAAGCCTGTGAAGGCAATTAAAATGGGGCAACGCCCCATTTACATTTTGCAAACATGAAAAACAATGAGGTTTTAAAACTAATTTTTGATTTAAAAGGGTTTTAGGACCCCTTTTATGTATAGACAAGATTCTAAGATCCATTTAAACCAAACACTACTAGAACTATAGTATATAATTATGCATGCCTGATACTAGGCATAGGAAACCCAGGCGTCCCCCAGGGTCTCGGATTGATTGGGGGACCTCAAACATGCTTTTGACTGCATGTCCTCAAACATGCTTTTGACTGCATGTCTAAATAACGTTAGCATCATGCAATTCAAGGGTACAGAGGTGAAGCGGTTAAGATGCATGGCTTGTAGATCAAGACTTTTCTTTGTTATCGGGTCTTTTTTTTTGGGCCTCCCTTGCACGATACTTTATTTTTCCTAGCCGGCACTATACTACGCCTCAGTTTCAAAGGCAGTACCAATGGTTTGCAACGGTCCGCTGTTTTCGTGGTAAAATTGTTATTTTATTAAAGCAGACCTTGAGAGAAGATACAATATACGTCGTTTGTGGACGTTGGTAGTGGCTGCAAACCGCATCTGTATATGTTTGCAGCTACCCGCAACTAAATCACTACCTTTTCCCTTACCTCAAGAAAACAAAAACCCCATTATTCCTTCTTGCCTAAATGTTGTCACCACTCTAACCCACCTTCGACGCCACCAATATGCACCTGCAGCAGTTCCACTCCCCAATCCTTCAAAAATCATTTTTTTACACATAAACCCTAATTATTTAGGTTTTTTAAATTAGGCCTAATTTTGCATTATGTTGGTTACTAATAGCTTGTGAATATTTATTACATCGTATTGCATGCTAATTGCTATTATTACTAATAGCTTGGTTTACTAGTTTAGCCTATTTTATATGTTTAGGATGATTTTGTTAGGATTGGTTGTAGGTGTATGATATGTTTTACAAATAGTATAATTTATGCAAACACGAAATATACATTATGATAGGATTGACTGAAGTTTTGGATAATTTATGTGAACACGAATTATATTATGCGAAAGTTGCACATATGTGAAAGCACAATAAGCTGGATCTAGATTTGCCCATTGAACATCAATGAACTAACATCAATTATTCTATTACTAAAAAAAGTAAATAACTATATAGAAGAAAATAAAGGCACTATATTTATACCGGTTCCATTATCATCCATAAGATAATGTGCGTCCAGTCCAAAAAAAAGGAGAGAAATTTTATTCCACATAAAAGAGATATACAAGAGATTACAAGATAAGAGTTTACATAATCAAAACCTGAAATTAGGCTTAACAAGAAGAGACACTCCATTTGGGGATCGTTGGCTCCATACCAGGATGGGTTTACGAAGAAGACTACCCCTCACTATATAGCCAACGAAATGTATGTGAACCATCAATCAAATTATCAAGATATGGTAATAAATAATGGAGGCAAATGCAGGGGAAACAAATGGCGCAAACATAGCAGCTAATCAATCAATTTCCTTAACAAAGATGGAAGAAAATAATCCCTGCATTAATTTCTTCGCCATCACATTCAAATGCAATCAATGCATACCGATATTAAAATATTTGCTTTCCCTTTTGCATTTTTGTTTCCATCTGTTGTGATTTTATATCGTCGAAATTTAACAACCCACCTTGATGCAAAATCAAATGTCTTCAATACCCCACCTCAAATCAAGCTCTCTTCACCACATAAAACTCTTCTAAAAAGAACTCCACATTAATCAAAAATCTCATAGTGAGATAAAAACCGAAAATGAATATTTACCTAATGGGTTCCAGCAAAGCTACCCCCTATAACACCTTATTAAAGAGCTCAAACAATGTCCCCACCCACCAACAAAGTGTTGCAAATATCCAAAATAAAAAAGAAGGTAGATTCCAAAGTAATCTCAACACCACCAAGGCCAAAAAATAATTCTCTCAATCACCAATTCAAATACATAGCCCTAATCTAAATCACTGTACATACTAAAAATCTCTTCCCTCCCACTTAATCAAAATCATTACAAACTTCACCCACTGCCTGCAAAAGATGTATCTTCCTTATGAAATTCACCATGCAAAAACCAATGGTCTATTTTTTTTTTTTTTTTTTTTTTTGTAATACCGTAAAGATACCCACCGCCTGCAAAAGATGCATCTTCCTCATGAAATGCACCATGCGAAAATCAACGGTCAAAAAAATGGCTTGTAATATCATAAAGATCTGTTTGAAACATGATAAAATGTTCCTAAATCCAATGATCCCTTCCACACACTAAAATTTCTTATCACGTCGAAATTTTAAGATTGGAACGCTCTTCTCTCTCAACATAATCTCATACACCAAAGTCTTCTTTATTTCTCCAAAATAGTAATAGCTCCATAAGACATGCCTTTTTTCTTGAAGCCAATGGCGCACAATCTAAACAAATCGGCTTGCTCTGATACCAATCTGTTGTGCGAAGGTTGCACATATGCGAAAGCACAACAAATAGGATCTAGATTTGCCAATTGAACATCAATGAATATAACATCAATTATTCTATTACTCCAAAAAAAAAAGGTAAATAAGTACTAAGAAGAAAATAAAGGTATGATGTTTATACTGGTTCCACTATCATCCTTAAGATAGTGTGCGTCCAGTACAAAAAAAGGACAGAGATTTTACTCCACATAAAAGAGAGACATAAGAGATTACAAGATAAGAGTTTACATAATCAAAACCTGAAATTAGGCTTAACAAGAAGAGACACACCATTTGGGAATTGTTGACTCCATGCCAGGATGGGTTTACGAAGAAGACTACCCCTCAATATATTGCTAATGAAATATATGTGAACCATCAATCAAATTACCAAGATACGGTAATAAATAATGGAGGCAAATGCAGAGGAAACAAATGGCCCAAACATAGCAACTAATCAATCAATTCCTTTCCTTAGCAAAGATGGAAGAAAATAATCCATGCATTAATTTCTTGGCCATCTCATGCAAATGCAATCAATGCATACCGATATTAAAACATTTGCTTTTCCTTTGGCATTTTTGTTTCCATCTATTGTGATTATGTATTATCAAAATTTAACAAATTATATATTTAAGAAAACACGCAAATTAATTTGTTGTATAATAAGTTTTGAGTGATTTCGGATGATGTTGTTAGGAATCATAGCAGTTAGAATTTCTTAAGTAGTATAATTTAGTATGTAAGGAAATTATATGCTTAATTTAGTACATAGTGTAGTACACAAGCAAAAACGAGTTATACATTATGCGAAATTGTAAAAATATATAATTTAGTACATACGTAATAAACGATAAAATGCAAACAAATTATATATCTAAATTTAATATAAACAAATATTGAATCCTTAGACATTATTTGACCCCGTCTGACAAGTGTTGTATATAATCAACTCCCATTCATTTGATA
The DNA here is from genome assembly GCA_030737875.1 of Allium sativum. NCBI lineage: Eukaryota > Viridiplantae > Streptophyta > Magnoliopsida > Asparagales > Amaryllidaceae > Allium > Allium sativum. The sequence goes on along the minus strand of CM060923.1, from coordinate 384,080,957 downwards.
CTAAATTTTTCAGATTTGCCCCTGTACTTGATAAGTTTTAAACACTAAAAGTAATTACATTTTGTAAACCATATCATCTTAAATGGTTCACAAAATTTCGACAACATTTTCTTTTCGTTCCTTGTATACACGAATTTGTGAGTGATGCAAGTAGCACGAGAGAAGTGCTGCTGAAATTTTTGAAAATCGTTTTAAATGATATGATTTGAGGTATGTAATTACTATTGTGTTTGTAATGGGAAGTAGGATAACTGACCATTGGAGAAGGAACAAAAATATCAATGAACATTTAATCGTTTGTTCATTTTGTTAATTTGCGAAGTTGTAAAAAACATATATAATGTATATGTTTACTAAAACAGTAAAATATAAAATTAAAAAATGAACGATTAATAATATTTTTACTATTTATCATAGGTTTCAAAGTAGGAAAAATGATCGATTATTTTATTGATCGGAGCTAAATGTATCAAAGAAGGGAAATGTGAGGCTTAGTAAATGAACATTTTCTTAACGAGGTAAATGTGTTTATCAAATTTGCTTTAAGTAATATTGGAAACGATGTAGAAATTTGTTTTTCATGCAGTAGGTGCAAATTGTTCAAACATTTATTACCGGATATGGATAGGGTTCATTTGCATCAATATGGGTTGATACCCAATTGTTTGGTGTAGGATCATCACAGAGTGCCTCTATTCAAGAATTGTTAGTGGAGGTCATTGATGATGAAGTTAGTACGAAAATCTCATATAACATATGGTTGAAGATGCAGCATGGTCAATGTTCCTTACTGTAGAAATTGATAATGTCAAAGAGGAACTAAATATTAGAGCGAAAAAATATGTGATATACTAGATGCTTCTAAGAAACCTATTTGGAATGAACGACGAAGCTAAACATCGATCGTTGCAGAGTACATTGCAATGAAATAAAAATACAACCTTACAGAAGTCAGATTTGCAACTGTTATTCAAGCTACTAAATTCCATATGTCATCCTATAATTGCATGTGCAAAAATTATTATGAAGTAAAAAAACTTATGTCATCTTTTGGTTTGTCATATCAAAAATAGATACATGTTTAAATGGTTGCATGTCATTTTCGGAAAGAATACATCAATCTTAGGAATTGTAAAATATATAATCAAGAAAGATACAAGCCAAGGAAGGACAAGGGAAAAGTAGTTCCATACATGAGTATACAGTATTAGCTATCGCTCCCGGACTTCAAATGTTATATGCATCATCTGTAATGCCGCATCACATGAGATGACATAGTGTGATAACATCTAAAGAAGGTATGTTAACACACCCATCTGATAGAGAAGCATGGAAGTATTTTGATAAGAAATATCTCAGTTTTGGAGTGAAGAGATGCAACGTTAGACTAAGTTTATGTACAGATGGATTCTCACTGATTTATAAGTTTGTTTCAAAATATTCATCTTGGCCAATAATCATTACAACTTACAATTTATCCCGGTGGATGTATATGAAAACTCCATATAAGTTTCTCACACTTGTCGTCCATGGCTCTGATGACGCGATACAAGGCATTGATGTTTACTTACAGTAAAAACCCAAAATTTATTAAGAAATATTTAATGGAAATTAAATATTCAAAACAATTTATTTTGAAAATTAACGATTTTGATTTTATTTAAATCGAAGTTTGAACCTATAAATTTATATTGTTAACTATATTTTTTGACAATACCTGAATTAGGTCTAAGGATGTGGACTTGGGGAAATTAAAGAGATTATTTAGTTTCTACAAGCTTGAGTTAGTTTACCGTTTCCTAGGTATCAAGGTCCTAAGCCCGAAGATTAGTTGCTTTCCTTCAAGGAGGTGAGTATCACACTACGAGACTCAGGGACCAATGGTTACCTTGGGATAAGGGTTCTCTAAGCGCAATGCAAGTTAGAAAGCTAAATAGCTTGTAAAAAGGTATTCTGGGAATTTGTCTTGTTTATGGAACTTTGTTGTGAAGAAACATTAAGTGATTAGCATCATAAGAGATAACAGAATTCCTGACATTGATCTTGAGCATCGATTCTCTCTTTATTGAAAGCTTTGTTGAGTACATTGAAGTTTCTAAGTAAAACCCCTAAATCAATTTAGAATTAGGGTTTACTCTCTAAGAAAATATTACAAGATTGACAATGAGGAAAAGTCCCCCAAAATGGGACCTTGGGGTCTTATTTATAGGAAATTTGGGCTCCCTTTTGGTAATAATCAGCAGAAGCTTACTTTCGGGTTCGACCAGAGCATTGAGTATTGATGTCGGTCGCATTAATTGCTTTGTTGTCGGCTCTTGAGTTTCGGTCCATTTTCCTCCTTTAAATGTTGTTATCGGCTTCACTTGCTTATAAAATTGGTGTCGTCTCTTCATAATGTATCAATGACAATAAGTTAGTATGGATATCTCCGAGAGTTGCTTTTGGTCTTGGAGATAAGCTTTGGCTTCGATTGCAAACTTTCAGAGTATTTCCCTTATGCTTCCATTTCTTATGACCTTGGTATATTCATCTGTTTCAGCATCGACACAAAGCAAATTAGTGTGGATAACCCTTCTTATCTGCTTTCGTCTTACTTCAACTCCTTTGTATCTGGTGTCAGCTTTGCGACAGCAAGGTTTCAGGATCTCTTCTGATAAATTTTAAATAACTTCCTGGTACCAGAATTGACACTAAGAAAATTAGTATCGATTGCTTGTCTCTTTATCCTTGCTTAGTTTCGTATTTTCCTTTCTTGGTTTTGGGTTTTGGATCATACACTTCTGATCCTCCTTTATTATCTACCTTCAGCAACACATGATATGCTTTTAAAGTTGAATTCGTATTGATTGCCTTTGTTGTCGACACTTCCTTGCTGTTATCTCCTTTCGTATCAGAACCAAGCCTTTACCCCTTATGTTGATACCGATAGCACATTGACCAAATCTTCCACCCTTTGCCTTCGATAGCAGTTGCTTCTACAATTTGGTGTCGGATGTCTGCTTTTGGAACGCTCACTTGGTGCCAGTAGTGCTCCGATACCCCTTCACCGGTATCTAGTTTCGGTGTCGAATTTAGTAGTAACATTTGCCCCTCCTAGTGAAGGGGTATTTTTGACTTTTTAAGTCAAACTTTGACTTTCATACTGCACATAGCTCTCTCTCCTTTTGGTATTCCTGGATTGTTCTACCCCATTGGTTTAATTTTGTTCATGCAGTCAAGATCTGGAAAGTACTTTGGTATAAAATTCTTTCTTCAACCCTATCCTCTTTTCGCCAGCAAGTAACAACCCTCAAATACGATCATTATTCATCAAGATTTTGACAAGTTTTCCAAAATTTCAAACCTGATTGTCACTAGAAGCGTTTTAATTTGATTAAAATTAGAGCTAAAAAACATTCTCCTTTCTTTATTCGGAAATAAATCAAGGTTTCCATACTTTAATCATGAATTAGCTGTTGAATATGGCTTAGATGGTCATTAATGGCAGATTGTGTAAGTTATTTACCCCCTCCCCCCCCCCTCGATGCATCTTTGGGGTTTAAAATGCAAAATTGACATACTACAAATTAAATTTTACTATAAAGGTGATGTTCCTTTACGCCACCGATGGACTCAGTACCATCCAGTTGTCAATTTACTTTAGTGCTGATTTTACCGACACCAATGTATGTGCCTATTTTTCTTTCGATTTAGTGGGTATCAGCATAATGTAGAGGTCATGTCGATAGTTTTGTTTCACTTTTGTTTTTAGTGTCGGCAAAACTTGTGATTTTGACATTTGGAATACTTTGACTTTGACCTCATCAGTTTCGGTTTTTAACATGAAATAGGCTTTTGGTGTCGATACCCAAACACTTGGCTATGGTTAGACCGTTACCACGTACTATCTATATTTTGACTCCCCCGATCGTAGAACCTTTCAACGTCCAATTTCCTAATCATTTCTAAGCATATGCTAAATGTTCTTTTATATACGAATTTTATCAAAAAACGAATCCTGATGATCCATGTTGTGTTTCGACATCCAAATTCTTAATGTTAAAAAGTTTTCATGTTGATTGCAAACTTATGAATAACACGTGGTATTTTGTGTAAAGATACAATAGTAATATGCGTTATGGAATGATAACACTTGGTAGCATCATGTCTGACAAGAAAGGTTCTGGCAAACCAATGTTCAGTGGCTTTGTCACGTCATGTGCCAAAAAGGTATTTATTCCACAACATTCTCTCATTAATACTCGAGATGAAGTGAATGCCGTTCTTAAGAGATTTTGTATATCCGGAGTAGATGCCATTTCTACCACTAGTCAAGACATCGTCCAAAAGAAGCACGAGGGATACTTTGTGTGTACTTCCATCCACATATGGCACGAGGGTTTCTTCCCCTTTCCGACCTTTATTTCCAATCTCTTTCGAGATCTAGGAGTTGCTCCTATTTAGCTTTCACCAAACATATATACTTTCCTCTTACACCTTGAAATTTTAGCATTTGGATCAGGCCAGGCCTCCCTCAGCCCAAACCTTATTCGTCATTTGTTTTTTTCCAAAGGAGCGGATTCACGCATCCTGCATGTGAATTCAATAAAGAAGTTGAATAATGATAGTATTAATATTTCCAACCCCTACGAGTTTTCTACTTTTACAGAGTGTCTTTTGCTATTTCTATGCTTTGTCTAACTTTGTTTCTTTTCAGATCTTGCCTCTAGGAAGATAAACTTGAATGACGGAGAAGGTCAAGTTACCGAAATTATTTTAAAAGCATCTGAACAGTCGAGATGTCGATCATTTTTCTTGATCTTAACAAACTTTGCTAATATGTCCTTCTTCCTTCCGGCCAAAGGATTCTGTAACACCCCTTATTTTCTGTTAACGTTATAGTAACGAATCGAAGAATAATTAATTTCAAATGTAAGAGTTAAGGGAAACGGGTTATGCCATTGCGTTCGTCTCGGAATTCTGCTTGAGACAGAGTACGAGTTTGCGTAAAACGGATATCGTATGAAGGAGATATGGACGAACGAAGTTAGGCTGAAAACTAGAAAGAAAAAAATAGTAATGCACTAGCGCACTTGGGAAGTGCGCCAGTACAAAAATTGTAATGGCGCACCTGCCAAGTGCGCCTAGGCCGGGCTGAGAGCCAACACAACTTTCTGATGTATTCTGATCTGTGAGTCATTGCTGAGTCCTTTTTGACTCCTTACTGAGTCATTAAGGCTGAGGTGTCACCCTATCTTGACTGAATGGTTGTGGTTAACTATAGGATCATCCGACGGCTCTAATTAAATTGAAATTCTATGTAAACAACCCAATGCTCAACCTAAAATCCACAAAAATAATCCTGGAACTATCATGCCGTCAATAGAGAACTTGGAGTAGCCGTCACCGATTTCAATTCAAAGACAAGATAAAAACCTGAATCAAAATCAAATTAAAGTAATCTAATTCAACGATCTAGGTCAAAGGCGAGCATTCCTACTTCAGAATTCAAATTCCAGAAATCAAGAATTACTTCTTGTTTGTAAGTTGGTTATTACGTAGATTTAAACGCTCTTTTAAATGAAATCATGACATGTTGAAACTTGAATATAGGATGATGCTTATGTATAAGATAAATAAAGTTTGATTCTCATTTATCTTAAATTACCGTTGCGATTGATCATGTCTATATGCCTGTGGTGATGAACATACCATATTTTATATATTGGGATCTATTATGATTGGGAAATGAACGTATTATGCCAACTAAATGGTGAAACATGTCATGTTATAATTTGGTGGTTACTTGTAAGTTTATGATCTAAAGCACATGCTTACATGTTAGATCAACATTCATGTATATTTAGAACCATGTTAAGTTGAATCTATTTATGATGCAAGATTGGATATGTAACTCTCTTATGTTTTAACACATAAGTTATCATGCTAAGTTGTCATTTAAATTTGTTTATAGTAGCTCTCTTATTTTTAACACACATAAGTTATCATGCTAAGTTGTGATTTAAATATGTTTATAATAGCTCTCTTGTGTTTAACACACATAAGTTATCATGCTAAGTTGTGATTTAAATATGTTTATAGTAGCTTTCTTATGTTTTGGCATAATATGCTAAGTTGTGGTTTAAAATTGTGTTTATATGTTAAACCTCCATGCTAGACCTATATCAAGTTTACATGATAATTAGATCTAACTTAGTCACAAGTTCACCTTTAACCGTTTAATTAAGTTAATGATACTTATATGCCAAGTTACACGTGATAAGTTAAATGTATGCTATTTTATGTTTATTTCATGTCCTTTGTTTATTACCCCTTTTTGTTTATGGGTTTGGGCTAATTTACTAGCCCAACATTTTATGTGATTCATGCGTACGTTCCACGGGGACATCGATGGGAAAAATATGAAAATTTCATGGCATAGATTTGTTCATAAAATGGTATATTTGATATACCATTTATTGTGAGCATAATCAAAGGATAATTATGGCACGATTAAATTAAGATTAATTTACATATAGAATTAGACATATATAGAAAATATACGGATTTAGAAAAGATAATATGCCTAACCCGAGGTTAGACGGAGTTGTGGTATAAAACTGCCCGGAACCGACCGGCATATCCAGTGACCACAACAAGACCTGTCTAATGCGGGTAGTTAGTGCGTCAAGCCCAAAAAGAACCCAAGGTTATACTGAGTTGTGGTGTAAAACTGCCCGGAACCGACCGACATATCCAGTGACCCCAACAAGACCTGTCTAATGTGAGCGGTTGGTGCTTTAATGAACAAATTAAAGCTAAGTCAGGATTGGTAGGGTTAAGTCAATTAGGGAAACACTTAACCGATTCAACATGTTAACTAAACGAATGGGTGGGGTTATGTAAACTTGGACATTTAACCAAATAAACATGTTGATTAGAAAACCCTAGTAACGGGGACCCATTTCAGCAGTAACCCACATAGATTTATCATGGTACCCTGAACTAGGCAAGGTAGGACACGATTATTGGGCTGATTATAAGCGGTCAAAACGTCGGCGGTTGGTGCGTCAGTGTAGGTTCCGACGGAGTACGGGCGTGCACGTACTCCGGAGTGGAAAAAGCAGGCACTGGGCATCAGTAGTATACTCTGTGCATCCTGGATCGTGTCGGATTGCCACCAGAGGACTGGTACACCCCGTGGTAAGACCAGCACAGGTATCTACAGTCAAGCTGGGCCGAAGGACACAGTATATGAATGCATGCGAGTAGGTGCCGATCATTAAGGGGTTCGTTTGTTATGAACACGTGGGGCTGGTTGAACCAATGGTTAAGTAGGTGCAGAGACTATGGTAATGAATGCGATCACATGTTCCTCTTATCTTATATTAGGGTATTGTCCTATGTTTTGTTATTACTGTCATGATCCCTTTCCTTGTTTAAATACTAGTAATCACTGAACTTACCAGACTTATTGTCTGACCTGTTTTCTTTCGTACTCTTTTCTTCCATCCCCGCGGTCCACAGGGAGGGAATACTCCAGCTTAGTCAGACTCATTGCAAGCTTCAAGAAAGTAGATGTATGATTGGGACTCTCTCACCTTGGCTATCGCTTTTGGACACTACACTTGAGGATTTATGCAGTTTATTTATGGTTTATGCTTCTTTATTAAATAATCAAGACAGAAATTATGGTGTAATGTTTTGGAAGTTATTTTGAGACAATTTGCAGTAATGCTTTTGTATTGAACCACGTATGCAATAAATATTTGAATTTCACTGTTTATATTTGTCTGTTTTGTAAATTTTTCTGTGTCTTGTACCTATAAACCTCCACCAAAGTTAAGGCATTCCCTTTGTGAGTGACCTTAACGGAGTTGGGGTGTTTCACTTGGTATCAGAGCAAAGGTTTACCAGATTAGATAAGAGTTTTTGAAAACTATTTTCAAAAAGAAATATAAAGAAGCATTTTACAAGAAAAAGTGTTGTTTTAAATTTAAAAAGGCATAATCCCCAAAGCCATATGGACTATCTTTCTATCCTTCTTTTTGAATCTTTTCTTCTCCATTTCAGCATGTCTGGGAATCTTAAACTTCCAGAGGGTGTACCGATACCTGGCTAGTTCATGAGGTACTTAGAGGCTAGGGCCAATGACGCAGGCCCAGAATATATTCCTCCTCCTCCAGCTATAGCGGTTCCTCCTCCTCCTCGTGCAAATTCTTTCTCAAAGATTTGTAGAGACTTTAGAGCCATGGGTGGAAAGGATTTCAAGGGAACTGAATCATTCGTAGAAGCAAGGAACTGGCTCAAAGAAACTGAGGATCTGTCCATTATCTTCGAGGTGGACGATATGCAGAAGATACAGTTGGCTGTATGGTTGCTCAAAGACGAAGCTTCCTATTGGTGGGAAGTCACTAATGTTGAAAGACCAGTTGAAACATGGATGGATTTCAGAATGAGGTTTGAGATGAAATTCCTCTCACAAGCTGAACGAAGTTTACAGCTGGAAAAGTCTTATATCTTAAGCAAGGAAGTATGACGGTCAAGGAATACATCAACCAATTCAATCAGCTAGCCCGATTTGGACTGGACTTAGTGAATACTCCTAATAAGAAGGCTCTCCGTTTTTTCAAGGGATTGAATGAGCCACTTCACAGCCTAGCTATGACCCATGTACCTATGGGGGCTACTTACGAGAGGTTAGTGGACATGTCTCTTTTACTTGAGGAAGACAAGGGCACGAAAGAGGCAAAAGCGGAAGTGCCTCAAGATAAGAAGGGGGAGGGGTCACAGAATAAGAAGGCTGATTCAAAGAAAGGCGATAAGAACAACAAACCCCGTGACAAGAGAAAGTGTAATTTCTGTGGCATTCCTGGACATCTGGTCAAAGACTGCAAGAAGAAGAAAAGGAAGACGGGTGGCTATTTCCAATGTGGTGAGATAGGACACATGGCTAAGGACTGCCCAAAGAAGCAAGGGCAGAGAGCTGGACCTTCTTCTGGAGGACAAGTTCACGCTCTTACGGCACCTCCGCAAGAACGAGGTAGAAATATTTCTATCGAAAGTTTAGTCTATCTTTTTGATCATCCTGTTCGTACACTATTTGATTCTGGTGCATCGCACTCTTTTATATCTACTGCGTTAGTGGAATCTCTGCACCTAGACACCAGTATAGTAGAGGATCCCTTGGTTGTTTCAAATCCAATTGGGGGCTCAGCTTATTTGTCAATGGTTTGTTTGGATTTGAAAATATCTATACTAAGCGTTGCGTTTAGATGTAATGCCTTTGTTTTGGGCTTCACGGGCAATGGGTTGATTCTAGGCATGGACTGGCTATCCAGTAATATTACCGTCCTCGATTGTGAAAAGAGAGTGGTTAGACTCATGACTCGCCTCAGTAACACTCTCGAAATTTCTTGTAATCCCATGAACTCCGTTAGGCTTAGTTATCTAGATTCTCTTGATGCGTCTGTTGAGAACTTGCAGTCTGTAAGGGCTGTCTGTGAATACTCGGATGTGTTTGAAAAGGTAAAGGGCTTACCGCCGAAGCGGGAGATAGACTTCTGCATATACCTCGTTGATAACGCAAAACCCGTTGCTTCACCCGTCAGACACATGGCTCTGAGGGAGAGGAAAGAACTCAGCAAGCAAGTTAAAGAATTGCTTGAGAAGGGGTTTATAAGGCGGAGTATTTCTGAATGGGGTACTCCAGTAGTGTTTGCAACTAAAGCGGACGGTTCGCTTCGCCTGTGCGTTGATTATAGGGAGCTAAACAAGCTGACCAAGAAGAATAGCCACTCCCGAGAATAGATGATTTGTTCGATCAACTTGTAGGTGCATTGGTTTTCTCCCAATTAGATTTAGCTACCGGGTTTCATCAGCTAAGAGTGGCTGAAGACAACATTGATAAGACCGCGTTCAGAACTCCAGATGGTTTCTTCGAGGGGCTTGTCATGTCCTTTCGGCTTGACAAATCCACCCGCTTACTTTGTTGATTTAATGAGCAGGATGTTTCGAGAGTTCCTCAATAAGTTTGTGGTGGTCTTCGTAGACGATATTTTGATCTTCTCAAAAAATGAGGAAGAGCTTGCTCAACATCTAAAGGAAGTCATGGATACTCTCCGTGCACATCACTTGAAAGCTAAATTATCCAAATTCCATTTATGAAGAGAAGAAGTTAGGTTCCTTGGACACGTAGTGTCCAAAGAGGGGATAGCTGTGGACCCCGCGAAAGTGGTTGCTGTGCAAGATTGGAAGGTTCTTTGAAACGCAACCGAAGTCCAAGGCTTTCTCGGGGTAGTAGGCTTTTATCGAAAGTTCATCAAAGATTTTGCGAAAATCTCAGCTCCACTTACAAGGTTGGCAAAGAAGAACATGGCTTTCAATTGGGATTTGGATTGCGATATTGCATTCCAACGTTTGAAAAGGGCTCTAACAATAGCCCCAATTCTGACATTGCCTGATGGAAGCAAGATGTTTACAGTATACACAGATGAATGCAGAACGAGACTAGGCGTTGTTTTGTTGCAACAAGGGAAGGTAGTGGCTTATGGTGGAAGGCAGTTGAAAGTACATGAGAAAAACTACCCAACCCACGACCGAGAGTTGGCAGCCATCGTTTTTGCGCTTAAGTCTTGGCGCCATTATCTCCTAGGTGAGAAATTTGAATTGTATACTGACTATAAATCATTAAAAATACCTTTTTTCTCAGAAAGATCTTAATTTGAGGCAGCAAAGGTGGATGGAATTTCTCGCTTCATACGATTTTGAGATTTCCTACACTTCTATAAGGGGAAATGAAGTAGCAGACGCCTTGAATAGAAAGAAACTGACCTTAAGCCCTCTCTTTTTAGAAAGGAAAAGCTTGGAGTACATAGCCAACTTTGACTTTAGGCCCTCCTCTGAATTTGTACCTGGCCTATTAGCAACACTAGAAGTGCGGCCTACGCTTTTGGACTCAATAGGGACCGCGCAACGTGAAGACCCTCACCTAGTTGATAAAAAAGATAAGCTGATTAGGGGTGAGACATCGAGTCACCTCAGTAGATACTCCATCGATGATAAGAGATGGTTGAGACGGGATGGAAGACTATGCGTCCCACAAGCAAGGGGTTTGGTAAAGAAGGTTCTCGAAGAGGCACACCATTCCAAGTTGACTATACACCCCGGTGGAGACAAAATGTACAAAGACATAAAAAGGGTTTTCTTTTGGAGTGGCTTGAAAAGAGATGTAGCTGAATTCGTCTCCAAGTGCATGATATGCCAGCGAGTCAAGGCGGAATAGAAGAAGCCTGGAGGTTTTCTTCACCCTTTAGAGGTCCCACAGTGGAAATGGGATAGCATTTCAATGGACTTTTTTGATGGGTTGCCTAGGTCAAGGAGGGCCAATACCAGTATTTGGGTAATAGTGGATAGGCTCACAAAAAGTGCCCACTTTATACCTGTCAAGAGTAGAAGGACTTCCTCATCTCTAGCATCCATATATCTTAAAGAGATAGTTTGACTCCATGGGATACCCTCCAGCATAGTGAGTGATCAAGACCCTATCTTCACGAGTGAGTTTTGGAAGAGTTTACAAGAGGCTGTAGGCACACAGTTATGCTTAAGCACGGCCTATCACCCTCAAACCGATGGCCAAATGGAAAGAGTTAACAAAGTATTAGAAGACCTCTTGAGATTATGCATTATTGACTTCAGAGGTACATGGGAGGATCATCTACCTTTGGTGGAATTCGCTTACAACAATAGCTACCAAGCCACCATTGGCATGGCGCCTTTCGAAGCTTTATATGGAAGACCGTGCAGGTCACTAACTTGCTGATGGGAGTCCACAGACAAGCTCATGCTTGGACCGGACATGATAAGGGAAACTTCAAAGAAAGTAGACTTGATACGAAGAAGAATGAAGACTGCCCAAGATAGACAGAAGTCCTATGCAGACAAAAGAAGAATTGACCTTGAGTTCGAAGTTGGAGACAAGGTGTTCCTTAAAGTATCTCCTTTGAGGAACGTCGTTCACATTGGATCTGCAGGAAAGTTAGCACCAAGATTTGTAGGGCCGTTCCCTATCATCGAGAAGATTGGGAAGATAGCTTATAGGGTACGGCTGCCCGAAAGATTGGCTGGGGTTCATAATGTCTTTCATGTCTCTCACCTACGGAAGTGCTTACACGAGTCTGCGGAAGTGGTAGAACCAAGCATGCTAGAGGAAGTAGAAGTTGAACAAGAAGCAACTGTGAGGAGAGTTCCAACCTGTATCTTGGGAACAGAAGTCAAAAAAAGCTACGCAACCGTGAAGTTAAGCTCGTCAAAGTTCAATGGAGCGACGCCGAGGAAGACGCAACTTGAGAAACTGAGGACAGAATACGCCCAGCCTACCCTTTTCATTTTGAGGGTACATCATTGATCACTTTTTCCTTAAGTTTATGCTCGTATCTACCTTTTTAGGTATATCTCCTCTATCCTATCCTTTATCTTAGGAAGAAACTCATTTGGATGAAAACATGTAATTAAAACATGTTATGGTTGATGGTTGCAAGTGGTTGCAAGTGGTTTCTAGTGGTTGCTCGTGTATGCATATACACACACATTAGGTATTAGATCGGCTCAGTCACTTTCATATTGCATATGCATATATGTATTTGTAAATGTATTGAAACTTGATGTGTTATCATATGGACGTTGCATTTGTATGAATGATTGTGCACTCATATAGGAAATTTTGAGTAGGAAAAAATTGCATTCATAATGGACTCATGGCACTGACATAATTTGCATTAAGGAGGTCAACTGAATCAGTAGACCGCCTGATTTTGCATTAGATAAGGACATGTACACACACTATGCACATGATCATGAAGCATTAGAAATCTTTAACAACAATGGACGCCTGTGTTTGATGGTTGAGTAGATGGGTGATTGGATGGTAGGATATAAGTTCTTCTCGACTTGAAGATTTCTGGGACGAAATCCTAAAAGGATGGGAGAATGTAACACCCCTTATTTTCTTCTAACGTTAGAGTAACGAATCAAAGAATAATTAATTTCAAATGTGAGAGTTAAGGGAAACGGGTTACGCAATTGCATTCATCTCGGAATTCTGCTTGAGATAGAGTCTGAGTTTGCGTAAAAACGGACACTGTATGAAGGAGATATGGACGAACGAAGTTAGGCAGAAAACAAGAAAGAAAAAAAAATAGAAATGCACTGGCCACTTGGGAAGTGCGCCAGTACAAAACTTGCACTGGCGCACCTGCCAAGTGTGCCCAGGCCGGGCCAAGAGCCTGCACAGCTTTCTGGTGTGTTCTGATCCATACTATGAGTCATTGCTAAGTCCTTTCTGACTCCTTGCTGAGTCATTAGGGCTGAGGTGTCACCTATCCTGACTTAATGGTTGTGGTTAACTCTAGAATCATCAAACGACTCTAACTAAATTGAAATTCTATATAAACAACCCAATGCTCAACCTAAAATCACACAATAATAATCGTGGAACTATCATGCCGTCAATAGAGAACTTGGAGTAGCTGTCACCGATTTCAATTCAAAGACAATATAAAAACTTGAATCAAAATAAAATAAAGTAATCTAATTCAACGATCTACATCAAAGGCGAGCATTCCAACTTCAAAATTCAGATTCCAGAAATCAAGAATTCCTTCCTGTTTGTAAGTGGGTTATTACGTACATTTAAACGCACTTTTAAATGAAATCATGACATGTTGTAACTTGAATATAGGATGATGCTTATGTATAAGATAAATAAAGTTTGATTCTCATTTATCTTAAATTACCATTGCGATTGATCATATCTATATGCCTGTGGTGATGAACATACCATATTTTATATATTGGGATCTATTATGATTGGGAAATGAACGTATTATGCCAACTAAATGATGAAACATGTCATGTTATAATTTGGTGGTTAGTCGTAAGTTTATGATCTAAAGCATATGCTTACATGTTAGATAAACATTCATGTATATTTAGAACCATGTTAAGTTGAGTCTATTTATGTTGCAAGATTGGATTTGTTGCTCTCTTATGTTTTAACACATAAGTTATCATGCTAAGTTGTGATTTAAATATGTTTATAATAGCTCTCTTATGTTTAACACACATAATTTGTCATGCGAAGTTGTGATTTAAATATGTTTATAATAGCTCTCTTATGTTTAACACACAAAAGTTATCATGCTAAGTTGTGATTTAAATATGTTTATAGTAGCTTTCTTATGTTTTGACATACGTAAGTTAATATGCTAAGTTGTGGTTTAAAATTGTGTTTATATGTTAAACCTCCGTGCTAGACTTATATCAAGTTTACGTGACAATTAGATCCAACTTAGTCACAAGTTCACCTTTACCCGTTTAATTAAGTTAATGATACTTCTATGCCAAGGTACACATGATAAGTTAAATGTATGCTATTTTATGTCTATTTCGTGTCCCTTATTTATTACCCCTTTTTGTTTATGGGTTTGGGCTAATTTACTAGCCCAACATTTTATGTGATTCATGCGTACGTTACAAGAGGATAGCGATGGGAAAATATGAAAATTTCATGGCATAGATTTTTTTCATAAAATGGTATATTTGATATACCATTTATTGTGAGCATAATCAAAGGATAATTATGGTATGATTAAATTAAGATTAATTTACATATAGAATTAGACATATATAGAAAATATATGGATTTAAAAAAGACGAATATGCCTAATCCGAGGTTAGACTGAGTTGTGATGTAAAACTGCCCGGAACCGACGGGCATATCCAGTGACCACAACAAGACCTGTCTAATGTGGGTGGTTAGTGCATCAAGCCCAAAAAGAACCCGAGGTTAGACTGAATTGTGGTGTAAAACTGCCCGGAACCGACCGGCATATCCAGTGACCGCAACAAGACCTGTTTAATGTGAGCGGTTGGTGCTTTAATGAATAAATTAAAGCTAAGTCAGGATTTGTAGGGTTAAGTCAATTAGGGAAACACTTAACCGATCCAACATGTTAACTAAACGGATGGGTGGGGTTAGGTAAACTTGAACATTTAACCAAATAAACATGTTGATTAGAAAACCCTAGTAACGGGGATCCATTTCAGCAGTAACCCACATAGATGTATCATGGTACCCTGAACTAGGCAGGGTGGGGCACGATTACTGGGCTGATTATAAGCGGTCAAAACGTCGGCGGTTGGGGCGTCAGTGTAGGTTCCGACGGAGTACAGGTGTGCACGTACTCCGGAGTGGAAAAAGCAGGCACTAGGCATCAGTAGTATACACTGTGCATCTTGAATCATGTCGGGTTGCCACCAGAGGGACTAATACACCCCATGGTGGGACCAACACATGTATCTACAGTCAAGCGGGGCCGAAGGACACATGATATGAATGCATGCAAGTAGGTGCCGATCATTAAGGGGATCATTTGTTATGAACACATGGGGCTGGTTGAAGCAATGGTTAAGTAGGTGCAGAGACTATGGTAATGGTTGCGATCACATGTTCCTCTTATCTTATATTAGGGTATTGTCCTATGTTCTCTTATTACTGTCATGATCCCTTTCCTTGTTTAAATACTAGTAATCACTGAACTTACCAGACTTAATTTCTGACCTGTTTTCTTTCATCCTCTTTTCTTCCGTTTCCCCCCCCCACCCCCAGGTCCACAGGAAGGGAATACTCTAGCTTGTCAGACTCTTTGCAAGCTTCAAGAAAGTAGATGTATGATTGGGTCTCTCTCACCTTGGCTATGGCTTTTTGACACTACCCTTGGGGATTTATGCAGTTTATTTATGGTTTATGCTTCTTTATTAAATAATCCAGACAGAAATTATGGTGTATTGTTTTGGAAGTTATTTTGAGACAATTTGCCGCAATGCTTTTGTATTGAACCACGTATGCAATAAATATTTGAATTTCGCTGCTTATATTTATCTATCTTGTAAATTTTTCTATGTCTTATACCTATAACCCTCCACCAAAGTTAAGGCATTCCCTTTGTGAGTGACCTTAATGGAGGTGGGGTGTTTCAGATTCTGGGGCAACTAACTATTCACTTTTTTAGTGCTAAGTTTATATCTCCGGTTTCTGATGCGTTCATTGCATTGACTCCCCTATTTCCAGGCATTCCGAGTAGGATTGTTCTCACTTTCTTGAGTGACTTCAAATTTTATGCCTTAGTTTTCTCGTCCTTGTTCTCCTAATATAGCTTAGTTTTCTCATCCTTGTTTCCCTAACATAGCTATTCCCAATTAGATACTCAAATTCCTTAAGACATATCTCCTTTGGGAGCTCTAGTTCAGTCTAACTCTGCTGCTAAGAAGATGTTGGTTGAATCCCTTGTTGTGCCATCATCTAAAAGAAGGAAAGTTGATTCCTCCATCCCTTCTACCGAGGATGTTACTGTTATATTTGCTAGGCAAAAGACTCATAGCTCCATAGCGCCTTCCACTGAAGCTACTTTTGTTATCAGTTCTTCCCATGAAGCGACCCCTGGAAGCAAGTCTGTGGGTAGTGCTTTGACATCAAACCTTCCGAGTGTATCATATATGAGAGAACATGGTCTAATTGCGCCTTCATCTTCTCAACATGTTAGCCCCCAAGGCCACCCCTGCAGTATTTGGATTTTGATGAACTCGTAAGGCTAGCTCTTACTTCTGCCGATGCTGCTAATATTTCACTGCCCTCCACGTCTATGGACCTAGATAATGTTGTCAGCTTCTTGCTAAGCGATAACATTCAGTACAGTCCTATCCTTCTTTATTTTTAGTTTTAATCTCATACAAAGGTTGATTTGGTTTCTCTCTTTACAGATAACTAAAAGTTGATTCTCGCTCTAAGGAGCAGCTTATGCAACTTCCTTCAAGATTATTAAGCTTCAAGAAGTGAAACTTCCCCAGAATATAAAGTTAAGTCCTTGTTCCTATCGAAGGAAAAAAATGATGACAAGTGCGAGAGGCTAAAGGCCTCTCTTGAGAAAATTGAGTCGGATCTTTGAAAGGACAGACAAGCTAAAAATCTTCTGTCTGACACAATTTCAACCCTTGAGAATAAGCAGGCGGAGACGGTGGTTGCCGATGAGCTGAAGAAGAAAGATTACACGCTCTCTAATGCGAGGTGAATAATTCATGAAACCAAAATAGGATTTTTGAATTCTTGAAAGATTATTTCCCAATGGTTGCTACAGAATATTAAGAGAAGGCCTTTTTCCTTGCCTTTTCTAATAATTTCCGAAAGTTTCCCAAGGTTGACTTCCCTTCTATTTTCCCCTCTATCCGGAGCAGTGTTATGGAAAGGATTTAGCTAGAAAAACAAGGAGTTAAAGTCCCGAAGAAATACAAGACAAAGGTAGAGGATCTCTTATTTATAGAGGACTTTCCTGATGACTCTGATAGCGAAGAGGAAGATATAAGTGCGGATGATAATGGCGAAGATGACGAGATGATGACACTGATCTTAGCAATGGAAGTCGTCGTGATGGTGCCGATAAAGATGATGGCGGTCCACCTTCTATTGTTGGTGGCTCTCATGCCTTTGAACGAACAAATCTTGATCCTTCTGGAACTTTTACTGATCTAGACCCAAAGGAAACTTTTACCAGAGGGAATATCTCTTCTATGTTGAAGGGAAAAGGATGACCTGTTGGGTCCAACATCCCAGCTTCTCTGGTATGGCTTCCGCTTTTGAAGTGTTTCCTTTCTTCTTGAGTTTGTGGTAATTAGTTTCTTCTTCTTCTGTAATGATATATAGAAAGGAAAAGTCTTGTTTCACAATATAAAGTAGAATTATATAAAAATAGAGGGAGATTACTTTTTTCCACTTAGAGCATAAAAGTTAATTGAAAGATTATAATGCCTTATCACAGAGATACCATGATCTTGATAAAAGCACATCTGAACTTATGTTTTATAAAGAACATGAAGCTGGGCCTATACTGAGAAAAGCTCGGGTTCGAACGGAGGCGACTCTTAAAGAAAACAAGGAGTTGATGATGTTATTTTGGATGCTAACTGAGGACAAAGACATTTTGATGGAATTTCTATATAAGGTTTATAACCGATTTCCGAAAACATATTTCTCCTTCTTAGGGGAGCACAGTGGTGGATTACTCCGATGTCTTTACAAACATTTTCTGTATGAGTTTGGGACTTACCTTCACCCTGGGGAGTGTTGGAACCTACCACAGGTTTTCTCCATCCGCATAGACTTGCCCCTAGATACGCTTAAGTACAACAAGAATAGATTTGTCACTGAGTTGTTTAAAAGGTCAATATTGTATGAACAAGAAGAAAACTTGTAAATCTTAACATCATGAATGTGTACTTTGGGCGATAACTTTTCCTTTTTAAGTACTGATTTTCTCTTTCATATTATGGCAGATCCCTTTTTTTGCAAAGATGTAATTTTAGAAGTTGCTTGTCATTTAATGTATAGATTAAAGAGGGAATTTTTGATGAAATAATCGTGTAAATTTGGAAGAAACCATCTCCTAGGAGAGCTTAGGCATATTTATATAAAATAACCTCAATTTCCTTTCGACTTCCCAGGCGATGACCGGGAAGTAAATTTAAAAAGACTTAGTATTAAACATGCTGAATTGATATGTAATGTAAATAATAAATGTGTTGATGAGTACATTTATATTCTTTTAATTTTTGGCATGTGTTTCACTGAACAGTTCAAAACTTGTTTGGATATGTAGTGAATCGTTCTTGAAAAATTCTACATTATCAATGTTTCTTTTTGAAAGTAAAACTTTATATATAATTAAATTTTATTTTGCCAATAGGGAGATCGACCTGAAACCACCCAAAAACAGCGATGACTCATTGATGATCGCAAAGCAGAGGGATATTATGAGAGAGGGGCTTACTGTGACCCAGGAAAGAATGATCTTACTTCAGAATTTGTTCAATAAACACTTAAATGAGTGCATGGATGCTTAAGAAGAAAACTAGAGGAAAAAGACATGACCATTCTTGGGTTGAAGAAACATATAAAGACCGAACCATCTTCTGATTTTCAAGATGAATTTAGTGGATTATACTAATGGATAACTAATCTAGAGATTTAGTTATATAATGCAAATGCAAGCTACAGAGCTTGGGAATTTTTTGTTAAGAATATCCCTGTTATAACTGTGTCCTAACCTTCTAGGGCCTCAGTTGAGCGTGAGGCTTCACCCTCTAAGAAATATTTTTATTTGAAGAGCCCTTCTCGAGGGTTTGTTGAATCGGTCATTTCCGAGTGGTGCAAAAGAGTGATAGATGTGATAAAGAGTTATTATGATACAAAATTCAATGAAGAAACATTTTGAAGCATTAACCGCCATGTCTCTCAGATTAAACATTTACAGGAGGAGAGCCGGGATTTACATAAGAAAATTTTTGATTTAGAGAAGGATAATAAATCGTTAAGAGCTATATGCAGATCTCTCTGTAAGGCTCTGAAACTTCTTACTAAACCCTCAGACAATCTTGACAAGGTTGGTAAAAAGAGAAGCAAGCTCAATGAGCTTCTGAGTATTGCGATCCGTTACTCCATAGACTCCCCTTTATCTGAAGATGAGGAGGCGTAGGACTCTTGATGTATTTGTGATACTAATGTGTATTTTTGTATTTATAAATTCAATGAGACAACCTTATAAATATTTTTGTAAATAAATTTGGAAATTGCATATGCATTTCCTGATGTGTGACCTTTGCTTGCACCTCTCATAACTAATAACAGTTTGTGTGAATATGTTCAAGAAATATCGATGAGAAAGAAGAAAGATTATGGTCTTCGTTTGAAGATTTTTAGGTAGTAGACTCAAGTCACCATCCTAAGTATTGATAACAAACCCCCTTCTAAGGATAAGAATTAGAACCTCTTGACTCTGATTAGGGTATTTGGCTGGAAACCAAGAATCTCTTTTCTGGAAGCATAAATAAATCGTCAAAACCCATATCCAGGCATTTCATAAGGGAACACTAGAAATTCATATACATTGATAACAGTTAGAAGCTTCAAAATCCAGATTCGGGTATTAATGGGGAAAGACCAAAATTCCTCTTTTGGCAGTGATTAGAAGTCCCAAACCTTGAACCAGATTTAGATATTTTAACAGCAGACCAGAAATCCACTTTTGGTAATTACAGAAGTCCCAAACCCACCCAGATTTGGGTAGTTGATAGAAGATCAAAAATCCACTTTCGGCATTAATAGTTGTGTCACCCCCCTTTGGGTTTGATTTGCAAAGAGAGGATGTACGTTCTTTGTTAGCCACTCTCTGGACTTGTGATTGTCAAAGCAGAGGATGCACGTACTTTGTTGGCCATTCTCTTGGCCTATGTGTCCAGTGCGCTTCACTACTTTATTCTCAAGCAGGGTTCATGGACTTCCCCGACCTCCATCCAGGAGCCACCTTATCCTGGCCATCATAGCGGTGATAAGGGCTTAAATGCATTAACTCAGTCATCACAGGCATAGCAAAAAGGCTTACTCTTTTGATGCTCTACCCTGGCCATCATAGGCGATGATAAAGGCTTACACTCCACCCCTCCAAGGGGTGCCTTAACCTAGCCATCATAGGTGCGGATATGGGTTTTTCGTTCCCTTCTACGGGATACGAGGAAAATAAGCAAAGGTAGGATGTGCTCTTCTACGAACGGAGTTAGGACGTGCTTAGCTCATAGCAGAGCCCGGGCATACCCTAGAGTAGAGGAAGGGCGTGCTAATTTAGATTCTCCATCCCGACCATTTCTGGCATGGATAAGAGGCTTATGCTTTTGTTGATTTAACCTGTACCTTTCTGATTTGGGCGCGGAGAAAGGCTTAAACCACCTCCCTGAGAGGTGCCTTTCCCTGAACATCTCAGCGATAACAAGGGTTTTCAACCATTATAATTTATTTGACCCATTTAGGGTTATTCCAAAATTTGAGAAGGTTTTCATACCCTTAACTATGTAGGCAATCTTATTGTAAATAATTCATTGTCGTAGTTGACTAAGCCTTCCTTACATATCTGTACAGTTGGCTTTGATTAAAGAACTTGGTAACCATCCCTTATAGAACTCTATAATCATTAGTTTCATATCCATTCATCGTATGATCACAGCGGTAGTGTCCTCTAACTTAATTTCATTCTTAGGCTTATAATTTAGTGATAGGCAAAAGCTGAGCTCATGCTTGGTTAGGAAGTAGATATTCTCAATTGATGTAGTGAGTTTGCATTCTTGAGGCAACCTTAATTCGAAGACTCCATTTTAGGCATCATATCTTAGCCCTTTTGTTACTTAATTTCCTTGTCTTTTCTTTGTCTTCAAGCTATCGTTTTGCAATGTTGTGTGGTTGAGAAACAACCTTCTTAAACCGTCTTGAAGTTAAATTGTTTTACTTTTTAACCAATGATTTAGGTTTCATATTTGTATTTAATGCTACATATACAGCAGTTTCAGGGCTACCCACACTAAAAAAATGAGCCATTAAAGACAAAAAAAATTGGGTCATTTATAGTTGTAACCCACTTGAGGTAGTAACGTAGCGTCTCTAAAAACAAATGTCAAAATAGATTGAGACAACAGCTAATGTCCCTAAAATACTAATGACCAAATAAGTGCCTAGGTTTAAACTAAGTAAGGACAGTTTTATGGGTCTTTGATATAAACATTGAGACCACATTCAGTGTTTCAAATCAATCAATAATATTGTTGTAATTATAAACCAGTTTCATCGCAAATCTATGAATGCACAAGATACAATATTTAACATTTGTTGCAGCCTGAATATACAAGTTACAACACGATACATTTACTGTAGCCAAAACATTCAAATGCAGCCGAAATGTACAACCCAAGTACATGTGCAATCCTTCTAATGCAAGGGACCGCATTGGATAGAGAATGATATATTCAATATATGTAGCCCTGAAACTTCTATATTTGTAGTGCTTTGACAATGCCTTCTTAGACAACTCATATCAATCAAATTTGTGTCATATTTGTAAAATGTGTGTGTACCAATGTGCGCAAACAAATAATCGATTTTTCTAGAGCAATCCTAACATTTCACATGTCATTTCTACTAATATCAATTTACTAGTCGAAATTGTTACTTGGTGAGTGTTCTCACCTTATGCGGCAAATAAAACGAAGATGACGCAGGTTGATACGAGCACGAATACAAAAAGCATGATGCATCATTCCAACTACAAGCACAACCACGCTCTCTTTAATACCATGGTATGAACAGATTCACAAATCAATACCCCAAGCAACTTAAATGAAGGGAATAGAAAGTTTTTGGCTTAGGAAGATGGATTTAGATTTTCACAAAAAAGTTATAAAAGTGAACAAACTTTTGTTCATTTTAAAATAAAAATTTGGACCAATAAACATTAGAATTTGAAGAAGTCATAAATATAAAAGTTGTTACAAATCATTTTCTCCTCAATTAAAAAAAACTAGTTTTTGATAAGATTGAAGGAGAAATGACCAAAATAACAACAACCGAAATTTTAAGTTAGAAACTAGGGTCCAAAAATGCATCTGAAAGATCGACAGTTTCGACCTAGAAAAAAATCAAAATCTAAAAAAGTGTTAACGCAAAAATTATTGCAATTTCAATTTCACCCAATTAAAAAAAGTGAATTTGGGTTACTTAATAAGAAGTTACGATGCTACAATGCAAATCAAAATCCGAGGAAAAAAAAAAAGAGTCTTTGGTTTCACATGGAAAAGTGGTAATGGCTAGGGGATTTTCAAGTGGGGACCACTTGTTTGTGGTAGAGGAAGGTCGGCCTGGTATGATTAAGCTAGCGATGGAGGTCCCATATGGTAGCGGTGGTCAAGGGAAATAAGGACAACAAGTTTTTAGGTGGTTGTTTGCAATTTTAGATTTAGGTTTATGCAATTTCCAAATAAATTGAATTTTAAAATTAGAACGCACTAGAAAATAGAGATAGAGACTGTGATTCATTAAAAAAATTAGAATTTATCTGGGTATTGATTTATGAAATAAAGAAATTTCATATTGGAAGACATGTTTGAAGAGGAAGAAGGAGGGAAGAAGGAGAATGGTAGAGAGCTTCAGACAAATGAAAATGGGAAGTTAAGAAAAAGAACTGTATATCTTTATTTACTCTAAAGACATTTGAAATTCAAATGTAAAATTTTTAATGAGGTGGAAAGGTTTCCCAAGAAGCCAAAGAACGTCTCTAAATGGTATCATACCCTGGGGATTACAAAATAACGAAAAAGTAAAAGTGACCAAGATGCGAGGGGAAAACTTTTGTTTAATAAAGCCAAAGGCGACATGTAATTATAAACACACAAACGATGTCTGTTTGCATGTTTTGCACATTATAAAACTCACATCTGAAGAAAACGAAAGCGGGATTTCACGAAATAAAAAATTCTAGTTATCTTAGAAATCAATATAGATTTATAGAAAAATGAATTCAAGTATTGGCAATAAATCAAATTTTACCCAATTTGGCCTGTAGCCGACTGTACTGAAACATTTAATATTTCAATAAGTTTGGAATGTCAGTACATTCATTATTTCAAAAAAAAATTAATTTTTTATCTTTTATAAACTTACATAAATTTAATTAACATGAGTCGAAACTGTTAAGCAGTTACATTCATAGTTGGCAGTTGTTAAATTTTACTATTCAATATTACCTATTATTGTTCATTTACCTAAATCAATTCATTTACTATATTCAAAAAAATTTTACTATTTCATATTTAGAATTCAAATCAAATCAGTAATTATAAACCCAAATAAAATTGAGTTTGCTACATATGAAGATTTCCATCTTCCAATACTCCTCTCATCCTTACACGATCGCCTTTCTTCACTCTTAAAACTCCACCTTGAGTCTCATAAGTGCAACCACAACGTTCCAACTGATCGAGAGAAAAAAGATTATGCAAAAAAGTGCAGACATGTCTGACTTTAGAGAATTATCTAATTACACCATCATGCACATGAAACTGGATAGATCGAACAATACAAATTTTGTAGCTCTACTCCATTGGTTGTCCTAATCATATTGACATTCTTGTCATAAGAAGAGATGCAATTCACATTTCTATAAATGTGAAAAAATGACTCCTGAGTTTATCTTCCAAGCCTTATTTCACTAAAGAGGACATCACAAGAAGCACTACTATTTGTTCCTTCAGCAAAACCTGCATGTGCATCATCACTACTATCACTATACACAGCGTTTTTCTGATCTCTTTTATAAGAATAACACTTACTATGTATGTGACTTTCTTATTACAATAATGACAAGTGATAGAACCTTTATCATTAGCTGCCTCCTTCTTTCTAATTATATCTTTCTTCAAGTCCCTTGCCACCATAGCCTCACTTTGAACTGATTTTATATCTGACAAATTTTATCTAAGCTCCTTATTCAAAGGACTTCTTTGAATAGATTCTAGAGAGAAAGTTCCATTAGCATTGGAAATACTCAACGAAACAACCAAATATTCCAACTTTCTGAAAGTGAACCCATCAACAAAAGTGCATATAACTCATCATCAAAATTGACCTTTATATTTGTCAACTGGTTTAACGCATCTTGAAATTCATTTAAATGTTTTGCAACAGAATTCTCTTCATTTAATCCAAGTTGAACTAACTTTTGAACCATAAAATCCTCACCAGTATCACTTACTGACTCTTATAAATGTGCTAACTAATCCCACATTCCCTTCAAGAATTCACAACTACCCATATAATGGAACATGAAATCACCAAGATACTGATGAATTAAAGCAACCACTTTCTTATCCATCTTCTTCCATTTTTCCTCATTTACATCATGGGCTTCTGCCCATATCCATTAATCTAATCATGAAGATTATTGAGGTAAAGAACATCCTCCATCTTAGACTTCCAAGTACCCCAATTTTTCCTATTAAAAATAGCCATCTTCGAAAAAAAAAATCATATCTGACGGCAAAAAATAAATCAAGTCAAAATTATTTTAAGTTCTGCGATGATTTGCTTATGATGCCAACCATTGTGGAAATGGATAGTTATGGCTTTTCGGAAGTTTGTACTAATGAATCTTTGTCGCACAAATCACAAAGAGATAACTTAGATGGAAAACAATACAGAATTGAAACCATTATAGAATAACGTAGAATTTACACCCAACCACCCTCATTATTGATTTACCGAAAAAAATTAGGTTCAATTAATGGAAATAAAGTCAAAATATACAAACCACAAATTGAATCCAATACCAAATTGAGAAAGGGAAAGAATATCTCAATGATTAATATTGTCGGAAAAGAAGAACTATGAAGAGCGATTGATAACCTTAGAGATTATCTTAAGATTAAAATCTTTTAATTCAGTGCTTCAATTCATCACCCTCACATTAATCCAACCTTGAATAGAAGAGTAGAAAACCTACAAAAATACCCAAGTTGCCCATTAAGAATATCACAAATCAACTTTGGAAAAAACCTAATAAAAAACAAGGTATTTCCAACTTAGACATCTGGTTTAAGTGACCAGATGTCTGAGTTAAGTATCTGAATATTGCAGAGACATTGTTCAGACGTCTGGTTCAATCCTTCGGACATATGAAACGAAGCAACTCATGATTCCTGGCTTTTCCTTCATATTTTCTTCCTCCGAGTTCCAGTTTATGAACCAGATTCTCCCTCACGAAGCTACTTCATTGACTAACACACATAGCCATCTTCAACATGTGATTTAATATCACAAATCTCAATAGAGGATACTCATATATTACTTCCTGAAATAAACCTCTCTTTTTTCATCTTTAGCTTTGATAGTAGTAGGAAAATTTACCTCCACCTTGAATTCGACCGATACTTGCTATTCTAGTTTTGTTCTTTGTGGATTCATCCTTCGTAATCTGGATTCCTAAAGAACTCCCTAAAGCACTAATCAAACCCACTGTTGGGAAGGTTTCCTCACTATAAGAGAGCCAAAACCAAACTCTCTGAAGCTAATAATAAATAACTACAAAATTTCTATGATTCTGTAAGACAAATTCTTTGGTTTCCTTCTTCCGCTATGCCGATTCTTCTTCTACCTAATCAGTGCCAGACAATCACCGTTTCTCCATCAATGTCTAGAGATATCCATCATTTTCAATCTTGCCGAATTTCTATCAAAAACTGAAATCCCCATCCCCTTCTTTTAGTGCCTGGAAATTTTGAAATTTTCCCCTAAAAACATAGTAAATCTCTATTCCAATTTAGTTTGAGAGAGGCACAATTCAACTCGTCTTCCCAATGCTTAATTCGGTGTGTTTCAGATTAATTAGGGGAGTCGGGCTTGATAATAGTTTATGATTTTCTATTTTAAGATTAATACCCAGTCCACTACTTAATCAAGAAAATCCAATATATAGCTGAAGAGGATCAAATGTTGCTATTAGGGTTTGCGGAATGGATCTTAAGGCAAAACAAACACTAGAGGGGTTGAATAGTGTTTTTCAGAATTAAAAAATATTAAAACTTACGTGAACTATTATATAAATCAAACACCACAGGGACAATCACAAACACATAATCAAAGACAAAAACAAATATAAACAAAAGTAAAGTGTAGAGAAGGAAAGAAAACACCAGATTTTATACTGTTCGGAATTGCTCCTACGTCCAGTCCCATGCAACGCTGGATTGCACAGAGTTTTATTACTATATCAATATCCAATTACAACCTCCTTGATTTCACGGCTACAAGGGATACCATCAATTCCAACCTCCTTGATTTCACGGCTACAAGGGATACCGCCGATTACCCGTTCTTGATTTCTTGGCTACAAGAAATACCATCGATTTCTTACACAATCCAAACAATTACAAACAGCCCTATAACTCTTCAATAGCACTTGATTCATAGAATAATGAGTAGAGAGTGTATAGAGAGAAGCTTAATGAAAACAGAATTGAATTTAGCAGAGTATAGGTGTAGAAATCATAAAAATGATAAAGAATAATGGGATAATGATAGGGAATGAAGGTGGAGAAGAAGAAGTTATAAAAATTCGAAATTAGCCCCTATTTATAACATTTGAAAGGTTGCAACGTTTCTGAACCATCACAAATAGTGAAAGGAAACTTCCTTTCAATTTTGAAAAAATGACAGTTATATATCGACATGTATATATATGTATGTCGACATATACATGTACAAAATTGAAATTTGAAAATTTTCAAGTGTTTGGATATATATAATTACGGAAATTCTTGAATTAAAATATAGTGTTATAAAAAAATATTATAAAGTAAAAAAACCATATGAAAACATAAATATAAACTATATAAACATATCTATAAAGTTATAGAGTTTAAAACTATATAAATATAAAGTTTATAAAATATAAATATATAAAACGCATAAAGTATAAACTTATAATACTTAAGTTTAAAATCAAATTAAAATAGAAAGTAAAATAGAGAAGAAAGAAATTGAAGATAGAATTTGAAAAACAGAAATTGAAATTATTTTGAATTTGAACTTGGAGTGCTATTCAGAGTCTTACATAATCTACACTATATAACTATATTTATTGTGACGGCCTGGAATTTCGCTCGATCCGAATCAGTCGTTAAACCGATCTAGACCGTTCGAAACCCCTGATCGTTTTGAGAACACGACAAAATAGAACGCAGATGGAAGAAAATTTCATTGTATATTACAACAATTCCATCAGATACAAGAATATACAGAGTATAAATGAATAAATTACTTTTGATAAATATCAGAGATTACAATAAATTACATAGCAGCGAAAAATAATACAAAGCACAATTGAAGGTGATATACAGTTACAGAGCTTTCCGGATATCATTCCAGCTGTAAACTAGGATCCTGTGAATATAAATCTGCAAAACCAAAACTACTAGCTGCCCGTGTGGAAAATAGGGGCACCTAGAGTTTAAACAATAAACTCCAGGTCAGTCATATGACTGGTGTGAGAACTAAAACAGTTATTAATATTGGTTTTAAAGTTAGGTAAATCAAGGGACCACGCCGTATAACATGGAACGGGTTTCCTCCCAAGAATACCAGTGCATAGAACAAACAACGCAATGCTAAATAAAGAAAAATGAAGCTGTTATAAGACCCAGGTCCCATCACACAATGCAACGCAAGCCGGAGGATAGGGTTTTCCCTTATAACAGCCAAAGCATGCTTGATACATTTAAAACACATTCTTTGATACTATTATAGGTGTATAGTGTCAAAACAATTTCAATAATAAATATCAATCATAGGCGGCATAGCTACCATCTACTATGTCGCCATGCTAGTTCTACAATTAAAACCGCAATATCACGTATTGGAAATTGGATTCCGTCATGAGCCGAGGCAAGGGGCAAGCTCCTCTCCGCTTCGAGACACTCTAGCAAATGCCTCGGGACTACACACTCTGGGCAACCCCGGATTCGGCTGGGCCGGTCCTCTCTTACGTTTGAGGATTAGTTATTCCTGAACACACGTTTCCCGGTCCTTACAGACCTATAATCGAGGCGCCTCATTCCAACAACCACAAAGGTGAAAAGTATATAAATGTCAGGGCTGGTAAGTCACTGACACCACCAAATCTAGAAAGAAACGTCGTGTTCTCCCAACGGTCCGTATCCCGTTTTTAACTCATACCGAGATGTGAGGCTCGCGAATTCACGTTATACACAAAGCTGCCACGTAGGCCGTGCTTTCATCATCAACCACAAGACTTTGCTTTTCAACAGAAGCCTTGATTCATGCAACTCAGCGTGCCACACAGTCAATTCATGCCATGCGATTGATATCTATCGATATATAACCTCTAAGCTCGTACATCTCAAAGAAGGGCGTTAAGCAAGAGAATAAATTCTCCGCCGCCAAACAGATATATATTTAACAGAAATCAATCAACACAGAATAAAATCCAATGTCAGACACACAATCCATTTACAAGTTCGTTCTGGGTCTGAACGAAACCGGAGGCACTTTCCTCGCATGTCCATCGATCTCCAAGTACGTCTGGACGACCACCAACTGATTCCCTCATCTTGGGTGTACAGCCCAATCAAGATCATCAGTAATCATCCAAATGATGTGAAGACTTCCGGTCTTCAACCACCGTCTTCATCTTCGACATATCGTCGAATCGGTTATTCAGAATGGGTGTAAACCCGGCCTTTCCGAACAACCCGCGTATATTAAAAACAAATGTTACACAAACACAACATACGCCTCATTCCAATTCAGCAGCCACTAACCGCAAATTGCATATTCTTAGGGAAAGGTTCCCATTAATTTTATCCAAGATAAATTCTTTAAAATTTATCCTTTAATCTTCCTTTGGATGTCAATTCAAACCAAATTATGGTTTTCCAAACTAGTCGAGATTAGCGAACCACACCGGAGTAATTATTTATTTCATTTCCCAATCCCAACCTATTCATCCCATGAAGCAAAACTGGTAATACTCCATATCTAACACCACGGTGTTATCGGTAAAATTAATTACCATTTCACGTTCAAATCTGATTAAAGATTTAACTATCGCCTGGAGCAAAACTGGTGATACTCCATTCTCGCTCATTTCTAAATTTGATAATTTATATTATCAATTCACATTTCAATTAAATTGCAGATTCATTAAAACTCCTTTTACTGGGTTAAAGAACTAATGTCATTTAAAACACAGTTCACGACTAACCCAAATCACATTCTATTTACGATCGGGTTAAAGAATAAGTGTTATTTAAAACACCCTTCACGATAAACCCACAAATCAATTCTATTTAAAACTCATTTCAAATCCGATTTATTTATTTAAAAATAAATGGGTTTTAATTTTAGTTCAAAACTAGTTCATTTCGATAAAAATCTATTTTTATCTTTTCAAATATGGAGTTTTTCCTCCTAATTTTTCCCAAATCATTTCTTATGATTTTACACAAATTATTGATATTTTTAATAATTTTATCAAGGCCCGTACAGTCGATTTCCATCAACGGCCATCGAACTGCACTTACAGCGACCTTTTCCAAATTTGATTTGGACGTATCTCCAAATCCAACCGTTAGATTTCAAATTTCTAATATTCGTTAGAAACCTTTTTTCGATACAAACCCAACGGTTCCAGTTTTAAGAGAATCTGACGGTCGGATCTCCCTTAATGTCCGTTTGAAATAAATGGTCGAAATTCACGAACTGCCGCGGCGCGGCGCGTTCTATTCATGCCATTATATTATATATATAATATATATTTCGTCGATTACTATTTAAAACAAATTTTATAAATAGTTTCGAATTCGTTTCAAAAACAATTTCAACATCCATTTCAAATTCAAATCAAAATTGAATTTTCTATTATGAATTCCCTTTACTTTCATATCTATTTGCTTTCAATTCAAATCGATTTTAATTCGATTCGAATTCATTTTCTTTTCAATTCAATTCGAATTCGTTTTCTTTTCAATTCAATTCAATTTGAATTCGTTTTCTTTTCAATTCAATTCAATTCAATTTGAATTCGTTTTCTTTTCAATTCAATTCAAATTCGTTTTCTATTCGATTCAATTTGAATTTCATTTCTATTCGATTCAATTTGAATTCGTTTTCTATTCGATTCAATTCAAATTGGTTTTCTATTCGATTCAATTCAATTCAAATTCGTTTTCTATTTGATTTATAAAAACGAATATAATCGATATAAATATCGTTCGCGACAAAATAGCGCATCTCTAATCAACACGGCTTTATATATTTCAATAAATTCGTTATTCTATTCAACAAATGAATATATATTTTATTCAGTATGTGAATCTATATTTTTGTCAACACACGACTAATCTCAACGAATGAGTACTGTCCACGTGTGACCATTTTTGTTATTTAATATATTTTATAAAAATTATGGTATCTATCGTTTGATTTAAAATCGGACTCCAACCGTAAACTAGTAAGAGAACGATTCCCTAAATATTAACCCCGAAGGCCGAACCCAACATCAGATCAATATCTAGGAGACCACTCATCTTATCTATTTTCCAGTTAGTTTCTAATTTCAAATATGATAAAGATGTAAATTTTATTGTTAAAATATTTCGTCCAACACATGACAAATCTCAACGGATGAGTACGGTCAACACATGAACATTTATTTTATAATATACTTTATTTTCCCGATTGAAATGAGGCCCAATTAATTACCATATAAAGTTAATTATATGGATTCCACACAACACATGTATATAATAGCAACGATAAATAAACAACCATCATCCAAAGTGCACTACACTGTATAAGCATCAAATATAGATATCTGACGCTTATAACAGCCTGTCAATCCATCGATCGACATACAACTAATTATTGGGATTAGTGTATATCGTATATTATCCCAATACCTGTGTGGGGTTTCAAATCAACAAACACAGATTTTATTTGTGCAGTTGGGCGATGTGTAAAATTTATCGACCCAATCAATATCAGTCAGATTAGTGTATATAAAAAATCGGCTGATTTGTTTATAAATATTTATTTATTCACTTTCATGTTGAAAATTATATTTTTAACGATAAAATATTTTATTTTAACCCATGAATTTTTATTCAGTTCATTTACAAAATAAAAATGATATCTTTATTTTTCTAACTTATTTTAGAAAATTTCGGCGGCATAACGGCACGATACTAGAAACGGGACAAGGCCTAGCCTTATCCCCGGTCTAGAGAAGGCCCACGCCATTCACACATCAATCAAATCCATTCCATTTCACAAAACAATTCAATTCAAACCAAATAATCTAACCAACTACACAACCAAACAATTAAACAAACAAGCCATCCATGGTCTGTGGATGACGGGTGTCGGGTGCTACTAAACACCGTCTGCATCCTAGTATATATATATATAACTAGAAAAAGAGATTTTGAGTGAGAAGTTCTCACCGATAGCTATTCCAACTTCACGACACTTCAAATGTTGAAGTCTTCGTCATTCTCGCCTTTTGTCACTTTCGTTGCCCGTAGCCACTACATATATAAAAATCATACATTTATATATTGTTGTCTTTTTAAAATAAAAATCACATTTTTATTTGTTTACTTTCAATTTTAAAAATCATATTTTTATAATCACTTCATATATTTAAAAATCGAAATTTTTACTTCGCTATTCAATATATAAAAATTAAAATTTTACTTTTCTATTCAATATATAAAAATCGAATTTTTACTTTGCTATTCAATATATAAAAATCGAATTTTCACTTCGATGCTATATAGATAAAAATTCTATTTTTACTTCGATGCTATATAGATAAAAATTCTATTTTTACTTTGCTATTCTCTATATAAATATTTCGCCTTTTCAATTATATAAAGAATTCGCCCTTCCAAAAATATAAGGAATTCGCCTTTTCTAAAATATGAAGAATTCGCCTTTTCTAAAATATAAAGAATTCACCTTTTCTAAAATATAAAGAATTCGCCTTTTCTATAAAAATCATGTTTTTATTTCCTAAAAATCAAATCTTTAAAGTGTTAAAAATCCTGACTTCATGTTCTACAAAAATCCCAACTTTCATATATTAAAAATCGAATTTTTCTTCATGATAAAAATCTAAACTTTATCTATATAAAACATGAACTTTATGTTGATAAAACCCATTCTTGATGTATATATAAATTTAATCCTTCTCATTATAAAAATACTGACATTTAACTTATAAAAATTCATACTTTCTATGAAATAAAAATCAGGGGAAAACTTACTATTTTAATGTTGAACGAGGAGGAGAGGGTTCGCTGTCATGGTGAATCGACGACGCAGGGGCCCGGTGGAGCTGTTGTTGGGGGGCGTCGGCACTGCTGGTGGAGTCGAGGGTTTCAGGGGGTGCATCGGGTTGGGTCGCGGCGGTGGGCTGACGAAGGGGGGGGGGGAGGGGGGTCGATTGCGGTGCTCGAAGGGGGGTCTGTGTCGCGAGGGCAGGGGGAGATGGAGAAGAAGTGGACGGGGCTGAGGGGGTGGTCGACGGAGGAGGAGGGGGCGATGGCGAGGCCAGTGCCCTGGTGGCGGTGGGCGACGCGCCCTTGGTGGCGACGGAGGGCTGGGACAAGGGGGCGATGGGTTTGGGTTCGTGTTTTTTTTTTCTCTGATGAATCGAAGAATAAGGGGGGGCGATAAAGGAAGGAAAGAGAGAGAGAGAGAGAAAGTTTTAATTTATTATTTAATTATTTTATTTTCAACCAAAAAGCAACTTTTATTTTCGACCTCAAAACGAGGCCTATCGCCTGTCGTCCATAGCTAATTACTCCCATTCCGAACACAATGGGATATGTATCGCAAGCTGATTCGACCGTTTCGACCAGTTTCCGCCAAAATCAACATATAACTCTATATATTGAATTTGAACGCGCATTTCAATTTACTGGGGTCACATAATAACTCGAAAAATTCCAGAAAAATATTTTCTAGCTTCGTATTGACGATACGGTCCTAACAAAACTAGTTTCGTCGAATTCCGAGACCGTTGGAAAAATGGTCGTTTTCCAGTCGATTAAAATCAACTGAAACTGGTCAAACGCGTTTTCCTTTGCCACGCTCACATATTGATTCAAAAAATTATGAAAATTGGAATCTAGCAATAACTTGACATCTCGGACCCAACAAAAGTGGTTTCGTCGAAATCCGAGGTCGTTTGCAAAATTCCCATTTTTAAGGGCCTGAATTCCATAGCGACTATTCAGAATTTTCAACTGGACATATCTTTTGATTCCCGCTATGAAATTTCGATTTTTTAGATTCGTTGGAAAGATATCTTCCATTAGATCCTACTATTTTTGGTTTCACTAAAATCCGGATTGTATTGCACCCGGTACATTCAATTGAAGTTTGAAATTGAATTATCGAACTACCGCGCCATTTTCAATTCCTTTTATAATTATATATAATTATTTATATTCTAACGACGACGTACACAATATATACGTTCTAAATATATTCAAAATAAATTTCTCGTCGATATTATTTAAAATAATTCATTTTAAATATTCAAAATTCATCGAAACTGCCAAAATAAAAATTTTAAACTGGCTCAGATTTTCGGGTTGTTACAATCTCCCCCACTTAAAACTTTTCGTCCCCGAAAAGGAACAAAGTCGAAAGTGGTTTGATTAATCAATTCTACGTTCGATCTGGCTTCCATCCTCCAACTTTTCAGTTTCTGAGAATTTTCAAATTCTTCAAAAATTTGGCTAACACCCTAAATTTTCGAAAAATTTCGCCATAACCTCCCCTGCACCGGGAGCCACGGGAAAATCCCGAAATTGCCATATAGGCCTTCTGATCTCAAAAAGAAAAAGAAAAATCCAAGCGGCTAGCCAATAGGCTCATAAAATCATCATCACCCAAACAAAACAGTAGATTATATAGTAAACATGTACCTATTTGTCAGGCAAACAAATTTTATTCTCTGCTCTAGCCTCCTTGCTACGACCTGTTCAATGTAAGTATATGTATATGCAAGCAAATGTGACTAATTTTCAATACAATTCAATATTTGATTCAATTAGGCATAATGGTTAAAAATTATCAAACAAATAAACAAACAACACAAACATGAATCAATTAGTGGATTAATGTTTCAAATTCATAATTTGATATATATACAAAAAAATCATGTTTTTGATGCCAATTCACAACAAATAAATCTATGTAGGTTTTGGTTCTCATACCAGTCTAATGGAAATATATAGATATCACACCTTCATCACTCGAAAATAAATGCTGATGATGCACGTGCTATCATCAGTACCCTCTCCGGGCGACTAGAATGTGATTCTATATCTATCCAGTATATTAAAACTTCGAATATACGTTCATGACGCGTATACGCGAAATCTTTATATACTCGATTGTCCAAATTCAAAGTAAATAAATATTCAAATACGTATAAAACGATTTAAACTTCAAAACAAAATTGTTTTCATTAGAAAAATATACTCTTCACACTCGTTCTAGGATACTACTGATCCTATTTCTAACGAGTCATTCTAATTGGATATTACTAATCCAATATCTGATGAATTCTTTCGTTTGGTTCTAATGTGTCTTGTTCTCGAGCTCTGTAAACCAAAGCTCTGATACTAAATGTGACGGCCTGGAATTTCGCTCGATCCGAATCAGTCGTTAAACCGATCTAGACCGTTTGAAACCCTTGATCGTTTTGAGAACACGACAAAATAGAACGCAGACGGAAGAACATTTCATTGTATATTACAACAATTCCATCAGATACAAGAATATACAGAGTATAAATGAATAAATTACATTTGATAAATATCAGAGATTACAATAAATTACATAGCAGCGGAAAATAATACAAAGCACAACTGTAGGTGATATACGGATACAGAGCTTTCCGGATATTATTCCAGCTGTAAACCAGGATCCTGTGAATATAAATCTGCAAAACCAAAACTACTAGCTGCCCGTGTGGAAAATAGGGGCACCCAGAGTTTAGGTTAAAACAATAAACTCCAGGTCAGTCATGTGACTGGTGTGAGAACTAAAATAGTTATTAATATTGGTTTTAAAGTTAGGTAAATCAAGGGACCACGCCATATAACATGGAACGGGTTTCCTCCCAAGAATACCAGTGCATAGAACAAACAGCGCAATGCTAAATAAAGAAAAATGAAGCTGTTATAAGACCCAGGTCCCATCACACAATGCAACGCAAGCCAGAGGATAAGGTTTTCCCTTATAACAGCCAAAGCATGCTTGATACGTTTAAAACACATTATTTGATACTATTATAGGTGTATAGTGTCAAAACAATTTCAATCATAAATATCAATCATAGGCGGCATAGCTACCATCTACTATGTCGCCATACTAGTTCTATAATTAAAACCGCAATATCACGTATTGGAAATTGGATTCCGTCATGATCCGAGGCAAGGGGCAAGCTCCTCTCCGCTTCGAGACACTCTAGCAAATGCCTCGGGACTACACACTCTGGGCAACCCCGGATTCGGCTGGGCCGGTCCTCTCTTACGTTTGAGGATTATTTATTCCAGAACACACGTTTCCCGGTCCTTACAGATCTATAATCGAGGCGCCTCATTCCAACAACCACAAAGGTGAAAAGTATATAAATGTCAGGGCTGGTAAGTCACTGTCACCACCAAAGCTAGAAAGAAACGTCGTGTTCTCCCAACGGTCCGTATCCCGTTTTTAACTCATACCGAGATGTGAGGCTCGCGAATTCACGTTATACACAAATCTTCCACGTAGGCCGTGCTTTCATCATAAACCACAAGACTTTGCTTTTCAACAAAAGCCTTGATTCATGCAACTCAGCGTGCCACACAGGCAATTCATGTCATGCGATTGATATCTATCGATATATAACCTCTAAGCTCGTACGTCTCAGAGAAGGGCGTTAAGCAAGAGAATAAATTCTCCGCCGCCAAACAGATATATATTTAACAGAAATCAATCAACACAGAATAAAATTCAATGTCAGACACACAATCCATTTACAAGTTCGTTCTAGGTCTGAACGAAACCGGAGGCACTTTCCTCGCATGTCCATCGATCTCCAAGTACGCCTGGACGACCACCAACTGATTCCCTCATCTTGGGTGTACAGCCCAATCAAGATCATCAGTAATCATCCAAACGATGTGAGTACTTCCGGTCTTCAACCACCGTCTTCATCTTCGACATATCGTCGAATCGGTTATTCAGAATGGGTGTAAACCCGGCCTTTCCGAACAACCCGCGTATATTAAAAACAAATGTTACACAAACACAACATACGCCTCATTCTAATTCAGCAGCCACTAACCGCAAATTTCATATTCATAGGGAAAGGTTCCCATTAATTTTATCCAAGATAAATTCTTTAAAATTTATCCTTTAATCTTCCTTTGGATGTCATTTCAAACCAAATTATGGTTTTCCAAACTAGTTGAGATTAGCGAACCACACCGGAGTAATTATTTATTTCATTTCCCAATCCCAACCTATTCGTCCCATGAAGCAAAACTGGTAACACTCCATATCTAACACCACAGTGTTATCGGTAAAATTAATTACCATTTCACGTTCAAATCTGATTAAAGATTTAACTATCGCCTGGAGCAAAACTGTTGATACTCCATTCTCGCTCATTTCTAAATTTGATAATTTAGATTATCAGTTCACATTTCAATTAAATTGCAGATTCATTAAAACTCCTTTTACTGGGTTAAAGAACTAATGTCATTTAAAACACAGTTCACGACAAACCCAAATCACATTCTATTTACTATCGGGTTAAAGAATAAGTGTTATTTAAAACACCCTTCACGATAAACCCACAAATCAATTCTATTTAAAACCCATTTCAAATCCGATTTATTTATTTAAAAATAAATGGGTTTTAATTTTAGTTCAAAACTAGTTCATTTCGATAAAAATCTATTTTTATCTTTTCAAATATGGAGTTTTTCCTCCTAATTTTTCCCAAATCATTTCTTATGATTTTACACAAATTATTGATATTTTTAATAATTTTATCAAGGCCCGTACAGTCGATTTCCATCAACGGCCATCGAACTGCACTTACAACGACCTTTTCCAAATTTGATTTGGACGTATCTCCAAATCCAATCGTTAGATTTCAAATTTCTAATATTCGTTAGAAAGCTCTTTTCGATACGGACCCAACGGTTCCGGTTTTAGGAGAATCCGACGGTCGGATCTCCCGTAATGTCCATTGGAAATAAATGGTCGAAATTCACGAACTGTCGCGGCGCTGCGCGTTCTATTCAGGCCATTATATTATATATATAATATATATAATATATATTTCGTCGATTACTATTTAAAACGAATTTTATAAATAGTTTTGAATTCGTTTCAAAAACAATTTCAACATCCATTTCAAATTCAAATCAAAATTGAATTTTCTATTATGAATTCCCTTTACTTTCATTTCTATTTGCTTTCAATTCAAATCGATTTTAATTCGATTCGAATTCATTTTCTTTTCAATTCAATTCGTTTTCTTTTCAATTCAATTCAATTTGAATTCGTTTTCTTTTCAATTCAATTCGAATTCGTTTTCTTTTCAATTCAATTCAAATTCGTTTTCTATTCGATTCAATTTGAATTTCTTTTCTATTCGATTCAATTTGAATTCGTTTCTATTCGATTCAATTCAAATTGGTTTTCTATTCGATTCAATTCAAATTCGTTTTCTATTCGATTTATAAAAACGAATATAATCGATATAAATATCGTTCACGTCAAAATAGCGCATCTCTAATCAAAACAGCTTTATATATTTCAATAAATTCGTTATTCTATTCAACAAATGAATATATATTTTATTCAGTATGTGAATCTATATTTTTGTCAACACACGACTAATCTCAACGAATGAGTACTGTCCACGTGTGACCATTTTTTTTATTTAATATATTTTATAAAAATTATGGTATCTATCGTTTGATTTAAAATAGGACTCCAACCGTAAACTAGTAAGAGAACGATTCCCTAAATATTAACCCCGAAGGCCGAAACCAACATCAGATCAATATCTAGGAGACCACTCATCTTATCTATTTTCCAGTTAGTTTCTAATTTCAAATATGATAATGATGTAAATTTTATTGTTAAAATATTTCGTTCAACACATGACTAATCTCAACGGATGAGTACGGTCAACACATGAACCTTTATTTTATAATATATTTTATTTTCCCGATTGGAATGAGGCCCAATCAATTGCCATATAAAGTTAATTATATGGATTCCACACAACACATGTATATAATAGCAACGATAAATAATCAACCATCATCCAAAGTGCACTACACTGTATAAGCATCAAATATAGATATCTAACGCTTATAACAGCCTATCAATCCATCGATCGACATACAACTAATTATTGGGATTAGTGTATGTCGTATATTATCCCAATACCCGTGTGGAGTTTTAAATCAACAAACACAGATTTTATTTGTGCAGTTGGCCGATGTGTAAAATTTATCGACCCAATCAATATCAGTCAAATCAGTGTATATAAACAAATCGGCTGATTTGTTTATAAATATTTATTTATTCACTTTCACGTTGAAAATTATATTTTTAATGATAAAATATTTTATTTTAACACATGAATTTTTATTCAGTTCATTTACAAAATAAAAATTATATCTTTATTTTTCTAACTTATTTTAGAAAATTTCGGCGGCATAACGGCACGATACTAGAAACGGGACAAGGCCTAGCCTTATCCCCGGTCTAGTGAAGGCCCACGCCATTCACACATCAATCAAATCCATTCTATTTCACCCAACAATTCAATTCAAACCAAATAATCTAACCAACTACACAACGAAACAATTAAACAAACAAGCCATCCATGGTCTGTGGATGACGGGTTTCGGGTGCTACTAAACACCGTCTGCATCCTAGTATATATATAACTAGAAAAAGAGATTTTGAGTGAGAAGTTCTCACCGATAGCTATTCCAACTTCACGACACTTCAAATGTAGAAGTCTTCGTCATTCTCGCCTTTTGTCACTTTCGTTGCCCGTAGCCACTACATATATAAAAATCACACATTTTTATATTGTTGTCTTTTTAAAATAAAATTCACATTTTTATTTGTTTACTTTCAATTTTAAAAATCATTTTTTTATAATCACTTCATATATTTAAAAATCAAAATTTTTACTTCGCTATTCAATATATAAAAATCGAATTTTTACTTTGCTATTCAATATATAAAAATCAAATTTTTACTTTGCTATTCAATATATAAAAATCGAATTTTTACTTTGATGCTATATAGATAAAAATTCTATTTTTACTTCGATGCTATATAGATAAAAATTCTATTTTTACTTCGCTATTCTCTATATAAATATTTCGCCTTTTCAATTATATAAAGAATTCGCCCTTTCAAAAATATAAATAATTCGCCTTTTCTAAAATATAAAGAATTCGCCTTTTCTAAAATTTAAAGAATTCGCCTTTTCTAAAATATAAAGAATTCGCCTTTTCTATAAAAATCATGTTTTTATTTCCTAAAAATCAAATCTTTAAAGTGTTAAAAATCCTGACTTCATGTTCTACAAAAATCCCAACTTTCATATATTAAAAATTGAATTTTTCTTCATGATAAAAATTTAAACTTTATCTATATAAAACATGAACTTTATGTTGATAAAACCCATTCTTGATGTATATAAAAATTTAATCCTTCTCATTATAAAAATACTGACATTTAACTTATAAAAATTCATACTTTCTATAAAATAAAAATCAGGGGAAAACTTACTGTTTTAATGTTGAACGAGGAGGAGAGGGTTCACTGTCATGGTGAATCGGCGACGCAGGGGCCCGGTGGAGCTGTTGTAGGGGGGCGTCGGCACTGCTGGTGGAGGCGAGGGTTTTAGGGGGTGCATCGGTTTGGGTCGCAGCGGTGGGCTGACGAACGGGGGGGGGGGGGGGGGGGGTCGATTGCGGTGCTCGAAGGGAGGGATGTGTCGCGAGGGCGGGGGGAGAGGGAGTAGAAGGGGACGGGGCTGAGGTGGTGGTCGACGGAGGAGGAGGGGGCGATGGCGAGGCCAGTGCCCTGGCGGCGGTGGGCGACGCGCCCTTGGTGGCGACGGAGGGCTGGGACGAGGGGGCGATGGGTTTGGGTTCGTGGGTTTTTTTTTCTCTGATGAATCGAAGAATAAAGGGGGGCAGATAAAGGAAGGAGAGAGAGAGAGAGAGAGAAAGTTTTAATTTATTATTTAATTATTTTATTTTCCACCAAAAAGCAACTTTTATTTTCGACCTCAAAACGAGGCCCACCGCCTGTCGTCCATAGCTAATTACCCCCATTCCGAACACAATGGGATATGTATCGCAAGCTGATTCGACCGTTTCGATCAGTTTCCGCCAAAATCAACATATAACTCTATATATTGAATTTAAACGCGCATTTCAATTTACTGGGGTCACATACTAACTCGAAAAATTCCAGAAAAATATTTTCTAGCTTCGTATTGACGATACGGTCCTAACAAAACTAGTTTCATCAAATTCTGAGACCGTTGGAAAAATGGCCATTTTCCAGTCGATTAAAATCAACTGAAACTGGTCAAATGCGTTTTCCTTTGCCACGGTCACATATTGATTCGAAAAATTATGAAAATTGGAAT
The DNA here is from genome assembly GCA_030737875.1 of Allium sativum. NCBI lineage: Eukaryota > Viridiplantae > Streptophyta > Magnoliopsida > Asparagales > Amaryllidaceae > Allium > Allium sativum. The sequence continues at coordinate 384,039,768 of CM060923.1, read as the reverse complement.
CTAGCAATAACTTGACAGCATGGACCCAACAAAATTGGTTTCGTCGAAATCCGAGGTCGTTTGCAAAATTTCCATTTTTAAGGGCCTGAATTCCATTGCGACTATTCAGAATTTTCAACTGGACATATCTTTTGATTCCCGCTATGAAATTTTGATTTTTCAGATTCGCTGGAAAGATATCATCCATTAGATCCTACTATTTTTGGTTTCACTAAAATCCGGATTGTATTGCACCCGGTACATTCAATTGAAGTTTGAAATCGAATTATCGAACTACCGCGCCATTTTCAATTCCTTTTATAATTATATACAATTATTTATATTCTAACGACGACGTATGTAATATATACGTTCTAAATATATTCAAAATAAATTTCTCGTCGATATTATTTAAAATAATTCATTTTAAATATTCAAAATTCATCGAAATTGCCAAAATAAAAATTTTAAACTGGCTCAGATTTTCGGGTTGTTACATTTATCTTGAACTCCTGAAATCTTGAATACTCTTGAGTCTTGAAACATCTCTGAATTCTGAATCTCTAACATCTTTAAATCGCACAGTCTCCAGTAATAATTCCTATACATAAATCCTGCATATGTGTGTGTGTATATATATATGTATTCTAGACGAAAGTGTTAGCATATATTTTATAATCAATTTATATTGAAATAAGGTTGTTGTCATCAAAACTCCATTCTCTAACAATCTCCCCCTTTTTGATGATGACAACCTTAGTTTATAAAATATCATACCTGTATATACCTGTTAATGATGATCCTTCAAATACTCCCCTTGTCTATATGAATCCTATAAACTATGTCTATATTTTATAATTTCTCTCCCTTTGTTATTATCAAAAAGAAATTCTAAAACTACTCCCCCTAAATCGTATAGCTCTCTAAATAAAAACCTATAAGTAACTATGTAAGTCCTAAATCAAAGTAGAGTACTCCTTTTTAATCTATATAATCATATAATAGTAATTCCTAACGTTATGATTATTAAATACAAACCAATCCAAGCATTATATTTACATTTGTTTAATGTCATATATACAAACCAAATCACACCACACCATATGCCTTAATATATACAAGTTTTAAGTCACAAAACTCAAACCAAACTCAAACAAATCAATAAAATCAACCATACCAATCAATTAAACATTTCTTGGGACTTCAACCCATTCATCTTGTCCAGTGATTGGGTTCTTCTTGATCTCTTTCCATTATTCTTCTTTGTTAAGTGATGTTTTGTTTTCATCTCTAAAATGGGAAAATATTGACCAACGAATCACATCAAAATGTTTTTCTTGATATTCAGCCATTCTCATCTGAATTAACTCTAGTTTGTGCTAATTACGTAGTACTATGGAGAGAATCTTGTTAAAAGAGTTCAAAGAGCCTTTAAGATTTACATTTATATTATGAATTGGAATTGCCGTGGATTTGATAATAAATGAATAAGAGAGAAGGAAAAATAGAATAATGAAATTTTCTAGAAGAAATCGACTTAAATAGAGTCTGGAATTCGTTGGATTTTGAATGGACATGAGTAGTTATTTAATTTTAAAATTTGAAACAAATTGAAAATATGCCAGTTATATGTCGACATATACATAAATGTATGTCGACATAGCCTATTGATAATTTTGAAATTTTTTAGATTTTGAATCTTTTGACCTTATACTAAACTATATTTAATTCTAAAGTTTTAATAGAGACTTAAAGATGGTTTTAACATAAAATAAACTCCGATCATTACTTAATAAAAAGCAAACACATCCAACTAATTAAAACACACTAAATATGAGATTCGAAAGGGAAACATAAAGATAGATTAAACTATAAAGTCTAGTTTTATGATGATGATGAGGGAGGTGAGATTCCAAGCTTTCTTCCTGTCTTGACCATGAACTTGGTCATTTTGGAGAAGTTCTTCTTAAGCTTCTTTTGATTATTGATAATTTTGACTTGATTTTAAACAATCGTTTCTTTGGAAATGCGTCTAGTGTTGGTTAGACACTCAACACTTTCTAAAGAAGTTTCTTCTTCTTCGACTTCCATTGGCGCTTGTTCTTGTTGCATTCGAGCTTATTTGGCTTCGAATGTCTCATATGGCTTGAAAGTGACAGGAATTTGCATGAGTTGTATATTTGATGAGTTAAACACTTTTCAAGGAACAAACTCTTCTCCATGAATATCAACTCCAAAGTATCTGAAAATACGAGTGAGATAAACACCAAAATGGAGAGTGTTTTCTCTTGAGGACAATTATATGGGCTTAATTTCATTTAAAATCGTGTTTGCCCAATTGATTGTATAACCACCCATAATAGCAAAGAGAGCCTTTTCAAAATTGAGAGTTGGATTGTTGAAATTTCTGGAACGATGAGTGATGGTATGTTGAAGGAGAAGGTTTAGGATACTTGTTTTTGGACGAAAGAAGCGATTTTTGAACTCCGTTGGTGCATTGTCTTCAAATATATCATGGTAGGTTCAAATCTATTTCATCGATTTTGAATTCCTAAAAATCCGAGCTTGTGCTTCAAAAATTTAGAACAGTGCCTAAGAGTTCGGCATCAAGAACAATTTGCGTGCCTTTGACGCTACTCTAAATTTGATCATTGTTGCCTTCGTAAAATCTGCGATTAAGATTTTCATAGAACATCTTGAAAAGTTTGGGATAACATACTTCATCGCTATCACGAGAGTCAATCAGACTCAAGACTTTGTTGTGTTGAAAGAAAGAGGTAAGATCGTAGGATGCAAAATCTCCAAATATGCCGAAAGCACCCGTGTTAACTTTAGCATTTGCTAAATAGTTAACGTAAGTTTTGATAGCCTCTTTGTCATTATGAAGATAACCTTTGATGGTTTTGGTTATTTTCAATTTCTGAGATGAACTTGTGGAAGCCATTGAATTGATAGTTTTGAAGAGAACAGATACGAAGAGTATTGTTTTGAATTGTGAATGAAAGTAAAGAGAATAGATGTATCTACAGAAATTGAATGGATATAAATTGAATAGGCACAACTTTTCAGTAATCAATGATACCTTGAAAGTCTATGATAGGATCGTATATGTGTCTAAACAGTAGCAAGTACTAAGATAATTCAATAGTAAGTAGTAAAGATAAAATAAAAGATAATTACACCAATATTTTATCCTGGTTCAGACCTCCCATCCTACGTCCAGTCCCCAGGCTCCCCTTCGACCTTTCAACTATCAAAAACTGTCCTCACTTCACCCGGAGGAATAGGTTTATAGATGAATAGTGATCTTGATAATCTTGTGTTCCTTACAACACTGACATTGACTTAATCGTACAAGTTGCTCCTATAATCTGCTTGAGTTGATATGAGAATTGAATTGCTTAGAGAGAATAGAAGTATTAAGTGCTTGATTGAAATCTAGAGTATTTGGGAATAAGGAACTTTTCAGAGAATATAGAATAGACCTAGAGAGAATAGGTGAGTTCAAAACTTGAATCTCTTGATCTATTTTTATGATATTAAGGGTTTATGTGAAAGGTTGTGATTTCTAAATGAAACCCTTTGTTCTGAAACGAGATTTCTTTTGAGAAAAACTTATTTGAGAAGAAGAGTTAAAAGTTGTAACTATTCGGACTGAAGAGATGTCTTTGAAAGCATAGGTCGTATGCCAGGACAGACGACTGAATATCTCGATTAGACATCTATCTTTGTGATCTAATATTACTTAGATACATAGACAGACGTCTGTGTGTGCAGGAAAATTATACCATGGCTTTTCACAAACGTCTATCACATATATGACAGACGTTTGTGCTGAGTGGAGAATATTTTTCCTGTTGTAGTGACAAACGTCTATTGTATTATATGACAGACGTCTAACATTGCACAGACACTATGATCTCTTCATGTTTTTCTCATATTTATTCAAGGAGATTGTACATAATACCTAATACTATATATATATGAGATTCTTTGAGCAGTCTTGCCATCTTGGGTTCTTCTCCTTGAGTTGATTCCTGCATGAATATGTACATGTATGTTTGTGTAATGTGTATAGCCTGTCGTCGCCAAAATCAAGGATCTAACATTCTCGCCCTTTTTGATGATAACAACTATACTTATAAAGCTCCCCCTGAGTTAATGATCCCTCAACTTTCCTCCCTCTTTGGCATTATCAAAAATAATAGAACAAGCCAAAATATATAAAGCAAAAAGCCAATGATGTCAAGCATTCGTAGTTTAATACACACCAACAGAGTATCACATGATAAAAGTTATAGTTACAAACCATAGAATTATACTAATAGATAAGATAAGACAAGATAAAACTAAACATCTGTGAAGTATCCCCATAGTTTCGAAGCTTGATTAGTGGAATGTTCCTACTGTGAATTGTCATAGTAAATGACATTCTCCAGAATAGGAAAAGTGTGCACGGTAGGCTGAATGTCCTCATGCGGTTCCCATTTAGATTCCTCCTCTTCTCCAAATGCAACATGTTTCTTACCTGGTGCATGTTCTTCAATTTGAGGTGAGTCATGAGGAGTAGTAGGTACAGGTGGATTGTAGCTAACCAAGGTTCCGCTAGGAGGAGCATTGGGTGATGCTTATGAAGAACTAGAAGAGGATTTACTACGAACTTTGCGAATAATCTTTCCAAGCGAGCGAACAACCTTTGCCAGAGTATTTTCAACTTTTTTCATTCGGGTAGAGAATGATCGTTCGAGACGAGTATTTTTCATCCCTATGATTTGTTGGTTTTGAGAGAGTATCCTCTGATTAGCTAGGGTTAGATCTTGTATATTCTGTCCAGGCCCGATTTTGACTCTAGTTTCTTGTATTTCGGGATCAGAATGGTATTCAGAAGGTTCGCTTGGTTCAGTGAGATTTCATTGTGGGGTTTGAATAGTTTGTTGAAGATGTCCTTGCGATGTGTTCCATTAGTCAAAAGAAATGATTTTGGGTGGTCGTTCGGGTAATTTCATTAAGGCTGCAAAACGTATGCCACTATTTTCAATCGGTATTTCCGGATATGAAGAAAGATAAAGATTGATTTGTTATGACCGAATGATACGCATTAGATACGCGCCATAAGGAATTGTGCACTTACTTGATGTCCAAAAATCACGAAGTTGCTCAAAGATATATTGTGCCTAAGTTATACGTGTGTGCTCAAAAATTGCATGCAGGGCCTTACGATCATTCATGTATACTTGTTCATGACTCCTAAATCTAGGAAAAACAGTGTTAATAAGCATCTGATTGATAAGTCGTGCCCTAGGCCAAAATTGAGACGGAGTCATCTTTGTAAAATTATCCGGCCATATTTGGTGAGTAACTCGATTTCGAAGTTTAAATCGCATATCGGGGATACCTTGCAAACGAGTGTCAGTATATGAAGTGTTTAAAATTTTCCCTACCATCTCAACGTTAAATTTAACTACTTGACCATATACCAAGGACCGTACCCAATTCTCTGGGTCTAATGGAGACCATACCGATAGCGAACACAAGTTTACGAAGAATAGATAGATTGCAAGAGTATCGATTGTACCTTTGTTGTCTTCATACTCAATTAAATGTGTAAGCTTTGCTCGAGTTAGGATGGAATTCACATCGTAGTGAGTTATTGAGAAAGAGGATAGAAAGGTCCTTGGTGGATTGACTTCTTCTTCAAGGATTCTAAACATTCTAAGCCGTATTTCTCCATAATCCATTCTTTTATTTGTCGATCAATGGCATAATTAGGTGTTTGTTGAGGTGGTTGAGAAGAGGATGCTTCGACAACCTTCTTTCATTTGGTGGAGGGCTCCCTTTGGGGCATTGAAATTTTGAAATTTTAAGATTTGGGGATTAAGGTTTTCTTGTTTTGGAAGAAGATGAAAGGAGTAAAAAGTGGACAAGTAAAAAACGTGAAAAGATATTATATTGGGGGGTGGAAAACGGTTCAGATGGGTGGTCAAACATCTGTTATATGGAATACAGACGTCTGATTATGCAGGTAAAAAATACCCAAGAGTTAGAACAGACGTTTGTTAAAGTTAACACAGACGTCTGTGCTGAGATATGTTGAAATTTGTTATGAACATTGTGTCGGACGTCTGTTGTACATTGGAGCATATGTCTGTGAGTTCAGGGTTTTTAATCCGAGAGTTGATACAGACGTATGATTGTTTTGTTTTAGATGTCTGTGTTGAAAGACCTTTGAAATACTTAACATGATTATACGTCTGTGATTCTATGGTCAGATGTCCGAGTCTTCAGGGATTAAAAAAATCTGAGACTTCAGACAAACGTCTGTATATTTTATTTCAGACGTCTGTTCTGAAGAAAAAAATTGATATGCTCTTATCATAGTTAGACGTCATAAATATAATAAAACAAAAACATAATATTTATTATACTTCATAAATACAATGAAATAAATTGTCAGACTAATGCATTATCACAATGCGTTATATTATTACGAAAATTTTAGAAAATTATTCTTCAAGTCGTCAGCTTTAAATTATTTTTGGTGTGGCGAAAAAGGTGGCCTCTTCGGAGAAGTCCATGGGTTTATTGGATCGTCTGACATACGATAAGACGAAGATGGATCTGGTGGATTGACTAGTCTCAGAAGAGGTTCGGAAACATCTTTTAATGTAGAACTACAAAACTTCTATGCGACTTGTCGTAGGTAACTCAATATAGTAGAAGTAGTTTTCTATTCGAAATATAACTCTTTTTGAAGTTCTAGTTGTTCCTTTTGATAACGATGAACTTCATCAATCTTCCGTTTAGTATTCGGTGAAGTGAATAAAGATCTCTTAGCTCGTTTAGAATCTGGTGTAAAACCAGTTCGATAATCCTGCCACTTGTACACTGGTTCATGTTTTGATATTGGAGTCGGATCATGTGGTGTGTCTGCCGAACTATCAGTAGTGAATGTAATGTTGAATGATGAAGTAAATTTATTTGACATTTTTTATGTTATTTTAAGTTTTTCCTTAAGTCTGACTAAGTTATTTGTAGGTAGGAATTTACTAATTTTCATTCCTTAAAAATGCATTACTTATCTTAAAACCAACCAAAAATTATGGTGAAGACAAAATTAAGGTGAAGAAAAAAGTTCATATATCGAAGAGAGAGAAGATTCCTAACTTTCTATGTAAAGTTATAAAAGTAGTTTCATTTAATGCTTTTGTGAATATATCCGCAATTTGTTTGTTAGTATTTACAAATTCCGAAGTAATATTACCTTTTTCAACATGATCGCGTAAGAAATGATGTCTAATGTCAATGTGTTTAGTTCTAGAATGATTGGTTGGATTTTTTGACAAATTTATGGCACTTGTGTTATCGGAAAAAATTGGTGAATTTGTAATAAGTTTTCCAAAATGTTTTAATGTTTGTTGCATATAAATTACTTAAGCATATGCTAGGGCAACAGATATATATTCCGCTTCGCATGTTGAAAGTGAGATTGAATTTTATTTCTTACTAAACTATGACATAAGAGATTGGCCTATAAAATGACATGTACCACTCGTGCTTTTTCTATCGGAATTGCATCCTCCGAAATCTGCATCATTATATGATACAAGTTCAAAGCCACATGACTCATTTGATTAAGTTGATGCCTAGTAGAAACTCTTGAACTTATATCTCCAATAATATTATTTGTCGGATGATCTTTTAAAATATGAGGGGGTGATCTTAGGATAGTATTAGTTTCTGGTTCATTAATGTTAGTGTTATTTTGAAACTCATTTTCGTCTTCATCATAAATTTTAATATTTTAAAAGTTTTCATCAAAAGAAACATGTAAACTTTCCTCAATAGAATTAGTTCTTTTATTAAAAAATTTGTAAGCCTTACTTCTATTAGAATATCCAATAAAAATTCCTTCATCAAATTTTTCAAGATTATCTTTTGTGTTTAATATAAAACATTTTGACCTGAAGGTTTTGATGTATGATACATTTGGTTGCTTACCATAAAGCATTTCATAACAAGTATTTTTCATTAATGGTCGAAGGGTTACTCTATTTAAAATACAAGAAGATGTAGCTGTTGCTTCAGCCCAAAATCATTTTGGGAAGCCACTGCTATTTAAAAGGGTCCTGGCAAACCCTTGTAAAGTACGATTCTCCCTTTCTACAACACCATTTTGTTGTGGTATTCGTGGTACTAAAAAGTTACGACTAATTCCTTTCTTGTTACACTAATCATAAAACTATTCATTTTCAAATTCACCTCCATGATCGCTTCGAATCTTTTACTTTTTAAATCAAGTAGATTCATTATTCATTTAGCAAAATTTTTAAATAATCCAAAAGTATCACTTTTATGTTTTAAAAATAGAGTCCATGTATATCTAGAAAAATCATCTACAATAATGAAGACGTATTTATTATAGTTTAATCAACGAGTTTGGGTAGGACCAAATACATCTAAATGTAATAATTCTAGAGGTTGTTTTGTATATATTTTATTTTTAGACTTGAAAGAACTCTTTTTAAGTTTACCAATTGGACAATCATCACACAAATTCTTTACCTTAAAGTTAATTTTGGTAATCCTTTAACTAATTCCATTTTAGATAATTTATTAATATATTTCAAATTTATATGGCAAAATCGTATATGCCACAACCATGGATCTTCATGATTAACGGTTAAACATAAATTTGTTTTTTTGTTTTGGTTTCATGTTTAAAATGTATATATTTCTAATTCCTTCAAAAATTAATTTTTTATGTTCATTAAAAATGTTACATTTATCTTTTTCAAAACTTATTTGAAAACCTTTATCACAAAGATGACTTATATTTAAAAGATTATGTTTCAAATTTTTGACAAATTGCACATTAGAAATAATGGGAGAGTCTGATATACCATCATTTATGACTTCACCAATGCCAATGACATAGCCTTTTGAATCGTCTCCGAAAGTAACTGTGCCATCATCCATGTATTTTATATTTGATAGCATGTTTACATTTCCTATCATGTGCTTGGAGCTGCCACTATCCAAGATCCATTTCTCCTTTTGTCTCGATTTGGGTACTGTTAGACCAAAATTTGGGCCTAACACCCAAATGCGGTGTGAAGACCTCACAATCACAAATCTTAGATCACGTCCACTTTATAATTCCATAAATCCCAAGAAATTGCAATTACAATGTCGTCTCACAATCCGTGAGATTTATTTACATATAACATCCTTGTATTTTTTATGAAGAAGTGGAAAAAAGAGAGTGATTTTATACATGATATCCTCGTGATAGACTGATTTGAGGAGTACACAAAGTCCTTGTGTAATTGGAAATGGAGGTCGGGACGTGTTAGTGCCAAAAAGCCAAGAGAATCCCTCAAAATACCTTCAAATGGTGTATTTATAGCCATTTCCTAATACCGGTTCGCGGGACACGTGTAATAAGATCCATGCAAGCTGGAGTGAAAATAGCCTTTAGAACAGGTCAAAACCGAGTGCAGCGAGCGCAGGCCGAGGCGGTTCGTGAGCAGGGTGTGGACCACGAACCAGGGTGATGAGCTGGAGCGGAGATGCTGGAACTGACCATCACGAGCAGGTTGTGGTACAGGTGTGCACCACGAGCAGGTCGTGGTCGTGGAGATGCTGGCGAGGTGATTGGGTCGTGGTCCCTGGGTGCATCACGAGCGGGTCATGGGTGAGCCATTGTGGGCGAACCGAGTGGGCGAGCAGAGTCTGGGCAAGCCGAGGTGAGTCTCGCAAGTCGAGGTGGGTCCCATGAGCCGGCCCGTAATATGAGCTGATGACGCTTTGTCACTTCATCAAAGTGATTGCCAGTCGATACCAGATTACACTCATTCACGGAAACGGTCGTAACTTTCAAACCGTAAGTCCGTTTTGCCCAAACGAAAGCTGTACCTGAAGCTAATTAAGAGGGCTGTAAGAGTTATCGAGCGAAGCTCCATAATTGATGTTTTCGGGCCCAAAAGAGGTCGTCTGATAGGAGTTTCGAGCCATTCTTTGTTTGTGATGCGACTTCAACCAAATTGCTCCCTTTCGTCTGACGATGTTCTCCATATCTGAGTGCGATGCTATCTAGATATTCCATGTGCGACATCTTTGCCCAAAAGTGTGCCAACAAGTTTTCCCCCTATAATATATCTCGCTAGGTAAAGGAAGATGTGTTCTGGATAATCCGAGGAATCCACAATCCATGGAAATTCAAGAGTTTCGAGATCTCGTCGGGTCCTTTTTGCCGCGAGTATAATCCATACATGTAAAAATAATGAGGTAAACAGATGTTTCAAATCCTGACAGCATTGTTCAAACTTTCCGAGCATAAACCAAGCTTTGATGCCTAATGAGCATAAACCATACTCAAGAGACATTTGAGTTATCCTGCCAGGTCCTGGCAAGGGTCATGACCTTCCAGACGTCAACCATACCCAAGGGGTTAAACGGGGTATAATCCATACCTAATTTCCTTTGTCACATCTTGACAAGACCGTTTGCAGTTCCTTAAGCATAATCCATACTTAAGATTCCAAAGTAAGTATAAACCATACTCGGACCTGAATTAGAGCTACGCTTGCCACAGCCTGACAAGATAGTCCATCCCTAGGCATACTCTATACATAGGGTTTCATAATAAGTATAAGCCATACTTTAACTGAGATTAAGGATCTTGCCACATCCTGACAAGATACTTAAATTCAGCAAACATAATTGATGCTTGGAAAGTCCTTCCTTACTCAATTCAAAACACAAAACCAAAGCAAATCTTGATTAGTTTGTCATCGAGTCCAGAGCACTCTTTGGGGATAATCCTAACCCCGTAGTGTGTACTCAAATTTAACCAATTGAAAAACCTAATGACAGCAAAAAAAAATCTTAAAGCCTAAGAAATGCAGAAAATGAAAGATGATCCTGATTCCGTATCTAGCTTCCGAATCTACATGGTTGTTATATCAGTCAGAAAGAGGGGAAAACATTTAGCCACGACGCCTTCCGACGCTGATTGAACTTCCATATGTCATTTCTAGCGCATCAAGTGCACGGTAGGATCAGTCCTGCTATTGTAGGGCTCCAATTGTGGAAGTTATAAATCTGGGGGATTACGAGAATTCCTGGTTTCCTGAGTGAAAGGAGTGTGATTGACGTCGTGCACGTCACTCTGATAAGTGCAGCCTCTCGAGAGGCATTCAATCAAATTAGCAAGTCGATCGCCCTCGAATAGTTATTGCAAATTACCAAGGTCAGAGCTGGTGCCCCCAGCGTTGAACGTAGGGGAAGAAGGAAGTTGCCAGCGAACTACTGGGAACGGGTCGCGAGGACTGGTTCGTGGGTCCCCATCGGGAGTCGGTTCCTATTGTTGAGCGGGAGCTTGCATTTTGATATTCATTTGAATCGATTGTGAAGATGATCATTGTGCATTTCCAATAGGGAGGGGGTTGCCGTCGAGCAATGGAGCTAGCGGGTCGCGGGTCACTGGGCTCGACCCGACCCGATCGTGGTGGCCTACGTGAGCTACTTTGGGGGCTCCGTTTAAAATGACTTGAGCGTTGCTCGGCATTCCATCCATCCGAGCAAAGAATCCATTGATCATCACCTGTTGTTTCCTAAGGATATCATCTTACCTTGCCATCTGGGTTTTCAATTCAGCGAGAACTCCGTCCATCTCTTCTCGAGTCAAGTATGCAGATGGATCTCCATGAGAAGAAGCCTTGTGGTTGTTCTCGTTCCTTGTGCCTTCAGCATCAGCATCCTCAGCATGAGAGGAAGTTCCTATTTTCTTACTTTTGATTGTCATTGATCAAATATCCAAATAATCCAAGCTAGAAATCGAAGTCGTTGCGTGCCCCCTACCTAGCGCGCCAAAATGTTAGACTAAAATCTAGGTCTAACACCCAAATGTGGTGTGTAAACCTCACAATCACAAATCTTAGATCATAGAATGCAGATTGAGCAGTAAAAACGGGGAACACATGAGATTTATATTGTGGTTCGGCTCAAACCAAGCGTATGTCCACTTTATAATTCCTTAAATCCTAAGAAATTGCAATTACAATGCCATCTCACAATCTGTGAGATTTATTTACATATAACATCCTTGTATTTTTTATGAACAAGTGGAAAAGAGAGAGTGATTTTATAACGAAATCCTCATGATAGACTTGATTTGAGGAGTACACAATGTCCTTGTGTAATTGGTAATGGAGGCTGGGAGATGTTAGTGCCAAAAAGCCAAGAGAATCCGTCAAAATGCCCTCAAATGGTGTATTTATAGCCATTTCCTGATATCGGTTCGCGGGACATGTGGCACGCATCCTAAGAAAAGCGAAATATGAAGGAAAACATCCAGAAATCCTCTTCAAGTCATGATATGACATGTGTAATAGGATGCATGCAAGATGGAGTGAAAATAGCCTTTAGAACAGGTCAAAATCTAGTGCAGTGAGAGCATGCCCAGGCGGTTCGTGAGCAAAGTGTGTACCACGAATCGGGGTGACAAGCTGGAGCGGTGAGGCTGGAACTGACCATCACGAGCGGGTCGTGGCCATGGAGATGTTGTTCAGGTGATCGGGTCGTTGTCCCTGGGTGCATCACGAGCCGGTAGTGGCGAGCCATTATGGGCGAACCAAGGGGGCGAGCAGAGTCTGAGGAGAGCCAAGGTGAGTCTCGCAAGCCGAGGTGGGTCCATGAGCCGGTCCATGATACGAGCTGATGATGCTTCATCACTTTGTCCAAGTGATTTCTAGTCGATACTAGATTACACCCATTCACGGAAACGGGCATTACTTTCAAACCATAAGTCCGTTTTGCCCAAACGAAGCTCTACCTGAAGCTAATTCAGAGGGCTGTACAAGTTATCGAGCAAAGCTCCATAATTGATGTTTTCGGGCCCAAAAGAGGTTGTCTGATAGGAGTTTCGAGCCATTCTTTGTTTGTGATGCGACTTCAACCAAATTGCTTCCTTTCGTCTGACGATGTTCTACATATCCGAGCGCGATGCTATCTAGATATTCCATGTGTGACATCTTTAACCAAAAGTGTGTCAACAAGTTTGCCCACAGAACATATCTTGTTGGGTGAAGAATGATGTGTTCTGGATAATCCTAGGAATCCACAATCCATGGAAATTCAAGAGTTTCAGGACCTCGTCGGGTCCTTCCTGCCGCAAGTATAATTCATACCTGTAAAGAGAATGAGGTAAAACAGATGTGTCAAATCCTAATAGCATCGTTCGACCTTTTCGAGCATAAACCATGCTTTGATGCCTAATGAGCATAAACCATACTCAAGAGACGTTTGAGTTATCCTTCCAGGTCCTGGTGAGGGTCAAGACCTTCTAGGCATCAACCATACCCAGAGGTTTAAAATAATCCGTACTCGATTTTTTTTGTCACATCTTGACAAGACCGTTTGTAGTTCCTCAAGCATAATCCAAACTTAAGATTCCAAAGTGAGTATAAACCATACTCAGACCTGAATTAGAGCTATGCTTGCCACAGCCTAACAAGATAGTCCATCCCTAGGTATAATCCATACCTAGAGTTTCATAATAAGTATAAGCCATACTTTAACCGAGATTAAGGATCTTGCCACATCCTGACAAGATATTTGAATTCACCAAACATAGTCCATTCTTGGAAAGTCCTTCCTTATTCAATTCAAACACAAAACCAAAGCAAATCCTAATTGGTTTGTCATCGAGTCCAGAGCACTCTTTGAGGATAAATCCTAACCCCATACGTGTGTACTCAAATTCAACCAATCGGAAAACCTAATGAAAGAAAAAAAAAACCTTAAAGCCTAAGAAATGCATAAAATGAAAGCTGATGACCGATCTCATCCCGATCAGTTGATGATGAGCCCATGAGAGCTCGATCTAGGGTCATTCCCTCTTTGGGGAGTAGAAGTTGTCAGCGTAGGTGAAGGCACTATTGGTGGTTTTACATACTCGGGAAGCACTCCATGTCTAACCCGTTCCTCAATAAGATCACGAAGATGTCTGCAATCATTCGTGTCATGTCCATCCATATCGTGGAATATGCAATGCTTTCTTGAATCACGTTCTCTTTGCGATGGCTCCCTCCTGGGTGGCTTTGGGTAGGAGATTGCACCATTCGTGTCCATGTAGATGCCAGTCAGGGTTGAATTGAGTTCGTTGTACTTTTCATATTTGGGCCCTCTCCAGGGTTGAGTGTTGTTGTCATTCTTAACGGCGGATTTTCCTTTGCTATTTCCAGAATCTGATGGTCCTCCATCTTTAAGCATGTTGACATTGAGAATGTGTTTCTCAGAAGTTGCGTCTTCTTCCCGCAGAAACCTATCTGCTTCAAGATAGTATTCGCAGAGATTTCGCGGTGGATCTCGGTATAAAGATTTTTTGAATTCTGAGTTATCCATGACATCGGATACCGCTGCCATTAATACCATCGATGGTTCAGGGCGATCAACTAACGCTGCTGCAACGTTGGATCTTTCCATAAATGAGCGTAGGGTTTCTCTGTGCCTCTACTTGATTGTAGTGAGTGACATGACATTCTTGGGCCGTGCGATCTACACCCGAAATTGTTCAATGACGCGAGCGACCAACATGTTCCAGTTGTTCATCGATTCCGTTTCTAGCTGCTGAATCCACATGGTTGCTATATCAGTTAGAAAGAGGGAAAAATATTTAGCCATGACATTTTCCGACGCCGATTGAACTTCCTATTAGCGCATCAGGTGCACGGTAGGATTTGTCTTTCCGTTGTAGGTCTCCAATTGTGGAAGTTTAAAATCTGGGGGATTACGAGAATTCCTGATTTCCTAAGTGAAAGAAGTGTGATTGACGTCGTCCACGTCACTCGGTTAAGTGCGGCCTCTTGAGAGGAACTCAATCAAATTTACAAGTCGATCGCCTTCGAATAGTTGTTGCAAATTGCCCAGGTCAGAGCTAGTGCCCCCAACGTTGAATGCAGGAGAAGAAGGGAGTTGCTGGAAAATTGTTGGGAGCGGGTCATGAGGACCGGTTCTTAGGCCATGAAGGGTGAGCCAATCAGGTCGTGGGTCCCCATCATGAGCCGGTTCCTGGTGTAGAGCAGGATCTTGCATTTTGATATTCATTTGAATCGGTGCTGAAGATGGTCGCTGTGAATTTCCAATAGGGAGGGGGTTGCCCCCGAGAATTGGTGCTAGCGGGTCGTGGGTCACTGGGCTCGACCCGACCCGATCGTGGTGGCCTATGTAAGCTACTTCGGTGGCTCCATTTCCAATGACTTGAGTGTTGCTCAGCCTTCCATCCATCCGAGCAAAGAATCCATCGATCATCTCCTGTTGTTTCCTAGGGAGATCATCTTGCCTTGCCATCTGGGTTCTCAATTCAGCAAGAACTTCATCCATCTCTTCTCGAGTCAAGTATGCAGATGGATCTACATGAGAAGAAGCCTCGTAGCTGCTCTCATTCATTGTTCCTTCAGCACCAACAACCTCAGCATGAGAGGAAGTTCCAGTTTTCTTCCTTTTGATTGCCATTGGTCCAATAGCCAAATAATCCAAGCTAGAAGTCGAAGTTGTTGTGTGTCCCCACCTGGCGCGCCAAAATGTTAGACCAAAATCTTGGCCTAACACCCAAATACGGTATGAAAACCTCACAATCACAAATGTTAGATCATAGAATGCAGATAAAGCAGTAAAAACAGGGAACACACGAGATTTGTATTGTGGTTTGGCTCAAACCAAGCCTACGTCCACTTTGTAGTTCCTTAAATCCAAAGAAATTGCAATTACAATGCCGTCTCACAGTCTGTGAGATTTATTTACATACAACATCCTTGTATTTTTTATGAAGAAGTGGAGAAAAGAGAGTGACTTTACACACGAAATGCTCGTGATAGACTGATTTGAGGAGTACACAAAGTCCTTGTGTAATTGGTAATGGAGGTCGGGAGGTATCAGTGCCAAAAAGCCAAGAGAATCCCTCAAAATGACCTCAAATGGTGTATTTGTAGCCGTTTCCTGATATCGGTACGCGGGACATGTGGCACACATCCCAAGAATCTCGAAATATGATGGAAAAAAAATCTGTAAATCCTCTTCAAGTCGTGATATGACACGTGTAATAAGAACCATGCTAGCTGGGGTGAAAAAAGCCTTTTAAATAGGTGAAAACTGAGTGCAGCGAGCACAGGCCCAGGCGGTTCGTGAGCAAGGTGTGCACCACGAACTGGGGTGACGAGCTGGAGCGGAGTGGCTGGAACTGACAATTATGAGCAGGTCGTGGTCCAGGCGTGCACCACGAGCGCGTCGTGGCCGTGGAGACATTGGCGAGGTGATCGGGTCGTGGTCCTTGGGTGCATCACGAGCAAGTCGTGGGCGAGCCATTGTGGGTGAACTGAGGGGGCGAGCGGAGTCTGGGGCAAGCCGAGGTGATCACCGTGAGCCGAGGTGGGTCCCACGAGCCGGTCCATGATAGGAGCTGATGACGCTTCGTCACACTATCCAAGTGATTGCTAGGGTTGTCAATGGGTCGGGTTCGGGTAGGGTCAAGTCGGGTTCGGCTTGAGTTCGAGTCGGGTCAACTCAACCCGTTTATTAAATGTGTCGGGCTTGGGCTGACCTGTTTATAATCGTGCGGGTTTCGAGTTTGATTCGTGTAACCCGTTAAGAAAAATATTTTTTGAACAAACGTCCAAAATTTTCGGAAAATAAAAGTGGGCCACACACAAAACTTAAAACTGCCACATTCTTTAACTGTTTCCTTCCCATCCTTGAATTGAGAAACCACGAGGATATAATAGACCAAATTGATTGACTTTTGCATACAAATCATGAGTTATCTTCTACACACATTGCATTCAATTCATGAATTATCTTCTACACACATCGCATACAGTTCATGAATTATCATGACATTGACAACAAACATGAAAGAGAAACCATCGTTTGAAGGCCAATCTTTGGTCGAACCAGGCGACGAGGTGGTTGGTCGGGGGTCGGGTCTAGTGCACCAGAGAGGTGGTGGCGGGTTTATGAACGAGATGAGCGGGTTTCAATTCAAAGCCTGGAGGTTGATTTTAATCGCGTAATTAGACGTCTGGTAATTAACGTTAAGCTAGTTAAGCTAATGACCTGGAGGCTCCTGCATAAACCAAAAAAATACAAAAATAATGCAAGCGTGAGGAAAAGATGGTGAATCGGTCCCGCTCTTTTGAGGAGAGAAGTCGCTTGAAAATCATGAAATGCGAAAGAAAATTATGCACTAGATAGGGGAGAGAAGCACTTTTGGGAAGAGATAGCATAAAGCATCGAAATGAGACCACATGCATTGTGTTAGGAAGATTTGGAAACCGTTTTATTCCATTCTAATGCAAACGTGCTGGGAAAAGTGCCAGGAAAAGTGATTTCATTTTAATGCATTATGGTCCTTTTTTTTTAATATTATAAATGAGTTTGGCGGGTCAAGATAGGGTTAGCGGGTCAACCCTAAACCCACCCGTTTATGAACGTGTAAATTTCGGGTTGACCTTTTTATGACTCGCCAACTAAAAGGGTCAGGTTAACTTGCTAATTTCCGTGCAGGTTTCGGGTCGGGTAGGAAACTGACAGCCCTAGTGATTGCCAGTCGATACCAGATAACACCCATTCACGGAAACGAGCGCAATTTCCAAACCGTAAGTCCGTTTTGCTCAAATGAAAACTCCACCTGAAGCTAATTCAGAGGGTTGTATGAGTTATCGAGCGCAACTACGTAATTGATTTTTCGGGCCCAAAAGAGGTCGTTTGATAGGAGTTTCGGGCTATTCTTTGTTTGTGAAGCGACTTCAACCAAATTGCTTTCGATCTTCTGACGATGTTCTCCATATCCGAGCATGATGCTATCCAGATATTCCACGTGTGACATCTTTGACCAAAAAGTGTGTCAACAAGTTTTCCCCCTAGAATATATCTCGCTAGGTGAAGCAAGATGTATTCTGGATAATCCGAGGAATCAACAAACCATGGAAATTCAAGAGATTCGGGACATCGTCAGGTCCTTCTTACTGCAAGCATAATCCATATCTGTAAAGAGAACGAGGTAAAACAGATGTGTCAAATCCTAACAGCATTGTTTGACCTTTCCGAACATAAACCATGCTTTTACGTCTAATGAGCATAAACCATACTCAAGAGACGTTTGAGTTATCATGTCTGGTCCTGGCGAGGGTCATGACCTTCTACGCATCAACCATACCTAGAGGTTTAAACCGAGTATAATCCATACCCGATTTATTTTGTCACATCTTGACAAGAGCGTCTGCAGTTCCTAAAGCATAATCCATACTTAAGATTCCAAAGTGAGTATAAACCATACTCAGACCTGAATTAGAGCTACGCTTGCGGCAGCCTGAAAAGATAGTCCATCCTTAGGCATAATCCATACCTAGAGTTTCATAATAAGTATAAGCTACACTTTAACCGAGATTAAGGATCTTGGAAAGTCCTTCCTTATTCAATTCAAAACACAAAACCAAAGCAAATCCTGTTTGATTTGTCATCGAGTCCAGAGAACGCTTTGGGGCTAAATCTTAACCCTGTACGTGTGTACTCCAATTCAACCAATCAGAAAACCTAATGAAAGTAAAACCTAATCTCAAAGCCTAAGAAATGCAGAAAATGAAATTTAATCTCTTCTAGATCAGTTGATGATGAGCCCACGAGAGCTCAATCCAGGGTCATTCCCTCTTCGGGGAGTAGGAGGTGGCAGCACAGGTGCAGGCACTATTGGTGGTTTTACATACTCGGGCAGCTCTCCATGTCTAACTCGTTCCTCAATAAGATCACGAAGATGTCTACAATCATTTGTGTCATGTCCATCCATATCATGGAATATGCAATGCTTTCTAGAATCATGTTCTCTTTGCGATGGCTCCCTCTAGAGAGGCTTTGGGTAGGAGATTGCGCCGTTCGTGTCCATGTAGATGCCAATCAGGGTTGAATTGAGTTCGGTGTACTTTTTATATCTGGGCCCTCTCCGGGGCCGAGTGTTGCGGTAATTCTTAACGGTGGCTTTTCCTTTGCTATTTCCAGAATCTGACGGTCCTCTGTCTTTAAGCATGTTGACATTGAGAATGCGTTTCTCAGAAGTTGCGTCTTCTTCCCGCAGAAACATATCTGCTTCAAGATAGAATTCGCCGAGATTTCGCGGTGGATCTCGGTATAAAAAGTTTTTGAATTCTGAGTTATTCAGGACACCGGATACCGCTGCCATCAGTACCATCGATGGATCAGGGCGATCAACTGATGTTACTGCAATGATGAATCTTTCCAGAAATGAGCATACGGTTTCTCTAGGCCTCTTCTTGATTGTAGTGACTGACATGACATTCTTAGGTCATGAAATGTGGACCCGAAATTGTTCAATGAAGTGAGCGACCAACATGTTCCACCTGTTGATCGATTCCGTTTCTACCTGCCAAATCCACATGGCTGCTATATCAATCAAAAAGAGGGGAAAACAATTAGCCATGACGTTTTCCGATGCCGATTGAACTTCCATATGCCATTTGTAGCACATCAGGTGCACGGTAGAACATTTCCTGTTGTTGTAAGGCTCCAATTGTGGAAGTTTGAAATCTGGGGGATTATGAGAATTCCTGATTTCCTGAGTGAAAGGAGTGTGATTGACGTTATGCACGTCACTCTGATAAGTGCAGCGTCTCGAGAGGCATTCAATCAAATTAGCAAGCCGATCGCCTTTGAATAGTTGTTGCAAATTGCCAAGGTCAGAGCCGGTGCCCCCAGCGTTGAATGCAGGAGAAGAAGGGAGTTGCTGGCGAACTATTGGGAGCGGGTCGCGAGGACCGGTTTGTGGGCCATGGGGGTGAGTTGACTAGGTCGTGGGTCCCCATCACGAGTCGGTTCCTGGTGTAGAGTAGGAGCTTGCATTCTGACATTCATTCACTACAACAAATATACCATATTATAACGGTGCAAAAACGTTGTAAAAGGGTTTCACAACGGTGGAGCCAACGTCGTGTATTAATAAGTTGTAATATACTTATATCTTTTACAACATTTCTGCACCGTTGCAACACCGTTGTGAAATATACCATATTACAACGGTGGAAAAATGTTGTAAAAGGTTTTTTACAACGGTGGAGCCACCGTCGTGTATAAAGAAGTTGTAAAATACATATATCTTTTACAACATTTCTGCACCGTTGTGAAATAGGGTATTTAACAACTTTTGCTCACCGTTGTAAAATGATTTATTACAACTTTTTTTCGCTGTTGTAACTTATATACACCTTACTAATATAAAGAATTCATATATATTAATACTAATATATTAATTAACATAATATTCGATTAACATGCACATAGTACATCACTAACTAAACCCGTCACAAAAAACATAACCGTTTCAAAATACATACATCGATCTAACGCACAAGAAAGATAGAAGCTTTGTCCACAAAAGATACATGAGCATGCCCTACGAAAGCTCTCTAACTAAAGGCAACGTAATTTTTATTCCAAGCCATAGTTAATCCAACAGCTTCTCTAATGGTAGCCATTTCGGAATTCGGCTTCCATAAGAAAGCATCAGGATCCACCGCCACATCAATCCAAACTTTCCAACGTTGCGGTCAACGGTGGGACAGCGGAAAAAAAAAATTATTAGAGGTGCAAGCTCATATATATTGTTATTGTGACAAAAGTATGAAGGAGAAGGAAACTATAATGATTTGTAAACATGAACACATCATCTTAAAACAAACATTACATGTTACATATCTTATTATGCTTGTTATATTAAATGAACATGTTTTGCAAACAGCATTATCGATGATGCACACTTTATAATTAGAAACAAAAGCATAACATCACCATGATTGGCGATTAACATTTTTGTCGGAATTTAAAACGAATTTTATCAAATATCTGGTCAAAAATAGATTGAACAATAAAGTAAACATTACCTAGTTTCATATTTTGCCGCAATATGACATATGTGATCTAATTTTCAACCAAGCACCTGCAATAGTCAATTTACTGTAGATGTGCTTGTTTTCTTTTGTATATAGCTGGGAAGAAATCCTTCAGAAAATCATCCATGGACGTCACTCCACCCACATTTTCTAAGTTTTGGAGAAGAGCAGCATTTGAAACTGCAAAGCCATAAATCAGCCATAAATAGATTAAGAATGCACTAAAGCATACTTACAAGGGGGTAAGAATCCTCTGGACATCTCCAAAGGTAAAATCAGCCTCGGCAGTTAAAAGAACCGCTCTTGGCCTTGATGGTTGCAGCTAAAAGTAGCATCTCATAATCAGGCTTTCTGCTTGGAGGTCCGCTTTCTGACTGCCGTGCCAGAGTTAACCCTATAAACAGAAGAAAGGAAAATATTAGCTTTAATGATAATAATACATTTAAAATAAAAAAATTGATTTTTCCTTCCCTGATAAGTGCGGTGTCGAAGCGAACAGCTCCAACAGTGTTCCCAATGATAGCTTTAACAGAAAACGTGACAATGGAAGAGACGAGCTCAATGTCAATGCCTATCAAACCAATCGTAGCAGCAAACTGTCCTACTTCCTTGCTAAGTGGATTGATTCAGCTGTCAATGACGGCTTTTGTCAAGGAAGCAAAAAGGTCACAAGTATTTATAATGATATTTTTAGTGATAAAACGAACGGTAAGTGTGGTTATTTACCTAATACTTGCAGATCTAAACCTAACCGCCTCAACAGAGTTCAAGACAGTCGCCACCTGATTCATCATAAAGATATATCTCAACTTGATTCCAACGATCAAAGAATCAGAGAATTTCACCACGAAAGCAAACTTTACGACAAAGTGTATCACATATCTAAGTGGAATTGTGGTGAATCAGCTCAAACCCAAATGAGTTTCTTTTCTCATCAGATTTTCCCATTCTTGGCATCTCGAATGATAATCAAATGAGTTGCTTTGAATATATCGGATTTGCCCATTTTTGAGCAGAAAGCAATTTTTGGTGTAGTTGACGATGTCGGATGTAACGACCTTATATTTCGTGTTTAAGAAATAAGGCACATGGATACAATGACATGAACATATGTTTCATGTTTTAAGAATAAAAGCAACAGGGATTTCCAGAATTTAACAATACATGACTATTTTTTTTAAAACTACCCACAAATATAACTTCACCTTAAATACATCTATATCAACCTGAAATCCTATGGTCAAAACACAATCAAGTTACCAATATTCTCAGCAAATCAATATGGCCATAATATGCACCATGAAATGCATAAATCAAGTTGGGTTACTAAGATCAGATGGCATGCATAACTATAAAACCAGTAGTGTAAGAGAACGGTAGTAAGGCAGCAACTTTACATAATCAACATGACAAACAAACATATACAGGACCAAGCCGACATACTAGTAGGGTGAAATAAGTCACAATGGGTCGGTACAGTGAACTGAGCTTATCGCAAGTTCGAACCCGAAAATTAAGACTGTCAGGCTTAACCATTTCCTAGTTTTAAACTGAGATTAAATTACTTAAAACTAGAAATCAATCGTGAGCTGACACTCACCTGCAGCAGTGGCGAAGGCGCGGGCAGGGGCTCGAGCTGCTCGATTTGGATCTGAGGTCGGAAAGGCGGCGGCTGCATTTTCCAGTGGAGTGTGCCACTACTGTTCTGCCCATATGTTTCCTTCTCGCGGGTTCTGGATTTCTAGCGAGATGCAGCGACGGTCGATCAAGACACGATGGCTTAAGGGAGGCTAAGGCGATGTCTGGTTACGGTAAAGGACTTTGAGGGGGAGTCGCAGGCCGGTGGGAAGTAGCAGGAAGTGTCGGATCTGATGGTCGTAGGAGCGGGATGGATCAACGAAGAGGCAACAAACGGTTTCAGGCAAGGTGGGCTCACTGCGACACGAACGGCGGAGGAGAAGAGACCGATTTGGATGGCTGATCGAGGGTAGTGCGATGGCCATTAATTTTTGGGTAGATGCGGATTCGATTTGGGTAAATGGAAATTTAGGGTAAAACGATTTGAGTAGAAAGTGGTTTTGGGGAAGGAGGTATTTTGATCGGTTGGTAAAAATAGAATGAACGAGACAAAGAAAGAAGAGGGACACGGTGCGAATTAATTTGGAATTATTTGGAGGGTTCCACCATAGAAGGGTCTAGAAAATAAGATGCGAATTCCCTGCAGCCAAATTTTCAGTTTTTCCACCTTTGTTTCATCGTTTTGCATTGTTATGACCCCCAGTTTTCCACAGGTCACCATTAAATTTTCAACAAAATTTAAAGAATTAAAAATTATAAGTTAGAATTAATAAGTTAAATATTATATTAAATATAATATGAATTTCAACACTCAATGGAACACGTTGGTTAAGTCATCTAAATATTCATTTCGATTTTAAGGTTCAATTATCATAAGAAAAAAAGAGAAAAACTAATTAGTTTTTCGAAATTTTGGATATTTTATAAAAGTACTAGTTCACTGGTTTTTTTTAAATTACTTTGTGAAAAATTCAATATTTTATAAGTTTTCTCCAGAAAAATTTAAACTTTTTTTTGAAATATTAAATTATAATAATAATACCTATTACTTTTTAATTATTAAAGATTTCTTATTAATTGTTCGTTATTATAAATTAATTATTAAATATAATCTTAGTTATTAATCTCTTCTTCTTAATTATTAATCTCTACTTCTTAATTATTAATAGCAACCATTGATTATTCATGATTAGCATTAATTATTATATTTTAATTATTAACTATGTAATAGTAATTATGTGATATTAACTATATTTTTTAATTATTCTTCTTAGTGGCTAAGTATTAAATATTATGGATTGATTATTAATTATTACTTCATAATTGATTATTAATGGTAATTATTAGTTATTAATTATAAATAATCAATATAAATGTATTAAATATTAATTATTAGTTGTTAATTATATTAAAATATAGTCATATATTACAACAGTCAAAAAATAAAAGTTGTGATAGGCTTTTATTACAACTGTCAAAATAACACAATTGTTAAAAATAAGTTTATTACAACTTTTCTAGAAAAAAGTTGTAAAAAAACATTTATTACAACGGTGCTTTTACCACCGTTGTAAAATTAAAGTTGTAATATGGTGTTTTTATTGTAGTGATTTGAATTGGTGCTGAAGTTGGTTGTTGTGCATTTCCAATAGGGAGGGGGTTGCCCCCGAGCATTGGTGCTGGCGGGTCGCGGGTCACTGGGCTCGACCTGATTGATCGTGGTGGCCTACGTGAGCTGCTTCGGTGGCTCTGTTTCCAATGACTTGAGAGTTGCTCAGCCTTCCATACACCGAGCGAAGAATCCATGGATCATCTCCGGAGGAGATCATCTTGCCTTGTCATCTGGGTTATCAATTCAGCTAGAACTCCATCCATCTCTTCTCAAGTCAAGTATGCAGATGGATCTCCATGAGAAGAAGCCTCGTGGTTGTTCGCTTTCCTTGCGCCTTCAGCATCAACATTCTCAGCATGAAAGGAAGTTCCTGTTTTCTTCCATTTGATTGCCACTGATTCAATAGCCAAATAATCCAAGCTAGAAGTCGAAGTTATTGTGTTCCCCTACCTGGCACGCCAAAATGTTAGCCCAAAATCTGGGCCTAACATCCAAATGCGGTGTGAAAACCTCACAATCACAAATCTTAGATCACAAAATGCTGATAAAGCAGTAAAAGTGGGGAACACACGAGATTTTTATTGTGGTTCGGTTCAAACCAAGCCTACGTCCATTTTATAATTGCTTAAATCCTAAGAAATTGCAGTTACAATGTTGTCTCACAATCCGTGAGATTTATTTACATACAACATCCTTGTATTTTTTATGAAGAAGTGGAGAAAAGAGAGTGATTTTATACACGAAATCCTCATGCACTACAACAAAAATACCTTTTTAGGACGTTTAAAAACCGCTATAAAAACTTTTTATGGCGATTCTATAAACGTTATAGATCAACATGTTGTTAAAAGTCTGGTAGTAATTATAGCGCATAATTCTTGCAATAGAAAACATACTTTTGTTGCAATCTTAAATCGGGTCATGTTGATGCAACTGTTTTTCTATAGCGTTATGAAATGTGCTATAGAACTTTTGTGACGTCTTTTGGTTGCTATAATATGTTAGTATGTCATATTATTATGACATCTGAACATGCTATGGAATCATCGCATGAAGTTTTTATGACGTAATGATACACTATAGAAGATTCGTTACTACTTATTGCAGCATCGTTTTGTTGCTATAAAAACTGTTTACTTCTTGCAAAATATTTTCTATAGCACTAGCATGATGCTATAGTATAACAACGCTAATAAAAATATTTTTATTGCACATTTTTGCTACCATAAACATTCGAAGCTTATAATTTTCAATTCTACTAATATATTATAACAATTCAAGAAATTTATCACATTAATATACGAAGACAAATGGATTCATAAGCCAAATCATAAAAAAATACACATATATCCATAATATTTCATGCATGAAGAAATAAACATAGAAATCTATGATAAAAATTAACAATACATACAATCGTAGTAAACCAAAACAGATACATACTAAAAATATTTTCACAAACGTCGACAAGCATGATCGATGTGAAGGAGTAACGTCTTGTATCAACCTCAAAAAACGTCATACAACACCTGCCAAATCAATATTTATTAAGTACCTTTAACCTAAACTTGTGCCAACATATCACCCGTTCAGCCTGATCAATACACTTGCAATTGGTTCACCTGTGCAACAAGCTAAACCTAACAGTATTGCAGTCGATCAAACCCACACTACCCATGAACAAACCCACCTGTGCTTATAACATGGTTGCCGAAAACCTCTTTTTTTCGGAAATGAACCATTATGCATTAATTATAACTGAACAGAATAATAGACATGAATTCAGTTCTTACCAGAGATTTTCAACCCTGGACGTGCTCCAAAACGACACCATCAAGACATAATTTGTGCAGCTCAATCACAGATCCTCAAAACCCAGAGAGAAGCAATGTGCAAATCCATGATAATGAAAAATATGTAGAATGGCTTTCAGTATAAATTATAAAGCATGTAGTGTGAAAACATCCGTTAAATAATATATTGTCAAGGACATAGGCATACATATAAAATTTAATGACCCTGTATTATTTGAATGGACTGCAGTATTACAATTATTTTACTCACAGACTTGCAGTATTAATAAACATGCAGAGATACATGTTGCCTAATATTATAATTCTCTTGGTTCACAGAAGTTATTCTGTAGCAACATGTGTACCTAATAAACTTCTGTGTCAACATTTTTTCGATATTTCTGTAGACCTGTGATAATTCTACATATTCTAATAAATAGTTTTAAGCATATAACAATAAATATTACCTTACTATATAAATATTTAGATCTATTAGCACCTGTTCTATATTCACAAAAATTTCATACTGTGGTCTATTATACCTAGACAAAGGAGCAATTTTACTTCCAGGAGTGTAACTCTTAGCTTTCATATGCACAAATCCTCTGCACTTTAGATTGAAGCACCCAGCTTTTTTCTCTGTTACCGAGTATGTTCGAAATCTCATAACAAAGATGAGATAGTACTGCAGCAATACTAAGAAACCACAATAGTAACATAATTATTACCTTCCAATTGATGTAGAAATGCGGCTCCCTATCACCATATATTGCTGGAGCAACCTGAGGTATTATTGAGTTTGACACCAAAAAGTTTTTTTCATTGCACAACAAATTTTCAGATGTAATGTTATTTCAAGTTAATTACAATTTTTGACCTCGGTCATTTTTGAAGAGAGTACAGTTGCTACATTTTATCGTCGCTGGTAATAATACTGATAAGGATGGCATGATACCGTTATTATTACCAGCCAACTTATGCAAATATTATTAGAATGATACATGAATAGAACATCTTGCAAACTACTATACACAATTATGTGGGGAACTTACATGACATCCTACTTTTATTCCATTGAAATTTCTTAGAAAACAGCCCCTAACATTTGCCAAAATTATAGAAGTTGAGCTCACTTGACATGCGCCTACTTTTGGCAGTTTGTACACATTTAATGTTGCCTTTATACCAAAGAAGGTCCCTCTGGGTAGCCATTATTTAAATTATATTAGTTTGCATATTAAGCTATATTAGCTTGTAGTTCTGTTTATTACAAGATTCTTCTGACGGTTTTGTAATAATATGACTCGAAAACGATATTAAATCATACAAACTTTGGCTTAAAAGTTAAAATACGCCTCGTGTGAGGAGGCTTATTGGGAATATTCCTACATCAACAATCAATAATATGGACCATCAAGAAATATTAAAAGACAGTATATACACTACAAATTTATGAACTATTAGGGGCACTTAGTCAGGGGCTAATAATTCTTTTTCCCTTAATTGTAATTAATTAGGGGCAAAATACAAGATCACCAATTCTTTGTCTCTTGCTGCCATTGTCCGTTTGGCAGCCCAAAAAAATTTAAGTGGCTGCTGCAAGCAGCAGCAACAGGTTGCCACCACTACCAAATGCAGTAGCAGAGGCTGCTGCCAACAGCTGGAGCAGGTTGCTGCAATTATCTTTACAAAAAAGAATTTTGAGTTAATGCCAATGTTTAGGCTGCAACAAATAGAAAAGGAAAAAAGGTATCAGTTTTCTTCGTCGTCATTGTATTGGCAATTAAAGCTGGTGATCATTTGCGTACATCAGTCGTAACTGCAGTAGCATTGAAAAGTATAATACAACCACTTTGTAAGAAATTTGGAGCCTAAAATATTTAGAAAAAAATTGAAGTAAGCCTTCCTTTAACTTATTGTATCGAGTAATGAGAAATAATATATCTGTTCAATACTGGGTGTGAACTAAGTTGTATGTTACCATGTGTAGTATATAGTAGCTATAAGAGATGTTTCGGTTATGTACTCAACTACAAAGTGTTATTTTTTCCTTTTCCGTTCATTTTTATCCACTCTTTAAATGCAAATCAATTACTAGTTGCGCCAGCGCCAAAAGCTAGATGTTTACGCCGTTCGCTTTGCATTTAGAAAAACTAAGCGTTGCTTTTATATTTATATATTTCAGTTTATGAGTATTTGAAAACAGAGGTCTACGTGGTGTTAAATTTATGTTATCGCGTTCCATAAACTCGTTTTGTATGTTAAAATACATGTTATGTATTAAAACCGAGGCTTCAAAAGCATATGTTGCTGTGTAGTGGATGCATGGGTAACATGCATCTGTGGAGCTGTTATGCCAATGTGCAAGTATGTATGTGCTTATGTATGGAAGTGTATTCTTGTGTGTAAGCTAACTATGCGTATTTTTATATAGCATAGCAAGTTAACAACAAAAATATCTCACCACCTCAATACATAAAAATATGAAAATGCAATCTCGTGTGTTAATACTTAATATATAAATCACATATCTATGCAAAACAGAATACTTTAACCCAATATTGAATATTGCCACTATTTGATATATTTTTAGACAAACATGTTAAAATTGCATTCAATTC
Organism: Allium sativum; assembly: GCA_030737875.1. Lineage (NCBI taxonomy): Eukaryota > Viridiplantae > Streptophyta > Magnoliopsida > Asparagales > Amaryllidaceae > Allium > Allium sativum. The sequence continues at coordinate 384,011,231 of CM060923.1, read as the reverse complement.
ATTATTGTTGTGGACTTTAAATCGTTGATTGCGGATCACTTTGAAGAATTGAAGTGACCAATGATTTTAACACTGGGGAGTAATCACAGTAACAATAATAATAACAATGGAGAGGAATTGATAATCAAACTGTAGAAAATGAATATATTTATGAGTGACTACTTTATATAAAAAATATTCTCGCGGGAATGGTCCATTTGGAAGCAAATTTATAAAATGAAACAAAAATGGCAAACAATTTATTTTCTGCCAAATCAAAAAGTCAATAGCCTACCAGGTAGATAATAAACAAAATGAAAAGTATCTATGAAGAATCCTTAGGTAATTATAAGAATAAGGCAATTATATCTGATACATGATTAATGCACTTTCTATTTTAATATTCTTGCTATGCTTATGTTATATTCATGCTATATAACTTCGATAAACCTATTTCATCCAAAACATGATTTATCCCTGGCAAATTTTTGTTATAGTTACATCTATATTTTCTATTATGATTTTTTCCTGATAGAAAAAGGTTTATTAGGTTGACATTATAATAGCAAAAATTAACAAACACAAACTAATTTCATGAATCAAAGGAGAATAAAATCAGTTCAATCAGAGAACATATTCCATCAACGCAATGAAAAAACTGAATCTGACGTCTAGCGGAAAAGATAAGAGAGAACAGCCAGAACTTACGGTTAAGGGTTAAAAGAGATATTTTAAAAACTGAAATGATGAAATGAGTAATTGAATGGAAAGTATGATATAACTGAAATACATATGAGACAAATATCTAAAGATTAGATCAAACACCGAAGAAGAGGTGGAAAATCTCTAGATATACAGCCTATTTCTGGACATGCAGTACTTAAGCGTGAACTTTTTTTCCAAGAAAAGAAGACCTGTATTTATTATCCAGAAACTTTTTCTTTAATATACAAAATCTCTTAAGTTATCTTCTAAATTCACCTGGGTAGTGTAGTTAAATACAAATGTAACCTATACGTATTTCGACCATTCACTTCCATTTTTCACTCAAAACCATAGCCGGCCTAAAACAACAAAGGTTTATGTATATATTTCGCAACTTATTCGAAAAAAACATCCACTTTCTGGATTAAATTTACTCATCCTTGATCTGAATAATTTGTTCTTAAAATATTTTTCTTAGATAGTTATAATTGTCTATGTAACCAATGCTTAGATGAACAAATATATAAGGTATGTTATATAATTGTGTTTTTCATCTGTACAACTTTCTATGGATTAAGCCAATAAATTACCCCAACAAAGGCTTTCGGATGATATAATAAACTAATTTGTTTCACAAATGGAAATATACGAAAAGTTTTATGGAAATATCTGAAATTAACTATTATCACTATAAGCACCACTCCTAAAATTATAATGATGCAGTATTTACATAACGTATCAAAACTTGTGCAAAACCAATGTCATCTTTCTTTATGGGTCATTAACATTGATAATTGCAATAGACATAACAGTGGAACAACAATGTTGACTGGAGTGTACATACGTACATACCTAAAATTTGGTTAAAATTTTGCTAACCTATTAGAATTGGGTTAATATATGTGGGAGTTCTTGCTACTGCAACTTCAAAGTGAGGAAGATGGTCACTGCCCAAAAATTGCTCGGCCCTACATAACATGACTACTTTCTAAAACTAAAGCATTGGCGTTGTTGCTTAACATTAAAATGCCAAATAGATAACCCAAACCTACAGTTTAAGGTTTGTGAAAATAAAACGGGTATCCAAAATCTTTTGCTAAGATGCAAAGATATACATACCAATATAATGGACAAATAACAAAAACATGCCGAAATTAAAAGTAAAATCTCATACCTGACATTACATTCTTAGCATAGCCCTTATATCTCATATATGGTCTACCACATGTTGAAAAGGTAGCTAAAATCAGGATTGGGCAGGAAAATGCAAGTTCATTCAATTCCATTGTTTCTGTTTTGAAAGATAATAATATTTATAAATGCAAACCGGTTAAAGAAGCAAGAATCAAAATATCTATAAATCCGCTCATCATCAATGGTTAATTTGATGATATCAAAATTAATCATATGGGTAAAACACCTAACTCGTTCAAAACCAATCAGCCTAATTCCATAGTTTTATGTTAACTGATGCCAAACGAAAGGGAAAGATACCCCAACGAGATCCGCTATCAATCAATATAAACGCATCAAGTAAAATGAATGTTTCTTAAATCTTATATGTGATCTATAATCCAACATGGTGTTTTTTGAAACTTGCAACTATCCCGAAATATGAATTATAACAACAAAGAAGATCATAATAATTTATAATTAAATCTAAATATGAAATGAAAAATGTTTTTGTAAAACTTGCAGCTGCATGACTGTTTCTTCAATACGTGTCTGAAAGTCTAGATTACCAAAATGTACTCACAAGATTTTTTTTTTTTTTGAAAAATTGAGTATGAAATGGTAAACTCATGGAAAGCTAACAACAAAACAATGGGTAATATGTATAAAGGCAACAGAAGTGATGGAATTCAAATAGTCCCATCAATATTTGATAACTACGATAACTACCAGTAACAAATTATGAACAGGTACTCATATTTTTAAGGTTGAATAATCTTCCTTACTGGGTCAATTTCCACAACATTTAATTCTTCTTCTAGTTGCCCTTAAGATTTCCCAACTTTAGAATTTTCATTTCCAAGGATGTAAATGTATTTAAATGACATTACCATGCAAACTTGGAAATCCAGTCCTTTTTTATTTTTGATATCATGTATGTAGATAATCCCATTAATTGGATAAATTTGTGTTAAATCAGATATCATATCCTTTTCCAAAGGTACCACGACCAAAAGTAATGTATACTTAGAAAAAGATAATTTTTGGAACATAAGTAGTTTAAACATGCTAGGTGTCATTCAATTATTATTTTTGATATGCATTACAGTGTGTTCAAAGAATGTAAAGTAGAAAAGCTGCAATATTGGATATTTCGCAAAATTTTGTTAAGTAAATGTGGTCAGAGACATAACTTTTTAAACAAAAAATGTTCTGCTATTTCACATCTATGTATAGAAAATGATTTAACCATAACCAGACATACACACATACATTGATTTGTTGTTTGGGAAGAAGTCTGCAAAACAAACGATTTTTTCTAAGCACAAGATTTTTTCGATAGAATTAAGTATTACACATGGGAAAACAAAAATGAATCATAAGGTGATGCACACACAAAATCCACACACGCATACAATAGCTATTTACAGAAAATAGGTTGCAAATGTGTTATAAATCATATTATATGTGTATGAGTGTGCACATGTGTGTGTGAGATATTTCTGTTACATACAAAATATATTAAATGAGGAAGAGAAGAATAAAAGGACCTAAATGCAAAGTTCTTCTCCAAGCGTAGGAGAATTGAGTACATGGGCATATAGCGCATGGGGTGTAAGAACGCTAGCAATCAAGTACATATCTTTTCACGTAATATAATAGAAGCACAAAAATCATAAAGGTTTAGTCTCAATTTTTAATTTAAAGCAGAATTGACTACAGAAGCTAAAACATAAACCATCTTACTAATTGTATTACCAAAGTTGTGAATTTCCTTAGTTTGGCGAAAAGCTAATAAATGATATCTTTGGTAATTTCACATGAAAAATTAGATAAGATTTTTATAAGAATGCATTCTTCATGGTATTAATTGAAATCCTTGACCATTGAACATTTGATATAAACCTATCTCAAGAATAATTTGGTAATGTGGATGTTGTTGCAAAATTCTTTAGTTTATAAGAACTTTTTTTTTTTTTTTTTTTTTTTTGCCCGCAACGGTTTTTTCTGTGCAAAACCTCATAATAATTTGTCTTAATTAAGGTTAAAGTTGGTTTTGCCCCGTAAGCACACATTAATAGCTAACTAAGGAAGAAACATCATCCACATTAGAGGGTATAGACACTAGAGAACTGTTAATTTATTGAACTAACCTCGTCTTTGTCAAAATATTTTCCATCACTTCACCTTTCTTTCTTAAGCCGTTGTTGTGGGGTTCAAACAACATCTTTGTAGCTTTCAAAGAATGAAGGGCAACGATTCATCTCTCATAAGGATCAAAACCCACTTTGTTCAACATATTGGTTGATATAGATGGATAAGTATATAAGTCTTTAGTATAGTGGCGCCCTATAAGACAATTATTATTAGTACACTTAACAGGTATTGATCTAGTAGTACTACTACACATGAAAGAAACAATATTAACTTAAATTTTCACTGACCCATACAATATAAAAACAAAGAACAATAGCATTTACATCATTTTCTAGAAACAATGAACAAAATTATAGGGATGTATAGTGCGACTGTACTATAATTAATTGTCTTGTACACTGTATGTGAGAATTCAAATGGAACCAGAAAAGCTCCAACAACTGTAATGTTGTTTCTTTAAGTAGTAACAAGCATATACCATGATTAAATCTAAATCCGCCAATTTCAAAGAAGCTTAAAAAACTGCATTGTGTGAAAAGATGAGGCAAATGATTAAGCATATTAATTTTATTTTATCCAACCTATGTTCACAAACCAAAAGAAGACCAACTACAGTAGGGAGAAAGGTCTGAAAACAGGAAAACACAGAAATTAAATGAAAGTAAGAAGGGAAGGCAAATCCACTGCTTGTTGGAGGTAAGAGTATATGCTTGAAAATATTTTATCCATGGAACAGAGCATAATCAAGGACAAATCGTTGAAAGCCAATTTGAGAAGTTTCGAAAAATATACTGAACCCCAGTTTGAAAGTAGAAAATCACGCTTTAGCCGCTATTAAGAATCATGCTTCGGCTGGTATGACGAATCACGAAGTTGAAATCAAGTAGCTATCTTGGAATTGCCAGCTATCATGGCGGTGCGGAGCCAGATCAGCGAGGGATTCGTGTTAAAAGGGGACAAATGTGGCAATTTGGAAGTGAAAGAAGAAAAGGGGTAAAAGATTTTAGCGACAATGAAAAATAGATAAGCGGGAAATGTCAAAAAAATCACCTGAATTTAAGGATGTCAACGTCAATCGCTATGGCGATTGCAAACGTCATCCCCTATCCTAATTAACTAGGAACCACTTAACTATAGCAAGTCCACCTTTCTTGCAATCCCTGCTTGCTATAAATATAACATTTTCTTGTAGTGGTGATAGACTGATTTGAGGAGTACACAAAGTCCTTGCGTAATTGGTAATGGAGGCCGGGAGGTGTTAGTGTCAAAAAGCCAAGAGAATCCCTCGAAATGCCCTCAAATGGTGTAGTTATAGCCGTTTCCTGATACCGGTTTGCGGGACACGTGGCACATCCAAAGAATCTCGAAATATGATGGAAAACGTCCAGAAATCCTCCTCAAGTCTTTATATGACACGTATAATAAGATCCATGCAAGGTGGAGTGAAATTAGCCTTTAAAACAGGTCAAAACCGAGTGCAGCGAGTGCAGACCCAGGTGGTTCGTGAGCAGAGTGTGCACCCCGAACCGGGGTGACGGGCTGGAGCGGAGAGGCTGGAACTTACCATCACGAGCGGGTCATGCTCCAGGTGTGCACCAGGAGCGGGTCATCGCCGTGGAGACGCTGGTGAGGTGATCGGGTCATGGTCCCTGGGTGTAACCCGAGCGGGTCATGGGCGAGCCATTGTGGGCGAACCGAGGGGGCGAGCGGAGTCAGGGCCGAGGTGAGTCTCGCGAGCCGAGGTGGATCCCGCGAGCCGTTCCATGAGACGAGTTGATGATGCTTTGTCACTTCATCCAAGTGATTGTCAATCAATACCAGATTACACCCATTCACGGAAACAGACGTAACTTTCAAACCATAAGTCCATTTTGCCCAAAAGAAAGCTTTTCCTGAAGCTAATTTAGAGGGTTGTAAGAGTTACTGAGCTAAGCTCCGTAATTGATGTTTTAAGGCCCAAAAGAGGTCGTCTGATAGGACTTTCGGTCCATGCTTTGTTTGTGATGCGACTTCAACCAAATCGCTTCCTGTCTTCTGACGATGTTCTCCATATCCAATCGTGATGTTATCCAGATATTCCATGTGTGACATCTTTGACCAAAAAGTGTGTCAACAAGTTTGGTAAGGGTGAATCGGTCCTCACGACCCGCTCCCAACAGTTTGTCAGCAACTCCCTTCTTCTCCTGCTCTCCGGAAAGGGAACGAACCTGGATCAAGCTCTCGTACTGCAAGATAGAAAGGATTCATTGGTACCCACTTCCCCCGTTATGGTCCAAAATGTTAGGCGAAGAAGGTAGCCATACCCATGTGGGTTTGGGACCTTTAAAGACATAATTTGAATTGTATACAACACTTTGTAAGAAACTTTTAATATGTTTTTGTCTAATAAGCTTGTTATTAGATTTAGGAATCCATATTTTCCCTTCTTTAGGTATTTTAGTCCTTTTAGAACTTATTTTCTTTTCTTTATGTATTTCTTCCTTCTTATGAACATACTTTTCTTAATCTTTCTATATAAAAAACTATGATTTTTGGAATTACTATCCTTTTTAAAGCCTATGCCATTTCTATTTCCTGATGGTTTTGAAGTTTTGATTAAATTTTCTAAATTTTGCTAACTCTTGTTAAACTTGGAAAAATTAGCAGTGATTTTTTCTAACTCACTTTTGAGTTTTAAATTCTCGGATAGTGATACTTCTAAATCACTACTTAGTTTGTTACATTTTTCTGAAATATCTTCATTTTCTAATTCAATTTTTCTTAACTTGCTAGATAAAGAATCATTTTCTAAAGATAATTTGTTATCCTTAAATTGTGCATTTTCTAATTCTTCTTCTAGAATGGTTTTCTCTTCTTTTGCTAGTACAATCTCAATTTCCATTCTATTTATCTTAGAAATAAGCTCCTTATTTAGCTTCTTTTGTTCTCTAAATTTATCGTCTAGTTCCATACTGATTTCTAAGATTTCATTATAAGTAAGTTCAGGGCATACCTCATCAACATCAGCCATAAAGCATACGTTTGCTTGTTCTAAGTCACTATCACTTTCTGACGAGGATGAATCTTAATCATCCCATGTCACTGGAAATGCTCTTCTTTTCTTTTTAAACTTCTCGGCCTTTTGTTACTTTTTATCATTCTTTGGGCAATCTTTCTTTATGTCTCCATATTCATCGCAATTAAAGCATTTGATCAAGGTCTAATTTGTTGAATTTGGTTTGTCATTCTTCTGAAACTTTGTCATTTTTCTGAATTTCTTGAATTTGTTGTAGTTCTTTGCTATGTACACTATTTCTTCCTCATCCAGGTTTGAATCTTCATTATTTTCTTGAAAAGCTTTATTTTTCTTTTCAACATTTTGTTCTTTCCTAAACTGCAAGTTAGCTTCATAAGAAAAAAGGTTTCCTATTCATTCTTCAACTTTGAGTTGATAAAGATCGTTTGCCTCTTCTATGGCTAAGACTTTTATTCCCGTTCATTAGTCTATGAATTTAAGATACATGTAACTATATCAAAATCAGTAAACTTAAATCCAAGGGCCATCAAATCATGTTGAATAATTTGAAATCTAGTATACATATCACTAATAGTTTCACCTGTTTTCATTTTAAATGATGAAAATTGATTTTGTAAAATCGATATTTTAGTTTGTTTAACTTTTGTAGTATCTTCATGAGTAATTTGTAGAGTTCTCCATATGTCATAAGCAGTAGTGCACATCATAACACGCGAAAACTAATTTTTATCTAATGCACAAAATAATACACTCATGGCTTTTGAATTATTTGATGTTGCTGCTTTTTGAACATCGGTCCAAGTACTTAATTCAGTGGTTGGTGGTCCATATTTCTTTTGAGTAGCATCCCATTTTTCTAAGCCATTAGTTTCCATAAAAATTCTCATACGTGTTGACCAATAGGCATAATTAGACCCATTAAACAGTGGTGGCCTTTATGTAGATTGTCCTTCTTGAAAAATGCTACTAACAATATTACTTGTCATATTAAACACAATGAAACAAACACAAAATACTGTTATTTGTTATAACCTTGCTCTGATACCAATTGAAAGTCTATGTTAGGATCGTATATGTGTCTAAACAGTAGCAAGCACTAAGATAATGCAATAGCAAGTAGTAAAGATAAAATAAAAGATAATCACACCAATATTTTATCCTAGTTCGGACCTCCCGTCCTACGTCCAGTCCCGAAGCTCCCCTTCAGCCTTTCAACTATCAAAAACTGTCATCACTTCACCTAAAGGAATAGGTTTGCAGATGAATAGTAATCTTGACAATCTTGTGTTCTTTACAACACTGATATTGACTGAATCGTACAAGTTGCTCCTATAATCTGCTTGAGTTGATATGAGAATTGAATCACTTGGAGAGAATAGAAGTATTAAGTGCTTGATTGAAATCTAGAGAGTATTTGGGAATAAGGAGCTTTTCAGAGAAAATAGAATCGATCTAGAGAGAATAGGTGAGTTCAAAACTTGAATCTCCTGATGTATTTATAAGATATTAAGGGTTTTTGTGAATGGTTGTGATTTCTAAATGAAACCCTTCGTTTTGAAACAAGATTTCTTTTGAGAAAAACGTATTTGAGAAGAAGAGTTAAAAGTTGTAACTATTCGGACTGAAGAGATGTCTTTGAAAGCACAGGTCGTATGCCAGGACGGACGTCTATATATCTCGATCAGACGTCTGTATTTATAATCTGACATTACTTAATACATAGACAGACGTCTGTCCTTAGAGCAACAGACATATGTGTGTGCAGGAAAATTATACCGAGGCTTTTCACAGACGTCTGTCACATATATGAAAGATGTCTATGCGGAGTGGAGAATATTTTTCCTGCTGTAGTGACAGACGTCTATTCTGTTATATGACAAACGTCTGACACTGCACAGACACTATGATCACTTGATGTTTTTCTCATATTTAGTCAAGGATATTGTACATAATATCTGATACTATATATATATATATATATATATATATATATGAGATTCTTTGAGCAATCTTGAGTTCTTCTCCTTTAGTTGACTCTTGCATGAATATGTACATATATGTTTGTGTAATGTGTATAGTGTGTCGTCATCAAAATCAAGGATCTAACATACCTTTTCAGATCGTGGGAGTTGGTGAAAAGTTGGAGGGAAGTCTGAAAGTTTAAACCTTTGAAATTCAAATTTTGAATTTCAAATTACTGGTCAAATATGTCGACATATGTACCTATTTTCAAAGGAAATTTGCTTTCTGTGAAATGTGATTTATATTATCGATTTATATCTCAAGTACAACGATTTTCTGAAATAATTCTAATCTAATCAAAAACACAAATAATTTATTTTATTATTTTATTTGTTATTTATTATATTGTTATTTTGAATTTCAAGTTTAAATTTCAAGTTTAAATTTCAAATTTAAATTTCAAATTTCAAGTTTGAATTTTAATGTTTTTAAATTCAAATCAAAGCAAACAAACAAATCAACCATTCAACTAAATAAAATTAAAAGTTAGTAAAGGCGTACCTGGTTTTTTGATCCTTTTTCTTTTTTTGAACTCTGAATTGCCATAAAGCATATATTCGAATTTCCTTTTTCTGGCTATTCATCACTTGATGATGATTCTGAATCATCTAACGTTGTTGCGTATGCTTTCTTTATTTTTCTTATTGAATTGTTATTGTCTATTAGTTGAGTCGATTTATCTAGATATGGATACATTTTCTTTATATGGTCTAGTTTGTTGCAACTATAACATCGACCATCATTACTTTTTGAACTACCTTGGTTATAATTTTTCCTTCTAATTCTCAGAAATTTTCTAAAATGATTTATCATAAGAGTTGTTTCTTCATCACCTTTACTACTTAAGTCAGAATCATTTGATGTTGTTATAATGCAATAGATTTCTTCTCAATTGACCTATTTTCTTTTCTCTTTTGAAATTGGACTTCATAAGATATTAGATTTCCGATTAACTCCTCAACCTTCATTTCACTGACATCATTGGCTTCTTTAATTGCCAAAGTTTTCTGATTCCATTCTGGAGTTAGTGAACTCAATATTTTTCTGACTTGATCTGCTTCAGAATAGGTTTTTCCAGGTGCTGTTAATGAATGCATTATCTCTTGAAATCTACAATACATATCATAAATAGACTTATTCGCGTTAATTTTGAATAATTCAAACTGATTAACCAACATTGCTATTTTAGTTTTTCAACTTTACTAGTTCCTTCATGAGTAACTTGTAAAGTACTCCAAATTTCACAATCAGTTTTACATACTAACACTCTATCAAACTCATTCCTATCTAATGAACAAAATAACACATTCACGGCTTTAGAATTTCTTTGTGCAGCAGTATTTTGTTCATTTTTCCATTATGCAAAAGCAGTTGTGGGTTCAACAAATTAATTTTGTGTACTATTCCATTTATCTAATCCTACTGATTGTAAATATATCTTCATTCTAGATTCCCAATATGAATAAATACTACCATTAAACAGTGGTGATCTAACAGTGGAATGATCCTCTACAAAAAATTGTTATTGCTACCAGTGTTGGATGCCATTATCACTATTTTCAAAAATCAGATTATGAACTTTTTGAAAGACCTTGCTCTGATACCAATTGTTAGGGATTGCGGAATGGATCGTTAAAGCAAAAAAAACACTAGAGAGGGGTGAAAAGTATTTTTGAGAATTTAAACAAAATCTAAAATTTATGCGAACTACTATATAAATCAAACACCAAGAGACAATCACAGATATAGAATCAAACACAAACACAAATATAAACAAAAGTAAATTGCAGAAAAGGAAAGAACACATCTGATTTTATACTACTTCGGGATTGCTTCTAAGTCCGGTCCCGCGCAACACTGGATGCGAAGAATTTTATTACTATATCAATATCTAATTACAACCTCCTTAATTTCACGGCTACAAGAGATACCACCGGTCCAAACCACCATGATTTCACGGCTACAAGGGATACCACCGATTACCCATCCTTGATTTCACAACTACAAGTGATACCACTGATTTCTTACACACCCCAAACAATTACAAACAATCCTATAACTCTTCAATAGCACTTGATTCAGAGAGTAATGAGTAGAGAGCGTAGAGAGAAGAAGTTTAATGAAAACGGAATTGAATTTAGCAGAGTGTAGGTGTGGAAATCATAAAAATGATAAAGAATAACAGTGTTATGAAAGGGAATGAAGATGGAGAAGAAGAAATTATAAAAACTTGGAAATCAGCCCCTATTATAACATTTGAAAGGTTGCAACGTTTCTGAACTATAACAAATAGTGAAAAGACACTTCCTTTCAATTTTGTAAAAATGACAGTTATATTTCGACATGTATATATATGTATATCAACATATACATGTACAAAATTGGAATTTAAATATTTTTCAAGTGTTTTAGATATATATATAATCCTGGAAATTCTTGAATTAAAATATAGTGTTATAAATAAATATTTTAAAGTAGAAATCATACGAAAAAATAAAAATAAAATATATAAACAAATTTATAAATTATAGAGTTTAAAACTATATAAATATAAATTATATAAAATATAAATATATAAAACTTATAAAGTATAAACATATAAAACTTAAGCTTAAAATCAAAAACTAATAGAAAGTAAAGTAGAGAAGAAAAAATTGAAGATAGAATTTGAAAAACAGAATTTGAAATTATTTTGAACTTGAACCTGGAGTGTTTTCAGAGTCCTACATAATATAGACTCTACAACTATATGTATCTTGAACTCTTGAACTCTTGAAATCTTGAATACTCATGAGTCTTGAAACATCTTTGAATTTCAAATCTCTAACATCTTTAAACTGTACAGTCTTCATAATAATTCCTGTATATAATTCCTGCATTTGTGTGTGTGTGTGTATATATATATATATACACTCTAGATGAAAGTGTTGGTATATATTTTATAATCAATTAATATTGAAATAAGGTTGTTTTGATCAAAAATCCATTCTCCAACAGTTGCCGTCTCTGTTTCTGATGCTACACTCACATTAACGATTTTGCCTCCGCTGATCTGAAGTACATCCTTGATTTCAACTTCACCATTACATGAAAGATATTTATTTTTTCTTCTATTTAGTTTTTCTACAGATATTGTTAGATTCTAAGTTTACTAAATTAGAGTGAATCAAAATTGAAAGTTTGATTATCAGAACATGAATCCTTTTGAACAAATATTCACAATTGGATGGAAGATTCTAGTCCATTTAATTTTGCTTTCTATTGTTAATGAAATTCAATTGAGTGTTGGCATTGCTACATGTAAATTAAGAATAGATAACTTTTTTTAGCAATTTTAATTTTTTAAGAAACTGAGCATTGTATTGGTAATTCTAGTAATTTAACCTGTATTGCCTGGATCATTGTGGACATTGGTATTGTGGGTGTAAAAAAATGTTATATAAAAAATGATGATTTTCTTTTGAAAAGGCTATTAGTGGGATTAGTGCAAGAGTGATGGATCACCTTCGTTGAGAGGGTTCACACTCAAAATTGGAGTTTATTTTCATAACCAAAATTTCAAAGAGTCGTATCCATAACTTTAGCATGTAATAGCTAGAAACACGTTTATTTGTTTTTAAGCAAACACTGAATTGAGATGTAAAAATTGTTCTTTGTAAATTCATTCACATCTTTTCTTTGTAGTGTAAGATAAATATAGTTGTTGCACCTTTCCATTTGTAAAGGTAAATGATTAAAACTGAAGTGAGCTTGACTAACATATGCTTTACTGCAATGGTGTCACTTAACTTATCGAAAATACAACCATGGTTTATTTAAATAGTACCATAAAGGGTTGTGTTGCAAACATTGCTGCCAAGTTCGAGAGCATGGAGCCATGATCTAGTGTTAAAGACATGATAGTATACAATACGATATCAGATGCTGAATAGAAGGGGCTTATAACTCCTGGGAAGAGCGTATTAGTGGAAACTACAACTGGAAATACTGGCATTGCTCTTGCATTTCTAGCTGCTTCGAAAGGATATAAACTAGTCCTAACAATTCCTGCATCAATGTGCATGAAAAAATAGTTTTGTTTAAAGCTTTTGGTGCAGAACTTGTACTTATGCTGCAAAGAGAATGAAGGTAGCAATTCAAAAGACTGAAGATATCGTAAAGAAGACACCAAATTGTTACATGCTCCAACAGTTTGGTAATCCTACTAATCCAAAGATACACTTTGAGACAACTGGACTGGAAAGTTGGGAAGATATAAATGGGAAGATTGATATTTTTGGTGCAGGAATTGGAGATGGTGGAACCATCACTGGTGCTGGCATTTTTTAAAGGACGAAGACCCAAGGATAAAGGTTACAGGTACTAAGCCTACTGAAAGCAATGTACTCTCGTGAGGAAATCTTGGCTTCCCACACAAGATTCAATGCATTGGTGCAGGGTATGTGCTGAGTATTCTAGAGTGTAAAGTTACTGATGAAATTTTAGAGGTACCTCGCGTGGAAGCAATTTAGCTACAATGCAGCTGATACTTTAAGAAGGATCATTACTTGGAATTTTTTCTGGAGCTGCTGCTACGAAATTTACAAAAAACCTGAAAATGCAGGGAAACTCACTAAGGATGTCTTCCTAAGCTTCGGTGAATAATATCTTTTCCACTGCCCCTCTTCAAATCGATACGGGAAGAATGTGAGAAGATGCAATCTGAGCCTTGATCAATTATTATACCCGAAGTGTTCGTTAGCACTGTAACACTAAATGATAACTTACATATCATGTATATCAAATGTCATACACTTGATTTGTCCTTTGGTACATGAATTATTGTATCTTTCCTTCTATATTATTTCACTCATTTTTGTTGCATTTTTTTTTATATGAAACACATATATGTGATTTTATCAATATTAAGACATGCACAAATGGCTATAATTACTTCTTATGGTCATGATGTTGACTTATTGAACTTTGAATGGGGTTCACTTTATTGCTATTACATTTTGCATAGTGCATATATTAGTTTTGTAACCATAGATTTAAAAAATACTGCTAGCATATATGACCCTGGTTACTTCTATTAAATTATTATAATAAAAAGGAAGATCCATAGAGATTAACACAAAATTTATTTCTATGATGCCTTTGAGATTTCATAGTGTGTATGTAGTTGGTATTTCACAAAATGCAAAGGCTTACACTTCCAACAACATGTGTTGGATCAGTGGGATAAAGGGAGAGTTTCAAATTTGATATTACTGATCAATAAGAAGAAAATTAAATGGGTGGTATGAACATTTGATATGTGTTTCAATGAGGTATAAACTCTTATTAAAAATAGACATCATATAAATTTTGATTATATTGTTCGCATTTTGTTAAACTAAGTGTTAAATGAAATGATGATATATTTTGAACTTATATTGGTTTCATTTTTCCTTTTATTACTTTAATTCATTAATATTTTAGAGCTGCAAAACAACTACACATTAAGGGTGCATTGATCCTATTCGATATATAATAAACCGTATATATGTGCTCGTGAGTTATTCGTATCAGTACATTAATATTATATTCTTAATTTTAAGTTGGTTGCAGACTTTATTTTTTTTTCAATTACTTATATTTTCTCTTAAACTATGCAATAATTTTTTTCATTAAAATCTGATTCAAAATAAATTTTAACAAATAACTTTATATTTTATATTAAATATTTTATCGGTCATTTTTCCCATCGTTATGCGATAATACTATTCAAATCGACTGTTAAGGAGGTTTGTTTACTGTCAATTGGCCGAAGTCAATTTTTTCGAAACCCAAAAAACATGGAACATGTCTCTTTAAAACTCTTTTACTTAATTTTCTCCACTTTATCTCCTTAGATCTCTCTACTTTTAAATATTTTCTAGCACATTATTTTTTGATGTTCAACTAAGATTAATAAAAAAACTAGTTTTTTTTTTCAAACTATGCAATCTAACGGTCAGTTTCCCACCGTTAGGGAGTTTTTTTTCATTAATCTTTTCTTTATGTTTAACTTACATATTATTTTGACAAAAATCAACTTTTCCAAAGCAAAAAAAATCTAGTCTAATTCACTTAGATCTCTTCAATTAAATTTATGTAATTCTCACTGGTCTAATTCACTTAATTCTCTCAACATTTGTCTCTTTAGATCTCACAAATTTTGAATATTATCCATCACATTAGTTTTTAATATTAAACAAAGATTATTGAACAAAACTAGTTTTTTTAATTATTCAATCTAACGATCGGCTCCCCAACTTTTTGTGGTTGTACTAGTAGCGTTGTTCCCTTATAGTTTGCTATTCAAACTAGTTGATCTAATCCATATTGGCACCGTGAATAATATATCACTTTCATATGTCATTGAAGGGTCAACCTTTCCATAATGATTAAGTTCTTATCGAATAACCATGGTCAATCCCTTGGCATTTTTATACAATCCTCCAAATTATGAAATCTGGTCCCAAAATATCGTAATCTCTTGATTGCATCTCAAAAGGATTACTCTTTGTATGGGCTTCAATTGTTTAATAATATGGTCTCATGTCTACTACGAACAATAGAAAAACATTATTCCACCTATATTATGCCTCTATAACAACAACCGGAGGGATGCTTCCCCTTATTATACCATTCTCGGTTTTTAGTTTAATATATTCAAGGCAAATTTAAACTTTTGTATTTGCCTTAACAACGTTACAATAAGAATTCTATTAGAAACCAATTAACAGAAATGGCAGAAAACCCGTTTCTATGAACAGTAACTCTTTTAAGCATTAGCAATATTTTTTCAATGTTATTGTAATTCACAACAACAAAAAATAATCATAAATTTGTAGAGAATAGAAACGGTGATATGTAAAAAAAAATCAAATTCAACATAGAAATAAATACTTTACCAATTATGCTTCTGAGTCTAGCGTATGTTGTTCCCTCGAAACGAAATTGCTCCCTCTAGGGTGCGTAAGGATGTCGAGCAATCGTTTCCCAGTAGTGAAACGGAATCTATCTGTGATGCTGCACTGCAATCACAGAGCAATGATGAACGCATGAAGTTCATAAAATCAGAATAGATAGTTTGGAGAGAAGATATGGAATAGAGGAGAAGGAAACAAAACTTAAAAATTATCGTTCTGTTTTAATTTCGAGTGCCTATATATAAGGTGTAAGGAGGCATCCATTCCTGAAGAGGTGCTTCTGTTTGAATTGCAACGGTTATGACTGTTGGAAAGGTTGCAATCCTTTACCAACAGGCACAACCTTTGGCATTTTGATATACACGTAAATGCGTATATTTTATCCACTTATTTATCCTGTTTTCTCTTTAAAATAATCGATACTGTGTTTTCAGATTGTTGATAATAAGCATTGTTTAATGCATTTGATGGATAAAGCATGAAGAATTTGCTGAAAAAGAGTGAAGTTTGAAAAGTTAGTTGATGTGAGTAATTGCTAAAGCTTGAAGAATAGTTGCAAATAGAGTTCGGTTAAATAGATTTGGCTCACTGAAGACTCATGTTTATTCACATAACTCACTTACAAGTGTTCTCACTCTACAGCATGACCACTGCATATGTACATTGGTTTATTTTTTATTTGGGCAAAGACTTTAGTCCCACATCTTGTAATTGCCCACTTAGTCCTGGTCATGGAAGCTATAAATACACCTGTATCTCTTTCATTTGTTTTTACACTGGAAACACTGGGTTTTATTCTGTAAACTCTTCTCTTGGAATAAAATTATTCTTCTCAGGTTCTTTTTTAGTTTTTGTTTTATTTTTTTTATTTTTTTTCTTTTCTTTTTTCCTTCTTCTCATTTTGCTATGTCTAGCTAATTCCCTTTAATTAGGGGGTGATGACGCTTATATACTAGATTCGGTATGAATTATATAGGCAAATAGATTAGGATTTTATGCATATATATATATATATCTGGATCTGAAGCAAGAGTTAGATCCGAACCTTCATACTCTGTGTCGTATAAGAGCTATGCTCCTTTGCAGAGTATATTCGAGTTCGACCTAACACTTTTCATATTTAGATCTAATTTTTAGGGTTTTAGAAATAAATTAGGGAATCTGTCCCGATAGCCTATGGTTCTTTAAGAGCATAGCTTCTGCATAGGCTATGCTTGTTATTGTTCACATGTTTGTTTCTAAAACACCTAATTACTATTGATTCATATTTGTGACAGAAACATGAGTTAGATCTATATTAACCTGTTCGGCTATTGATGATTATTAATCTAGTTTATGTCATTACTCCCTAGTTACTTTCATCTATTTAAAAAACTTTCTCTTTTTATTATTTTTTGTTGTTTTCAAAAATCAAACTATTAGAATAATCTGATTGGATTTGGTAGTTAAAATAATTTTGGTTCTAGAGTTCGACATCCTTTACAACAACCTTTGTTGTCTATGAAAGCCGAATGAATTCAATAATTATTTACAATTGTTCAATTTGTTCGCAAACACATTTAACCGCATGGTTTAGAAAATAACTATTTCCCGCGTAGCACAGCAGGCCCAAGAAGCAGTGGAAGGCCCATTCAGTCACAAGACCCCAACAGCCCTAAGGTACAAGGCCCTATTTTTTGATGTTTTAATATTAAATATTTAAGATTTCATGCCATTGCCCTAAATCCTTCTTTTTCCTCATTTGTTTTGATATAGTATATCAAGACTTACTATATATAGTGGCATAGGTATTAGTTTTTCCCAATGCAGGACAAATAGATTTCCCTAAATGTACTTATTCATTTCCAACAATCCCCTACAGGAATGAGTAGTTATTTAAACTATTCTTAAAATTGAGAAATATTTAGTATATCAGTAAAAGTAGCAAAAAAGCCTAACTTTTCCTTGTGTTTTATCATTATAACTAACTGGAATCAGTGGGCTAGATTGTCATTGAACTATAAGCCATTTGTGTAAGTCTATAAAGATAACACACGATAAATGTTCTTTAACTCCTTGGTTCTCTTTTTGTATTCTCTTTTGCCATGAACACCGCCTTGGTTTCATGGATGCTTGAAGAATTCAACCTTACACTTCTCCTGGAAGTGGAGCCTTCGCACTAACAATGGGGATTTTATAAAGAGTATCCCATAATACCCTACTTGATTCTTTATTACACCTCGATATAGGAGCTAATATTATCATATTCTCTGACGAGTTGTGCACTGACTTATCAAAGGAATGGTTTGTATTTAACAATGCCGTCAAGTTTATCTTAAACTTGGTTGTCCCTTTGAACCGAGATCTTGGGATCTCCAGTCAACTAGGTGGGGTTTCCATTTTTAGAAAACTTTTAATTCATAGGTCTTAATCCCATTCCCATCGATAAGATTTGAACTTTCTCTCTTGGCAAGCCTTTTGCTAGTGGATCCGTCTAAGCTATCCTTCGACCTTACATAGTGCATAGTGATAACTCCATTAAAGAGAAGTTGTCTCACAGTTTTATGTCTACAACGAATATGTCGACATTTACCATTATACAATGTACCATTTTCTCTTCCTATAGCATATTGACTATCACAATGTATATATATATATATTAGAGGTACTGGTTTTCCCCAATTTGGAATGTCTTCCAAGAAACTCCTAAGCCAATCTGCTTCTTTCGAAGTTTTATCTGCAGCAATGAACTCCGATTCCACTGTTCACCTTTCTATGCACTTCTATTTGGATGATTTCCGTGAAATTGCTCCGTTTCCTAATGTAAACACATATCTACTTGTGGATTTTGTATCATTTGAGCCAGTTATCCAATTGGCATCACTATATCCTTCTACCACAGAAAGATACTTCTCATATTGCAACATATAGTTTTTTTGTGTACTTTAGATATCCTAGAACCCTGATTATTGCTTTCAGTAATGTTTCTAGGATTACTGGTATATCTACTCAGTTTGCTTATAGCGTATGCAATATAAGGCCTAGTGCAATTCATGACATACATAATACTTCCTAGTATGCAAGAGTAATCAAGCTGATATATATTCCACCACCGGTGTTCTTTACCGAATTTTGGTTCATATCCACTGGTGATTTTGCAATGGTTATATTATAATTCTTGAACCTTTCAAGTAATTTGGCAATGTAATGTGACAAAGATAATACATATCCTTGTGATGTTTTTATAATTTTTACACCCAAGATTACATTAGCCACTTCTAGGTCTTTTATGTTGAATATAGAGGATAACATATCCTTTATAGATTTTATTATTGCCTTATTATTTCCTAGAATCAACTTAAAGACAAACAATGACATATCCAACATCCGCATATTTTACATAGATGCATTTATCTGATTCATTTATTTTGAATTCATTTGATAACATAGTTTCATCAAATTTCTCGTGCCATTGTTTCAATGCTTGTTTAAGGCCAAAAAGTGATTTTACAAATTTGTACACCTTATTTTCATTTCCTTGGCTTAGGAACCTTTCAGGTTGTTGTATATATATCTTCTTCAGTTCACCATTTAAAAACACCGTTTTCACATCCATTTGGTATATTCCCAAAAAATATACGGATGTGATTACAATAAGCACCCTAATCGATGTTATTCTAGTTACTGATGAATACTTATCAAAATAATCTAGATCTTTCATCTGTCTAAATCCTTTTATTACAAGTCTTGCTTTATACTTGTCTATTGAGCTGTCAGCTTTTAGTTTTTTCTTAAATTTCTATTTATATTCTAGTGGTTTTGATCCTTTAAGTAGATCCACTAGTTCCCATGTAAATTTTGTAAAATGGATTCCATTTCACTATTGACAGACTCCTTCCAATATGGAGCCTCGGGAGATGACATCTCTTGTTGGTAAGTAAGAGGTTCATTTCCTATCATAAATGCATAGAAATTGGGTCCAAAGGTTTTAGAAGTCCTTTGACGTTTGCTCCTTCTACGTTCCTCTACCTCTGTTTCAACATTTCTTTCATTCGACTTTTGATACACATTATCCTTAGGATTATATGTATCTCTGATCTCTTTTGAACAATTGTTTCAATAGAGGATTTTAGAGGATAGATGTGTTTAAAGAATCTAGCATTTCGTGACTCGATAATGGTGTTTTGATGAATGTCATCAATTTTAGATTTGTACACCAAAAATCGATATGCACTACTATTATGAGCATATCCAATGAATATGCAATTTATAGTCTTTGGTCCAATTTTGACCTATTTCAGTTTTAGTATTTCTACTTTGGCAAGACACCCCTACTTTCAAGTATTTGTAGGATGGTGGTCTGTTTTTCCAAAGTTCATGGGGGTGATTTAGACGTTTTCTTTCATGGTATTTTATTCAAAATGTGAATTACTAAAGGAATAGCTTCTCCCCAAAAGTTGTCTGGCAAGCCAAAGCTAATTAATAAGGCATTCATCATTTCTTTAAGAGTTCTATTTTTTGTTCGGCTATACCATTGGATTGAGGTGAATATGGGTTTGTAGTTTGATGTACAATTCCATGCTCAGCGCAGAGTTCTTCAAATGGAGACTCATATTCTCCTCCTTTACCACTTCTTAAATATTTTATTTTCTTGATGAGTTGATTCTAAACTTCTGCCTTATACTTTTTAAACATTTTGTAACACCCCACCTCCGCCAGGGTGGCTCTTGCAAGCAACTCTGACTTTGGTGGGGCGTTTTAAAACAAGGTAAACATGCATAATGATATAACAAGGCAGGACATGACATATATATATGTAAATAAACAGAGTAAGTAGATAAAACAGCGGAAGATTTTCAAACCATTTCAAAACACAAGTCTGGTACATCAAAATGTCAATTTCCCAAAATTACAAGTCTAGATAAAAACATCATCTGATAAACTGAAATACATAAGTACTATCCCCAAGTAAGAGTGATAAACCATAGCGGGCTCAATATCCAAACGTACATGAGCTAATCCAGCAAGCAAGCTAAGCGATCCAAGCTAAGCACCAATGTTCCCACCCTGAGAACCTAGGGGGGGGGAAACGGAAGAAAAGAAGCAAAAAGAAAACGGGTCAGTCATAAAGACTGGTAAGCCCTGCTACGATCAGTCTATAAACTAATAAAGTTAACAGCATGATGGAAACTGAGATGATCATAGATAACAACATACTGGCATGATAAATTAACTACAAGATAGATAGAGGTGTCATCGCATAAACAAGGTTAAGTTTTGCACCACGGTGTACTAGCAAACCAACATAACAGGTATTGATCCCTTGGCCCAAGCTTTGACCCAATAACATGAAGTGACCTTAATATAAGGTCCAACCAAACGGTCTAGTCGATCGGCTCCCTATAAGCCTAACACGACAAGTGTTTGTGTCCATACGGCCCACATATGGATGTAGTCAGACTGTGCTGGGTCCACCTTCGGGTGTATCAAGCCTTCGGGTGTCAACCCCAGACACTGAAGCAATAATGCACAGTCTAAACCTACTGGTACCCGTGCCTCGAGTTTGTCCAATACCGGACTACGTGCACGTCCGTAGCCCGCCTGGACCCGCACCGCTGTACCACTCAGCCGTCGCTTTGGTCGCTTACATCAGTCCAGTAATCGTGCCCCGCCCTAGCCCAGCCTCTAGGGTTGTGATGATACCAAACTGGGATTACTGCTGGAACAGACCACGTTGCTAGGGTTTCCTAAGAGGGTTAAGTGCGATTTAACCCTTCACTAATCATGGATTAAATTGGTTAAGTGTAACCGACAGTTCACAACCTATCCCCATTTCAATCCCTCGAACCCCAAAATGGATTAAATTGGTTAAGTGTAACCGACAGTTCACAACTTAACCCCATTTCAATCCCTCGAATCCCCAAATGGATTAAGTATTAGTGGACCCTGACTTAACCCTAATCATGAGGCATTAATTAATTTAATGCACCTTAACCTCTCACATTAGACTTTGTTGTGGTTACCTAGTTAAGCCGGTGGGTTCCGGGTAGATTTACACCACAACTTGGTCTAACCTCGGGTCTTGGCACCACATGACCAACTTCTCACATTGGGTCCTATTGTTTGTAGCCACTAGTTAAGCCGGTAGGTTCCGGGTAGAATTACGCTACAAACTCAACCCAACCTCGAGTTGGCCACACTTATGTTTTCTAAGTGTCATGTCCACTTTATTTCAAAACATAATTACAAGTCAACAAATACTTGGGTAGACCTAACTTAATAGGTAAATTCCCAAGGGGTAGACCTAACTTAATAGGTAAATTCCCAATCTTATACTTTCATGTATTTTAAGTTTACCCAAACCCCCCAACGTCATTCTATCGCTTACATATTCATAATAACGCATAAAGGATAGGAAGAGGGAACTTGGCATAACATACATGATGAACTTGCATATCACAACAAACATGCATAACATGTTAGACTTGCATAACTTAGCATAGTGAACTTGCATATTACCATAAACATGCATAACATGTTAAACTTGCCTAACATGGCATAGGGAACTTGCATAAACATGCATAACTTGTCAAACATGCATAACATGTCATTGTGAACTTGCATAAGCATGCATAACTTATTAAACATGCATAACATGGCATAGTGAACTTGCATAAACATGCATAACCCAATAAACTTGCAAATCATGGCATAGTGAACTTGCATAAACATGCATAACTCAATAAACTTGCAAATCATGGCATAGTGAACTTGCATAAACATGCATAACTCAATAAACTTGCAAATCATGGCATAGTGAACTTGCATAAACATGCATAACTCAATAAACTTGCATAAATCCCAACTTGCATCACATATTAACTTTAGAGTTTCTAAAATGAAGGTAAGAGGGCTTACAAATATTATGAAGACACAATTCTACTAATAAAGATTGAGAAGCCCTTTATGCAAGCATATAAAAACCCAAAACAAAGCTCCAATAAGAAAACTCTTAACAAAAATTCCAAAAACTCTAGCTTAGCCAATAAAGCTTGCAACTTGATGATGTATGCAAGCTAATGATCATTCATACAACTTAGAAATGCTTGTATGAACATCAAAATCTTCATAGGAATGATTTTTGAAGAGGGTGGAGGCTAGGGTTTTTAAGTGGAGGCCATTTGAGAAATCAATTTGCCATAGTTTAGCTACTAGAATGAATAAATGAGGTTTTAGGGTAGGATTAGGGTCTTATTTATAGAAGATTAAAGTGTTTTTAGCCCTAGGATTAACCCTAGGTTAGTTTAGGTCCATCAGATTTCGGAAGTCTCCAGAACACAGCCACAAAACCAGACCAAGACCCAAAATGGTGCGCCAGGCAAAACTGCCCGGCCACCCTGTGTCGACAGGGCTGTCGACAGGGCTGTCGACACCCTGGGGACCCTGTCGACATGCCTGTCGACATGGGGGTCCTGGCGGGAGTTTTCCCGCCTGCGCCAGTTTGCCCTAATTTCCAATTTTGAACTTGAAATTCAAATCCGTTTTTGACATGGAAATTTCTGAAAACTTCAATGGGCCTTAACTGGGTCATACGGACTCCGATTTTCGAAAACTCAGACTCTATTTCGCATATTTTTCCGAGACGAACGCAATGGCATAGCCCGTTTCCCTTGATTCAGATTTTTAAATTAAATTCTGCCTCGATTTATATTATAACAGGTTATTAAAAATACAGGTTGTTACATTCTCCCCTCCTTAAAGGATTTCGTCCCCGAAATCTTCAAGTTAGGAAGAACATATCCTACCATCCAATCATCCATCTACTCAAAACATCATCCTCGAGCAATCGTTGTCCTTACAAGATTCTAAATGTGGTATGAACATATGCAAAAGTGTGTGTATATGTACTTATCTAATGCAAAGATCAGGCGGTTACTGATACAGTAAACCTCCTTAATGCATATGTATGTCAGTGAAATGAATCCATATGTATGAAAATTCCTAACATAATTCATAGTATCTATATGAGTGCACATAACATTCATCCATATGCAACATCCATGTGGTAGCACAACAAGTTTCAACCATGAATAAGTGTAAGCACTCATGCATATGCAACATGAAGAGTGTGTGAGCCGATCTAGTGCCTAATGTGTATAATGCATCCACGAGTAACCACTTGCAAACACTTGCAACCACTTGCAAACATCAAGCATAACATGTTTCAAATACATGTTTCATCCAAAGGGTTTCTACCTAAGGTTCTCATGACAAGATAAACACGATAAACTAGATAAACTAGATAAACATGGACAGAGAGATATGCTAAAAAGAGATCTTAGAAGATAAGCAAGATAAACTCCTTTTTGGATTACAAGAAATCCATTCAAACTCTGACATATAGTACTAACCGATGAGTCATAACCCCCTTATGGAGTTTACAATAGAAATAAGATCGAGAATGGGACCGAGAGGATATATACAAAAGATACCTTGCAAGCAAGCTCCACAGGAAAACAAGGATCAAGGATGCACTCTTAAAAAGAGATATGATGCGCGTATCTAGTCTTCACTCTTCTTAGTCACGTTTCCTTGAGCTTAACTCCACTGTGCTTTGACCGTCTTTTACTTCATGATTTCTTGGCTTCCTAACTCCTATTTCCCAAATTTGAGTTGGAACTCATTTCATTATCGCCTCTCGTCTTCCTTTTCCACTTATTCTTCTTTCTGTATACTTGGCTTAAACATAACTGTAACCTCATGATTTCATGCAAGCTCTCCAAAATTCACTAGTGAATCCTGGATCTCGTCTACTTACCATAAAGTATTCCACGCAGCAGAACTTTTCTTGAAAATACCAATCCACGTTGCCAATTGCCCTTATAAACGTGATTTTCTATAACTCATGCTTAATCGAAATGAACCATCCGCCTATGAGTGATAGGCCATACCTAGATTCAGTTGCCTACCCATGGCTTCCTGTAGGCTATTTCAAAACTGGCCAACTTCTTGAGGGTAAACCGTTGCTAACCATGATGCAGTCCTCTCGCTCTTCACCGGACTGAAATGAGCACTCTTCGTGAGTCTACCTATTATGACCCACATACCCGTATTCCCTTTCTTTGATCTAGGTAGTCCATCCACATAATCTATCGAGATGTTTTCACACTTCCCTTGCGGAACCACCAATGGAGGTAATGGCCCGCCGGGCTTCTATGACTTGGCCTTAACCTGGTGGCACAACATGCATCCTGAGACCAACTCGGCCACCTCCTCGAGTGATGCGCATCTTCAAGAACCTTCTTTACCAAGTCTTCCACTCGAGGAACACATAATCTCTCATCGCGCCTTAGTCATCCCTTGTCATCTATAATATATCTAGCGAAGTGACTTAACATCTCGCCTCGAATCAACTGGTCCATGTTCTGGACTAACTGCGGGTCTTCTTCCTGTGAAACCCCCTTCTTGATCCAAAAGAGTAAGTCTAAGCTTAGGGAATGCTAACTAACTAGCCAAACGGAGAAAGCTTCTTACTTCAATTGCCCTCCTCGGAGTTTTTCGGTCTTAAACCGCAACCACTTTAGCGGAATCCACCGCTAAGCCTTACTTAGGAACTATGTGCCCAAGAAATCCAACTTCTTTCCTCTTAAAGTGACATTTGGAGAACTTGACCTTCAACTGGTGGCTCTAAGCGTATCCATCACCTCCTTGAGATGTCTAGCATGCTCTTCCTCGTTCTTTTAAGGAGATCAAAATATCGTCTACGACGACCACGACAAACTTGTTCAAGGACTCCCTAAACACCCTACCCATCAAGTTCACGTAATATGCGGGTGCATTAGTCAAACCAAATAGCATGACTAGCCATTCTAAAAATCCATCTAGAGTCCTAAACGCAGTCTTGTCAATTCCATCCTCAGCCATCCTAAGCTGATGGAATCCGGTAGCTAGATCAAAAGAAAACAGATGCTCCTACAAGCTGATCAAACAAATCATCGATCCTTGGTAACGGTTGTCTATTCTTCTCACGATAATCAACACATAAGCGAAGCAAACTGTCCACATTAGTAACGAATGCTACTGGAGAACCCTACTCGAAAATGCTTCGTCTCAGGAAGTTCTTCTCAAGCAACTCCTTGACTTGCTTTCTTAACTCTCATCTCGTGAGGTCATGTGCCTAACCGGCTACGAAACTGGCTTGGTATTACCAACCAGATAATGCGGAAATCTATCTCACGTCTAGGGGTAACCCCTTTACTTCCCCCAAGATATCAGGATATTCTCGGACCACCCTCACAGATTGCAAACTATCGATAGACGAGTTGAGGGATTCAAGATAACATAACATGACGGGACCCATAGGGTTGCTAGAAATTTCTAGGGTATTACCGAGGCGAGTCATGGGCCTCACAACCCTATATACAAAAACCAAGAATGGCTCCAAAACAGGACAACCATTCCATGCCCAAAACCAACCCATATCCCCTGAAACCGATAAACATCCCACGAGAATTCTATACTCAAGATAGAAATTTTCAAATCCACTCAGACCACAGATAAAGGGGCAGAACCCCCAATTGGATTTGAAACACATACGGGATCATCAACTAGACTAGTACTTAGGTGCAAACTTTCAACTAGATCAGATGAAATAAAACTATGCGATGTGCCAGAATCAAACAAAATACGAACAGGGAAGATCAGAAAATGTAAACAAGACTTTCAACAGAAACACTACCTCTATCATGAGCTGGAAGAATGGTGTTGAGGGGATGAACTCGCCCTCCAGATAGTCCTGCATACTGAGTCTGACCTTGCCCTTGTTTCCTCGGGCAATCCTTGCTGAGATGTCCAAACTCACCACAATGAAAGCATTCGCCCCGCCTTCTCTTCTTCTTCCTACATTCCCTGGATATATGTCCAACTTTACCACAGAAGTTGCATTTCCTATTCTCTCTTGGCTTGTCCTTGCGGTTGTTGTTATTCTTGCCTCGTTTCCCGGAATTTACCCTCTTGCCTTGAGACTCATTCGCCTTGACCTCTTTCTTGTCATTGTTATCTTCTTCTTGAAGTAGGGCCATATTCACCAAATTCTCGAAAGTCGCCCCCAAGGGTATATGAGACATGGCCAAACCATGTAATGGCTCGTTTAATCCTAGAGCAAAGTGCAGGGCCTTCTTCTGAGCTGTATTAACCAAGTCTAAATTGACCCGAGCCAGTTGATTAAACTTATCTATGTATTCCCTAATAGTCATGTCCCTTGCTTCAGTGATAAGAACCTCAGTCCAAACCTTCCTCTAAAGTCATCCCAAGTCTCAATTGGCCTAGTAGCGGTGGTGACTACCCACCAACATGCAGCTTCTTCCTTTAGCAACCATACTGCTAATAAAACCTTCCTGCGGTCACCTATATCAAAGGTGGCTAAAAGATCTTCGGTCTCTTTCAACCAATTCATTGCCTCTACAAAAGTCTCTGTTCCACTAAAATTCTTGCCACCCATCATCTTAAAGTTCTTACAAGTTTCCGCAAAATCCGCTTGTGGAGGCTGAGGGAGAAGAGGAACATCAGCTACGGAAGGAGGAGGAGGAACAGCGGCCTTGACTGGAAAGACAACATTAGAGACACCCGGGACCGGTGCCGTGACTTCTAAGTACCGACGAAACCAATCGGGTATTGTTACTCCTTCGGGCAAGATGAGATTATCAGACATGCTGGAAATGAAAAGAAAAGAGTTCAAACGAGGGGTCAAAGGATAGTGCTAATGGCTTTTGGGGAATAGCCTTTTAAAAATAACTAGACTTTTCTTTGGAAAATACTTTATACTTGGTTTTGAAAATAGTTTTTCAAAAGTTTTAAAAACCTTTTTATCCCTTCTCGTAAACCATATGCTCTGATACCAAATGTAACACCCCACCTCCGCCAGGGTGGCTCTTGCAAGCAACTCTGACTTTGGTGGGGCGTTTTAAAATAAGGTAAACATGCATAATGATATAACAAGGCAGGACATGACATATATATATGTAAATAAACAGAGTAAGTATATAAAACAGCGGAAGATTTTCAAACCATTTCAAAACACAAGTCTGGTACATCAAAATGTCAATTTCCCAAAATTACAAGTCTAGATAAAAACATCATCTGATAAACTGAAATACATAAGTACTATCCCCAAGTAAGAGTGATAAACCATAGCGGGCTCAATATCCAAACGTACATGAGCTAATCCAGCAAGCAAGCTAAGCGATCCAAGCTAAGCACCAATGTTCCCACCCTGAGAACCTGGGGAGGGGGGGGGGGGAACGGAAGAAAAGAAGCGAAAAGAAAACGGGTCAGTCATAAAGACTGGTAAGCCCTGCTACGATCAGTCTATAAACTAATAAAGTTAACAGCATGATGGAAACTGAGATGATCATAGATAACAACATACTGGCATGATAAATTAACTACAAGATAGATAGAGGTGTCATCGCATAAACAAGGTTAAGTTTTGCACCACGGTGTACTAGCAAACCAACATAACAGGTATTGATCCCTTGGCCCAAGCTTTGACCCAATAACATGAAGTGACCTTAATATAAGGTCCAACCAAACGGTCTAGTCGATCGGCTCCCTATAAGCCTAACACGTCAAGTGTTGGTGTCCATACGGCCCACATATGGATGTAGTCAGACTGTGCTGGGTCCACCTTCGGGTGTATCAAGCCTTCGGGTGTCAACCCCAGACACTGAAGCAATAATGCACAGTCTAAACCTACTGGTACCCGTTCCTTGAGTTTGTCCAATACCGGACTACGTGCACGTCCGTAGCCCGCCTGGACCCGCACCGTTGTACCACTCAGCCGTCGCTTTGGTCGCTTACATCAGTCCAGTAATCGTGCCCCGCCCTAGCCCAGCCTCTAGGGTTGTGATGATACCAAACTGGGATTACTGCTGGAACAGACCACGTTGCTAGGGTTTCCTAAGAGGGTTAAGTGCGATTTAACCCTTCACTAATCATGGATTAAATTGGTTAAGTGTAACCGACAGTTCACAACTTAACCCCATTTCAATCCCTCGAACCCCAAAATGGATTAAATTGGTTAAGTGTAACCGATAGTTCACAACTTAACCCCATTTCAATCCCTCGAATCCCCAAATGGATTAAGTATTAGTGGACCCTGACTTAACCCTAATCATGAGGCATTAATTAATTTAATGCACCTTAACCTCTCACATTAGACTTTGTTGTGGTTACCTAGTTAAGCCGGTGGGTTCCGGGAAGATTTACACCACAACTTGGTCTAACCTCGGGTCTTGGCACCACATGACCAACTTCTCACATTGGGTCCTATTGTTTGTAGCCACTAGTTAAGCCGGTAGGTTCCGGGTAGAATTACGCTACAAACTCAACCCAACCTCGAGTTGGCCACACTTATGTTTTCTAAGTGTCATGTCCACTTTATTTCAAAACATAATTACAAGTCAACAAATACTTGGGTAGACCTAACTTAATAGGTAAATTCCCAAGGGGTAGACCTAACTTAATAGGTAAATTCCCAATCTTATACTTTCATGTATTTTAAGTTTACCCAAACCCCCCAACGTCATTCTATCGCTTACATATTCGTAATAACGCCTAAAGGATAGGAAGAGGGAACTTGGAATAACATACATGATGAACTTGCATATCACAACAAACATGCATAACATGTTAGACTTGCATAACTTAGCATAGTGAACTTGCATATTACCATAAACATGCATAACATGTTAAACTTGCCTAACATGGCATAGGGAACTTGCATAAACATGCATAACTTGTCAAACATGCATAACATGTCATTGTGAACTTGCATAAGCATGCATAACTTATTAAACATGCATAACATGGCATAGTGAACTTGCATAAACATGCATAACCCAATAAACTTGCAAATCATGGCATAGTGAACTTGCATAAACATGCATAACTCAATAAACTTGCAAATCATGGCATAGTGAACTTGCATAAACATGCATAACTCAATAAACTTGCAAATCATGGCATAGTGAACTTGCATAAACATGCATAACTCAATAAACTTGCAAATCATGGCATAGTGAACTTGCATAAACATGCATAACTCAATAAACTTGCATAAATCCCAACTTGCATCACATATTAACTTTAGAGTTTCTAAAATGAAGGTAAGAGGGCTTACAAATATTATGAAGACACAATTCTACTAATAAAGATTGAGAAGCCCTTTATGCAAGCATATAAAAACCCAAAACAAAGCTCCAATAAGAAAACTCTTAACAAAAATTCCAAAAACTCTAGCTTAGCCAATAAAGCTTGCAACTTGATGATGTATGCAAGCTAATGATCATTCATACAACTTAGAAATGCTTGTATGAACATCAAAATCTTCATAGGAATGATTTTTGAAGAGGGTGGAGGCTAGGGTTTTTAAGTGGAGGCCATTTGAGAAATCAATTTGCCATAGTTTAGCTACTAGAATGAATAAATGAGGTTTTAGGGTAGGATTAGGGTCTTATTTATAGAAGATTAAAGTGTTTTTAGCCCTAGGATTAACCCTAGGTTAGTTTAGGTCCATCAGATTTCGGAAGTCTCCAGAACACAGCCACAAAACCAGACCAAGACCCAAAATGGTGCGCCAGGCAAAACTGCCCGGCCACCCTGTGTCGACAGGGCTGTCGACACCCTGGGGACCCTGTCGACATGCCTGTCGACATGGGGGTCCTGGCGGGAGTTTTCCCTCCTACGCCAGTTTGCCCTAATTTCCAATTTTGAACTTGAAATTCAAATCTGTTTTTGACATGGAAATTTCTGAAAACTTCAATGGGCCTTAACTGGGTCATACGGACTCCGATTTTCGAAAACTCGGACTCTATTTCGCATATTTTTCCGAGACGAACGCAATGGCATAGCCCGTTTCCCTTGATTCAGATTTTTAAATTAAATTCTGCCTCGAATTATATTATAACAGGTTATTAAAAATACAGGTTGTTACACATTTCGAATGCTTTATCCTTACTTCTAAACTGATATACATGACAATATCCAACACAATCATCGATGAATGTAACAAAGTTTGACACATTTTCAAATTGCATACATCAGTATGTATTAAGTCTAGAGGTTCGGCCTCTCGTTAAACATTATGAAACAAAGTTCTTGTCAATTTTGCTTTTGCACAAACTTACATTTATAGTTGGAATCTATGTTGCGTTTTGGTATAAATTCTGGATAGATCAATTTTCACAGTGTATCAAAATTTTCATGCCCTAATCTAGAATGCCATATGTTAGATGAGTCAATAATATAAGCAGAAGATTCATTTTTATTTATATCACTGTTTGGTATAATAGTGGTTACATTTTCTTTAAACAAGACATCACACACATATCCTCTTCCAACATACACCCCGTTCATTGATTTTACAAATTTATCAACAACAAATGTCAGCTTGAAACCATGCTTGCTGAGAAACGATCCTGAAATCAGGTTCTTGCGGATTTTTGGAATGTGGAAAACGTCGTTCAATTTTAGTTCATTTCCAGAAGTTAACTTCAGTACAACCTTTCCCTTGCCTTCCACCTTTGATGCAGATGAGTTTCCCATGAATAGTTCCTTGTGATTAGTGGTTGATTTGTAGGTTATAAACATCTACTTGTTGGCACATGTATGGCGAGTGGCTCCTGTGTCTAGAGACCACTCCCTATTATTGCCAACAAGGTTGCATTCAGAATCAACCACACAAAATCCATATCTGTAACATCATCAGAATTTTCTACGATATTTACTTCAGGTTTCTTCTTTTTGGACGCACGACACACGTCTGCTTTGTGGCCTTTCTTCCCCCAATTATAGCAAAATCCTTGAAACTTCTTTTGTTTCTTTGCCTTGGGATTCTGCTCGCCCTTTCTTTTGTTTGTCTTTTCATCCTCAAACACATTAGTCTTTGCTCGTAACGAACTGGTAGCCATTTTCTCTGATTTTCTATTGTCTCCTTTGATTTGTAGACGAACAACTAGATCCTCCATGGTCATTTCCTTGCACTTATGCTTCAAATAGTTTTTGAAATCCTTCCATGACGGAGACAACTTTTTGATCGCGGCAGCCACTTGGAATGACTCACTTAACTCAGTCTTTTCATCATGAATTTCATGAATGATTACTTGGAGATCTTGAATCTGAGTGACAACTATTTTGGAATCGACCATTTTGATGTCCAGAAACTTCCCAACAATGAATTTCTTTATTCCGGCATCTTCAATCTTGTATTTCTTTTCAAGAGATAACCAGAGAACCTTTGCAGTCTCAACGGTGAAATATACATTATATAGACTATTTTCTATACCAATGAGAATTTAATTCTTACAGATGAAGTCATAATTCTTCCATGTAGTAAGAGCCTCGACTCTGGTGGCGTCCGACTCCAGTTCATCAACAAATGGGGGATGCTCAGAAAGGAATTTGGCCAGGCCTAACATTGTTAGGTAGAAAAGCATCTTTTGTTGCAAGCGTTTAAATTACTGGCCATTGAATTTCTTTAGTCTTTCACCATGTGAATATGGGACATTTGGTGGAGCTAGAGACGGAGCCGGTGGAACAATTTGTGTCGTCACAGTTTTGTTGTTGCTACTTTGTAACATCGTCATCTACAAACACAAGAACCAATCACACAATTTCGTTTCAAGATTGTTAGAAACTAATTAACAGAAACAGCAGTAAACCGTTTCTATGAATAGTAATGCTTTTAAGCGTTAACAATATTGTTTCAATGTTATTGTAATTCACAACAACAAAGAACAATCACAGATTTGCAAAGAAAAGAAATAGTGATATGCAGAAAAAACAAATTGTGCAAAGAAATAAATAGTTTACTGATTTTGCTTTTGAGTCCAGTGTATGTTGTTCCCCTAAAAAGAAATTGCTCCCTCTACAATGCGTAAGGATGTTGAGCAATCCTTTCCCAATGGTGAAACAAAATCTGTCTGTGAGGCTGCGCTGCAATCACAGAGCAAAGACGAACGCATGAAGTTTATAAATTCAGAATAGATAGTTTGGGAAGTAGATACGGGACAGAGGAGAAGAAAACATAACTTAAAAATTGTCGTTTTGTTTTGATTTTCGAGTGCCTATATATAGGCACTACTATAAAACAGGCATGTTGCATCAATTTGTTGCGTCAGTTCTGTAAACAACTGATGCAAATAGCATCAGTTGAGTTAGTTCCCCCCACCTTTCGAAGCAGTTGGTATAGGTGAAGCAGTAGAAGAGTTACAAATGTAATCAGCATCGGTTGTGCATTATTTACGAAGAAAATAAGCGAAAGCAAATGGTTTCAGTTGCATCACCAGTGTTAACAACTGATGCAAGTATATTGATTTGCATCAGTTTCATTTTCTTGATGCAAATACGTTGAAGAAAGCGAACCTAAAATAAAAAATTATAGGATCAAATAGGTTCCTTTTAACCAGAACCCATACCAACATGTTGTTTCCCTCATTTTCTCCAATGCGCTTCTTTTTCATTCTTTCGCTCTAGTACAAGGACCAAAAATAAAAATAAAAAGCGAAAAGAGGAAAGACGAGTAGTCCGCTTACAGTTCGAATCGGATTTTACTATTACAGAATTGGATTTCGATTGCAGATTTGGATTACGATTGCAGATTTTAACATTGCCCTTTATCAGGTATTTTTTATTTTTCCGATTTCGTTTTGCCTTTAGTATTTTAATTTCAATTCGATTTCAAGCCTTCTTCTGAGCACTAGGATGCCTAAGTTGTTGATTTCAATACATATTTCTAGTTATCACTCTGAAACATTCAATTATGATGTTTTCCTTGGATCAATGTTTAATTAGTCCTTCATTTCTCATGTAATAAGAAAACCAAATCTTATTTATAATTCTTCCAGCGTGGTAGGATTTAACATTCGTGAAGTATAACTCTGATTCAAATTCTTCTTTTTTAAGTAATTGGTGGGTAAGATGTTCGATACATGAGCGCACACCACATAATCATGGATTTAGGGTATTTTGAGTATTCACTGGCAAACCAAGACATCCTAGTAGGAGTAGCAAGTGAATGCCAGTACTTGTGCCCTATCTTTTGACGTTTTAATATTAAATAAGTAAGCTACCACGCCATTGCCCTTAATCCTTCTTTCTCCTTATTTGTTTTGATATAGTATATTAAGACTTAGTATATATAGTGACATAGGTATTAGTTTTTCCCAATGCGGGACTAGTAGATTTCCCCAAATCCACTTATTCAGTTCCAACAATGTCTTTGTACTATTAAGGGACAATGAAAATTTAACTTGACTATTCATAAGCCCTTTCCTACTGATATTATTCTCATTATCGATTCGCCACTACTTAAACTTTGAGTTATTTAAACCTTCCATATCTTCTCCGTGTTCCTCACCTTTTTTAGAGCCAGCTATCTTAGCATGACCAACTAATGGATTTTTCCCATGTTCTGCTTTATATGGGTGTCATATGGTCATCATTGATCTAATCCCGAGCCCGTATCCCCACTTATATGCTCTTTAACATTGCTTTCTTCTCTAGGTTTTAGTTGCCTAATCATCGTCAATGAGCATTGCAAATCAACATAGAACGCAAAACTTAAAATAATGAAAAGCGGTAGATAGATGATAAAAAATGAATTAAGAAGAATAGAAAGCGAATAACGAGAGAAAGAGGATCAAAATAGAAAAAAACCAGGAGAAACTGTAGCCTACTCTGTCTAATGTTTTGTTTAAATATCATGAGTATATGTGCACGTCCAGGTGGACCTACATTAAATTGTCAACCCATATTTTATAGCATAGTTATTTAAGAGGATGACAATAAAATCGGTGAAACGATCACTTACCATATCAACACATTCAGATATAGCCAACACACTTGAATTGCCTCATGAATTGGTTCATTGTACACGAATAGTCAAATCCAACGTCTAACAAACAATAATGTTTTATGTACCAATTTTAGTTTAAACCGGTTTGTGTTAAAAATTGTTAATGAATTATGTGATCATATAAACCTTATTATACGGATGAATGCGATGAATAAGGTATTTATATTCACGCATTACCTAGTTTAAATCAATTTTTATGATTCCTCTATAGATTTACATTTCTGGTAACTGAAATAGAAATGTCAAAGCCCATGAAATATGTATTTAACTAAGTATAAAATAGTGATGTTTCTACTCAAAACCAGAAACTTTAGAACCGACTAACATAAATATTAGCAATAAGTACCAGAAACTTAGACTCTAAGCCATTTAGTTCTAGAAGAGAAATTTCAGAACCAGAAACATAGACTATGAACCGATTAACATAAATATTAGCAATAAGTGTTTCGGCACGTGCGATGCACGTGCCCAGGAAGAATTAGTGTTGTGAAAACTTATTGGTAAACAAATTAATTTTACGAAATTACTTTACATATACAAAATGCCACATTTTCTCTACTTGACAAGTAATTTACAAGTATCCTTGAAAACATGGCAAAAAAGCATTACAAAATTATATATTAATATTATAAATTTAGTACACTATTAATGGCCAAAATATGTGATTCCAATCGTAAAAAAGAGATGCTGCAGTGGCTAGGAGAATACGTTTGGTCTTGCAGCAAAAAAAAGTGAAGGGTGTTCCTGAAAATCATTTATATAGTTTGTCTTGCTTTTGATCCCATGAAAGCGTTCTCATTGAATCTTAATATACGTTTAAATATAACAAAAATATTCATCTGTACTTCTTAAAAAATTCTAATAATTAGAGCATCTCCAACAACATGAGGAATGCTCTAAAAGGGGATTCTCCCCGTTCGAATGTGCCTCCCCACGCTCTAGCAGTGGGAGTTTGAGCGTGGGGAGGCGGTTCAAACGGGGGAAATCCCTATTTATTTTTTTCTGCGGCGATCCGTAGATGGGGTAATGTAACCCATCTAACGACTAAACGGCTTTTAGAAATCCGTTCATGGTTTGAACGTATTTCAGAAATCCCTTTATCGTAAAACGGGTTTCATTAAACCGTATTTGATATTATTTTTCTTATGTGTTTGGATGTTTAAAGCATACTTCAATGTTTTCTGAGATGCACTAGGGTTTGAGGAAGTGGAGTATGCCTAAATAATTTAATTTGAAGGAACTAGTTTTAGTTAAGGTAATATATCTACATTATTATTTGTTTTAGTATGTAGTTTAGTCAATTTTAGTTTGTATGTTGATGCAAACTAAATTATTTTGCTGCTAAATTATCCTTTTGAAACTACGTGTGTAATATATATTTTCTAGTGGCATGTTACATTACGGATTTTAAAATTGTAACTTTAGCGAAATATTATAATTGAAGTTGGTTTGAAATATTAAAATCGTCATATAGTATAGGGGCACATCAAACAATTAATCATATAACAGATAAAAATAACCTGACTAAAGCGTAAAGAAGATGGGACCGTCATCAACTAAAGCAAACTAGTAATTAGGAACAAGCATACATTCTGAAAGCAGAACATACTAATTCGAAACCAAACTAGATGTAGAAACCAAAGCAAATAGCGTAATACTTAAGAAAAACCTAAAGTAGTCCCGTGGGTTTCAATATTCCAAACCCCCTTCGTTAGCCGCATACCTCTGTTTTTTTGCTTGCAGAATATTACGTTTTTTTGCCGTAACATACTCTAGGTATTCTCCGGTTAATTGAGAAACATCCTTTGACAAAAACTCTGCTTCATTCTCCTCGCGTAAACGTCTTTCATGAGACTGAAAGACCCTGGTTTGTTCAGCATCTTGTTGAACTTGGGCTTCTAGGATCCGTAACTTTTGCTCTTTTAGCTTTAATCATTCTTCCCATTTGGAGTTAGAAGCAATAGAAAAATAACTTAAAAGTGATGTTAGTCGTTTACTTTGAATCATCAACTCACTAGATTCCTTGTTTCTCAACAATTCCCGTTTACTAGACTTTATGCCCCTGGCCGTTGTGTAACTCCACCATACAACATTCCTGAACTAGGAGTTACTGGGCTACTGGTATTACCTTCTGCATCCATTGAGATTGGAGAGTTATTTGAATTTCCGGGAGATGAATCCATCGAGATTCTCGATGCTACATTTCGTAAATTAGTTTCGTTGGTGTCACCCATTCCAACATCATCTTCTTCACCAATTGTCGCCCAGCGTGGCCTCAACTTTAAGATTTCAAAAGCATCATGTGCCTTGAATTCCGAGCTATACGAATCATTATAGATTTTATCATAGTTAGATCTCAAGTTACTGACTGTTTGTCCACTTCTTAGTCTATCACCCCTTAGTGCGATAACACCTCTGTATCTAGTACACATCGTATTCAGGTTATACCAAGTCGTTTTGGTGGCCTCATATAATCTTTTTTTTTTACATTCTGGGTCGTGATTATAGAACTCATTAACCTGTGAGTAAAAGAACTTGCCAGTTGAACGACCATCTGGAACTTCAGAAGCCCGACACCAAGCATCTGCTAACACTTTATAGTCATGAGGCCTCCACGTCTTGCCACTATCAGAGCTCTTGTCAATTGAACTGTTGAGTTGGGACATAGTCGGCATTTTTTTGGTATACGGCCGCTTTCCTTTATGTATCACTTTTGAGCTGGAAGGCGGATCGGGCGTTTGTAAATTTGGTTGTGAGCAATGAATTGTTGGTGAGCCATGAACTGCACCGGTTTGAGGAGCTGGACTAAACATACCACTTTGTTGTGCAAAAGCAAACATTTTACTCTGTTGGTGAGCCATGAACTGTGCCGGTGCCATTGGATGATGGTCGTACCGTGTAAGTAAACTTATATAATTCGTAAGACCATCATCATACAAGCCGGTTTCACTGGAATTTTGGTTATAGGGGGGGTTATCCATTGAAAAGATTATTTAAATTGGTAAACAAAGAAATAGGATGTTCAGTGTTGTGAAAATAACTACATGTGTACTGTTATATATAAGCAACTAGGGAAGACTAAGGAGGTGTATTATTTGAAATATTTGGTTGCGGAGGTACTCACTAAACCGTGAAGATTGCATTGGTTGGAATCATTTCTTGTTTTTTGGATCATATACTGGCATGTATACATCTAAGTGTTGTCTACTCAAAGACTTACTGGGGCATCTTCCTTACTGTTCATTGGAGAGAGGTTTCCTGGCAATCCTTTATCGTAGCACCTAGGGCAGGGTATAGGGAATTGTTTTGTCCATTCGTATGATAAAGTCATTGGTGCAGTTATGGAGAAGGGTAATGTCATGTCAACTGTTCCTTGCAGCATTTAGGGATATACATAATGAAGTTTGTTTCTTATTGCACTCACTTTTTGCATCATTTATGACAGCAAAGCTGATAGGGAGATGCTTTTTAAAACTTTATTGCTACATTTTGGGGAATGCAAAAAGCGTGCACTACACCGTACAGGCAATTTACCAACCCCCCAATGCGGAAAATTAGCAACGGCTTTAGGCCGTTGCTAAATAGTAACGGACTTAGACCTTTGCAGAATTGTTCAATACAGGTTTGGACCGTTCTAAATTTTAGAACGGATTTCATCCATTCTGAAATACAGTACGTAATCCAATACCCCCCTCCCCCATATTCAATACGTTTTCATTCTCCTCAGATCCTCGGAAAAAAAAAGGAAAAAAACGCTTCCGTCCCGTAGATCTGGCCATCAAATTCGAAGACGCTTCCCTCTCCTGATCGGAAATCGAAGACGCTTGCCTAACCTATTCATCTCTTGTTCGACCGTAATCAACTATTACCATCGTTGGGTAATTTATTCAAATTGATCTGATATCTTTAGGTTTCTTTAATTTTGTTATTCAGGCCATATTCGGTTTGATTCAGATTGCCCTAGGTCTATGGGTTTTTGCTTGATTTCTGCAACATTTTAGGGTTTGCGATTTTTACTGCTTGATCCCTTCCAGTTTCTATATTAAACTTCTGGGTTATGTGTTGATTAAGCATTTGCAAGGTTGTGCTAGATTACTACTGGATACTTATTTATTGTTTGTCTCTTTCATTGTTACTTTTTATGTCAGATAGCATACTTAAACTTAAGAGCCCTTATTAACTGTCAAGCATTTCGGAACCTGTTAAATGAGTTTCAGGATATACTTTTGCTCTTTGTTATCCTCAGGATTATAGTACACAATGCGTTGTTTGTTGTCAAAAAAAAGTTATCAATAAAAATTGCTAACATGATAATCATGCACAGCATGATAATCAAAAGAGCAGCAGTATGACTACCTGTTGGTCTGCTTTAGGATGTGCACATTATAAGCTATAAATAGAGATGGTCAGCATCATTGTCTCAGTGGGTCAAGTACTTCAGCTTAGATGCATAGAGGTCGTAGGATTTGAAGCCATACTGGCATAGAAAATGTTGTATACTGCTCAAGCCATAAGAAAAAAAATGAAAGGGAGAAATCACTTGTAAATAGAGTTGCCACTGTAAAAATATATAATGATAACTGCTCCATGTCATAGTGGTTAGTTTATATTTACTATCAACCACAAGGTAATCCAAACAGCATGTGCATTCACCTATTTTATGGATAAGAATGCTTTATTATCTGATTGACATTACAGCCATAATCACTTTACCACATTAGCATGATTAAATACATTTACCCTCCATCTTTGTTAGTTTAGAAATCACATAGCAACTACTTACATTCTTGTTATCTACATACTAATTACTACCCTAAAACACAAATCTAAAACAAGCAATAATCCATAATGTAATTATATTGGTCATTTATGCACATAAGGTCATTAGGAACTCCAAATTCTGCAAAGGATGGATGATAGTTTTCATTTGATGATGAACTTGGACTTCCACCTTTTGAACTTTCAATACTGAGCATCTGCAGTTGCTCTTTTGCCTCCTCCAGCTCCCTCTTCATTTTCATGTTCTGTAACCTAAATAAAAGTAGCATTTGTTATCATATATAACGATGAAAGTGAAGGAATGAAATAATTGAATTACCTCTCTTTCAAAACGACATTTTTCCATTAAAGCTGCATGAAGCTGAGACTTGATTTGAGCATACTCCTCTTCCAGTTGCTTGATCTTCCACCCTGCCCTTCTGTTTTGAAACCAAACAGCCACTTGTTTGGGATCCAGTTTGAGTTCACTGGCCAAGCTCATTTTCCTACATGAATCCAGTTTTCTCTCTTTACCAAAAATGATCTCCAAAAGCTTCACTTGTTCATCAATTAGCTTCCTTTTCTTGCTTTCTCCATCTTCTGCCTTTGCCTTTTTCCTCCTCCTCCTGCTCTTTTTCTCACCTGGCCAAAGCATATACATACTGTTAACTATGACCTCTTACATACATGGAACAACAAAAAGAAAACTGAGGAAGACTTAATATGATGTAATATATGGAGCTAACTAGTAGCAACTAAGCACCTTCACGCATTTGTGGATTAAGATTATAGTTAAGAACATTCATATTATTCATGGCATCACTCTCCAAATGGTTCATGCTACTATCTTTATCTCTTCACTACCATACATTGTTTTGTTCTTACTATTGTTTTTGATCCGAGTGCTAAGGGAATACTGGAAGGATATATAGCAGGATGGGTAGCTAATTGGTCGTGAATAGGACGATAATTACGAACGTGGGACTTCTGTTTACAGGTAGAGTTGTATGAATTGAAGTACTGTTAACAAAGTTGGCAATATATGCGGTTTCATTAGTCGAGAGACATAAAGAAGTGAACATGTCGCTTGTTGTTTGTCATGGGTTTATCTTTATCGAGAAAATGACTTACTTGCATGTGCGTTTCATCCATCCATCATAACATTTGCTGGAGATTGCGACTAAGTCGATTGATAGCATGCTTTACCTTCTCAACTACATATCCTAAACGATGAAGAGAGGATTTTTCTTTAAAAAAAGAGAGGCTAAAATGCACATCCTAACACAATGAGTTTCAGGCTCTTGTCTTCATCACTTGCTTTCTCCTAATTGTGGTTTTTAGACTTGTTGTTGGCTTATGTCGTTCAGATTAGTTCAGCACGCAAGACTTGAGAATGGAGGTCTCTATCTAGAAGAACAATGTTGCTTTCCTTAATTCTAGTTGTTGGGTGCTTAGTTAGGACTTAGAAAGGAATGTTGTTCTCTAACTTTAATTCTCATATTTAATATTATCAGCAACATGTCTGCATAGATATCTGTTTGTTGTTTCAGGGGTAATGGATCCAGTTTACATTTTTTTTATTGCTCATTAATGTGCTATGAAGGAAAGCATGTTTATTGTTGTATTTGTCATGTGCATACAAATTTTGTGGTTGTTGGTTCTAATTGTCAGCCATGACTATAGCATAACCTTAAACTGGAACCATGTACAGTTAATTTACTCAAGTTTCTGTTCGTTATCCAACACAACTATTTCCTCACATCGTCACTCTCACTACACCAATTTATATCGTCATCAGAGCCGTCGAGATTAGTTGTTCTTTCAATGGAGCAGTCATGAACCTCCATCATCATTCAAACTCATTACCATGCATTTTCCTTATCACGAACGATTTTGTCATTTTATGAAATTTGATTATAAATTTTGTCTAATACACTAATTATTTTAGAGCCACTCATATAAGTCAAAAAATATAACGTAATTATTCTTACGTGTTATTTCATGTTTTTGAAAATAACTAGTTCTAAAAAGTATGAATAAAACATAAAATTCAAAACAAATTTATTTTATTTCTAATGTTTTGAGAACTGAAAAAAATAATGAATAACAATTGAAATATAAATCTCCTACTCTTTGAATCGCACCCATCTATCACCACACCAGTTGAATTACAAATTTTTAATAAGAAACTCAAAATTTATTGAAAGTCAAGCAAATCCTTGAGGTTCACTTGGCTGTTATTCATACATCCTATATGCTTTTTTTTATACAGTAGTAATAAAGAAGTTTTGCATATCTGAATTCATGTTGTAAAAGCATTTATTCATTTAGTTTGTAATAATTGCAAATCAACTTAGCTGTTATTCATCGTTAGTAACTGGGATTAGAAATCAGTATTAGTTGGTCTGTAGTTGCTACTACCTTAAATTAATGATTCCCATATTATGAGTTAACGAATGTTTTTTTTAATGGTTGAGTGCATCGTTTTGATGATCTTATATTTAGAAATTGTCATAATCTTGATGACAAATTATGGTGTTTAAAATATTTGTCATGTATTTTGGTAGTTGTTAAATGAATAAGTATAAAGTAGTAATGTATTGTATTATGGTGAATTAGATTTGTAAAGATTGTTCATATTGTGTTATGAAATTTGTAAATATGAACAGTTTTAACAAAGGAATTGTGCCATATGTTAATTCATGATATAAAGTCTTTTATTCATTAGTTGGCAACAATCGCAAACCAATGGAGCTGTAATTTGTCTTTCCTAACTGTGATTAGGAATGAAAGACAACTAAGTTCAATTGTTACCACCTTGGATAATAATCATTGGATAATAACTGGTTTAGCAAATCAATGACAGTTTCAGTTTCATAAAAATTTGTAAAGAGTAGCAAGTAAACTTTTGCACAAGTTTTATCAATATAATAGAGTTTAGAGTCCAGATAAAGAGGTTTTGTTCAGACAAGACTAGATGGAATGTTGGTTACATATCTAATTAGAAGTTAATCTCAAGGGATTCGTGAGCACACAAGAGATCTTAATTGGACTTTTTTTTGCATTCTCCTTGCATCATATATACAGATCATATGTATTGGAGATCAGTGAATAATCACAAAGAGTATCCTAGGTTGATTTGGTGGATGGATTCACAAAGAGTATTCATTGACGTTAAATGGCTACACATTATATAGCTCACTACGTTATAAACATAAAAAAAAGGATGGATTCACTAATGACTGAATTTTAAGTCAACAAATAGCATTAAAGCATTACTGCTATGGTATTAATAACTTACATATTCTATCAAAAACAATCAGTAAGGTATGATGTTAATATAAAACATTAAATGGCATGACCTTCACTTATAATGATCTTGGTGGCATAATGTAACGTTTGCCTTTATTTAATATTCACTTATCAAACATATATATAATACTGACCTTAAAAATAACAAATATATTGAATAAAATAAATAAGTTTTAACATCTATGTTGCATGCCAACCCATAAATTGTATTTAAAAATGACAAATATTGAATAAAATAAATAAGTTTTAACATCTATGTTGCATGCCAAACCATATATTGAATAAAGGGCTCTTATGCAAACAACCTCGGTTTTCAACGAAATGAAATTATCTTATATATGCATTAAAATCAGCTAAAAAATCATGAAATTATCTTATATTTTCAAAGAAGATGTTTAAATATTAATTTGCATGTGTGTTTAACAAGTTAGTCAACTTTATTATTGTTAGGAGAATAATGCATAATGTTAAGATACCACATAGAAGGGACGCTTGCATGTTTTTGTACGTGATGTGGTAATATATTAATCCAATTGAAAAATAATGAAGACATTTAATCAATATAGCAGGTCAATATATCTTCAGGTATTGAAAAAGAGTGGATGAAAGAATCTGATCGAAGAACTGCACGATATGTGGAAGGAGTGCAGAAGTTTATCGATTTTGTTGTAGAGAATGGTGGTAATAAGTAAATCTATTCTTGTCCTTGTACACGGTGCAACAATGTAAAAACAAAGATGAAATTAGATGAAATTCATTATCACCTGCTTAGATATGGAATCGTCCAATCGTATACCGTTTGGCATTTCCATGGGGAAGATTCGTCAAGGAAGCAAAAACAACCCGTTAGTGAAGCCATCGGTACCGATGGGTCTGAACTTCCTACGATGGAAGATTTGGTCAATGATGCTGATAGGTTTCATCATTTTCAACCAACAAGTTTGTTGCCAGATAATAGCGGGGAATCACCTATGGTTGATGTTGATTGGCAGGCCAATCAAAATAAAAAGTATAAATCACTTTCTGATGATGCAAAAGAACCATTGTATCCTTCATGTCCAAAAGAGATAAGAAAATTATATTTCATCGTCAAGCTGAATAGCTTGAAAACACAGTTCGTTTTTTCCGACAATGGTGTGACTGCACTTCTTGAATTTATAAAGGAATTACTCCCTGAAGGTAACGCAATACCAATAAAGTATCCCGAGATGAAGAAGATGATTAAACAAGTTGGGATGGATTACAAAACTTATGACGCATGCATTAATGACTGTATTTTATATTGGAAAGATGACGCAAATAAAGTTTTTTGTCCAGTTTGCAAGGATCCAAGATATAAAACAACATTCGACGAAGATAAAAAAGCTACCAAAGTACCTCAAAAGACGTTGAGACATTTTCCTCTAATTCCTAGGTTGAGGATATTGTATACTATACCATGGATAGCAGATGCTATGACTTGGCATGGTCGTGCCAAGTCTAATTCAGATGTAATGCGTCATCCATGTGATACTTCTCAATGGCAAACTGCAGATTCTTTTGATAAAACGTTTGCTGTGGAATCACAAAATGTTACGCTTGGGTTATCAACAGAAGGTTTCAATCCAAATGCATCTCTGGGTAGCCGTTATAGTTGTTGGCCAGTAATTGTTGTACCGTATAATCTTCCTCCATCCATGTGCATGAAAAGAGAGTTTTCAATATTGACATTGTTGATTTCTGGCCCAAAACAACCAGGGAAGGATATTGATGTTTATTTGCAACCGTTGATAGACGAGTTACAACAATGAGTCGTT
Organism: Allium sativum; assembly: GCA_030737875.1. NCBI lineage: Eukaryota > Viridiplantae > Streptophyta > Magnoliopsida > Asparagales > Amaryllidaceae > Allium > Allium sativum. The sequence continues at coordinate 383,966,483 of CM060923.1, read as the reverse complement.
GCATATGACTCACTTAATAAATCTGAGTTCACAATGAGAGCTAGGTTGTTGTGGGCAATTCATGATCATCCTGCACTTGGGACTTTATCGGGGTGCACAACACATGGCTATTTTGCATGTCCTACATGTGGGGAGGACACTTGTTCTTACTATCTTCCTGAAAGTAAGAAGATATGTTACATGGGACATCGAAGATTTCTTCCTTTCAAACACAAGTTTCGAGATGATAAAACAAACTTTGATAATAAACAAGAATATCGTCGCTCTCCACGACCGTTGACTGGTTATCAGGTTGAAGATAAGGTAGCTAATATCAAGATGAAAGTTGGTAAAAATAAACCAGAAATCGGTTGAAAACGAAAAAAGAAAACCGATGAAGAAGAAATTAACAATGTTCCTACATGGTATAGGAGGTCCATTCCTTTTTATTTACTATATTGGAAAGCAAATTTGATCTGACATAATATTGATGTTATGCATACGGAGAAGAATGTCACTGAACATCTCATCAACACAATCATGGGTCAGAAAGACAAGTCAAAATATGGCATCAATGCACGCAAGGATTTGAAAATCATGGATATAAAACAAAAATTGTGGATGATGGAAGATCCTGAAAAAAATAAAGTAACCATACCAGAAGCAGCTTTCGCCTTGAGCAAAGATGAAAGATTACGATTTTGCACTATTTTGAAAAGCTTGAAAGTGCCTAGTAAATTCTCTTCCAACTTCAATAATAATGTGAGCATCAATCCTCCTGAATTAACAAATATGAAGTCGCATGATTACCACGTCATAATGCAACAATTACTTCCGGTACTGCTTCAACATTCTTATCCACAACATAAGGATCTGCGTAATGTCGTACATCGTATAAGTCTATTCTTTAACATTTTATGTTCAAAGGTGATCAACAGAGAACATCTTTTGAAAGCAAAGACTAGTTTGGTTGAAGCAATTTGTGTGTTTGAAAAATATTTTCCACCTGCGTTTTTTGTCATTAGCTTCCACCTTGTGGTTCATTTAGCTGATGAACCATTGGTTTGCGGTCCTGTTAGATATAGGTGGATGTATCCTTTTGAAAGGTAAATTACTAAATTTAGTTTTGTTTCATTCGATTTAAATAGGTACTAGTTATTCATAATCGATTTACATTCATAGGTTGATGAAAATATATAAAGGATATGTGCGCAACAAAAGATATATTGAAGGATGTATTGCAGAAGGATATATCGTACAGGAAGCTAGTCTTTATTGCATGGAGTATATGCCAAAAGGAGGCGATGGCGCGCATAAACATACTCGTGAGGATTTTCTAGATGAGGATGATGAGTTTGCTGGTGAGATGCCTCTAGATAATGGTAAAGATATAACCTTAACCTCAGTGCAGTTTGAACAAGTTCGTAGATGGGTCCTCAATAAGCATGATGGATTAGATGAATGGGAGAAGTCGGTTCACGAATAACTTTTGAATCTTCACCATTGTAAATCATCTCGTATAAATGTTTTGAAATGTGTTTGTTTCAGGAGGTATAACATTTATGTGAAAAGTATTAAATCTAAACCTCAAAGAGGAGTTTCGTCCGTGGAAGCATGTCAAAGTTTTACTCTATGGTTATGTGACGAGGTGTATTAAAGCGTATTTAATATTTCGCGCGTACTTAAATGGATCATACATCTTATTAATCATATTTTCACATATTTTATTTTTTATAGTTGGTGAAAACAAAGGATGTCGATTCAACTCTTTGGCGGCTTGTGAATGGGCCGAAGTTCGAGGCACATAGTTATATGAAGTATCAAGTAAATGGGTTTATATTTTCTCCGAAAAGTTATGAAGAGTGGATGGTAACACAAGACAATGGTGTATGCATGAGAGCAATTACAAAATTTAGAGCCAGTGGGAAAGATAAAAATTATAAAGAAGCAGAAACAATATATTACGGAGTTATTCAGAAGATAATTGAGTTGGATTACATATATTTCAAACAAACGGTTTTTTATTGTGATTGGGTGAAGGTTGAAGACAAGGTCAATGGTTGCAAGATTGATTCTGTTTCAAACTTGATTACCGCCAACTTAGAAAAATTAAAGACCAAAGATAGGATAATTGATGAGCCATTTATTTTAGCGTCGGAAGCGAGTCAAGTGTTCTACTCTAAAGATCTAAAAAATAGCGGATGATTTGTGGTTTTACACACACCTAAGCGGTTGACTACAAGCGTGGATGATGTTGAGTTTCCTACTGCTTACCAGTCAGTTTTTGAAGATAACAAAAAATTAGAAGATCTTACCAAATGTATATGTTAATATAAGATGTATTTCTTAATTGAATTGAGTTGAAGTTCAATTGTTGCTAAAAAAATTTAACTATGAATATCATTAGCATTTGTGATGTTTGATGTGTATGGACTCATTTGTGATGTTTGTTGTGTATTTTTTTAATTGAATTGAGTTTCCTTGTTGAATTTAAAATTCTTAATGAAATTCGTTGTGTATGTATCTTAATTGAATTGAGTTTCCTTCTCCCTAATTGAGTTGAAATAATACAATATCGTCTTATGAAAATTGTGATATATTATTTTTAGAAAACTTGTCTAATTTAATCAATTTTTTTGTCTTCCCAACTTAGCCCAGGTCACTGAGGTTGTTACCCTCCATAAAAAAATGTCCTTGCATGTTTTGGATATAGCATGTATCATTTTGTCAAGCAAGAAAATGGCTTGCTTATTTTAACCAGTATGTATAACACTACAACTACCCTCTAACTACTAACTACTTTAGTGATTAAGAATTTAAGATGATATGTCTAGATATATCTGGTTATAACATTATGCAAGGTAGAAGCCCACAAAATTGCAAAAATGAACATGCCAAATTATTAGGTTATTCCTCTATCGTGTTTTGTTGTTGATGCCAAGTGATCCAAGGTTGTATTTTCCTTGTTTTCTAACACTGCATGTACTTGTATCATCATTCCTGTTGTCCAAACTTATTATTCGGCAGAATGAAATGGAACGATATCATTCAACTTCAATCGTGATGTGGAAAATAAAAAGATAGCTGAATGTTGATTATGTTACATAAGATTAGATAAAGATGTTGCTTTTGTCGGATTTACAGATAAAAATCATGCAGTGTTTGTTAAATGGGAAACTTTTTATGAACCAAGGATCACCTAATCAGTTAAAAAATTAAAACATATTAGAATAGAACCCAATATCTTCGTGTGATTTTTCATTGAAGAGAAACAACAGAACAAAATAAATAAGTTAATAAACAAAAGATTACAACAGAGTCACACATTGGCATGAAAGGTTCCTTCAATCTGGCTTGGGAAAACAAACTCAACAGAGTCACACATTTGCATAACTACTAAATCATTGATCATGTTTCTTTGCTTTGTAGTCAGAATTTAAGGCACCCATTGTCTTTTTTGTTTTATCATTCATAACAAAGAATAATCGTGTTTCAAAAATATGTATATAGCCTTTTATGCAATGACAGGTGAATTGTCAACAACTACAGATCAGGACAACCAAGAATAACCTTCCTCACTGTGTTTATACGGATGAACAATGCTTGGTATGCAGAAAAAATGTGTAGTGACGCTGAAATGCTTAAGTCGGTTAAGAGTCGGAACTAGGGAGCAAGCTTTACATCGTTTTTCAATTGCTTTCATGATTAGTTTCCTAAAAGGACTTATTAGTTAAAACTACAAATTAAAAATATTCACTCAGATTTTGTCATAAAAGAAATACACTGCATTTGACAGGTGGGGGGACTAACCTTGTTTTTATATACAAACGAAAAAAAAATTGTGATTACTTTGATACAAAGATCCACAAAAAGAAGTAGCAAACATTGACTTAGGTTCAAAAAACTGTGTTTCTGCTGAACTGCTTTTATTGTCCATGCATGCAAATGATTTAAATTCCATTTGAGTGCAAGTCAAAAAGAAAAGAAAAACAATAATGGTATAGTGCAGGTGCACACATTCAGTATTCCTGCTTAACCCCCCCTCCCCCCATATGCACCACCGTGGTACACAAACGCATACACACACACACACACACACACACACATATACATACATACATACATACATACATACATACGGCAACGTTACGCTACACCTCGTATATGGCAAAGTTGATAGTAGTATTTGTTTTTTCGCTCAGAATCTTCATGTATATTCCTGTAATAGCCTAAACAATTTTAACCAAGCAGTGATGGCTTTCTTCCCGGTTTTGTCTTTGAGGTTAAAATGCATGCATACACGGTAGGCTGCACTAACAATCCATTCAAATCCTATATCGGTTAGATTTGATGCTAATAATCATAACAATTGCAAAATATACAAGTATACTGAGGGAAAATTAATAACAGTTAAAAGAAGAAAATGTTGTCCTACATGGATGCGCATGATGAGTTTGACGTGTAAGATCAACTGTATGATTCTAATATTGAGTATCTAATATTGGGTATCTGGACAACTTTGTGTACAAACAGTAATGTCTAATTCTGCCAACTTTGTGTAAAAACAAAAGGATGGTAGATATTGCCTGAGATACCGCTTTATTACAATTTACAAATGGGAATCTTCTCTATTTGGGCTTAGTTCCCTCGTGAAAAGAATAAAATCGCCCACTGCCTACACTAATACGGATAGAAGAGACCCAGTATCCAAACTTGGGTAGAAAAAACACGCAAAAAAATAAATACCAAAGCAAACATGGCAGCAACAAATACAACTTTATGTCAATCAACGAGGCACAACAAAAAAGTTTTTGCATAGCGTTTGGGGGTTCTTGACTGTTATGTGGTGGCTGTTCGTGAATATGAACATTTCTTTGTATAGATGTTTGAGTGTGTTATTGACAGTGTACATTGCATTTTGTATGTATATTTACCGTTTTAGTATGCCTTGTATACCTTCTTTTATTATTCCATTGAATTTTAGTTGTTCTCGTTTTACTGTGCACTGCTTAATTTTATCCGTGTATTTTTATTATCGGGTTGAATGTAGTCGCAATTTTAAATATGCACATCCTATATATAGCTTCAAAAGCTTATAATAAAATTGGATGAATTTTAAAGTATAAAATAATATATAACACATATGTATACTTTTATAGGTTAATATACGGTTCATGAATGTGCGAGAGCATGAAAATGTGATCATGTCTTTATTGTTTACAATCTTACAAAATCACTTTTCTGTTTCTGTTTTTAGCAACTTTGATATAATAATAAGGCATTCTCATAGATAGTATAAACTTTTAGCAACTAGCATAATAAGGCATTCTCTTTTGCATTCACTTTTTTTTAGCAACTAGCATACAATGCTCTTTATTGTTTACAATCTTCAATTCATAAAAATATCACAGTACATTTCTATTTCTGTTTTCTACATTTTGTTCATTCATGTCTTCATTGTTCATTTCTGTCTTCATTGTTGCACTTCTTGTCTTCATTTTAGCACCATAAAAGTCAAGAAACTGGGAATCGGGAACTAGAATACTATTTAGTTCATAGACCATAAAAGTTCGATATTTCATCTTTATAGTCAAAAAACTGGGAACTAAAATACATGATCAAAAAACTAAAATTATTAATGCTTCTGGATAAGAATGCGTACATACCCAACTTAAATTAGTTGAAATTAGTCTAGAGCTGTAATTTGCAAATGGGTGTATAAAACGAAATTAAATGTTCATTTTATAATAGCTTTGTTTTATTCGTTTGATGTACAATATTTTGTGTTAATATGTTATTATATTCTTGTATCCTATCATCTTCACATCACTACTGCATCTTTATATGTACACAATCCATGTAAGACTGAAAACATACATATGTCCATATTCCGCATGCAAATGATTTTGACAATAAATTTCATACAGCAATAATGTCAGAAGCCGCAGAAGCATCGATCCGTTCAGTCGGTCATTCATCATCTTCACAGCCCCAGAAAGTTGAGGCGAATGCATATGATGCTCCAATTTCAAATAATGCTGAAAAAATAGGCAGCAAAATTGGTACGAATTCACGTGCCAATATCATATGAAAGTTGGGATAAAGTACCCAAGAAATGTAAAGATAACGTTTGGAATGAATTGCGGGTAAGCAATCACAACTATGTTTATTTTGCTTTTTAAGAAATTGCAAATAATTTTTATATGCTAGCATTCAACTATTATTTCGGAATCTATATTTCATTTTTAAAACTTTGTTTTATGCATAAAGTAAACAAATGAAACTAGAGGTTCCAAATGATTAGAAAAAGTTAAGTTGTAAATTTTGTCATAGATTTAAGACAACCATATCATTCTGGAGCTGACTTGTCCGAGTGTGTCACTGTGTGCATTGATTCCTTCTTATCTTTCTTTTTTTTCTATTAATTTTTTCCTATATATTCTCATGCATTATTGTATATATCTTTCATGAATGTTTAGGCCACGACATATAACTATATGCGCCTTGATGCATGTACGCAATTCATTTGGGTCTTCATAACTATGTGCTTGACATTCCAACCAAATTTTATATCAGTTCTTATTGCGTATATAATAATGTTTATTTAAGCATGCATGCAGATAGAAATGGGAAGAGTTAGTAAATCTCAATCAAAATTCAAAGCTATAATAAATTATGATTCTTCAATTGTTTATACTTGCTATCCAGTAAAGTAGATAGTCATTTCACGAGTACTGATATCCAATCATGCTTTACTAAATAAAAATATAAATATGGTACAAAAATCAACCTTTATCTGATATATTAACCTATTTGACTGTCTCGGTAGCTCGGCTAAGTAATTTTAAGTAGTTAGATTTTGACTTTTGATTACCACATAAAAAAACCAACCAGTCTAAAACTTGATCTAGTGGACCTAGATAATATATCTTCCTCTATCAATTGCTGCAAGCAAAGATCGTTGTTTCTTGGTCTGCTCATGAATTTATCTATAACTGCAGTTTTATTTCAAATAACGTTAGATAATGAAGACGTCAGGTCCTCAATGTTCCATCAAAGTATTCCTCCCACAACACTAATTGAATTTTATGGTCATCCTTTCTCCGTTGCATACATGCATATATGCATACGATTATGTAGGTATGTATGTACATATCAATTTAAAATGTTTTTTAAGGTCAAATTTATTGGTTTTTTAAGAAAAAAAGGAAACATATAATTCCACCTACCTTTTATAAGCACATCCAATCAAATTTGAAAACAAAATCTCTCTAAGTGATCCAAATGAAGAATTTTTAAAAGTTAAAAGACTTGTTTGGATTGACTTACCACAATTTCTTGCATTTGGAAGAAAAAATTATTTCATTTTAGTTCTAAAAAGACCCAAAATAACTTAAGTCATCCATTCATACATGTTTTTATGTTTCAAGATGATCTGAACAAATTTGTCATGGACCACAATTTAGTCATGTTTGATTTTATGGTTCCTTTTATGATGCAAAATCTAGATTCAAGGTTTTACTGTTTGATTCTACTTGTTGTGACAAAACTACAGCAGAAAATATGGAATCAATAAATGAAGCCAATTAAACGACATAAACATTCTTTGCGTATTTTATTTAAGAGACATTAAGTGTTCTTTCTTGTTTCAAATTTTTTTTTGTACCATATCTAAATTTTTGTATCATATCTGAATTTTTGTACCATATCTGTGTTCATGAATGAATAGCACCAAAGTTGTCACATTAAATGGATTCGCTAGTCGATTAATGCCAAGTGCTATGGATTTTCTTTTTTTGAATCATGTTTGGAGGGCGAAAAAAGGCCGGGTCTATTGCCTTATACCCTTCAAACCGATTAATTTTGGGACTTATCCAGACTAAAGAGTGCAAAATTATTGTATTTGAAACTTGCTAGTTATTAATAAGGGTTCCATGAATATTTGGGGCAATTTGACATGTTTATTGTGTTGTTTAGTTGAGTTCTGTTTCAAAACCCATATATATTAAGACATGATTTCTTTCCTTTTACATTAACACATTTTTGGTGTAATATTTTATTATAACTTCATTAACATTTTCTTTTTATCTTCATTATTATATACAGACATTTTTTGAGCTAGAGTCGGATGCAAAAGAGCTTTATGTTAAAAAAATGTGCGAGTCATTTAGGAGATACAAAAGCGAATTGAGGACTGGATACTACGACAAGTTTGATAATGACGAAGATAGGAAGAAAAACTGTCATCCAAAATTTAGCCTAGAAGATTGGGATGGATTCTAGAAAAACAAAGCAAAACCCGGTGCACGCGAAAGAAGAGAGCTAGGCAAAAAAAAACAGATCACTATACAATTATAGTCAGCACAGTGGCCGTACAAGTCACGCCAGGATAGAACATAAATTGGTACATTCCTATTAAGATAATTTTCGAGTTGATGACCATGAGTTAGATTTGTAAACAATTAGGATGACCATGCATGTAACTCGCACATGATTTATAACTAGGTGTGAATTTGATTTATAATCTCCTTTTTGGTGCTTGCTATCTTGATTTGTGAGATGATTTTAGTGCATGACAATTATAGGTTGCATATACTCATTGACACAAGAATTTTGTCCATTCATTTTTTTTAAAATTTATTTTCAAATGTTTGGTTGCAGGCAAGTGAAAATCTAGAAAAAGAAATCACACATCGTGAAGTATGGGAGAAAACTCATACAAAAAAAGATGGCACCATATCGAATTCAAATTCGTCTTACTTTGTAAGTTAAACAATATATTGTTTTAGATGTTAAGTTAACGATGATATATTACTATGTCATATATGTTTACATGGTTTATATATCTATTGTTTTAGTTTAGTAACTTGTCAATGCATGTGATATCGTAAGTATGTTCATATCATAGGATAAAATTGCAAAAACGAAGGAAATAATCAATGATGACGAGGAAGAAAATTTGACAGTGGATGAAGACATTTTATCGCTAGTGTTTGGCAAGGATAAAAAGGGCCGAACTAGAAGTGTTGGAACCATGATATCAAAGTCACAAGTTAAAGCTTCTACTATTCCACGTAAACAACTCAAAAAAAGTAAAGTAGGCTCAGATAATTTGACAGCAAGGATTGATAAAGTGGATGGGAAAATGGAGAAATTCGAAGGGACATTGCAGTCAATGTACGTCATGTTACAAGGATTTGTGAATCGAGAAAACCAAACATTGCTTTCAACGAAGGAGGAAGTGGTAGGACACATCATGAAAGTGTTGGAAGAATGTCGAACAACGACATTGTTGCTAATCCGAATTTGCATGTTTCAGGAAATCCAAAATGTGAAGTGTTAAACTTTAATCTGGATGTTGTTGCAACAGGTTTATTATGCAGAGATTTGACGACTTCCATCATACATGGGAAGGCCATACCTCCAACACACGAGAAGGTGATTGTGGACAGTATACTGTTACCGGATGAGACCACAGCCAAACAAAATCATCCTCTTGCTATGACTTTTGGTGATTTTGGAGTCGGTGGTTATGTGTGTCATCCAAAGTGTTCAATTCGATATCTTTAGATGGAGAAGCAGGTATGAGCTATTACAGTCTTTTAGATTTATTTTGATATTTTTAGATTTATGCAGCCCTTAAAAATTCTAGCTAGCAATCATCACTTCTCATTTTTGTTATGTATAATCGTGTCTAATCAATAAAAACGGTGAAATAGAACAGAAAATTAGTCTGATAATTCAGCATAATGGTCAATTGCAGCTTAGTATAAATCCAAATCACTTTGTCGTAGATAAAACAGCAGGTTGCATGAATGTAGATAACAAAATATGCATGCCTTTCTTGAAACAAATTCAATAGCTTGTTTCTCAAATGCATTGCGGCCTTTGAGGAAACTTGATATTATTTACCATAGCTGTTGATAATATAAAGTCCAAAACATAGCCTATGAATTCCCATTTGACTTCAAATTCGCGGAAGTAACTTTTCTGGAAGATCCATTGGGTTTGCAATCCCTGAAAGCAGAAAAAAAAACACAGTGGTCAGATGATATAAAACTAATATCCATGTCAAGTTGTCAATAAAAGAAAATAATAAGTGTTATGTGTACTGCAATTTTACCAATGATTATAAGCTTAAAATTTGGTTTTGGAGGCCAGTCAAGTGTATTGTAAAGCACCTGCGAGTATAACGTTACTAAAATATTAATTATTATGTAATAACATATTTTTAAGCTACAAAATCGACATTCCATAGAAGATTACCGATTGTTTCTTGTTAAAAAAGATAAAGCTCATCAATTAGTATAATACAAGGCTGATTCTTGATTATTTATTTTCATTAAAAAACCGACCATTCAAAAGGTTAGGAGCCTTTTTCCACTCAACTCTGTTTCCTATTAATCCCTCATAGACAATCTGCATTGGCTTACCATTGTATAAATGTCAACAAATAACCGTTTCATAAAAAATAAAATCAGTAAACGGATCGTATAATATTGGTGATACATAGAATTATCTATAGAACCTTATATATGTTTTTTGATATTCTAACCCTTGAGTCTTAAAGCTCATATCGGAATCATCTCAAAATATATGATATGTTAAAAATTGTTATTCTTGCCTCATAATTTCCGTGAATGCTAGAGAGCTACGAATCGATTAACCCTGATTTTGAAAGCAGTCGATCTTGATAATCGAAGCAGAGGATGAAAGGTATAACTGTTAACCCAATTTCGAATTTCATGTATGCTTTTAGGGCTGAAAAATTGCTTGATTCCGCTGTTATTGATCCTAAATTTCCATCAATGTGGTGTGATTGGTTTTTCAAGCAGTCGGGAGAATGATCATTTCTTCTAGACCCTAATTGTGATGCCTTCAAAAAACGTTAGTTAGAAACTGTAGTGAAGTCGTCAAATGTGATGCTGATGAAATTTGATATATGCTTTGTAAACTTGAATTGATTGAATGATAAGTTGCTTTCTTTATTCTGATAGTTTTGCCTTTCACTTTATTCTTGATGAAAAACCACCTACTTTTGTTGATATTTTACCTAACATTAGTGCTTGATTAAAAGTGAATACGGATAAACCTTTGTCGAGAGAAGTTCTGCCATAGGCCTTCGATTTCTAAACCACCCTAAGGCCAAAAATGGTATGATTTTTACAACATGCATAAAGGCACAATGAATAAATCAAAAGAGATGCTTGACGACTTACAAAAATAGATCAAGACTAAAGAAACCATAATCGATGAGTTACTTAGAGAAATAGATTCGATGGTTTTACAATCTCATCCCTTAACTAAAAGATGCTGCAACCGATGTTGAGATCGCTTCCCTCCACAAGATGAATAACGACTTGAAGGTGGAACTGCTAAGGAAATAGGCAAGCATACAATATGTGGAATTGATTGCAAGTGGGGGTGATTTTGGCCTTTGTAGGCATGCTCCTTCATCAAGAAGCGGTCCATTTTTCACACTTCGTCGTCCCTCGAAGGGTTTGGATAATACTGTAACTGGAAATCGAGGCTAAAATGTTAAGCTTGAGATGATGCGGTACGTTAAAGTAATGGAATGAAACCTCTTCAGAATGAATCAATTTCTATGCGGCTCAAGCTCAAATTTATGACAAGCAATTTTTTTTTCTTATTAAACAAAAAAAAGTTGAAGCTAAGGGTCAAGGATGTAAAATGTGCAGCTAAGATGTCAACAAAGAGATGAAGAACCAAATTACTTCTACTATGCCACTCTGTCATGAAGAAGAATAAAAGACTAAAACATAAATTATTAGTGGCAATACTTTATATTACAGACCCCTTCCTTGAGGTCGGAGATTTAAGAAAATTAGCTGAAGAACTCTTTAGCTAATGAAATTTGTGACAACTCGATAAAGAATGTGTATTACATGCATTATAATATAACATTTTGTAGAGTATATCTGGGCTTGTGGTATTGTGACATACTGCAGGTATTAGACAGTAAGATAAAAAAACTAATTCAATAAAACAAGATTAAACTGATGTACGACCATCTATTTTTACAACCCCTATTTACCCAATTAACAATGGTCTGGTAAATTAAAGCAGAGTAAGTTTATAAATTTGGATATTTCTTCATACTAAGAAATGTAATTGTTGGAAGCAATCTGTTAACAGCCATTAAAGGTATGATCCAATTTAGATTGATGAATCGAAACATGAACAGACTCAGCGCCCGAAATGGCTTACAATTTCAACTTGGGCAATTTTTCAATATATATATAATCTCGTTTTCATCATATAAACACAAATAATATAGCTTATAATCTCAATATCATGTCTGCATCTCAATTTGATAGCTAAATGTTTACTGATCATACATTAAAATATCGAATTGGCTTCCCTTTGTCTAGGATTCTCAGGTATGGGCCATTATGATTATAATTTTGCAACCATTAAAGGACAAGGCAAAGTTTCCAGGGAGTGGGAAAAAAATGCATTGCTTTATTTTACTATAAAATGCATGGTTGTGTGTTTGGGTATAAAATGCATTGCTTTATTTTACTAAAATTTCAATGATTCTCAGGTATGGCCATTATATGACATGGAGTACTAGGACTTTGGCTGTTGATGTGGCTGATGCTCGTGTAAGCCTTACTTAATTACTTGTTTCTTATTTCTGTACTTATTTTAGCACATGTATTATTTGTTGAGACACGAGAATTTCGATTGATAACAACAAAATAAAGATCAATGCACTACAACAAAAACACCATATTACAACTTTAATTTTACAACGGTGGTAAACGCACCGTTGTAATAAATGGGTTTTTACAACGGTGGTAAAAGCACCGTTGTAATAAATGGTTTTTTACAACGGTGGTATAAACACCGTTGTAACTACAACAAAAATACCATATTACAACTTCAATTTTACAACGGTGGTTAAAGCACCGTTGTAATAAATGTTTTTTACAACTTTTTTCCAGAAAAGTTGTAATAAATTTATTTTTAACAACTGTGTTATTTTGACAGTTGTAATAAAAGCCTATCACAACTTTTATTTTTTGACTGTTGTAATATATGACCATATTTTAATATTAACTATTTTCATTAAATAATTTTTAATAATTAATATTAACAACTAATTAGTAATCATTAATTAATAACCTATATATTAATATTAAATATTTAATTAAAAATACTTCAATAAATAAATAATTCATGCTAATAATTAGTAATTGACAACCAATTAGTAATTATTAATTAATAATCAATAAATACATATTAAATATTTAATTAAAAATACATCAATAAATAAATAATTCCTACTAATAATTACTAATTAACAACCAATTAGTAATTATTTAATAATAATCAATGTATAAATATTAAATATTTAATTAAAAATAATTATTTATAACTACTTCATTATTAAGTACTAGTAATTAATTAGTAAGTAATAACTAATGAGCGGTTAATAATCAATTAATTAATAATCAATAAGTAAATAACAATTAATAAATATTTAATTTATAATTAATCATGATTATTAGTAGTAATTAATATTTAGTATATAATATTTTTTAATAAGTAATCGTTGTTGAAAGTTTTTCCAAAATCTTTTGTCAAATATGATCCATACGGAGGGGGGGTCCAGGGGGGTGGCAACCCCCCTAGGTGGGGGTGCGGGGGCAACGCCCCCGCTAACGGGGTTCGACCTGCCCGGTCAGGTCGCGGGGGTCCAGGGGGCAGCGCCCCCGGCGGGGGTCCAGGGGGCAGCGCCCCCGGCGGGGTGCGGGGCAGCGCCCCGTCCGAAACGGTACTTTTTGTGTACTGTTGAATTTGAATCTTACTCAAAATTTAACAACAATCGTTAATTAAGTAACTATTATTAATAAGTAATATTTTATTTGGTAGTAACTGTTTCAACAGTTTTAATAAATAATAACTATTATTAATAAGTAATATTTGATTTGGTAGTAACTGTTTCAACAGTTTTAATAAATATAATTTTGGCAACTAATAACAATTTTGGCTACTAAATAATAATAATTAATTTGAAATATTAAATAAGTAATTATTTGACTAATAATCAATAATTGATAAACAAATATTGAATATACAATTTAATTAATAATTAACAAACATAATTCACTATTAAATACAAGTGATTAATATATAATAATATTATATTATGTGAAAATAGTTACAAGTTAAAATTCAGTATTTACCGGTTATTATAGTCTTAAATCTGAACAAAAAAGTTGACAATTTGTATGCCAGGTTTTGATCTGAGGCGTAACATGCGGAAGGAATTCTTGGCTCCAACGAAAATTTCGTTTGGCTCTAACAAAATTTTTCGTTTGGCTCCAACACAAGTTTTCTGGGCTCCAAACCAAACATTTCGGGTCTAGCACCGCTTCCAAACCCTTACCCAAATTCATTTGCCGTATAATATAATCTCCAGCCGCCAAACGTTTTCTTCCAAACCCTTTCCCAAATTCGAGAACTGCTAGAATCATTCAAACCCTAGACCCGATAAAATTATCCAAAACGACGAACTGACGAAGAACGGAGGCGGAAATTGATCTCGCGAACTGTGATACAGGGAAAAGAAGACGGAGGCGAGCAGTGACAAAGGACGGAGGTCGAACAAAATCACGCAAAACAAACTTGTGAAAAGAAGGAACAGACGCTAATCTAGGGATTGGGAAGAAAGGTAACCCTAATTTTTGATTACTCGGCAAACTGTGCTACTGTGTTTTTGATAAATGGCATGGGAGGCAGTGTCGCTACTTCATCAACTAGCGTTTGTATATCTCGAAGCTGGACAGTTGCCGCAACTAGGTCACCACTACTTACTGGAGCTAACGAACGCGAGTCTGATCCTGTTGCTGACCATGACTTTGCGACAAACATCTCAACAAAAGAAACAGGTAAAAGCCTTGATTTTTTTGGCAATGAGGGCTTGGAAGTAGGTTTAGAAACTGTGGAATTGGTTATTGAATTTAGGGAGATGCTAATACTGTTAATAGTTCAGTAGTATTACATGATGATGTGGGTATCACAGTTATTGAATTTATCTATATTAGGTGACTTTGAAGCAACATTATTCTGTCTACATTTAGTATGTATAAAGGAAATGGTGAAATTCAGTTAATACAGTTTCCATTACCATTGTAAATTTCATTCTTTCTTGCAAATGAAAGAATGGTGCTCGTATAATATATTTGTTGTCAGTACTTGAAAATATAATCAGTAAGAAAACACCACTATCTTCTTCTTCTTTTTGAAATTTGTGTGCATTAAGGGGCTTACATGTCTTATTATATTTGGTTTCCTACATATATAGTTGATATGAATGATTAACAGACCTGTTAATGAAGTGCTTTACATTTCACTATTTGATTAACCTGCTTATGCATATTTTAAGTAAATTATACGTCACACCCACTTATTCATTATAACCCAATTTTGTGTGTTTACATTTGCTTGGGTCTTCTTGTTCCAAAAATAATTAAGTATTTCACATGTTGCTGTTTGTTTGTTCTAGTTGGTATAACTGTCAAAGCTTTATGCAATTTATAGATTGTATCAAACTATCTCCAGTACATTAAACTGCAAACAATTTTCAAGCTTGGTCATATATTGAAACTTCCGAAGTGACAATGCGCCATATGCATGGGGTATATGATGTAGGCCCTACTGTATCTTTTTTTATGAAGGGTTCACTGCATATAGATACTAAATTATGCGTTCTTTTGTATGTCCATACCAAAAGCGCACATTTTTTGCTATTTTGATCATTTTTTTTAGCATGCATACATGTATGCACATATACCCTTGAATAATAATTTGATTAGCAGGATCGATTGGGAGATGTTAGGACAAGGAAATCAAGCATTGTATTTGCGGTTTGTAAAATGCCAGCTTGTTGAATCTCAGGTTTGGTCTTTGTGGAAATGATAGTTGGTTCGTATTTATTTATTTATTCAATTACTTGGGTTTCTGTTGTCAGTTACCGTATATGAAATACTATATGAATTGAGTACTGAATCTGCATTTCTTTCCCATAAACACTTGCAGTAAATGATGAAATTGCAAAGTTCAAGATATGGGATGCAATAGGGCAGGAGAAGTATCCTAGCTTGGCTCTGATGTATTTGCAGTAAATTTGGAAGATCAAAATAGTTGCAGGGATATTTGGAGCTTAAATTCTGTCAGCAGAGGAGGGCAAGGTGGTCATTTGAGAGCAAATCAAAGATACAGTAATTCAGCATATTCCAAGTACAGATGCAGTTCGGAAAGAGACAGTGGTGATAGATGTTAGTGACAGTGGTGATAGATGGTAGTTATGTATGTTTGAACTTTGAAGAGGGTGCGAAGGAAAAGCACGAAATGGTGTATGTCTTTTAAGATCAAATGCGGAAAGCAACTGCATATTGGGAAGTCAAGCAATGAAATATTCTTAGGATTTGTCTGTCAACTGTGACGGTTGCTTGAATTCGAGTATTCTCATATGCTTGGTGTGTCGGCTATTAGTGTTTCTAACTTTGTATTTGAGTATTTAAATAAATTATTTTGCAAATAACTGTAATATTT
Source organism: Allium sativum (assembly GCA_030737875.1). Taxonomy (NCBI): domain Eukaryota; kingdom Viridiplantae; phylum Streptophyta; class Magnoliopsida; order Asparagales; family Amaryllidaceae; genus Allium; species Allium sativum. Next base: position 383,949,920 of record CM060923.1, on the reverse strand, counting down.
GTTTTGCTTGTGGAGTATCGCTATATTTAGTGTATTGTTCATTTCAGCTGCAAATGATGTTTATTTTTTTTTAAACTCAACTGTCAATCACAACGGTGCATAACAGTTGTAGTAGATATTATTACAACGGTGCATAACTGTTGTAATAAACTTATTACAACGGTGGAAAAAAGTTGTAAAATATACATATTACAACGGTCTTGCAACAGTGCAGAAAAGTTGTAAAAGATATTAGGCTATTACAACTTCTTAAGACACGACGGTTTGCCCACCGTTGTAAAAACCCTATTACAACGGTGTTCCACCGTTGTAATAGGGTCATTTTGTTGTAGTGATGGAAATCATGACATGAAGCTAAGATTATCGATATGTAGATGTTTAAAGGGAGACAGAGCATATATACAGGGGAGCAATATACAAGGAACAATACCTTTATTAGGCCATGTTGTCATCAATCAAAAAGGGGGAGAATGTTGAGTCAAAGCTTCGATGGTTATTTTGATTTATGACAAGAAGAAGCTTCTACATCGACAAAAAGAAGACGAGATGACTTCATAGGTTAGAAGTTGATTATTTTAGAGTTATATAATGTTAAAATCTATCCTCAAATGATCATACTTCTAATTGCTTAAAAATATCACTCATGAAAACATTTTTTATGCATATGGTCAAAAACATGTCGACCTACAACTTTTTATAGGTCAACAGGATTTTAAAATGTAACGGTCAAAAATAGGTCGACCTACAAAATTTTATAGGTCAACAGGTTTTTGAACTCCAACGGCTAAAAACATGTCGACCTACAAAATTCTATAGGTCAACAGCTTTTTGAATTTTCATGAAAAGTCATCTTCTTCCTTTAAGAGTTGCATCCATTTCTCTTCATGAATAATCACTTATTTTAGATGCAACTTTTCATCAACAATTGCAACCTCTCGATTTCTATAAATACATGAGTTTGCAATCATTCAAATTACCGAATCTTCTTCTATTTTCTGATCTTAACTCTATACTCTCTTGCATTCTAAAAGCTCTCTCAAATATTCAATACTTGTTGAATCCTTGAATCAGTTTTATATCATTTGATTCAACAAGCAATCTTTCTTACTTAAATCTTTGCATTCAAATCATATACTTGAGGATAAGATTATAGGAAGGGTGTACTCAATCGTTGGCAAATCAGTGTTGAAAGAAGAACACAATCAGAAGTCAAACTCTTGTAATTGTCCTGTGTGGGTAAGCTTGTAGCCCGTGAAATCAAGTGGGTAAGCTTGTGGCCCGTAAATCAAGTGGGTAAGCTTGTGGCCCGTAAATCAAGTGGGTAAGCTTGTAGCCCGTGAAATCAAGTGGGTAAACTTGTAGCCCGTAAATCAAGTAGTTGTGAACCTGTTCCTTCGGGTGAAGCGAGGGTGTTGTTTAGTGAAAAGCCGAAGAGAAGCTTCGGCACTGGACGTAGGACTGGAGGTCCGAACCAGTATAAAAATCCTGGTGTCGTTACTATACTTTACTTTACTTTACTGCATTTATAGTTATTTGTGATATATATATTGTTTGCGAATATTTATTCGCATAACTATTGAATAGCTTAAGTTATCACATACATTCCGCATAGCCATATTATAGATCCTGCACAAGTCGCGTACACACCCGACTTTTCATTATTATGAATGTGACTTTATAAATCTGAAAATTTGTCTTTCAACAATGTTAGATTGCTGATTTCCGACGATGATGAGGTTTGCTCAAGAAGAAATTAAGCAACAGTACTATTACGTAATGTATGATATATAAATATGAACAATTAATATTGTAATATTATGGTGGTGAAGTTGAAATGCACCGTACTATTTTTTTGGCTACCGCTATTGAACTTAGAGTGCACGATAATATTACTTTTTCTGTTGCAAACTGTTAAATTTGATCTTTATGTTGAATCTATTGGAAGATTTCAGTTTTTGATGTTTCTTTCGTGATAGTATGTGAAATCTGTAACCGTTTGTACTGAATAGGAACTAACGAAGGAGGGGGATGAAAAGATTTTTTTTAACATTATGCCAATTAGGAACGGCTAATAGCCGTTGCTAAATTAAAATAAGCAACGGGCTTAACCCGTTGCAAAATTCAGGATTGCAACGGATGAAAGCCGTTGCAAAATGTAGAAATTGCAACGGCTTTAGGCCGTTGCGAAATTTTAGCCACTCCTGAGATAGCAATGGCTTAAAGCCGTTGCAAAACCTATTTGCAACGGCCTAAAGCCGTTGCAAAACCTATTTGCAACGGCCTAAAGCCGTTGCAAATCAGCGTTTTTGGTGTAGTGGTGGTATTGTCAAATCAATTTTTCTCTGCTAGTGTGGAGGGACACCCAAAGCATTTAGCTTCCACTATAACTACATGTTGCATACCACACTACTTTTGGTAAACTAAGATTACGAAAAATGGAAAGTCAAGTTTGGATTCCAACAGATTACCTCACTTTGATTAAAGCGTACATTAAGGCAGACACTATACATATGGAAGAAGAAGTTGATCAAGATTTTTGGGTTACCCTAAATGAAGAGTTCAACAAGCGTCAAGATTGTAGGGTGGTGTGCACGACTCTAGAAACTAGGAGTGAGTTTGTCATGTTCAGTAGGTCCTGCATGAATTGCCGCAAAATAATAGCTGAGGTGAAGGAGGAAGATGTTTTCCAGGAAAAACATTCAACATATGACTCCCGATATCACTTTGTTCACCATACACACTTCGTGGGTCATGCGGCTTTCGAACTGTGGAACAGATATATGTTACAATTTGTGTAGTAAAACAAAAGTCTTTTAAGTTTTTTTATTTATGTTTTACGTTTATATGTATTACGTTTGATTTTAGTAAAATGCATTGCGCTTCTTTGAAATACCTACATGTTTTAACCTGCTTTGGATTAGGAACGACCCACAAGTTTTAACTCCTTGTCGTACGAAAAAAGGGGATTGATTCGACAATTCAACGTTGTAGGCAACACATCTCTATGTTGTATGTACCCTAGTTTTATTATGCCAAATAGCTTGTCATATAGAGTGTAGCACCTTTAATGTTGAATGTCTATGTTGTTTTCTGTAGTGTAGATAAAAAGCATGTAACATGGTAATACCAAAAAGACTTAATTTAAACATTAAAAGAAACTTAATAATCGTTAATACCAAACCAAACAGAAGGGAATCTCATAATAGTATAATGCTTGATGGATACTACTTGATGAAACTAATACAAAAAAGTAAAAAACACATTCGTTGCAGTACATAGCATAAAGACGACAGAAACCACCACCATTCACTGATTTCCCTTAATGTATCAAAGATGTTCAATTAAATCTGCTCTAAGTTTTTCATGAGTGGCTCGCGACCTAATTCGACCCAAGCGTCGTAAGAACGCATCAATGGTGTCCGGATCTCTCTCGGCAACCACGTGGGTTGTGTTGTCCGGATCGTAGCCCAAGTAAGACGAAAATGTACCTCTCTCTTCTTCAGTTATCATATTATGCATAATAATACTAGCGCGCATAATGTTGCTGAGCGCCTGCGGCTTCACAATTTGATGGGGTTTTTGACCATTGCGAAACGTGCTTGTAAAACTCCAAAAGCTCTCTCCACATTCTTTCTTACAGCCTCTTGGTTTTAAGAAAAATGCTTTCCTTTTTCTGTTTTCGGATCTGAAATTGTTTGGACTAGGGTTCCCCATGAAGTAAAGATACCATCTGCTAAATAGTAACCCATGTTGTACGCATTTCCAGCCATACTGAAGTTACAAGCAGGTGCATTACCGTGTGTCAGATCCCTAAAAATATGTGATTGGTGTAAAACATTAATGTCATTCATGGACCTAGGACAACCGAAGTACACATGCCAAAACCAGAGGTCGTGGGAGGCTACAGCTTCAAGGATCAAAGTTGCTCTGGGGTAATGACCTATAAATTTGACCATGCCAAGCTTTAGGCAGTTTTTCCACTCCCAATGCATCCAATCGAGACTACCTAACATGCCGGAAACCCCCTTTTTGCTCCTAATCATTTAGTTTTATTCACATCGCTCTGAGTCGGGGATCGCAGGTATTCTTCCCCATATAATTCAATAATCGCCACACAGAACCGCTCGAAACTTAAATGGATGGTACTCTCACCCATTCGTACTACTTTGTCGAATGCGTCCGGAGCAATCCCGTATGCCATTACACGTAACGCTCCTATTATTTTTTGATAAGGGGAACATCCTAAGGTACCAGCACTATTTCTTTCTTGAACAAAGTAGTTGTCTTGAGCAACAACTCCATTAAAAATACGCATAAACATATTCTTACTCACTCGGAATCGTCGACAAAAATCATCAGGGTTGTACGTGTTTGGGTTATTGAAATAATCTTTCAGCAATCTAGCCGTCCCGCCTTGGTGATCACGCATCTTTCTTTTCCCTGCTCACCCAAAGACACTGCCTCCATGCCTTCCACTTGAAGATCCTTCCATTATGAACCATTGTACGTTAAGATTATGTACAGTTACTGCTTGCATCATAAGCTCTAATTCATCGCTATCGGTGTTGCTCTCTGAAGATAACTGCACAAAAGTTGACTGCGTAGACAAGTCATACTCAAGATCACAATCAAGTTGGTTTTCTTCGTCGTCGAAACTGTTGTTGTTGTATGAAACCTCAAACCCACCATTTTCAATTCAATGAGGATAGGTGAAACTATTATTAGTTATCATTTTTATTTATGGTTGAATGTATATCCGTTGGTGAAGCGTCAAACTTTATATATAGGAGGATATTGCCGTTAATTTGTTATAACGGCTATATTCTGCACGTACACTATAACAGCTATAGTTAGCTCACTGAGTACAACAAATATTGATGTAATCGGTCCTACTGAGGACAACCAATTAAGGCTGACAGTCTACTATTCACTACACAACTCCAAAAGGTTTTGCATTGTCACTATGTCACGAGATTTCATTCTGGCCTATTAGGGTTGAGTTGACTACACTCTAATACAAAACATGTGATTTTACAACATGCCAATTTGCAACAGTATCCCAGTCTGATCATATTGTCTGGCAGAATGAGTAAAGATGAATAAACCGGACCTAATGGTTAAAGGTGTCTTAAAGTAAGGTAGTGACATGTCAAATGCTATCAACAAGTTTGTCTTTCTCCCTTCTAAAACGCCAACCAGTATGCCTTTCTCCATTCATTACTTTTTTGCATTTATAGTTATTAAACCCTGGTTGTTTTGGTGCAACATGTCTAATTGGGAATACGATGATGGCGCTATGGTTCAAATGTATGAGGAGTACGAACGTGGTAAGCAACAGGTGGAAAATGTCGAATTCGTTCCGAAAACGCAAATGGGATTCAAAGTAGATGCTGCAGAGGTCGAATCTAAACTATTCAGTGCATCACAACTGAACATTGCAGTTCGGCGTATCAGACCAGTTCAAAAATCACTCGGCGCTCAGTTGCAGGAAGTACTTGGGCGACAAAACCCTGAAAGGTCAAGCTCTAGCACGATGGGTTGTTTAGTGTAGTGTTATTGCGGAGTGGAATGTAATGTGCTTGTTTCTAAAAGCCAAACAAATGCAGGTTGATGCTTTTATGGTTACAGAGCATACATTGAAGCCAAAAATCATCAAGTGTTGGACAGTTGCAATTTTTTTTCATGGGTCGACCCACCATTGACGGAGAGGGGTGTTCAATACGCACTTGAAATGCAGGCCGAGGTTAGTCGCCTATAACGGATGAATATGGCAATAAAGAATGAAATGCTTCGTGGGTACTATAGTTTACCACAAAACTAAGAATAGCAGGTACTTGGTCCCAGGTCGAATTAATGCCTTCTGGTCCTGGATCGTATTTATGTTGTACTACTTTGGCATGTAATTAGGGATATTAAATTTGTTAGTTGCAGTCTTCTTGATTAGGATGTTTCGACCCACCGTTGTATCCGTTGTATTTTATACTGAAAATGGAGTATGCAATTTGCTTTTATACATTGTTTTAATAATATAAACTGTACACAACATAGTCTACATAAAAGATATACACTAGTATATAGATTTTAACTGTAAAATGTCGTACGTGACACGACAATAAAGAATTCTGCTATAACTTGGGATAACGTGCAGCAGTGCAAAAGAAAAAAATGAAAACTTGATTCACTATTGTACGTGCTACTGTGTGGCAGTATTCGATATTAACAAAAGCAGATTTGCTACTGTTTAATGGCAGGCCTACCAGTGACTAATCACATCAGACCCTTTTTTCCCCTTTTGGTGCGAAATGGCTATTTTACTTGAAAGGTTTTTCCTATCCTCTCATCACTAAAACATTTTTGTTCCTACGCCTCAAAGCAAAAAAAAACATGCCTTCATGGCCCTCATCCATGGATTCCGACTTTCCTTGGGGTTGGGGTTGGTAGCAACCTCCGCTGGGAAGTCCAAGGACATATACTGATTGGTTAATAGAATACCTGGATCGACACTACACGGAACTGGAACGCGATTACCCAGAATTAATACAAACCCCAATTCTAAGGGCACTTGACTATAACCAAGATTTCCTTCGGCATATGGCTCAACCACAAGTAGAACAGGAGGTGGTAGCCCCGATAGATCCTCAACCACCAACACCAGCCGTGGTGGATCAATCCTCCGCGGTTTAACAAAATCCTTATGAACAAGAGGTCCGAAATGTTACAGTTACCGACACGATAACTGAATATGAGGTAAACTCGTATCCTGTTTGTTGTCATTGTGGGTACAAGGTGGAAGTAGATGTAAGGGCGGATGGGGATAACATTGGTCGTCGCCTCATGCTTTGCTCATTATGGCCGAATGGATGTAATTACTTTGAATGGATTGATGAACGTTTATGTCCATGGGGAATTTCTTATGCCAACGAGTTGGAACAAGAGAACAGACGACTCCGAACTAGATTTGAATCTTTGGATATTGACCGTAACAATTAGTTTCCTTTCAGTATTAGTTTCCTGTTTTAGATCCGTTGTACCCTTAGTTGAAGTAGCTATTCTGTGGTTAATATATGTTGTATCCTTTGCTTTATGAACGATATTTCTAGATAACATCCTTTTTGGACTGGCATGTGTACATTAATTTCATTCGTAGCATTTTTAGGTTATTTATTTGGACAAATTATATAAACTAATTATAACCTTAAACAAATTGTTTAATTTGTTTAATTTCATTCGTACCATATTTAGGTTAGTTTAAATTGTTTAATTTCATTCGTACCATATTTAGGTTAGTTTAAATTGTTTAATTTCATTCGTACCATATTTGTTTAATTTGTTTACTTTGTTTAATTATAACCATAAACAAATTATATAAACAAATTATAACCGTAAACATATTGACCTTAAAAATTAGTGTAATTTCATTCGTACCATATTTAGGGTAGTTATTTATTTGGTCATACTTTTATTTATTTTAACAAATTATATAACCGTAAACAAATTTTATAAATAGTTATTTATTTAGGGTAGTTATTTTTTGGTCATACCTTTATTTATTTGAACAAAGTATATAACCAGTATGTAATTAAATTTTTTTTCCCTTTTTTCTTTAGCCGGATTTTTGAAATCCCTTTCTGTGTAGAACGGTTAAACTTAAAAATGTTTAGTTCATAAACGGTGAAGATTATACCATTTAACAGTAAAACGGTCTTCATGTACCTGTCTAAGGGTTTTGTCTCTTTCTTTTTTTTTTGTTGAAAACTACACTAGCTCAACCGAAATGCCTGCAACTGGCATGTAACAGCAACCAAAATGCATAACTGTACCATATAATTTTCACATTCTAAACATGTACATCACTACATCAACAAAAAAGTCTGTTTCATACACGTGCAAAGTAGTTCTACCTCAAAACAAACCTACTGTCTAACTACAAAGCTACTGTATATATACAAAATAGTTCTAACAGCCACTACAAACCTACTATATCAGTACACAAGCCACCATCTACCATGCAAGTTCAGCCGAAGTAGAAGACTACAAACACGGCATAAACACAAAGCTACTTGGCCATTCGAATGTCTTCTAACCCCAACGGACTCTTGTTTTTCCTAAAGCTCGAACGTCCTTTTACTAGCGATTTCACTTTGCTTACAATAACCCCGCTCTTTTGTTTTCCTTCGACGGCAGTTTTACCCCATCCATTACCTATTCATACAAGAAACACTTGAGTACAACGGTTCATGGTTTCATGTTACATAATGGTCATCACATACATAACAAAGAATTTTCATGTTACATAACAAAAAAGAATTTTCAGGTTACATAACCTTACATGAAATTGGTATATTTTTCATGTTACATAACCTTGCACAAAAAATAATTTTCATGTTACATAATCTTACAAAAAACAATTTTCATGTTACATAACCATACATACATAAAAAATAATAATTTCCAGGTTACAACCTTACATAACGTATAAAAATCATAAGGGATAATGTATAAAAATCATACCCTTAAGCACATCACATACAAAATAGGATTTTCAGGTTACATAACCATACATACATTGGTGATTTCAGGTTTTACTTGCATCCGTTACATCGATAACAGGATTGTAGAATTTATTTGGCAACCCTCACATAATGTATAAAAAAGAATGACGGCATTTATTTGGCACCCAATACATAATGTATACAAAAGAATAATGGAATTTATTTAGCATCCCTTGCATAGTGTCTAAACAGAATTTTGGATTTTATTTTGGAATCCATTACATAATGTAGAAAAAAGAATGATGGAATTTATTTGGCATCCATTACATAATGGATAAAAAAATGATGGATTTTGTTTTGGAATCCCTTACATAATGTATACACAAAGAATGATGGATTTTTTTGGGAATCTCTTACATTAGGTATAAAAAAATTTTTGGATTTTATGTTGGAATCCCTTGCATAATGTATATAAGTAATTTTTGAGTTTATTGGCTACATTTTCTACAAATTGAGAAAAAGAAATTACAGCTAATATGGTTCTGCAGAAATTGGTACTACGATAATGTAGACATTTGTAATGCAGAAATTACAGTTTTCATATGGTAATGCAGAAATTGGTAATGCGAAAATATGGTACTGCAGAAATTGGTAATACAGGTATTATGGTAATATGATTCCCGGAAATGAAAATATGTTTTATAACTAGAACTCAAATTAATAACGAGTTCATTTAAAATGGAAAATTTTTCCCGAACAAGTTTTGACCGGTGTTCATATTTTAGATTCCTAGCATACATAACATGCCCATGAATTAACTATAAAAACCTTGTATATAAAACTTTACATACCTGGCGATCATAACTTGTTTGAAGCTAGTATTAAAGTACCATTTATAACTTTATATAACTAGTACGTATATCTTGTGTGAAGCTAATATTTCACTAGTATTCATAACTTTACATGTCCCGTGTAAAAATCAAATAGCTTTATATAATTGGTAAGTATTACTAGTTCGAAGTTAGATTCACGGACTTGTAGAAGTTGTCTGGGACGGAGTGGGTACTCTGATCCGAACACCATATCTATTTGTCTCCCCCCCCCCCCAAGGTCTGCTCCACCATCGTCATTGTCCTCACCGTCGTCGTCGTCTTCAGTGTCGCCTCCATCATCTTCGTCTTCATCATCCTCGTATTCGTCCTCATCATCGCTCTCAGCATCGTCTTCATGCTCCTCTTCATTGTCCCCAGCCTCTTCATCATCAGTCTCTTCTTCAGTTGCTTGCATCTCTGCCATGGCTTTCCTTTTCTTTGCAACTTTGGATCGATCACTACCCTTTGTTGCAAGACTCAAACACGACTTCCAAATAACATGCATATTCTGTACGAAATACGCTATTAGCAACATATCACCATAATCCAAAAAAATTAAATCTTACGATATAGTCTAAACACAATGGAATTTACAAGAAATGGAACAACGTACGGTAATTGATGCAATGTCATTTATCCTTCGCAAACCTTCCTCGTAATACTGAGATTCCTCAATAGCTAAATGACGCATGCCTAAATTCATCTCCCAAAGGCTCTCCAGAGTATACTGCGGCGGAACTGGCGGCACATACGGTAAATGTGGAATATGCAACGGATCTTCACGTCCAGTCCACTGCATAAACCACCCAGGATCTTCTGCCCAACCGGCTTGATGACGAGACAGATTTGGATTGTACTGCAACAAATAATTAACTTCGGAAGACGTAACAACTGGAGTATGAATACCCGACTTCAATGCGGAAGGTCCAAAAAAATCCATATTCCCTACACAGACTGCGGCATCCAGTAAAAGGCCTACGTCTCTAGCAATCTGCCGCCAATAAGTATCGTAATCAATTTCCCCACCATCATACAAATATTGCTGGCAATTGTCCTGATAAAGCGCTGTTTGCATTTCCACATACGAATCATACGTCATGGTACGTGTCATGAGAAGCGGGGGATCAGCAGGAATAACAATCTGCCCAGTCAACTGTCTATAGCATCGCTCTCCTAAAAATAACTCATAACAATCGCCAGGCGGAACAAGTAAAGGCAAGTGCTTCAATGACAAATTACGGGCAACTTGAACTTCATTTTTAATGATAGCAATCGAGTTTACCCACGGGTTCCAGTTAATATGGCTAGCTTGTCGGTGATCAATATGATATCGTGTAACAGAGAACAAATGTGATACAGTATCACGTGTTCTCGCTCTATACTCTTTTTCCCAAGCTTTTAATCTGGGATACGCCGCCTGCTTAACATCTTCTTTAACAATATATCCTCCGACAGTCATATACTCAAAGAACCAGTACTGCAAAATAAAACATTAAATTTGTTAGTCGATTGACTTATCGAAAAGGTTTACTGAATTAAACTGAACAAAATTATGGTAATGAGACCTGTAATAACTCGACAAAACTAGTAAGATGCCCAATTCGGGTCACAGCTACATCCAAACTCTGGTACATGTATCCCAGAATAGCTGAACCCCAATCATACTGCCTGGCTATACCCAAATTTATAACTGCTTCTATATACCCAAGACTGATTGTATCATTTGTCGACGTAAAGAAAACAGTGCCCATCATATACAACACAAAAATGCTTGCAATATGTTCGAGGTTGTTCATATTAGCTACGACATACTCCTCAGTAAAATATTTCTTCAAATGTGATATGGCAACGTTACCCTTCCTGATATCTTTTTCGACAAGCAGTGGTAAAAACTCACTAGCAGTACTAAATTCGCTCCAACTCTCATCATACGATATACTTCGATTATTGACTCCAACCGATATAGATGTCAGCATCGTAAAATCAAACGGCGTAAAACCAATTTCAGCATTTGGAAATAAAAATGTATGCGTAGTCGGCCACCACCGCTCAACTATGGCATGTATGCATCTGTTATCTGAATCCCTCAACTCAACATCCATAAACCTACCAAATATATTGACTATAGGCTCTCTAATCAGCGGATAAACTTTTAAATACTTCCATCTTTTTTTCATTGTCGTAAACGAACCATGACATCTCATATTATCGCGATTCTATTACAAGCATAATTGTAACATAATTTAGTACCATAACAAGAACGCAAATTAAAAGAAAACATAAGATTATAATACTAAATTTACCATCAACTCTTTCCCGGTCTCGAAAATGTGATGTTTTCCTTCACGCAAACTAGTAACGGACCGAAACGGAAATGTGTTGGATATCAATTTTTCCACGCCATCACCATATCCTCCATCATCACCGCCAATGGACCGTATGTTTCTTCTGGACGATTTCCTTCTTCTGATAAGGCCGGCGGAGCTCGAAGCTTCATCGTTGACGTCTTCCGTCCCAAATTCACAAAATACCCAAAAACCCAATGTCAAACCCTAACTTCAAATGAGCTAAATTGGGTAGGAAAGGGGAGAGATAGAGGGGATGAGTGCAGAGGAATCGAAATTGAAACGAATCTGTGGCGATTTTTTTTTTTTTTTTTTTTTTTTTTATTTCTCACCACCTGATCATCATCGCCTTCGTCGTCATTTTTAATGAGCGATAGGGTTTTTCCTTCGACTGAGAACAGACGCCTTAAAAAAAAAAACACACACACATACATAAACGGGTTATTGATAACCGTTTAAGAGTTAAACGGTATACTGAAAAACCATTTATACCACTAAACGGTTTTCACTAACCCGTTTAACTGATTAAAAAAAAAAAGGGGGGGGGAGGGGGGGGGGCCTTTCGGATCCCCGTTCACTACTGGAGGAACGGGAATTCTCCACATTTATAAAGATTCCTTCGCACCCCAAATCCACATAGCTGATGGAGATGCTCTTACATAGCGCATCAGAGACTACAATGCACCATTCTTACAATTATTCTTATCATAGCTATGGGGTTTGCGGAATGCTCCTGAAAGTGAAATAATTGTTACAAAGCATATGGATTAATACAACGTACATTTGCTCCATTAGTCCTCAGTCAACGCTCACTCTTTTATAGAAACTGCTTACAATTTCCACTTTTAAGTTACAGAAAGTTGAGATGCATAACAAAAATCCCTTGTAGGCTCCACAACAATATTTGATGAATTAGAACAATCCATCTCACCACTTAGTCATTATGAAGCAAGGTTATGTATTTTGAAAACTTGCCCACCTCCTCCAAACATGAGCTTGAAAATAGACCTGAAATTCTCAATGCAACCATTGAAGAAGGAACTGATGACTTAGTTATACTTCCTTGGTTGCTGGTGCTGCCAATAACCATCACAATGGAGAATAATTTTAGCAAGTCGGCTGTCTCCTTGTAATTTATGGCTATGAAGATTGCTTTGGTAGCTCTTTCCACCCTAGATCCATGCAGATAATTTAGAGGAAAAATATAAGTTGTTAGCAAGAAGTATAGACTTTATTTACGGTAAGAATAAACAATTATGTTGTGCCACATTTTTATGGTACATTCATTTATTTTAACAGCATCTGCAATTTCATTGTTTTCTAAATACAGATTGCTTTTATCCCCGTGACTGCAAACCATACTTTTAAATTAAGTGCAACAACAATGACCTATGTTGCAACAACAAAAACCATACTTTTTTTTCTTTGGCAAAGCGAAAAAAACCATACTTTTAAATTAAGTGAAAATGCAATGAAATTGAGGCAAACAAAAAGCCATTCTGTGATTACATCTATCACTTTTATATCATTTATATGCATAAAATATGCAATTTTTATGGGATATAACTCAAGTTATTTTAATGCTTACTCTAAGAAGACAAAAGTGTCCAGATAATGCATAGCATAACAACAAAAGTATATCACCGCTACAGCTGAAATTAACCTTTTTTAGCAGGGACATGCTTTTAAAATAATTTGCAGTGTAATAATTCAAACCAAGGAAATCGAATGACCCCTTCAGCATTTTGGACTGCTCACTTAAAAACTGGGATTGACGATCTTTGGCTAGTGCTCGCATGTTAAAAGGATAGTCACCTTCAATTATGGGTTCCATGAACCTGTGTGCATAGTCATGAACAGTTAATCTAATCTAGCATGTGCGCGCGTGTGTGTGTGTGTGTGTGTGTGTGTGTGTGTGTGTGTGTGTATATATATATATATATATATATATATATATATATATATATATATATATATATATATATATATATATAGACACACACACAGTAACACCCAAAAAATGGAGCATCGCAGTGGCCCCTGATTTCCACCTTTCATTTATATTAATTTAAGTTAGTAGGAGGTAAAAGAATGAGTGAAAAGAGAAAAAGGAGAAATACTTGATGGAAAATAGAGAAGCTATTGGGGTGCTCCACTGTTTTAGGTGTCATTGAACCTGCATATATAAACCAAGCATTTATATTAGAATAAGTGAGTGGGAGGTGAGAGAATGAGTGGAAAATAGAGAAATACTTAGCGGAGGGTTCCGCTACACCTCTTATATTGCACGTGAACTCTCCCCCTTAATCTCCACCACTCATTTTCCCACTCATTCTCTCTCTTCCCACTAAGAAATAATATTGAAATGGATAGAGAGAGAATGAGTGGGGAAATATGTTGAAGTATGCGATACTATGTGTTAAATCTAGAAGATATTTTGGATCTGGAGGATATTTTGGATCTAGATAATATTTTGGATCTAGAGGATATTTTGGATCTGGAGAATATTTTGAATCTAGAGGATATTTTGGAGGAAATTTTGGGAATTTCCATATACTTCTCTATGCCTATATAAGCTGCATCGAATACAAAAGGAGGTGGATCACAAATCAAGAGATTAGATCTAAGATTATTCTAATTAGGGTTTAGGCAATCCTAATCTTCTTCAATTTCTTTCTCCACAAAATCAAATTTTTCTAGTAAATTTGATCATTGTAATCTCTTGTACTCTTCTATTGATAATAAAGTTTCTCTCACAAAGTGGACGTACACTGACAAGACGTCGTTGGAACCACTATAAATCCCTGTGTGATTTAGTTTCTCGTTATTGCTCTATTATTTCCATTGTTTGTGATTGTGATTGGCTTGGATAAGATTGAGATTGTTCGATTGGTTATTTTTGCACTATTACCACAATCTCGTTTTCCGCGGCGTTGGGGATTTTTGATTTAAGTGGTCTTGAATCAAAATTTCTCCACAACATTTGGTATCAAAGCATTGGTGTTGGTAGATAGTTGTAGAAATACCGGAATCAGGTTCAAATAATCCATCAACAGGTGGTCCAAGTGGTGTAGCTCCTTATGTACGTGGGTCGTATGAAGTTGTTGGTTCACAATTGGTTATCGACAAGTGGAATGGTGATAATGATTTCGAAAAGTGGCAATGGAAGATGAAAGCCGTTCTTAGGCGGAATCGGGTACATCAAGTGGTGTTTGATACACATTTATTGCCAGAGGACATCTCAGATATAGAGAGAGAAGAAATAGATGAGTGAGCATTCACTACACTTCAACTTGCCATGGGGGAGAATGTTATTTCCGAAATTAGTGGTGAGACGACTGCTAAAGGTATTTGGAACAAGTTAGAGGAGTTGTATATGAAGAAGTCACTCACAAATCGACTGATCTTGTTGCGGACTTTCTTTACCTACAAGATGAAGGAAGGAACTTCGCTAAAGGCGCACTTAAATGTGTTTGATGATTTTCTAATGAATATGAAGGCGGTAGATTTGAAGATTGATGAGGAGCAAAAGGCGATGATATTGCTATGTTCGTTGCCTAAACGCTATACTGGGTTCTCAAATAGTTTGATATATGGCCGGGATACATTGACTCTAAATGATGTCAAGACCGGTCTTCTTAGTGAGGAATTACGATATCAGATGAAGGAGCTAAGTGATGGTAGTAGTGGCGCTGGTAATGGTCAAGGTTTATTTGCGGAGAAAGAAAAGTCAGAGAAGAAGGGAAACCGGGGGCATTCTAAGTCTAAGAAGCCCGGTGGAAGAGGAAAATCGAAGGAAAGAAATGGCAAGTGCTTTATATGTAAGAAACCTGGTCACTGGAAGAATGATTGTGCAGACAAGGGGAAGAAGGAAGTAGCATCTTCATCAGTTGCGGTGGAGAGAGATGTTGGTGAGGAAGACATAGATGTTTTGTCGGCTGTTGCATCAGATGTTTCGGGTAGCGATTGGGTGCTTGATTCGGGGGCTTCATATCACATGACGCCTAATAGGAATTGTTTTTCTTCTTATGTTGATCGAGAAGGAAATTCAATTTTTATGGGAAATGGTGCAGTTTGCAAGTCGAAAGGCATTGGATCCGTGCAAATTCGAATGTTTGACGGAGTGGTTCGTACTCTCACTAATGTGCGCTATGTTCCGGAACTACGGAAGTCACTTATCTCTTTGGGACAGTTGGATTCTCTAAGTTGCAAGATCATCATTGAGAGTGATAGCTTGAGAGTTTCGAATGGTGCGCTTGTGGTTATGAAGGGTGCTAGAACTCATGGTATCTATTTGCTTCAATGAGTGACCGTGGAAGGCGAAACTTATGTTAGTGTTGATAGTTCCCGTGGCTTAGATGCGACACGGCTGTGGCATTTGAGATTGGGTCATGTCTCGGAGAAGAGTTTAGATGTTCTTCGTCGAAGGGAGATGATTGATGGTGAGAGTTTCAGTAAGTTAGAGTTTTGCGAGGAATGTGTCATGGGAAAGCAAACTAGAGTGTCATTCGGTGAAGGAAAACATGATTCAAGAGGGATTCTTGAGTGTGTGCACACGGATATTTGGGGACCAGCACCTGTAGCTTCTTTGGAAGGAGCAAGATATTATATTTCTTTCATTGATGATTTTTCTCGAAAGGTTTGGGTGTATGTAATGAAGGCCAAGTCAGAGGCATTTGCAAGATTCAAAGAATGGAAGGCTCTTGTTGAGACTGAGAGTGGAAAGACTTTGAAGGTTCTTAGGTCCGATAATGGCGGCGAGTATGTTTCTGGAGAATTTCTGAATTTTTGCAAGCATCATGGTATTCGGAGGCATTTTACTACACCAGGAGATCCGCAATCTAATGGAGTGGCGGAGAGAATGAACCGAACTCTATTAGAGAAAGCTCGATGCTTGAGATTGACATCGGGTTTGTCTAAGGGATTTTGCGTCGAAGATTTGTCAACCGCAGTGCATATTGTTAATCGAATTCCGTGCTTGGCTATTGGTAACAAAATTCCGGAGGAAGTGTGGAAGGGGAAGAGCATTGACTTGAGTTATCTTCGTGTATTTTGTGGTCTTGTTTATGTGCATGATCCGGGGAATGATAAACTCTCACCTAGAGCTTTCAAAGGGATTTTGCTTGGTTATATGGATGGAGTCAAAGGCTATCGGATTTGGAATCCGAAAACGAAGAAGGTTTCAGTTTCTTGCCATGTTACTTTTGATGAGTCAACTATGTTCAAGGATAATGAAGGCTCATCGGATGTTCCGAATTTGGTTCATGGTGAATCAAAGGAGAAGGAAGTTATTTCCACTTTCAGGCCTAGAGAGAGTAGAGTTGTTGGAGGTGCTTGCGAGGTGAATGCGGTTGATGTTGCATCACATAGTCCACAGGATTCCTTTAGTAGTGTTGGTGATGTGCAAGAGCCTACAGAAGATTCAGTTCAAGGTTGAGCTGAAGGAAGACCGGGTGATGGTATTGCTACTCGGGTTGGTCGTCATGCTATAAGGCCACCCGAAAGATATGGTGATTGGAACTATCTTAGCTTTTGTGAGAATTTGGACTATGCTCTTCATGTAGTCCAAGATGAGCCGATGGACCTTGATGACGTCATGGATTCGAGTAATAGCTCGAAGTGGATTTACGCCATGGAGGAAGAGATGCAATCGTTGATGAAGAAACAGACTTGGGAGTTGGTTCCACTTCCTCAAGGAAACCGTGCTATTGGGTACAAATGGATATATAAGGTGAAGGACAATGGAAGATACAAAGCTAGGCTAGTGGCTAAGGGGTTTGCACAGAGGAAAGGAAATGAGTATGATGAGATCTTTGCACCGGTTGTGAGACATACTTCTATCCGGATATTACTTGCCATAGTTGCTATTCACGACTTGGAGTTGGAGCAACTAGATGTGAAAACCGCCTTCTTGCATGGAGACTTGGATGAAGACATATACATGGAGCAACAAGAAGGGTTTGTTGTAGAAGGTAAGTCAGAACTAGTTTGCAAGTTGAAGAAATCACTGTATGGTTTGAAGCAATCACCTAGACAATGGTACAAGAGATTTGATCATTTTATGCTTGAAAGTGGCTTCCATCGAAGCATCAAGGATGTTTGCGTTTATTTCAAGAGGTTAGGAAATGATTGTTGGGTGTATTTACTCTTATATGTGGACGATATGCTCATTGCTTCTAAGGACAAGGCAGAAATCAACAAGTTGAAAGAGAAATTAAAGGCGGAGTTCGAGATGAAAGACCTTGGAGAAGCAAAGAAAATCTTTGGCATGGAGTTTGTAAGGGACCGAAAGCGTTTTGAATTGAGATTGACTCAAAAGGAGTACATTAAGAAAGTGCTTTGTCGGTTTAGCATGGAGGATGCAAAGGCGTCAAATACACCTTTACCTTTGCATATAAAGCTTTCGAGTAAGGGGTCACCTATCGAGGAGAAAGACAAGGCTTACATGACAAAGATGTCATATGCTAGTGCGGTTGGAAGTTTAATGTATGCCATGGTGTGTACAAGACCCGATATTGCAAATGCCATCGGGGTGGTTCGTCGGTTCATGGCTAATCCGGGGAAATCGCATTGGGAAGCAGTGAAGCTTATCTTGAGATACTTGAAAGGTACAACATGTCATGGCCTTGTTTTTTGGGGTAGTAAAGAGTAGAATTGCATGTTGGTTGGTTACTGTGACTCGGACTACGCTGGTGATAGGGATCGAAGAAAATCAACTTCTGGATATGTCTTCACTCTTGGTGGTACAACCATAAGTTGGAGATCGAGATTGCAGACCGTAGTTGCTTTATCCACTATGGAGGCGGAGTTGACAGCTGCGGTAGAGGCAGCAAAGGAAGCATTCTATTTGAAGCGACTGTTGTGTGACTTGAGTTTTGAACATGACAGTGTTGATGTTCAATGTGATAACCAAAGCGCTCTTCACTTGGCTGAGAATTTGGCATTTAGCTCATGGACGAAGCATATTGAAGTGAGGGAGTCATTTCTAGTAGCCATGGACGAAGACAAACAAGTATGCCTTCGGAAAGTGCACATAAAGGATAACGCGGCGGATATGTTCACTAAGGCGTTACCGGTTGGGAAGTTCAAGCATTGCTCGAACTTAATTCGCTTGGAGAGATGCTAGGTGCCACGGGGTGGCACATTTGAGAGAGAAACTTGGATGTAGAAGAGTATCGGTGAAAGGTTGGTGTTCTATCTTCATGGTAAGTACTTGTTTTCACTCCCAAGTAAATTGTCTT